>CM042025.1:15000-655416 GCA_023525975.1 Smallanthus sonchifolius
TAAACCCTAAACCCATAACCCCAAACCCCTAACCCCTAAAACCTAAACCTTAAACCCCAAACCCCCAAACCCCTAACCCTAACCCTAAACCGTAAAACCCAAACCCCCAAACCCCAAACCCCCAAACCCTAAACCCTAAACCCTAAACCCCCAACCCCCTAAACCCCCAACCCTAAACCCCCAACCCTAAACCCCTAAACCCTAACCCTTAAACCATAAACCCCTAAACCCCTAACACCCAAAACCCCTAAACCCTAAACCCCTAAACCCTAAAACCCTAACCCCTAAACCCCTAAAACCCTAAAACCCCTAAAACCCTTAACCCGAAAACCCTGAAACCTAAAACCCTAAAACCCTAAACCCCTGAACCCCTAAAACCTTAAAACCCTGAACCTTGAACCCTGAACCCTGAACCTTAGGATTCTCATTTGTGGCGTTTTTTGTGTGTGAAAACCAAGGTGCGATTTCGGCGATTAGGGCTTCTTCGACGATCAAGGGCGTCTCCGGCCAAGGGGTGGCCGGTCTAGGGTAGTCTTAGGGTGTGGCTTTTACGGTGGTTCCCTTGGTAAGAGCCTGATAATGGGATTCGTCCACAATGAGGCGAGGAAGGATAAGGATCCGCCGAATATACGTGACAAGAACAAATTCTCGGGTAGTGATGACAGCGATAATGAAAACAAACTGGAACAGGAGGCTGGGAGGTATGGTCAGAAGTGATAGCAGTCTAGATATTGGTCAGAAACATTCGGGAGGGTATGGGAAAATCGATTCATCGATATAGGCTTCAGAGCGAAGGAGGAGGAGCATCCGGCAACCTGCAGGTAAACGTTTCACCAAAGAAATCGAAGCCGGCTCGTAAAAAATCGGTGATCAAGGATGTCGAATACTACAAGAATAATAAAGAAAATTTTTCTGGAAATATGGTCGTTAACTCATGCATGGGGGAATCGAACACGATCGATCTGGGTTTACGTGTGATTCATTCTCCGATCCACTGCATGGAAAACCAGGAAGTGGAGAACCCCATTAATACTCCGCGAACAGCTTCGGGATCCAAGTTAAGTGAAGAAGAAATTGTAGGTGGGGAGACAATCGGTGCCGAATCGAAGACACAACCCATAGATGAAGACTGTAATGTGGTTTTTTTAAACAAGGAGTATACAGGTGATTCGATATTGGATAACCTTTCAAGGATGAACTCTGTCTCCACTACTATGAATTTTGAAGAAGAAGGAGAGATAGAAGTAACTTCGGATCAATGTGATAAATCTAGATCAGTCCGTCAGGTAGGAATGGAAACTATGAGTAACCCATTACCCTTCCAGTTAGATTCGCCGGTAATTGAAACTCGGGAGAATGCTCAGGATGCATGGTTACAATTTTGTCACAGTCCGGTGCAGATTCTTTGGCCAAAGGAATGGGGTAGTAATTCTCAACTGGATCCTACTAATGCCATATGGTTAGGCAATGTAGAAAAAACTAGTCACAACATGGGAATGGAGTCTAATGCTAGAATCATTGATATCTACTCATCCATATTTCGTACTGCTGCTCAGGTTAGCACGACTCCGACCAATTTTTTTACTAAATTCGAAAATTTGATTGAAGTCTTTTCCAAATGGTTGGGGAACCATACTATCAACAACCATGGAACTTGGAGGAAAATTAAAGGTTCCGATGGCTCCAAGGGTCGTTGGTTGGATGTGGAGACTACTGCATGCCATCAGGCAGAATCTGCTCACAGGAATCTCAACAAAAAAAGAAGCAATCTAAAGGAAACTACTTGGCCAATAACCCTAAGACTAAGGGGGTGAACACCCATGATAGTAAAATGGCAGAACTGGAAGGTAAGTCCCAACGGCCTAGACATAAGATTTGGTTCTCTAAAAATCACAGACCAGACAAGAATCTCTCTCTCAAAAAGGTTATATTCAATCAAGAAATAATCCCAAGGAAAGTTGCGTTTGCCCCACTGGGATTTAGTGGTTTTGAAATGGGCTCTAATCAAAATAATAATCTGCCAAGTAATGGCAAGACAGTGGATTCTCATATGAGTAAACTGGACAGTTTGTTTGAGCACCTGGTTACTAGGAAAGATAAGCTAAGAGATATTGTGGCTAATATCAATACCACGGATGCAAATGCAGCCCTTAAAACCTCGATACTTAGCATGAAGAGTTATAAACTCCTGAAGTTCTCTGCAAAGGTAAACGAAGAAGGTAAGGTGATCATTGATGATAAAATGATTGAAACAGACGAGAATCCGGAAGTAGGGAACGCTACAAGTCCACCCATGAAGCAAACTTCATATGCCAATATGCTCTCTGGTCAGAGAAACAGTGCTTGTGAGGAAAAAATCCAATATTACACCCCTATAGTAAATAATGAAGGTAAAAAGGTAGCGGTCATCGACCCCAAATATATAGCACAAGCTAAAGAGGAATACAGAAATGTCCTTTATGGATACTTTATTGGGGCCGATCCTAGTCTTCAATTCGTCAGATTTAACGTGTTTAGAATGTGGAAACAATATGGGATCACGGACATCTCCACTAATGGAAGGGGTGTGTTTCTTTTCAAATTCTCAGATGACCAAGGAATGAATAATGTTCTTGAACTCGGCCCTTGGATAGTAGCTAATATTCCGATGTGTATTAAAAAATGGGAGGCTGGTATGAACATGGTTAAAGGTCTCCGGTCTCAACTCCAATATGGATGATACTCAAAAATCTTCCGCTAGACCTATGGTATACTGAATGCATATGCAGGGCTGCTAGCTGCATAGGCGCCCCCCTCACTTTTGACAAAGTCACAAAAAATAAATGCTTGAATAGGAAGGAAGCTGGAGGATATGCCCGATTTTTAATTGAACTAAAAGTTGAAACGGACCTAACGGAGGTGGTTCAGGTTTGGTACCCGAGTGTTAATGCGTCAGAGGGAAAATATGTGAATATAGAGACAGAATACATGCATGTTCGTGACAAATGCACCCATTGCAAGGTATTTGGCCATTCCCATGCTACATGCAAAGTACGTCCGCGGTTGGAGGAAGAATTAAATACAGAGGGAACTGGCAAGGAAATAAAGTCGGGAAATATGAATACTATGCCATCCAAACCTACTGATAATGAAGGGTTCATCTTAGTTCGGAGACGGAAAGGTTCGGAAAGACAACCGAATAGAGAGATGGGAAACAGGAAACCTGAGATATACAATCCAAACAATAGAAACCAGTCACGGGTAATCCTACAAAATAGACATCGCGACAGAGGTAACCATGTTGAACTTACTTATGACCGGAACATAGTGAACAAACCATCGAAAGAAGGCATCTCAGAAAAAACAGGTCATGAAAAAGATCAGAATAATCAGGTAAATAATGACCCCTTGACAGTAACTAGTACGCCAGTCGTAAGTGATAATCTTCCTGAGAGGGAGACCCATACTGCAACTAGTAACATAAACAGTAGGAAGGGAAATACGGATATAAGAATGGTTGAGACTAATAACAGATTTGTGCTACTAGATAATGATGATCAGGTTATCGACGGGGAGGAACACATGGAGGATATAAAAGGTACCACTAGAAATGAACCAGAGGACAAGAATGACGGGTGGAGAAAAAAGCAAGAGAGAATAGTCAATGCTAAGTTTCGGGATACAGTCACACAAGACCAAAGATTCATGATGAAAAGATATATCCTAGACAGCTTGGTGCCACTTGATAGCACTATTTCGGAGTGGTCTAAACCTATGCTAGACTACTTTCGACACATGTGTAGTATCCATGAATTCGGGGAAGGCACTATAGCTGTTTCACGGGAAAGACTTAATGCAATGAATTCTCAAAATACGGATCTTGACATTGGGGAGGAAGAGCCTGGAGAAGTGGAATCGGAAACAGATGGCACAGCTGATCTAATGAAAACCGATGGTCCAATCTTGCATAAGTCTAAGGCTGATGAGGTTACTAGTATGGGAAGCCCTTTCCTTACCCAGCTGACGGATGGTATCAAGTCAGCAAATGACTCCTCAAAAATCATTAATGGATCTTAAAATTCTCACTTGGAATGTCTGGGGGGTGAATAGCCATAATCATCAGGAACACCTTCTGCTTCTTATCAGTATGCATGGGAGTAGTATCTGTGGCATCCTTGAACCCCGCCTTCACCCTTCAAAGGTCCAAAACATTTGTAAAAAGATTTTTCAAAATTGGAGTTGGATCACTAACTCAGTATGTTGTGACAATGGTCCTAGAATCATAGTGGGATGGGACCACCGGGTCATTGATGTTATGACTTTAGAGCAAAATGACCAAGCCATTCACTGCCTTATTAAACCCCGGCTTAACAAAGAATTTTTCTGCTCGTTTGTTTATGGTCATGTGCGAGCCTCAAATAGGAGAAAACTTTGGAAGGATATAGAAAGACACCATGCTACTATCGGAATGGAGCCATGGATGGCTGTGGGAGATTTTAATGTGGTTTTGACTCCTTTAGAAATTTCAACTGAAACTAATACCTATTCCCAGGGTATGATTGATTTCAAAGATTGCTGTGATTCTGTTGGTCTAACAGATATACAAAGCTCGGGGTTAACTTTCACTTGGAATAAATCTCTGGGTAAAACGGATGGGCTATTAAAGAAACTTGATAGAGTGATGGTCAATTGCATGTTTGACACTAAATTCCAACCATATTCTGCTGAATTCCTTCCCTTTGGTACATCGGATCACGCCCCATCTGTGGTGTCAATCAAAAAATGCAAGCCGCGTTGGAAGGCCAGACCATTCAAGTTCATGAACTACTTGACCAGGAAGCAAGGTTTCCTAGACGTGGTTAGGACCGGATGGAACACTAACATTGATGGTTGCAACATGTTCCAAATCACAAAAAAACTTCAATTACTTAAAGGCCCTCTTAGGTGTTTTGGGAATAAAGAAGGGAATTTAACTATAAAGATCAATAAACTCCGGGAGGAGTTAGAGAGAGTCCAACGTGATGTGGAACTAAATCCCAAGAATAGAGAAATTCGAGAGGAAGAAGGGGTGTACATCCAAGCTCTAAAAGAATCAGTCATTGATGAGGACCTGTCGGGGATGTGAAAAACAAAAAATCACTCATCTTTGTTTTGCGGATGACCTAATCATGTTCTGTCATGAGGATAATAACTCGGTAAAGGTACTAAAGGACTCCTTGGAAGAATTTAGTTGTGCGTCGGGGTTGAAGCCTAATATGAACAAAAGCTCTATGTTCATGGGTAATGTGAGGAACCACACTCAGAATCAGATTAAGGAAATTATGCCATTCAGGGTGGGTATGCTCCCTATCAAATACCTTGGTGTCCCACTCCTCTCTAAAAGGCTATACTCGAAGGACTGCAAATGTCTGATTGATAAAGTTAAGACCAAGGTGGGAGACTGGAAAAACAAATTCCTATCTTTTGCGGGTAGACTCCAACTCATCAACTCGATCCTAACTTCGTTACATACTTATTGGGCCACTGTATTTATGTTACCATTGAGTGTGCTGCAAGATATTGAAGCCATAATGAGAAAATTCCTATGGAGCCAAAATGACCAAGCCAATAGCAAAGCCAGGGTATGCTGGAAAGATGTCTGTAAACCGAAATACCAAGGTGGGTTGGGGATTAAATCCTTGCAAACCCACAATGAAGCCCTGATGACAAAACATGTATGGCACATTTTGACCAGGAAAGATTCGATTTGGGTCAATTGGATATATTTACATAAGATAAAAGATAGAAGCTTCTGGGACATTAAAATTGAAGATGGAGAGAGCTGGAGCTGGAAAAACTTATTACAAAGGTGACCCAAAATTTGGGCCAAGTGCATTACGGTTCTAGGGGATGGGAAGAGCACGTCTGTTTGGTACGATATGTGGCACATCCATAGTCTGCTTGGTGACTTTATTACAAAAAGAGAAATCTTGAGGGCAGGACTACAAATTAATAGTAAAGTGGAAGAAATTGTTGGCAATGGTACCTGGAAATGGCCGGAGGGCTGGAGGGATAAATACCCTCTCTTGATGGATCAGAACCCACCAGTATTAACCAATACTAAACCCGATCAAATCAGATGGAAGACTAGGGATGGATGTCTTGAGGAATTTGCTACCAAAACTGTGTACAAGGACCTTAGTGAGCAAAGTGCTGTTATCCCATGGTGTAAAACCGTTTGGTTTAGTTAGTGTATTCCTAGACATGCCTTTGTTACTTGGCTTGCCGTAAAACACAAACTACTTACACAAGATAGACTGAGTAGATGGGACACAAACACCAACAAAGTATGCAGTTTCTGTGAGATCCAACCGGATAGCCACCGGCATCTGTTTTTTAAGTGTGGGTTCCCTAAGCAGGTCTGGCTAAACGTGAGTCAGAAGGGGGAGTTTTTGGGTCCGCCAGATACTTGGGACGAATGTGTGGAACATGTCAACAAACTAAAAAGAGATAAATCCATTGATAGTGTGATATGGAGGCTTGTATTTGCTGCCACTGTCTACTTTATTTGGCAAGAAAGGAACATTCGGATGTTCCAAGGAAAGCAGAGATCGGTCTTGGTTCTGTGTAATGTGATAGAAGATGAATTCAGAGTTAGATTAAAAGGGCTCAATATCAAAGCTAGTAAGCGATCCATTGAACTTCAAAAAATATGGGGGTTCAAAACGAATAGGAAGGGGGTCAATCAAAAACATTCCAATGGATAGGAGGACTAGACGAGAAGGAAAAAAAGAAGGAACAAAAGAGGAAAGAGGTAGGGGGAGTATCAAATGTATCAAAAGCACCATGAAAGTCATACCCAAATGAGAAGTCTGTTAAAAAGTGGAATTGGTAAAAGGCACATGAAAATCTTAGCTCTCTTTCTTCCTGAGGAAAGGACCCCACGAGGGGTTACGGGGGGAGGGTGGGCCATGAAGTGCTTTCCGGGAAAGGGTGGGAATAGGATTGGTACAAATTGCACACATAACACCCTTTGGAGAGGTGGGAGGGATTCATGCACTCTTGGGGCGACTAAAATTATTTGCATTATTTGTTTGACTATTTACAGGTGGCTTCTGGATATGGGAGCTGAAAGTTGTCTTTGCATGAGTGGGGAGGCATGCGAGCAACAATCCACTTGGGTTTCGGGAGGGGGGGAGTGGTACAAATAACACACAATGCACACTGTTTTGGAGGGATTCGAGGGTTTGGAATTATTTCTGGAGAAATTTTACGTGTGCATGGGCTGGAAAGTGTTTGGTTTGGGACCTGCCATACTTTATCCGGGTTAGGGGGAAAGGATTGGTACACTATACACACACTCCACCTACATAAAGAGAATGGTGTGGCAGGGTATGACAGGCGGGTTTGACAGAAAGTGGGTCGGACGCCCGAAAGTCATAAGGGACGGGTTCTGTTTGCTTATTAAATCCGGGCGGGTCAAGGTTTGGGTTGGTACATCCTACACACTATGCACCTCTTTGTTGAGAGAAGTGAGATTTGGGTATTGTCTTAACCCGAGATGTCGGGAGGGTTGGGGTGAGAATAATTTTTTTATTACTGGAAAAGATGGTCGGAAACAAAGCCGGACTAGCACTTACGTGAACTGCATGGGGCTACATTACATGCATTTTATATATGGGCTACTCGGGATCAGGGTTGGGAAAAAAGTCGAACGACCTGCATGGAGGGTGAACAGTGGGATTAAGGCTTCGGCCTTTGGGTTTTCTAGTCCAAGGGCTTGGTTTTTCGAGACATGCATGGGGAGAGTGATTAGCATGCAGTCTACGTTGGGGTTTGCATGGACTAGAAATGTAAGCTTACAGTGCATTTACATATTATTTGTATTCCTTGTAAGCCTATGGATCAAGGGGGTCTCGGCCTTAAGCTCCTTCGTACCTGGAATGTGGCTTTAATTTCGAAGCATGCTTGGAACATTATCTCTAATAAAAATTCTCTATGGGTCAAATGGGTGCACACCTACCAGCTAAAAGGAAGGAATTTCTGGGAAGTGAGCTCTAAACATGATACTTGTTGGGGATGGAAGAAAATCCTAGACCATAGGAACATACTTCGGAATCACATTGTCCATAAAATTGGAAATGGAGCTAGCACCTCAGCCTGGTTCGATAATTGGCATCCAGCAGGACCTCTTTGTCAACTCATTCCAGCCCGGGCCCGAAATGAGGGGAACTTTAATGGCTCCAGCAAAGTTCAGGATCTAATTACCAATGGGAGTTGGGGATGGCCTCCGGACTGGAATGTTCGATCCCCCCCCCTTTCGGTTTGCCCCATGCCCGTCGGTAATTCGGGTTAGTTGGATAGGGTTATTTGGAGGACTAGCATGGGCCTTGAAGTCCCATTCAAAATTGGGGAAGTGTGGAAAGACATCCAGGATTCTGGGCCGAGAGTCCCATGGGTCAAACTTGTTTGGTTTTCTCAAAATATTCCCCGCCATGCGTTCATCCTTTGGCTTGCCCTTCTTGAAAAGCTTAAAACAAATGATATTGTGAACAATTGGTAGAATATAGGGGAAGCTAAGTGTACGCTATGTAACCTTGTGCCGGATAGCCATAAGCATTTGTTTTTCGAATGTGGATATTCTAATCAAATTTGGACAGTTATTGGGAATTTAACTACCTGGGACAGCCTAGTTGGGAGTTGGCCGGTTCTTATACCTCAATTAAGCTCATTTACCCATAATAAATCTCTATGGAGTGTGGTCAATAGAATTACGCTTGGTGCTATGGTTTATTATGTTTGGCAAGAAAGGAATTTGAGAATCTATGAAGGCAAGTCCAGATCGGTGGACGCCCTATGCAATATTATCACTGACTCGGTCAGAAAGCGTATTATGGGCCTCCAAATTACCAAGTTTGAAGCTGCTATCAATGTTATGCGGAAATGGAATATTATAGGTTTTGACTAGCAATCTCCGGCCCCTAAATCAAATGTTATTAAGGATTTATAGGTTGCTGGGATGGCTGTGTGAAATCTGGCCGGTTATGTTAACATTTGAATGGCCAATGCTTCTTATTTATAGACTATCTGGTGGTCCACAGGGTGTTTGGGAGAATTAACAAGGAGGATTTCTGGATGATTGACAAGAGAGAGTTAATTCATGATGGGAAAGACTTCGGCGAGACTAAAATTCCAATGAAATTCCTTTATATTCAGTCCACTTTACTTATTTTTATTTTAAATGTGTGTGTGGGCTGGGGGGTTATTTTTAAGTTCGCGGGAGAGTCTTGTTTAGTGCGATTTAGGGGTGGGGTAGTTATCAGGTGGGCCCTTTGTTTCCTTATTCAGGTGGTGAAAACTGAGAGTAATAAGGGGGTGAGGGGGACTAACCGGTTGTTTTTGGGTCTTAAAGGGATGGTTTGGGACAGGTTCATCCGGAGGCACAAGTGGGCTGCTGGGAGACTTGGTCCAGAGGGGAGTCTCGTTTCTACCACAATCAACGGGATCTACTTTTGTGGCATCAACCATTACACGTTTTGGCCGGGCAGAAGGTTAAGAAAGCCCAGCTTGGAAGACTGCTGGTTGGCGGTTTTGGAGGTTAATCAGGATAGTATGCAGCCCATATTGTGGGCTATTTTGGCCCAATTTGGTTGGAAGTCCGATGTAGGGACAGGGAACAATTTTAATGTGATCTGGAAGCCTGGATGGGGGCGTTTAATTATGTTGGGTACCATTGACATGCTAAGAAGGTATGGGAAAGTGATGGGTCGGGTTCTCCTCACCCATGTAATCCGGAAAAGGGAGAATTGGGTCCATCATTTCACCCATTATGGGTTGTTTTTTAGAGTAACCAGATGTAATTATTTGTGGCTTTATATTGTGCCTAGCTTTTGGTTAAGTGGGAATCCTTATCCCTTCCCTAATTTGTATGTTTGTTCGGATAGTTCTAGAGAGCTTCCCCGCTCTAGGATTAGGCTCCAATTCCACCCGTTTTTGTATAGTTTGGATGATGATTATCAGTCCAATGTGAGGGATTTTTGGGGTTGGGAAGGCTGTTTCCTAACCCGGGATAGGTGTCATAGGTGGAATGCCACCGTTGTCATGTAATCAGTTGGTTTTTTTTTTTAATATACTTTTTCCGGGCAAAGCCCTTTACCCAAAAAAAAAACCTAAAACCTAAAACCCTAAAACCCTAACCCTAAGGATTTTCATTTGCACAATTTTTTTCTCTCTCTAACTTCTCTCTCTAGGAAATTTCTCTCTAGATTTGGTGGACTCCACCACCGATTTCATCTCATCTCACCGGATTTCTACGTTGGTTTTCAAAGGGAAGAATGATTCCTTCAATCCATTCACCAATTTCACGGGATAAACCTCCGGACCCCCCTAATCCATCTCCATTCGAACCTTCGGGAGGTCGCAGGTCGTCTAGCCGACTGGCAGTCAACGCCAGGTCCCACAAGGGAAAGGAGAGCCAAGGTGCGGGTAAGAGCAGTCAGGGGTTAGTGAAACTAAATTTGGGGGATTTCGTCTCGGATGAAGTACGCGAATGGGGAAGTGCTGAATTAGGGCTCAACGTTGACTCGCCAGCTGAACCGAAGAATACCGAACAGAGGGATGTGGGACTGATGTATCTGAACAATGGTCTCGTCTTGAATACGTCACAACCGATGGAGATGGTGCAAGTGACCATTGCTTCTACTTCGATACCAGGTAAAATCTCAAACCTAAACTATCATAATGTGTGTGAGCTGAACACAAATGACAATCTGCCCTTATCTCCATCAAATACGACAGAAGTGCCGGACATTTCTATGCTCCCGGTAGATTTAAACCCTGTAATTAACGAGGAGAATTGCATAAATCCCAGCCCTCACAGTGTGGGGGGGGGAACGGGGGTAACTCTTGTGATATATCAAATCCGGGGAAATCCAATTCGGTTCAGGGGGATAATGTCTGGAACAGGATCCAGCCCGGACGACTCACGTTTGCAGAACAAATGAAAGCCAATAATGAATCTGAGGAAACCAGGTTAGAATATTTCCCACCCATTCTAACCCCCTCGGGTGGTAAAAGAGTGGTCATTTCTATGGAGGACCTTAGACTATCGGCTAAATCCTTTGCCCTTCACCTTTATGGATACTTTCTTGGTACATCCATGGACTTCAAAGTAGTTAATGACTGCTTGAAACGATTATGGCGAAATTTTGATCTAGCAGATATCTCCAAAAGTACAGTCGGGTACTATTATTTTAAGTTTAAAAGTGAGAAAGGCCTCAATGAAGTCATTGAAAATGGACCGTGGATGGTTAATAATATCCCTATTTTCTTAAATAAATGGGAGCCTGGACTGTGCCTTGAACGCATTGAACCATCGGTTATCCCATTGTGGGTTACAGTTCATAATGTTCCCATGGAACTCTGGACGGGGAGGGGTCTTAGCAAAATTCTTAGTGGTATAGGATATCCCCTTTTAATGGATAGAGTTACCCAAGAAAGGTGTTCAAAAAGAATGGGAAAATGGGGTATGCTCGGGTTCTGGTTCATGTTAAGGCTGAAAGTAATCTCCCTAATGATATTGAAGTTGAATTCCCACCAATCCAACATAGACCTGTCCGGGTAGCCAAACTGGAAGTCTCATACCAATGGAAGCCAGCTGTTTGTAGTTTTTGCAAGGTGTTTGGCCATTCCCATAAGTTATGCAAAAAACGCCCATTGATGGATGAGGAGAAAATCATACCTGCCCCTGCTGCTACTACTCATGTCCCGGCCCAAAGGGAGGTAGTAAAGGAGGGTAATATGGAGACCCAGGGAAATGACAAGGAAGGGTTCACCACTGTTACTAAAAAGCGCAGAAGAATCAAAATTAAAATGCAGGGAAAACAAGGGATTCAGGGGCGACATGTAAGGGAAAATAAGAAAACAGAACAGCCGAAGGGAAATAATACCCAGAGAACCACCCCCAATACTAGTAGTGACCCGAATATTCAGCGCAAAATGAGTTACCTGCACTCTAATTTCATTGCTGTTAACAATCAGAACCATAGAGCCCAGAGAAACAATTCACTTACCCGTACCCACCCCAACTCTGTTAATGGTAAGTCAGCCCAAAATCATAATCCCCACATTCCCTCATCCACCCCGGGTACCAGTCAAAAGCACTCCCATCATGGAAACCCTCTCAATCCTCCATCCAGAAAACCAAGCCTCCCCAAAAAGCACCTCAACCACAGCAGTCCCCCAACCACTGGGACCCAGCTCCAGCAGAATAATTCGAACAACAAATTTGCTGCTTTGGATACGGATATGGCTGTTACTTCGGATGGGCCTGACTGCAATCCATCTGATGATCAGGATACTTTTTATGAGTTCTCTGAGGATACTATAGCTAATGTTTTGAATTTCAACCCTTCCTCTCTGGTTGTTCCGAGAGTAAACGACATGGATTTGGACCTGGGGGAGACTGAGGTTCATGATGTTCCAAGTGATGATGAAGTACCTGACTTTGATATTACAAATGCCTAGAAAAAGGCAATATCTAGTAGGCTAGAGGAGGTTGGTGCTGTGAAAGCAGGGGATCAATCCAACTGGTCCCAAGGGGAATGGGAGTATTTCCGGTATTTACTCAATGTCATGCAAATCGACCCAAACACTTGTATTGAAGATGTGGATTCTGACACAAATGGAACAGCTGGCTTTTTTAAAACACAGATGAAAAAAGGACAGGAGGGTGTGCAAGAGAATCAAGCACCCTCTCTTGGAAAAACTTGTTAGTATGGTGATAAAACTTTCTACCTGGAATGTCCGTGGCATGTCAAATGCTGCAAATCAAAACCATGTTAGGAAATTTGTTGACAGTGGGGATTTTCAAGTCACTTGTATTCTGGAATCTCATCTCTCTAAGAACATCCTCGCCAAAGTTTGCACTAGGGTCTTTGGTTCTCGGCCATGGGACTCTAATACTAGTGTGTGTTCTGGAGGGACGCGTATCATCATCTCCTGGGACCCTGATCGGGTTAACTTGATGGTTTTGGACAGGCACCCTCAGGCCATCCACTGCCTTATCAACCTGATTGAGGCTAGTAACCCTTTTTACTGCTCCTTTGTGTATGCTCATCACAAATTGGTTCCTAGGCATGACTGTTGGGAGGCCCTTAGAATCCATAAAGTAGTTGTGGCGGACCACCAGAGGATCCACAACATAGAGACTGAGAATGGGGAAGCTGTTACGGGTCAAAGGATGGAGGATGCCTTTGTGGAACATTTTAAATATGTCCTGGGTGTTTCTATCAGTACTAGCCCTTTTCATGACCCAGGCACTCTTTTCTCTAGAAAAGTAAATCACCAGGATGCTAACAACATGGTTCGGGAAGTGTTGGATATGGAAATAAAAAATAACATGTTTGACATTGATGATAACAAAGCGTCTGGTCCTGATGGGTATTCGGCAAAATTTTTTAAGGCTGCTTGGTCAGTTGTCGGCCCTGATGTTTGTAAGGCGATTAAGCAGTTCTTCCAGAATGGGAAACTCCTCCGTGAGGTCAATGCCACTTCCATAGCGTTGGTGCCGAAAAAGGTTTCCCCCTCAAAAGTGACTGATTTTCGTCCTATATCCTGTTTCAACGTTATGTATAAGTGCATTACCAAGATCATTGCTAACTGGATCAAAGGTGCCCTTGTTGATGTCATTGATGATTGCCAATGTGAGTTTATCTCGGGTCGCCAAATAAGCGATAATATTCTGCTTACTCAAGAGTTGATGAGGAATTACCACCGTGGGAGAGGTTCGGCTAGATGTGCTTTTAAAATTGACATCCAGAAAGCTTATGATACAGTGGAGTGGGATTTTCTAAAATGTTGTTTAGTCCATTTTGGTTTCCCCACCGACATGATACAGTGGATTATGAGATGTGTTACCACCCCTTCATTCTCTATCACCGTGAATGGGAATCAAAAAGGTTTCTTCAAAGGCAAGCGGGGCCTTCGCCAGGGTGACCCGCTTTCCCCATATCTCTTCACTATCGTCATGGAGGTGCTTTCCCTTATGATCCATCGGAATGTGAAAAATTCCCCTCTTTTTAGATTTCACTGGCGGTGTAAAGATGTGAACCTCACCCACTTATGCTTCGCTGATGACCTCTTCCTTTTCTTCCATGGGGATGCCCATTCTGTTTCCACCCTTATGGGAGCCCTGGAGAAATTCACTAGTGTGTCGGGGCTTATCCCTAGCATCCCTAAAAGCACTGTCTTTTTTGGTAATGTTCCCTCGGGTGTGAGGGAGAACATCGTCAGTTCCATTCGTTTCAGTGTTGGGACTCTGCCGGTAAAATATCTGGGAGTCCCTCTGATTTCCACCAGACTTTATCACAAAGATTGTTACAACCTTATTGACAAAGTCAAAAAGAAGATTATGGATTGGAAAAACAAGTCGTTCTCGTTCGCTGGTAGGCTTCAGTTGATTGCTTCGGTCCTTAACTCCCTTCAGGTGTTTTGGTCCTCCGTTTTTATCCTCCCTGTCTCGGTCTCAAAGGAAATTGAAAAACTTATGCGTGGTTTTCTTTGGTGCCATGGGGAGATGAAGAGGGGAAAGGCAAAAGTAAAATGGAACGACGTCTGCAAACCTATTATTAATGGGGGGCTTGGCCTGAAAAACCTTAGGACTTGGAACACCACCCTTATATCCAAACATACTTGGAACATTGTTTCTAATAAGAAGTCGCTATGGGTGAAATGGGTTCATGCGTATAGGCTTCGGGGGAGGAATTTTTGGGACATTGATTCTAAACATGACACTAGCTAGGGATGGAGGAAAATCCTAGACCAAAGAGATTCTCTCAGGACTCATATAATCCGCGTTATTGGTAATGGGACTAGTACGTCTGCTTGGTTCGATAACTGGCACCCTGCGGGGCCTCTTTGCAAAATTGTACCACCTAGGGCTAGAGGGGAGGGTGGTTTGTCCAGGGCTACAAAAGTTGCGGATGTAATATCAAATGGGAATTGGTCTTGGCCTGTGGAATGGCATCACAGATACCCTATGCTGTATAACCATCCTCCTCCTGCTCTCATTCTGAATTCGAGTGATAAAACAGTTTGGAGATCAAATAATGGTTCTGATTACCCCTTCCACGTGGGGCAAGTATGGTTGGACTTCCAGGAAATTGGCTCAAGAGTCCCTTGGACGAGTATAGTCTGGTACTCCCAGAATATCCCCCACCACGCTTTTATCCTTTGGCTGGCGCTCCTTGGGAAATTACGCACTCATGATCTGGTTAAGGAGTGGCAAGATATAGGAGAAGCAAAATGTGAGGCCCCTTTCCCGAAAGGCCTCACTTATTGGATTTACTCATCAACAAATAGAACTTAATCATAAGACATTCTTTAACACAGCGGAAACGATTTAAAACTTTAACATACGCAGCAGAAACACATAACATGTCTAAACATAACTTGTCAACATACAAACTGAAACTTGTCTGAATCAACTAAAACAATAACATAGACAGGATGCCAGACTCTGGTCTTCGGGTAACTCTTCTCGCCAAGCCAAGCATCCACTTCCATCTACTGCCACCTACACTTAACTGATGTGCATACTAAAAATCAGCAACGCTGAGTGAGTTCTAACGTTTACATTTAATCATTTATATAAAAGATTTACTAATACATACATACTGCTCTTAAGCAAAACTTTACATACTTTACTTTTCAAAACATATATACTGCCATTAAGGCTAAACTTAACACACTTTACTTTTCAAAACATATATACTGCCATTAAGGCTAAACTTAACACACTTTACTTTTCAAACAGTTTAAAACGTATAATAAACCGTCAATTCCTCTTTACTGTACTGCCCTCATGGCTTACATCCATGAACCGACAAGTACCTGGTCAATGCCCCCATGGTCAACGACCATGAACCGACAATACCGCTTATCCGTCAATTCCTTGTCACTACTGTACCGCCCCCATGGCTTTCATCCATGAACCGACGAGTACCTGGTCAATGCCCCCATGATCAACGACCATGAACCGACAATACCGCTTATCCGTCAATTCCTTGTCACTACTGTACCGCCCCCATGGATTCATCCATGAACCGACGAGTACCTGGTCAATGCCCCCATGGATTCATCCATGAACCGACAATACCCTGGTCAATGCCCCCATGGCTCACGTCCATGAACCGACAATACCGCTTAACGCTAAGGGGAGGTTGCGTGGACCTCCCGAGCAACCGCCGTCACTCATCCCAGTTGTACAACTGTTAACGAACCCTAAGGTTCTTACTAATGGGTAGAACCCATATCTGACATCTTGTACAAGTAACATCTGTCCCAAGGACCTTTATAGCTGGTACATATTCCCGAAGGAAAACTGTTCACTTTACTGTTCACTTTACTGTTCATAAATCTTTCTGTAAATCTTGTTCATAACTTAACATATATCATGCCTTTGTTTATGTATATAAAAATATAGTAAACGCTTGCCAAATGATATATCTTTGCTTTTACTGAAACATAGCTTATCATAAAATACATCTTACTTTCTGAAACATAGCTTATCATATATATCATGCCTTTGTTTATGTATATGAAAATATAGTAAACGCTTGCCAAATGATATATCTTTGCTTTTACTGAAACATAGCTTATCATAAAATACATCTTACTTTCTGAAACATAGCTTATCATATATATCATGCCTTTGTTTATGTATATGAAAATATAGTAAACGCTTGCCAAATGATATATCTTTGCTTTTACTGAAACATAGCTTATCATAAAATACATCTTACTTTCTGAAACATAGCTTATCATATATATCATGCCTTTGTTTATGTATATGAAAATATAGTAAACGCTTGCCAAATGATATATCTTTGTTTTTACTGAAACATAGCTTATCATAAAATACATCTTACTTTCTGAAACATAGCTTATCATATATATCATGCCTTTGTTTATGTATATGAAAATATAGTAAACGCTTGCCAAATGATATATCTTTGCTTTTACTGAAACATAGCTTATCATAAAATACATCTTACTTTCTGAAACATAGCTTATCATAAAATACATCTTACTTTCTGAAACATAGCTTATCATATATATCATGCCTTTGTTTATGTATATGAAAATATAGTAAACGCTTGCCAAATGATATATCTTACTTTACTGAAAACATACTTTTGCCTCTTTTAAACCTTTCACTAAAACATAGCTTTTCTCTTCAGATTATAATATATAAAATATAATAAACACTTTACACTAAGTATGCATACCACCCCTAAAGAAGGCAAAAAGGGGATTAGAACTCACCTCTTATCTTAGCTGGAATGGTCTACTGGATCTCACTCAATCTGAACAATCATAACAGTTGACACATATCAGACCTAATCCCGACTCTAACGGTTTACTCGTTCTGTTACAGGTGAATACACTGACTTCACTTACTGATGCAGACCTATCGAAACTACTTAGTTTCGACAGGTGCAGGCCCATCGAAACTTCTAGTTTCGATACCTGCAGGCCGCTCGAAACTTCTAGTTTCGATACCTGCAGGCCGCTCGAAACTTCCAGTTTCGATACCTGCAGGCCGCTCGAAACTTCTAGTTTCGATACCTGCAGAACTCAGCTATCTTCCCCGTGAAAAACCCTAACTTTCGCAATGCAGGTCCGACCTGGTCAAGATCCGGACTTTTTACATTCAAAACGTTTGTTTTTCGTTTAAGAACTCAAATCTATGCTTTTCTTTCAGTTTCATCTGTAAAAACGTTCCCGTTTCACCCAAAACCCGAAAAACCCAAAAATGAACTAAACCTCAGATCTAGGAGAATCGGTTACCTGTAATCACTTCCTTTTCGTTGCTAAACACTCGCGAGACTCTTGCTAACGATCCTTGAAGCTCTAGTCCGAAAACCGGGACTTTCTCTCTCTAGACTCTCTCTCACCTTCTCTCTCTAGAAACGAAAATGATGATGGAAATGAGAGCTTTTGGCTGATCTTGAGGCTTATAAGGGCCCGACCCTTGCCCCTTTCGGCCCATACACCCCGGCCCAAGCCCGCTTCCTTTCTTTTTATTTAAGTTTTAATTCCTCGTGAATTCTCTCGTGCTCTAAAACTCGGGATGTTACAAGTCTACCCTCCTTACAATAGGTTTCGTCCTCGAAACCTGCCATAAGCTATACCGATAGCAAATCACAGAATGGGTGGCATAAACCGTAGCTATGCAAGGCAGCTTGGTCATGAAGGCCATTGTGATTAACTACCGCTGAGGATCTAATCCGGGTAATATCTAGTTCTAAGGCTCCTAAGCTGATGGGGCTAACCAATCATTCAAACTTGGTTTGTGCTAGCTCCACCGTGGCGGCCTGTACGCCCACCACGTCTAGCCATTTCTAACTGAAAGATAGAGAACAAAAGATTTAATTTCACCATGCTAGGGAATATGTAGAACACAATAAGTAAGGTAAGATGTTAATATACACTGGCCATCTGTAATTAACCATTACATCACATCTTGTTTTCTATTTATTCGCTTTCATGGTTCCACTAAAGCCTCTATTCTTATCTTGACACTCTAAAGGTAAACTTTACTTACTATACGCTTCTGATGCTTTGGCTTGAGTTACCCGTACTGGCATCCGCTTCTTGTCCCATTCTCAGTTTAAGTCTGGACATCGGGGATGTCCAAATCTCTCAAACTATGGCTCTGATACCAACTTGTGAGGCCCCTTTCCCGAAAGGCCTCACTTATTGGATTTACTCATCAACAAATAGAACTTAATCATAAGACATTCTTTAACACAGCGGAAACGATTTAAAACTTTAACATACGCAGCAGAAACACATAACATGTCTAAACATAACTTGTCAACATACAAACTGAAACTTGTCTGAATCAACTAAAACAATAACATAGACAGGATGCCAGACTCTGGTCTTCGGGTAACTCTTCTCGCCAAGCCAAGCATCCACTTCCATCTACTGCCACCTACACTTAACTGATGTGCATACTAAAAATCAGCAACGCTGAGTGAGTTCTAACGTTTACATTTAATCATTTATATAAAAGATTTACTAATACATACATACTGCTCTTAAGCAAAACTTTACATACTTTACTTTTCAAAACATATATACTGCCATTAAGGCTAAACTTAACACACTTTACTTTTCAAAACATATATACTGCCATTAAGGCTAAACTTAACACACTTTACTTTTCAAACAGTTTAAAACGTATAATAAACCGTCAATTCCTCTTTACTGTACTGCCCTCATGGCTTACATCCATGAACCGACAAGTACCTGGTCAATGCCCCCGTGGTCAACGACCATGAACCGACAATACCGCTTATCCGTCAATTCCTTGTCACTACTGTACCGCCCCCATGGCTTTCATCCATGAACCGACGAGTACCTGGTCAATGCCCCCATGATCAACGACCATGAACCGACAATACCGCTTATCCGTCAATTCCTTGTCACTACTGTACCGCCCCCATGGATTCATCCATGAACCGACGAGTACCTGGTCAATGCCCCCATGGATTCATCCATGAACCGACAATACCCTGGTCAATGCCCCCATGGCTCACGTCCATGAACCGACAATACCGCTTAACGCTAAGGGGAGGTTGCGTGGACCTCCCGAGCAACCGCCGTCACTCATCCCAGTTGTACAACTGTTAACGAACCCTAAGGTTCTTACTAATGGGTAGAACCCATATCTGACATCTTGTACAAGTAACATCTGTCCCAAGGACCTTTATAGCTGGTACATATTCCCGAAGGAAAACTGTTCACTTTACTGTTCACTTTACTGTTCATAAATCTTTCTGTAAATCTTGTTCATAACTTAACATATATCATGCCTTTGTTTATGTATATAAAAATATAGTAAACGCTTGCCAAATGATATATCTTTGCTTTTACTGAAACATAGCTTATCATAAAATACATCTTACTTTCTGAAACATAGCTTATCATATATATCATGCCTTTGTTTATGTATATGAAAATATAGTAAACGCTTGCCAAATGATATATCTTTGCTTTTACTGAAAAATAGCTTATCATAAAATACATCTTACTTTCTGAAACATAGCTTATCATATATATCATGCCTTTGTTTATGTATATGTAAATATAGTAAACGCTTGCCAAATGATATATCTTTGCTTTTACTGAAACATAGCTTATCATAAAATACATCTTACTTTCTGAAACATAGCTTATCATATATATCATGCCTCTGTTTATGTATATGAAAATATAGTAAACGCTTGCCAAATGATATATCTTTGCTTTTACTGAAACATAGCTTATCATAAAATACATCTTACTTTCTGAAACATAGCTTATCATATATATCATGCCTTTGTTTATGTATATGAAAATATAGTAAACGCTTGCCAAATGATATATCTTTGCTTTTACTGAAACATAGCTTATCATAAAATACATCTTACTTTCTGAAACATAGCTTATCATAAAATACATCTTACTTTCTGAAACATAGCTTATCATATATATCATGCCTTTGTTTATGTATATGAAAATATAGTAAACGCTTGCCAAATAATATATCTTACTTTACTGAAAACATACTTTTGCCTCTTTTAAACCTTTCACTAAAACATAGCTTTTCTCTTCAGTTTATAATATATAAAATATAATAAACACTTTACACTAAGTATGCATACCACCCCTAAAGAAGGCAAAAAGGGGATTAGAACTCACCTCTTATCTTAGCTGGAATGGTCTACTGGATCTCACTCAATCTGAACAATCATAACAGTTGACACATATCAGACCTAATCCCGACTCTAACGGTTTACTCGTTCTGTTACAGGTGAATACACTGACTTCACTTACTGATGCAGACCTATCGAAACTACTTAGTTTCGACAGGTGCAGGCCCATCGAAACTTCTAGTTTCGATACCTGCAGGCCGCTCGAAACTTCTAGTTTCGATACCTGCAGGCCGCTCGAAACTTCCAGTTTCGATACCTGCAGGCCGCTCGAAACTTCTAGTTTCGATACCTGCAGAACTCAGCTATCTTCCCCGTGAAAAACCCTAACTTTCGCAATGCAGGTCCGACCTGGTCAAGATCCGGACTTTTTACATTCAAAACGTTTGTTTTTCGTTTAAGAACTCAAATCTATGCTTTTCTTTCAGTTTCATCTGTAAAAACGTTCCCGTTTCACCCAAAACCCGAAAAACCCAAAAATGAACTAAAACTCAGATCTAGGAGAATCGGTTACCTGTAATCACTTCCTTTTCATTGCTAAACACTCGCGAGACTCTTGCTAACGATCCTTGAAGCTCTAGTCCGAAAACCGGGACTTTCTCTCTCTAGACTCTCTCTCACCTTCTCTCTCTAGAAACGAAAATGATGATGGAAATGAGAGCTTTTGGCTGATCTTGAGGCTTATAAGGGCCCGACCCTTGCCCCTTTCGGCCCATACACCCCGGCCCAAGCCCGCTTCCTTTCTTTTTATTTAAGTTTTAATTCCTCGTGAATTCTCTCGTGCTCTAAAACTCGGGATGTTACACAAAATGTGTATTTTGTAAGTTGGTCCCTGACAACATGTCACATCTTTTCTTTGAATGCGACTATCCGAATGAAATTTGGGCTGAAGTTAGCAAGTTGACTACCTGGCATTCGATTCAGGGTAGCTGGCCAATTCTCACTGAGTTCCTGGGCCATACTAAGAGCAATAATTCCCTCCGCGGTATTGTTAACCGTCTCACCTTGGGAGCTATGATCTACTATGTGTGGCAAGAAAGAAACATGCGTACTTATGAACATAAGTGCAGGCAGATTTTGGTCCTCTGATATGTATAAGTCTGTTCTTAAAGAAGATGCAAGAATCAACAAGCCGACGATGATTTACGGGGTGTGGAACCTCCTGACCCGGGAGCGGACGGAAGATTTTGGTCCTCTGATATGAGCGATGATGAGACACATGAAGAAGATGCAAGAATCAACAAGCCGCCTGAGCGATTGACTGATTCACGATCTCATAAAGGCAGGAATAAACCTTCTTCCCTTCTGGATGGTTCAAAGGAAGGAGCACTTCGGAGATATGGCCTGCGCAACTCAGACGGGATCCACAAATCCACGTTACAAAGCTTGCCGAATCGGAAGAAGTCGACATCAAAAAAGAAGGAAACGGTAAGAAACATTAATTGCAATTCCATGGGGAAAGAAAACGTAGTAACAAAACTCAATTACACGGACAACATGAGTATCCACGTCGAACCATGCATGGAGATGGGTAGTATTCTGCTATCAACTAACCCTATTACTAATGATTGCATGCTAATTGATAAACCTGTGGAGCATCACCATAATACTACTAACGAAAGTCAGTCCCTTGTAGGGGGTCATGATGAGTCCTGTGATGCACATGTGTCAAGCACAACTCCAGTGCAAATCGTGGGGCCGGTTCAAACAAACATGGTGTATGCGGGGGACTCAATTTTGAATAGCCTCTCAAATTTTGATTCTCACTGTAATAACAGGGCTGGTATGGAGGGGGATGATCAAGAGGTGACTTCAGACATAAGTAATAAGTCCAACAACGTAATGGAGAATGGGGAAGCAGGTAAGTGTAATTTCAGCGGTCAGCTAGATCTTACTACTGCTTTTGACCATAATTCTGATCGGGGTATATTGAGTGAATGGGAAGCCCTTATGTTGAGCCCTATTCGGGTTGATAGCCATAAACCTTGGAGTACTACAAACGACCTTGATTTGCATAACCTTAAGTGGACTGCAGTCCTCCGAACAGCTATTAACTCCTGGAAGGACCTTGATGAAGAACCCCGGGTCATAATTCTGGAACGCACCGGTCTAATAGGGGAGGATTGCTTAGCTAGTGAGGCTATAAATTTCTTTGAGGAGGAACATAACATGGTGGAATGTTTGGCAAAATGGTGGGAAAATCAGAAATTACAAGATCATGGAGTCCGACGAAAAGTTTCATCTAGTAATGGAAAACAAAGCATTTGGTTGGATAATTTTGGCACTGATGGGAGAAAAGAGGACGGCTCCCAATGGAGAATAACGAAAAAACATAAGAGTGAGAAACACAGTTCTAAGTATAATACCCATGAGGAAGTATCTAATCAAAGGGATACGGCTTCAAAGTCTGAGGACTTAAATGGGCGAAAGAAGCACAAAATTTGGAGTTCCAAAAATCGTAAACCTGAGAAAAATATGCCTGCCTCAAAAGTCCATTTTCAACAAAATTTTAATGGGGCTGACATTAGCAACCATTCTCTCGGATGCTATACCTTTAACATGGGTTCAGATAAGCTACAGCTTGTGGAGATGGATAGTACCAGTCACACCCCTAAGGGACGCCCAAGATGCTTGCTTTACAATCAAATAGCAGCAAAGCAAGCAAAGCTGGTTGAAATTGCTGCTAGGATAAATACCACTTCGGAAAATAGCCTCCTCCTAAGTTCCACCAGGGGTATCTCCTTTCGCAATATAAAACAGTTTTCATCAAAAATTAATGAGACCGGTGAGGTGAATATAGATGCAAACATGGTGGAAGAGGAACCCATCCTTGTCAATGAACCTGAGAAATTGGTTGGTCCTGACCTAGTTTCTTATGCTAGCATACTGGCGGGGAAGAGGATAACTCCACAGGATGACAAAATCCAATTATATCCTCCTCTGGTCACCAATGAAGGCTCTCGGGTGGCAGTAATTGACCCAAGATTTATTATCCAAACTAAGCAAGAATTTAAAAATGTCCTATATGGCTATTTTATTGGAGACGACCCCCCCATTCAATTTGTCAGGTTTAATCTATTTCGAATGTGGAAACAATATGGTATTGTTGACATCTCTACTAACGGGGCAGGTGTTTTCCTATTCAAATTCCGGGAGGAGAGAGGCCTCCAACAAGTGGTAGAACTAAGACCTTGGAGTGTTGCTAATCTCCCTCTAAGCATTAAAAAATGGGATGCCGGGACGAGTTTAATCAAGGAATCCCCAAAGACTGTTCCCATATGGATGATATTAAAGAACCTCCCCTTGGATTTATGGTTTACTGAATGTATCTGCCGAGCTGCAAGCTGCATAGGTAATCCTCTAACCTTCGATAAAGTTACAAAAAATAAGTGTGCTAACAGGAAAGAGGCAGGAGGGTTTGCTAGAGTACTGGTTGAACTAAATATTGAAACCAAGCTAACGGACGAAGTCCGAGTCTGGTACCAGAATATCGATGGTAATGGAGAGAAATTTGTTAACATTAAAGTTGAATACCACAATGTCCCTCCCCGATGTGATCACTGCCATGTCTTTGGACACTGTTTGTCTAATTGCATGGTGAGACCAAGAACGACTGAAGAGAGAAAACAGGATACCCTCCAGAATAGAGAAAAGGGCCCGGAGTTGGTGACAGGCATCAGGACTGGTGATCAGATTAATGAGGATGGGTTCACAGTTGTTCGCAGGAAAAAATGGGGGGGATGGAACAGTAAGCCTGGTCTGGGAAATAGGGTAGCAGATAAGCATAAAATCTCAACACCAATCAGGGATTATGATCGATTAAAGGAAAAGGGTAATGGGAATGAACCTGCAAAAGTGACTGTGTCTAGCAGAAATGTGGTCAATAAAACAAAGCAACAGGTTATACCGGAGAAGTCAACTGAGGAAGTCATGCTAGAGACACCAGTGGTAATTACCCATACTGAAACGAATCTGGAAACAGGACCTCATCTGAAAGAAAATCTAGGTGTTAAGGACAGTGGGCATACCAATCAAACAATTCACAAGAAACCGATGGTTAGTCTTTTGGAAACAAAGAATAGATTTGCTTTGTTAGATGAAGAGGGTAATGAACTGGGGGACATGCAAGGGGAAAGGACGGATGATAATAACCTGGGGGAATACCAAAGGAGCTGCATGAGGGATGGTTACGGAAGCAGGAAAGATTTTTAAACGCTAGATATTACATGGACATAACTCAAGACCAACGATTTGAAGCAAAACGGTACATCCTGGATCGGTTAATCCCACTGGACTCCACTTTATCTAGATGGCCGAAACTATTGGTAGAATACTTTTGACATTTAAGCAGCCTATATAATTTTGGGGATGGCTACTTGGCTGCTGTGAGGTTTCGAACGTATGGCAGTGCAACCGAAGAGGATAATGGTAGCCATACTGATAGCCACATGGACGACGCTGAATCGGAAACAGATGGAACTGCGGTCTTCATGAAATCGGATGGACCGGCAACAAACTCCCAGGCCAACTTCCCGACATCCATTAACTCTCCTGAAGTTGATATTCGTGCCTCCCATGCATTGGGTAGGGAGGGGAACATGCAAAAAACTGTTTAATGGATCTGAAAACTTTAGTTTGGAACGTCCGAGGTTTGAATTCCAAAAGTCATCAAGATTACCTCTCTAATATCATGCAACGTGAAGGAATTAGCATTTGTTGTGTGCTTGAATCCCATATAAGGAGTCCAAACTTAAAAAACATTTGCTCCAAGATTTTTAGAAACTGGGAGTGGCTATCTAACCAAGCTTATTGTGATAAATATACCAGAATCATTGTGGGTTGGGATCCAAGAAATGTCGATATCATGCCTATTGACCATACTGATCAAGTGATGCACTGCCTTATTAAACCGGTTTTGGGATATCCTAAGTTCTAATGTTCGTTTGTTTATGGCCATGTTCGAGCTGCAAAACGTCATGCGTTATGGAATGACCTGGAAAAGTTTCAAGTGAGTATTGGGAATGAGCCGTGGCTTCTGGTGGGGGACTTTAATGTGATACTACACGTTCCTGAGTGCTCGAGTGGGTCGTCTACTTTGACACCGGCAATGGATGATTTCAGGGAATGCTGCAATAAAGTGGGAATATCGGATATTCGGTCCAATGGTCTTACGTTCTCATGGAATAAGTCTCCGGGTAATCCTAATGGCCTCATGAAGAAACTAGACAGGGCTATGGCAAACTGTCATTTTGAGGATAAAATTCCGGACACCTGGGCAGATTTCCTTCCTTTTGGTACTTCGGATCATGCCCCGGTCATCATCTCCTTCCCTAAAATAAAAAGGAAATGGAAACAGCGTCCGTTTAAGTTTATGAACTTCCTTACCCATAAAGAAGGATTCTTAGATGTTGTGAAGCAGGGATGGAATATACATGTTCAAGGCTGTAAAATGTATAAGGTGGTGACTAAACTGCAACGGCTCAAAGGTCGTATTCGTGAGTTTCAAGTGAAGCAGGGAGACCCTTCGGTTAGAGTAGACACACTCCGGTCTGAATTGGAGAAAGTTCAAAGGGAGGTGGATAAGAACCCATCAAACAGCGATCTGAGAGATGAAGAAAAGTTATACAATCACGCGTTTAAACAAGCATCCTTGGAGGAGGAACTCTTTCTAAAACAAAAATCTAAGATTACGTGGTTAAGGGAGGGTGACCAAAACTCTAAGTACTTTCATAATGCGGTCAAAGGGGCTCGCCAAAGATCCAGAATCAATGCCATATTGGACCTGCAGGGGAATTATTTTCAAGGAGAGGAGGTGGGGGACCAATTCGTGAAGTATTATAAGGATTTGTTGGGAACAAAGAGGGAGGTGGAACGAGTTCAACAACCTAGCAACTTGTTCCAAGCTACCCTCTCTATACAGGATTCGGATCATATGGTTAGAAGAGTTACCAAGGAGGAAATCAAACAAGCTATGTTCGGGATTGATAACGATAAGGCCCCTGGACCGGATGGCTACTCGGCAAAGTTTTTCAAGGCTACCTGGTGCATTATTGGGGATGAAGTTAGTGAAGCTATTCAGGAATTTTTTGACAATGGTAAACTCCTAAAACAAGTTAACAGTGCAGTGATTTCTCTCATCCCAAAGACTCCTAATCCAAAATCTGTTAAAGACTTTAGACCGATCTCATGCTGTAATGTGCTCTACAAATGCGTTTCGAAAATTATCTGTGAAAGAGTTAAGGGTGGATTGAATAGTATTGTCGGAGACTGCCAAAGTGCCTTTGTACCGGGCCGGTTAATAAGGGAAAACATTCTTTTAACTCAACAGTTGGTCAGGAATTACCACCGGAATAGGGGAGGACCTAGAATTGCCCTAAAAATCGATCTCCAAAAAGCCTATGACACAGTTAACCATGAATTTATGGATCAGTGCCTTCATTCCTTCGGGTTCCATCCGTGTATGAGGAACTGGATTATGACTTGCCTAACTATGGCCTCCTACACGGTTTTTTCAAGGGAGAAAGGGGGCTAAGACAAGGGGATCCTATATCTCCTTACCTGTTTACCCTAGTCATGGAGACCCTCAACTTAATGATCCGAAGAACTATCGAACGAAATGGAGAGTTTAGGTATCATACACAATGTGCTCTTCAAAAAATTACCCATGTCTGCTTTGCTGATGACCTATTCATGTTTTCTCATGCCGATTCGGGTTCTGTAAGTGTGCTCCGAGATGCGTTGCAAGAATTTAGTGATGCCTCGGGGCTGGTTCCTAACATGCAAAAAAGCACCATGTACATGAGCAATGTCAAAGTTAGCACCCAACTCGAAATAAAAGCCATCCTTCCGTTTCAATCTGGATCCCTCCCTGTGAAATACTTGGGGGTTCCCCTTCTGTCCAAGAGACTTTATAAAAAGGACTGCAAGAGTCTAATTGACAAGATGAAGACCAAAACGGGTGACTGGAAAAACAAGAGCCTATCTTTTGCGGGACGGGTGCAGCTTATCCAATCGGTTCTGTCTTCCATTCAGGTTTTCTGGGCGTCCATTTTTAATTTACCTATTAATGTTATTGAGGATATTGTGGCTATCATGCGGAAGTTTTTGTGGAGTAATAATGACCAGGTTAAAGGCAAAGCTAAGGTTAAATGGGAAGATGTTTGCAAGCCGAAATATGAGGGTGGTCTAGGAATAAAATCCCTCCGAGCTCGAAATGATGCTCTTATGGCGAAACACATATGGCATATAGTGACCCGGAAGGACTCGCTTTGGATTAAGTGGGTCTATAGCTATAAGATAAAAGAAAGGTCCTTCTGGGATATTAATGTTGCAACTGGAGACTGTTAGAGCTGGAGAAACATCCTAAATAATAGGGTTAACATACGAAAGCACTTGGTTTCTAATATCGGAAATGGCCAGACTACTTCGATTTGGTATGATCTCTGGCACGTGCATAGCCCCCTCGGAGATATTATTACTAAAAGAGAGATTATCCGGGCAGGATTACGTGTGGACAGCACGGTCAATGAAATCATTGAGCATGGGATTTGGAGGTGGCCACCTGAGTGGCAATCCAAATTAATTTTCTTATTTGACCAGCACCCACATGCTATACATGAGGGGAAGAATGATCAGATTAGATGGCGATTCAGGGAAGGAAAAGTGGATGAGTTTCGGACTAAATCTGTATATGAGGACTTGAGGATTCGTACGCCTGAGATTCCTTGGCACTTGACCATCTGGTTCAGCCAATGTATTCCTAGACATGCTTTCATATGTTGGTTGGCTATTAAAGAGAGACTTCAAACCCAGGACAGATTGCATAGGTGGATGAACCAAGATGACCTACCATGCAGCTTCTGTAATAACCGAATGGATAGCCATGCCCATCTATTTTTTGAATGTGATATCCCGAACAAAATCTGGCGGGAGTCCAAACAGTTGGCCGAATTTAATAACCCTCCGGATGACTGGCAAAATTGCATAAACCATCTGAACCATTTACCGCGGAATAAGTCTATTGGAAGTATAATATGGAGATTGGTCTTTTCGGCTACTGTTTATTACATCTGGCAAGAGCGAAACCTCCGGCTGCACCAGAAGGAAACCCGACATGTGGACATTGTATGTAAGCTTATAAGGGATTCGGTGTCTGCTAGATTAAAAGGCCTGACAATAAAGGAGAGTCCTACGTCGAACTTGTTGGGTCAAAAATAGGGTTTTAAAACTAAAGGCAAGCATCGAACCCGGGGGCCTGATGGAGGTTTGT
The DNA here is from genome assembly GCA_023525975.1 of Smallanthus sonchifolius. Lineage (NCBI taxonomy): Eukaryota > Viridiplantae > Streptophyta > Magnoliopsida > Asterales > Asteraceae > Smallanthus > Smallanthus sonchifolius. Next base: position 43,990 of record CM042025.1, read on the forward strand.
AGTATGGAGCTGGTTGGTGATTGGATAGCTTGGGGAAGCCTAGTTGGCAGCTTGGGTGACATAAGAATGCCTTGTACTATGAGAATCCGTTATACGAATCTTATCAATGATATTTGAGAGTGTATTAAGAGGGAAAGGGTGGGACTTGGGTAGGTCCATAAGTACTTTTCGGGAGGGAACTGGGTCGGGGCTGGTACACCTCTCACACGTAACACCCTGCTTTGGAGTGATGAAAGGATATACCGTACTTATGGTTTTTATTATTATTATGGGAAGGGTGGTCTGGGTTGGGCTAATAGTTTGTTTAGTATTATTTGCAGGTTATATGCTCGAGGGAAAATTGTTAGCCGGGATGGTTTTGGGAGGGCTTTGCGTGTGAAAATAATAGGGGCTATCAATGGGAAGTCTTGGGTACACTTTTTCGAGGCTTGCACGGTGAGCGCTGTTTACATGCAACCTACGTCGGGATGTGCCCAGACTTGGGTTGGTACACAGGGCACACTGTACACTTTGTTTTGGAGTGTTGAGAGTGAGATCAACTTTGGGATTGTTTCACCTGGTTTGGGTCCATTATGGTTTCCCCTGGGAAGGGAAGGTGGGGTTGGTACTAAATGCACACGCGCTACCACCACAATGAGCGATGTGAGAGTTGAAACCATAATGGGTGGGTGGGGTGGATACTTTAATGACAATAAGGGCAGGGAATGGATGTGGCAGCTCGTATTACTGCCAGTGATTGTGGTAATATTTAGACCTGGCAGAGCGGCTGATAAGACTAGGATGCTCAACTGGAAGTGGAACGCAGCTTTGAGGCACCAGGATTACAAGAACATGGCTATAAAAGAGGAGTATACTAGAAGATGTGGGGAGCTTAATGACTATAGGAATCGAAGACATAAGGTTCGGGGGCCATCTATTTTGCATATTCTGGTGGAAGATATGTCGGATCAAAAAGGAGAGCTTGATAATCGGGCTCCCATATCTAATGGTTTGGAAAGCGATGAGTTCACTAAACTGAAGCACCCGGACCACAAACACATGGCCGAGGATGAAGAATATACTAGAATATATGGGGAACACAAAGGCTGCAGAAATCGAAGAAATCGAAGCAATAATTTTAATAGTTTTATTGTGGTAACGTTATATGCTTGTTTTATATTTTTGTGCAAGTATGATTGGGTCTTGTTAATACTGTTATTTAGGATTGGTTGTATTGATTGGATTGAACTCATGGACGGAATCACCTAAGTGGTGCTTTTTTGCTTTTTCAGGATCTAGTGGGTTTCTAGCCTTTGGGGATTGTCCTTTGGCTGGCTGCTAGATCCTCCCTCTTTGTAATTATTTTATTTTATCAATAAAATTTACCTGGGGTACCGTCCCCTTTCCCAAAAAAAAACCCTAAACCCCCAAACCTCAAACCCTAACCCCTAAACCCTAAACCCTAAACCCCAAACCCCAAACCCCTAAACCCTAAACCCCAAACCCCAAACCCTAACCCCTAAACCCCTAACCCCTAAACCCTAACCCCTAGACCCTAGACCCTAGACCCTAGACCCTAAACCCTAGACCCTTATCTTCTCCTAAGCCGTCACCGAAGTTCACTTTTTCCGGCCTGTTTCCGGCTCTTTTTCCGGCAGGTTGTCATCCCCGAGGTGAGATCTCACCATTAATTGGTCCAAGATTGAGATCTGGTAGGGATTTATGGTTCTAAGGTGGCGGCTAAGGTCTGTTCGAAGGTGGAAGGGAAGCGGCTCTCTCCCATCTCCTCATTATTGTTTGATTTCTTGTTGTTCGGTTCTGACTCCGGCTTGTATCCGGTCAATCCGGCATGTTGTCCTCCTAGTGAAGAGATCCCCTCATCTGTTTGAGCAAGGATTGAGAGTTAGTTGCTATTTCAACGAGAGTTTGACGGTGGTGGGGCTGGAGGTTTATCACGACTGGCGCTACTGCTACATTTGCGTGGTTCGGTTATGGTGATTCTCGTGTGAGGAGGATGTAGATGTTATTTTCTTTCCGGGTCCATCGTTTTCATGAAGATGTTAAGGGATTCGTGACTGCAAAACTTGGGACCGAAGATATTCGTTGGCGAGATGAGGTTGGTGGTGACGGGACTGTTCGGATGTCGTAGGTAGTCTGCGAGAAAGGTTTTTGTCTCCTATTGCATCGTCGATGTTGCCACGAACAGGTTCTATCTTTGCTCCTGGGTTTCGATTGATGGAGGTTTTGTTTGCCTACGGGCTAGATTGTTTAATCGAAAGTTAGTTTTTCCGATTCTGACCGGATTCTAATCTTATCATTGTTAATTTGATCCTGATAATGATGGTATGAGGTGAGTTTGGGTCGTATTGTTGAAACTTTGGCTGATTTCTGGTGTTTTTTCGGTTCTCGTTTGGCTGCTCGGATGTTTTTCCGGCGACATACGTTTTTCCGGTAAGCTTTTGAGTGGGCTGGTAGTGGGCTTGTAATATGGTCGGCTGCATAATACCAATATCGACAATGATGTTGTTCGCCCATAATAGGTTCGACTCGTCACAACACCACAATGGTAACGGCAATCGGTATAGGCAACGATAAAAAAAACCTCGATTTTGAATACAACTCCCTTTTCAAAAAAAATTTATATCGGAACGTTGACAAAAAAAAAATACAAACAGCTGCGTACTCCGTATTTTGAAAAAAGTTAACGAACGAAAGTTATTAATGGAAAACGAAATTAATAGATAACCATAAACCCAAATCAAAATAAAAAAACCCTAAATCAAAACTTACAAAACTTGAAAACAAAATGTGAGCTTTTCAGATATGGATACAAAAATATGTAAAAACATAAAAGATGTAGAATCAGTTTTTTACAAATAAATAGGGGTTTAGAAATCGTTACTAAACCCATTCAGTTCTTTTTTTTTTAAATATGAAAAGATTAAGCTTAAGCTGCAAATAAATGGCAGTACACTTTCACTTCATTTCAATTAGAACAATGGACTTTAGAAATCGTTACTAAACCAATCAAACTTCTGAAAACTGTTAAAAAAACAAGACAAAATATATACAAACATCAAATTAGTAATGAGATCTGGGTTTTTTTTAAGTAAACAAAAAAAAATACACAAAAACCTGATGAGAGCCCTAGGGAATCTATCTTCTAACCTTTGATTAAAAACAAAATAAAAAAATATATATATACAAATTAGAAAAAAAAAGTTACATCAATTTAAAAACTCACCATAGAAACTGTGCTCGTTATAACCCATGACTAGTTTTTAGCATTTGTTAATTATATATACAGAAACTCACCTAGTCATTTAAATAAAAAAATACATATGTCTACAAGTCTAAAGAGGATGGGGAGGGATACAACTCACCTTTTGTCCAGACTAGATGACCGAAGCGGAAAAAAATTTGCACCGAAAAAAATTCAGCCTTCCAATCTACCCACCAAACACAAGGACGAAGTATTAGAAATTTACACCAAAAAAAAATTCATATATCGTCCCATCCTTCAATAAAATTGGCATGAGAAGAAAAGAGGGTTCCCATCTTAGACCTGATGAAAGGGAGGTAGAGGCGTCGCCCGATCGAAGATGGAGGCCTGGTACGCCACCAGATAACACATTGTTGGAGAGATCTAAAGTTAGGTTTCTATCTCACAACACCAACAGAACATTCAACAACACAACCGCCGTCGCCCGATCGAAGATGGAGGCTTGGTGCAGTGTTTTGACGAAGAATGATATGTGAGGATTTAGTAGGAACCTCCGATGCATAGTAGATCTTCATGGAAGACCTGAGTTGAAAAGTGAGAAAGAGAGAGTTAGAGAGAGAAATAGAAAAATGGAATAGAGGTAGATGCGTTTGGAAGATAAACAGATTAGATTTAGGGATTTAAGAGTCAAAGCAAAAGACAAAATTGCCCATGCAGGCTTAAAAAAACCAAAAATGAAATAAATGTGATAAATGGACCAGAATGAGTTTAAGAGTTTTCACAACAACTCAGGGTTTTCATTTGATACGTCCCTTATATATATAAATATATATATATATATATATAAATATATATATATATATATTAAAATTATTTATATAAAATCACCTTTCGTTCGTCTCTCTACCAACCAGATCGTTCGTTTCTCTCTCTCTCTTTACTGACGGTTTTCAGCCAATAAACACGTCGCAACAGTATATTCGGAGTGTACGAAAACGCTGTATCTTAAAAGCTACAAGAGTAAACAAAATATTTGTAAAATTAATTATAAATATTAAATTAAAAAAACAATAACTTAATAAAAAATAATTAATCATGTGATGTGTGTGTGAGTGAAGGAATCAAAATTCAAAACACAAAACAAAACCATGGTTTGGGGGTTGGGGTAGGAATTAAATGCTGGAACCGGGTTATCAGGTGTTTGATAATTATTTCATTACTACCTATATTAATATCGGTGTTTTGGTACCATTCTTTATACAAAACCAAGACACAATATTTGTTGGCGAATTTGTTATGTTTGTCAGTTTTGTTGTTCGTCCGGATATTTTAGTTTGTTTCTTTGTTTGTATATAAATTGTCTCTTTATAATAATTATTGAGTTATCAATCAAAAATCATTTTCACCCCAATCATTCTCTCTCGTTTATCATTCTCTCTCGCTTATCTTTTTCTCTCGTTTAGGCTTTCACTCTTGTTATCATAACATGGTAGCAGAGCATGTATGCTCAATTATGTGATATCTTATCCTTTTTTGTCTTTGTTCTGCATTCGTGGCTGCGGACAAGCTTATCTGCTGCGGATACTTGTTCTCCTGCTGAAGAACAAATCTGCTGCGGATAGCCTTATCTGCTGAAGACCAAAGTTGCTGCGGATAGGCTTCTCAGCAGCATCAACACTTGATGCTGCTGACAGGCAAATCATCAACAGCTTTGGATGGTTACATCTTGCTGCTGATCAATATCTTTGTTGCTGACAGCCTTGTGCCTTGAAGACAAATCGTTGCAGCTGACTATCCATACCAAGCGTTACTGACAACTTTCTGCAAAAGCAACTGACACACTCAAAGCAGAAGGAACCGCAATGACACAACCAATGACGGACAACAATGCTCTTCTCCAAGCATGCAAGTAATGATGCATAAAGAAGACGCTTCAATAAAGTTAACTAGATATAGACAAAACGTGTAATAGTTAGCTACATACAACAGATCAACGGTCTGTGTTAGATCTGATCCTTAGAATCAAGGGGCTGTCTCGATTCTAAGTGAGTATAAATAATTTGTAAACACTTCATTGTAAGTGGGTTTTATGTCTTTTGATTGAGTTTTTCAATTGTAATCGTTTATCTGCAAAAGCTTAATACAACAGTGTTCTTAAAAGTGTTCTTTCTGCTTACTCGATTACACTTGTGTAGTTGTTATTGTTTCCGCCAATTTCAACTAAGAATAGAACCATCTTGTAATTTCACGATCCTACAAGTGGTATCAGAGCTTTGGCTCAGATTAAACAAACTCACACTTATTTAATCACTTCTGGTTCTATTCTAAACTCTCTCTTTTTCATCAAGTCACCAAGAACAAAGATGGCACAGAGCAACGGATTTGAAGACATCGGCAGCATCAACCGACCACCAAGATTGGTATCTGGGAAGACTACGACATGTGGAAAAATCGCATGGAAAGTTTTTTCTACTATCAGGAGTACGGAATGTGGAAATCCATCAGGGATGGACCCTACACTCCAATGGTGGCATCTGCTGACTCTGGAGGACCATCAGTTCCAAAGGAGCCCTCCAAGTACTCAAAAGAGGATATAAAAACGATGGAGGTGGACTTCAAGGCACTAGGAGCTATCCAAATGTGCCTTCCAAATGAAGTTTTTCATAACTTCAGAAGTTACAAAACTGCTAAAGAGCTCTGGGAAGCTCTTGAGAAAATGTTTGCTGGCTCTGAGAAAGTCAAAGAGAACAGAAGAGACATCCTGAAGCAGTAGTATAAAAACTTCTTCTGAAAGGAAGGTGAGTCTCTAACTGTTCTATACAACAGATTTACCTATCTTGTAGGAGAGCTGCAGTGCTCAAAGGTGAAGCTAGAGAATGAAGATATCCTCAAGAAGTTCATCAAGTCTCTACCAAGCTGTTGGACACTTTACACAGTGTCAATCAGAAGAACTGAGAATCTGAAGACTCTCCAGATGACTGAGCTCTTTGGAATGCTAAAAACCTATGAGCTAGAGATGATTCAGGCAAAAGAAAGAAGCTAAAGCTACCAAACAGCCTCAACATCCACCACCACCTCCTCTGCCCTCCATTCTGAGCACCCAGGTCCTAGTTCAAGTAACTACTATCCTCCCATCATCACTCATCCTCAAACTCCAATCTCTCAAACAAACAGCTCACCATTTCTCCTAGAAGCTCCTCCTCTAACATCAACCTCTGCTGCTTTTGTTTCAGAAAACTCAAGCAACATGTCCTTTATCAAGGAGGATCTAGAATGCTTTCATCCAGATGATTTAGAAGAAATGGACATACAACACTCATATGCCATGCTCTCTATAAGAGAAAAAAAGGTTCTACTCTAGAACCGAAAGACCCATTCCAAGTAACAACTCCAACACCAGAGTTGGCTTGGATAAAAGCAAACTAAGATGTTACAACTATAACCTACTGGGTCACTTTGCTAGAGAATACAAGGCACCAAGAGCAAATCCAGCTACTTCTCAGTCAAGACAAGCTCACCAGGCCCAACCCAGACAACAACAACAACAAGCTACCCCTCCAGTTCAAACTGCAGCCTGTGCAACTGTTGGAACTTCTGAGTTCGACTGGAGCTTTAAATATGAAGAACTGCCTGTCAACAATCAAGCTCTGATGGCAGACACTACAGAGATACCACCTCAGGTATTTGAACATCTTTGCTCTCAAGCCTGTATTGATAAAGTTTTGGGTTATAGAAAGCATAACCAAAACCTTATAGATCAAAATGAAGAGTTTCATCAGATGAAATCTGAGTTCAAAAAGGTTGAAAATACTTATAAAGAAAAGATTAACCTCCTTAAGAAAGAGATTTCATCACTAAAACACGAACAAACTAATCTTGAAACTCAGATTGATGATCTACTGGTCAAACTAAAAGCTACCAGAGCTGAACTGGCAGAACAGAAAGTTCATGTTGAAAAATATGAATTTTCCTCCAAAAAGTTACACAGACTTTTAGATATTCAAGTCCATGAGAAGGTAAAAACTGGACTTGGGTATAAAAATGATCAGTACAATGCTGTTCCTCCTCCTGCTGACTATATTGCCATATACGAACCAAGCTTCAATGTTGCAAATCTTGACACTGCAAACCGAAACCTTGATCCTTCAACGGATGAACCTTTCGTCGAAGACTGCACTACCTCATCGTAATCTGAGTCAACCCACTCAGACCATGATGAAACCAGTGCAGTCCCATCTGAAGCTGTTCTGAATAGAGTTGCAGTTCCTGCTGTTCTTCCAGCTGTTCCAGCCCCTGTACCATTCAAACAGATCAAGATCAGCTATCCTCTAGATGGAAGAAAGCTAAACATTGAAAAGGGACATACATCAGGACCCACAAACCCCAAGCCTCGGTCAAAGCCAATCACAAAGAGGAAGGTATTTGATATATGTCGTAAGCCTGAAGAAAAAGTTCCATATGTTCAAAGGACCCTAGAAGAAGCCACCTTTGAACATAACAAAGCTCATCCATGGAACATCAAGGATCTGTTCCAAAGAAAGGACTATGTCTACCTTTCAAGAGACAAACTGGCAAGATCATGCTTTGTGTGTGGCAGATATAACCACACTGCCAGCACCTGCTTTCATTACCTGGAAAACCAAAGAAATTCAAAGTAGCATGCTTTTGAGAAGACAAAGAAGAACAAACAGGTAAAAAGATTTGAAGCTAAGACAACTCAATTCAGAAACTCTCTTTCTCCACCAAGGGAGCAGTTGTCAAAACCTCTACAATCTTGCATCATCTGTGGTGAATCAGATCACTTTGCTGCAAACTGTAAGTTTAATCCTTTCAGTCAGATTCCTCTTCCACCCCAAATTATACAAAAGCCCATTAGTAAGGTGAAGAAGGATAGGTATAAGTATGTTCTTAAACCATCAGCAGCCAACAAAACTGCTGCTGATCGAGTAAAGCCCAAGCAACCAAAAGGAAAGCCTTCAGCAGCAAAGTCTGGAGCTGCTCAAGTAAAACCATCAGCATCAACAAAATCTGCTTCTGATCAGTCAAAGTCCTCAGATGCAGCTTCTGCTGCTGAAAAGGAAAAGAGAGCTGGAAAACCACCAACTCATCAATGGAAGGCAAAGAAACCACCAAGCATCATCATTGGTTCAGTTGAATGCGTCTATCCTTTGTTGTAAATGTGTCTGTCCCTTATTATAAATAAAAGTTATAAGTGAGCAGCATTTTTGTCCTTCAGCTGCTGACACGTTTAATCTTCAGCAGCAAAAGATTTGCAGCTGACTGCTTTAAGTTATCAGCAGGAACATGTTTCCTGCGGTTTTGCTTAAGGCTGTCAACAGCAACATCCTTGCTGCGGATTATTAAATTCATCAGTAGCAGATAATTTTACTGCTGACAGACTTAACCTTCCGTATCCACAGCAATCAAGTTTGCTGCTGATTGGTAAATTTAAGTCCAAATTAACTTTTACCCGCTGTTAAAATTCCCGTCAGTCTTTACCATGATTGCCTCGGTGTATTACAGCTGTAACAATAAAAGGTAAATTGGGTTGTACTGTACAAGTCATTTTGCTTTTTCCTTTTTCTGCCGTTATAAAATCAAATCTAATTTCCTTCCACCTCTTCATCTTCCACTTCTCCCTAAACCAACATCACTTTCTCTCAAGTCCTCATTCCACAGTTGGTACTTTCTCTCAAGTCCTCATCACGTTCAAAGCCCTTCATCCCTCACTTTCATACCCAACCAAGTGAAAGATATCCGAAGGATTCAATGATATGATCGACTTCTTATGTCGATCAAAGATCCAATTTGCCCCCACAACCAACCATGCCACACATGTCCCTCATATGGAGGATTTATGGAGTACCGCCGTCTACTCTACCGAACAGGGGATTCCCCAAATCAAAGCCAAGGTAGACGGAAAGGATATCACCGTCTCGGAAGCCACACTCTTCTCTAATGCATATCATGGTCTTCTTCTTACGCTTCTTCGCGCCACCGCGGAGATGAAGGACGAGGCGAAGATTTGACTCCCTCTGGATGTTGTAATCGGCTAGGGTTCTGCCATCCTCGAGCTGTTTTCCGGCGAATATTAGACGTTGCTGGTCTGGCGGAATGCCTTCCTTGTCTTGGATCTTTGCCTTCACGTTATCGATTATGTCAAAGGATTCAACCTCAAACGTGATCGTCTTACCCGTTAGGGTTTTCACGAAGATCTGCATTTTCACCGATCTGAAGTGATAACATGAGAACTGTTTCCAAAAAGGTTCTCAGGGGTCAATGTTCTAGTGTTATCTACAATGCTGAACATACAGAGTACCCCGGGTGACAGTTCAGCAATCCCAGCTGATACTGATCCCACACCCTCCACCTCACATCTTAAACAGTAGTCTGCTTCTACCATTCGAACCCTGTGCATACTACTAAGGATGCACAGGCACAAAAATTACTTACACCTGTTTTGGATGTTAACGTTCAACCGGAACACAGGCCCCGGTTGCAACGACATATACTAGGAAAAGGGGCAAGAGAACTCCTTCTTCTCTTGCCTCCAAGGCCCAAACCCAACATAACAGCCCTCACTCAGAATCACAACATTCTGGTGAGAATATCATAAGGGACAACCACATTATTAGGGAGACTCCTCTGGATGTCTCTCTATTAGGATCAGGATCACTTCCCGGATCTATAGAACAGCCCCCTGAGCCTTTCCTTTCTCTTCTGAACTTAAGTGTTGAGGAACCTGATCAAGATGATGTACCTTCTCGAACTACCACCATCTCGGAGGTACTGATTGATCCTGCTTCCAACACACCCATCCCAAGTTCTTCTACCCTGAAGGTCCACTCTAGGAGTTATGCAGAATGGATGTGGAAGAGGCTGTCATTACTACTGGTCCATCAAATAACCAGGAGGACAGTGACAGCATTGCTAAGACCTCATCCACGGCAACTCACAGTGAGGATGCTTCCTTGGAAACTCCCCTCACTGAGAGGAATCCCAGGTGCCAAGAAACCATGGGTAATGGGGATGTAGAGGCTAGGCCTAAGGCCCCATCTGGATCCAAGGATTCCACAACTGTGGATGAGGACAGACTGCAACTTCATATCTTGGAATTAACGGCCAGGGTGAATATGATAGAGGCACATCAATGCCCAACTTTTCTTACTCCTTCCTTTGTATCAGTGGGCACCCAAACTGATGCACATTTGTCCACTGATGCAACCAAAAAGGGGGAGATGGTCCCAATGGAGGAAGACTCAGACAGTTTTGATGACTGCATGTTGTATTTCAAAGTACAAGATGGCTATTATTGAAGATTTTTCTTTTGGTTGAAAGGATAGTCAGAAATGTGCAAAAGCTTCAGCAACAAAGGCAGTAAGAGAATTTTGGTAGCATCAGTCTAGGGGGAGTTTGTAGAACCAAAGACTGATGGCTACAAAATTCTCTAAATACAAATGCTGCTGATCTCAGAGTTTGCTACTGACCAACAAATTGCAGCGGACAAGCTTATCTGCTACGGATACTTGTTCTCCTGCTGAAGAACAAATCTGCTGCGGATAGCCTTATCTGCTGAAGACCAAAGTTGTTGCGGATAGGCTTCTCAGCAGCATCAACACTTGATGTTGCTGATAGGCAAATCATCAGCAGCTTTGGATGGTTACATCTTGCTGCTGATCAACATCTTTGTTGCTGACAGCCTTGTGCCTTGAAGACAAATCGTTGCAGCTGACTATCCATACCAAGCGTCACTGACAACTTTCTGCAAAAGCAACTGACACACTCAAAGCAGAAGGAACCGCAATGACACAACCAATGACGGACAACAATGCTCTTCTCCAAGCATGCAAGTAATGATGCATAAAGAGGACGCTTCAATAAAGTTAACTAGATATAGACAAAACGTGTAATAGTTAGCTACATACAACAGATCAACGGTCTGTGTTAGATCTGATCCTTAGAATCAAGGGGCTGTCTTGATTCTAAGTGAGTATAAATAATTTGTAAACACTTCATTGTAAGTGGGTTTTATGTCTTTTGATTGAGTTTTTCAATTGTAATCGTTTGTCTACAAAAGCTTAATACAACAGTGTTCTTAAAAGTGTTCTTTCTGCTTACTCGATTACGCTTGTGTAGTTGTTATTGTTTCCGCTAATTTCAACTAAGAACAGAACCATCTTGTAATTTCACGATCTTACATGATTAATAGCAACTGTCTAAATGACAAAGTAGTCAATTTTAACGGAAAGAGGAATTGATGACAACAGAGTCTTCTGAGAATGACTCTAGGCTTGCAAGCCAATTCATAAGGAAGAATATATGGATGTGGCAGGTATCCATCCCCGGTGGTGATATAAATCCTAACCATGTATAGTGTCATTATGGTAACGAGAGTTCATTCTGCGGATGGTAGGATGTATGAAATTTATCACCTTCGATGACAGGGTATGTGGAGAAGAACAACTATGTTTTGATGCAGGTCGTATAGGTTCGAAGAAACATGAGTAATATACCTAGTTGCGAAGAACTGGGTTTGATAGTGTTATGACAAACGCATAATTTCGAGGACGAAATTCCTTTAAGGGGGAGAGATTTGTAACACCTCAAATTTAGATAAATTCCCATGTGTTACACACGAGAATAATAAATCCTTCGAAACACGAACGAAACATTAAAACCGGAGAATTTATATTTAATTTGTGACGGATTTACTTATAGATAATATTTCACATGCACGAGATATTTTAGAACCGAGTTTAAATATAAACCAATGTTTTACGCGGATTCCCGATCATGAACGAAACAACGCTTAACCACAAACTAACCCATCTTTTGAACACAAAACACTACACACACATGTGTGTGTTTTTTAGGGAGAAAGAAGGGGGAACCGCCGGCCATCGGCCCAGACGGCCCTGGCGGAGACGATGATGGTACGATGGTTGGTGGTGGTGGTTGCGGTGATAGCATATCGGGTGAGCAAGATTTAAGGTGTTTACGGCGATTTCCGAGTTTCTGGCGAGGGTCCGATTTGGGGCTTTACCGACAGATCTACATTCCTTAAGACTGGATCTATCCATACGAAATGGTTTAGTTCGAAAATGGTAGAGAAAAACGGCTAAAAAGGGTGTTTTCTGGCCAAAACCCGACTTTTTTGCGGTGGCGACGATTCCACCGGCGGCTAAGGGTTGCGCTGGTAGAGCTCGGCGACCGGGTCGCGTGGCCACTTGAGTCACCTCAATAGGAGTTTGTTTGAGGTACTTTCGAGCTATTCGTATTTAATGCTATTCAGGTACAGTTAACTGTAAAAAACGTGAAGTTACTTTTGATGAAATTTATATTTTTAGGACCCTCGAGACCCGATCTACATATACGTGGTCGCGAAATGAAAATATTTTTCGGTCACGTTCCGGATTCCGGCCACTGTCGTGGCGGCGAATAGCGACGGGGAAAATTTTTTAGTGACCAGCAAGTTGAGACGAGACCATGGGCTTTTGAATCACTCGATTCGAAGTCTGTTTGGTCAAGTTATGAGCAAAACAAGATTTCAGTTCGCGTGTTGGTACAAGATTTTCGTACAAACGCGCTCAGAACAGAACGTACGTAAAGGTATGACCCGTAAAACCTGTAGATCTATTAGTGATTAGTAGCACGGGACTTAGTAAATCTATTGTGGACGTCGTTTGAGGATATTTTCGGTAAAGATAAATTTAGTATAATTATATATATTTTTCTTATATAATTAATACTTGAAAAATGAATTGAAGTATGATTATCGATGCTAGTAGCTAAAGCTCGATTGTTTATAAATCTTTGGTAATGATTTGATGATAGGAATTGACAATTTGAATTGTTGGGTTTTAGACAAAAAAAAACGAAACTTTGTCCGATTTTCGTCAGAATTAAGAAGTATGTTTTTACCACTTAGACGTCCTCAATACAGATCGGGTATGATTACGAAAGACAGGATTATAAGTGATGAGGTTTAGATAGGAATCATTCACGTGTTAATAACGGAAGGTTTCAACTCGGAACTACTATTCTATTAACTGAGGATGGGAAGTCGACAAAAAAAATGAGATGATTCCCTAATTATGATTAACTTCTAAATAAGGGTTGGTTACGGTAAATCATGTCGGTTGGTCTTTGATTGATTGGATAGGACGATGAAGTTCCTTGACCGCTAGCAAGGAAAGTCAGGTCTTACAAAGACGTGCAGTGGAGTTCTAGAAACCCCTTTTTACCTGTTTTAGGGCTGATGTGCATGCTTAATGGAATGATGTTTTATGAAAGGTTTTTGCCAATAAAACGTATGAAATGTTTTATGAATGAAATGTTTACATTAACGAAACGGACAAATGCTTTCAAATATTAATTTGTGAACGAAACGGTTTGGCAAATGAAACGTAGAAAGAGTATAAATGTGATAAGTGTTAACGTTATGATTATGAAACGGCATATATGAATAGGATTTATGAAATAATGATGTTTTACGAAATGAATGGTCTTATGCAACGAAACGTATTAAAGAATGTTATGAAAGTTAAAGAATGTTTTACAAAAAGAAGAAGGTGAAGGTTTAAAGAAAGTGAATGTTTTATAAATCATTACATTGTCTATATCTGGGAAGGGAAAGGAAGGGAAGGGAAGGGTTCCTTCGGGAAAAAATGTTAAGTTATGTTATGTTATGTATTTTGGGCAATACCTTTATAGAGGCCTTTGTGGCTTGCCAATGGTTGTACAACTGGTCTTCGTGATAAGGAGTGATGACGATCACTCATGGGGTGAAGGTGACCCCAGTGGTAGTTTTGTAGTGTCGGTTCATGTATATAAGTCATGGGGGCACTACATGTACTTGTCGGTTCATGGATAGAAGCCATGGGGGCAAGACGTGTACTTGTCGGTTCATGGACAAAGATCCATGGGGGTAGTACTGTATGTTAGAATTGACTGTTATGGTAATATTATAGATTAGACAAATAATGTTTGACTTGAAAAGAAAGTTTATGAATGTTTTGCCTTTACCGACTACTAATGTTTTATGTATGTTTAAATCCTTCTTATTTTGTTAAAGTTTAGGTTTTATGTAAAGCTAGAACTCACTTAGCCAAGTTAACTTTTAGTATGCACATTAGGTTAAGTGTGGGTTGTAAAGGAAAGTTTTCATTGATGTTTGGCTTGGAAGTGAAGAGCTACCTAGTGGTTGAAGATCTAACATCTCGATATCCGTTTATTTATTGAATGATAAGGAAATGTTTAATTTGTTTCAGACAAGTTATGATGGTAATTAATGTTTTATGCTGTAATTGAATGAAATTCTAGTTTAAAAACTATTTGTGAATGAGTAAATCCAATACGTGAGGTCTCCCAGGTTTGGAGTCTTGCACATGTTCCCTTTTCCATGGGATTTAGTCCCATTCCTCTCGGTGACTTATAAACTAGCTCTCTAGTTAAGCCTTTCGTAAGCGGATCGACAATGTTATCATTTGACTTCACAAAGTCAACAGTGATAACCCTGGTTGAGAGAAGTTGTCGTATCATATTATATCTACATCGGATGTGCCTTGAATTTCTTTTATACATTGCACTTTAAGCTCTGCCTATCGCCGATTAACTATCACAGTGTATGTATATAGCCATGGTTGTAAAAATCGCTAGGTGCTAGTCGGGCGGTGGGGTACCGACTAACGATTAATCGGATTGGAATTTTTATATGTAATTTTCAAAATTATATATATATATATATACACATTTTTGTATGTAATTTTCAAAATTATATATATATACACATTTTTATATGCAGTAGGGATTAAGCGCCGAAAAATGGCTGGGAATTGGCCGGAAAACGGGGACTGGACCTATTTTTGGCCGATTTTGGCCGATTTGGGACGCCTAGGACCAAATAGCGATTAATTGTCCGATTACATGAAACATAATCAGTAACCCACCAATTGCTGATTAATCCTGATTTACAACACTGACATAAGCTTTGGTTATCCAAGAATGTCTTCCATAAACTGACATAGCCATTCCGCTTCTTCTCCGGATATATCCAATGCGATCAACTCATATTATATCGTAGATCTAGCTATAACAGCTTGTTTGGACTACTTTAAAAATATTGCTACCCCTCCAGGTGTGAAAACATATCCACTTGTTGATTTGGAATATTTTATATCTGATATCCAATTTGCATCAAAGTATCCTTCGATCACTTCTATAAATCAGGTATAATGTAGTCCATATTTACTGGTGTATCTCAATTATCAAAGCAATCCTTCAAGTCTGAAAACATATCCACTTGTTGATTTGGAATATTTTATATATCTGATATCTAATTCGCATCATAGTATCCTTTTATCACTGCTGGAAATCGGGTATAATGTAGTCCATATTTATCCAATGTTCTCCACTTGGATCGCTTGCAAACCTACTTAGTCTACATACAACATACGCTAAGTCAGGTCTAGTACAAGTCAAAAGATACATTAGACTGCAAATGATCCTTGAATACTCTAATTGATCAACACCATCACCTCTATTATTTGATAGATGGTAGCTGGTATCAATTGGAGTTCGAGCAATATTCAAGTCACCTGGACTGAATTTCTCAGGATCTCATCTACATAATGCGTTTGACTTAACATAAGTCCACTTCCGGTTTGTGTAATCTTCATTCCAATAATCACATCCGCTAAACCCATATCCTTTATGTCGAACTTAGCTTTCAACAAGTCTTCAGTAGATTTGATCATATGATCATCACTCCTAATGATAAGCATATCATCTATATAAAGGCATAAGATCGCATAACCTTTACTCGTGTCTTTCACATAGACACACTTGTCGTACTCATTTATTTTGAATCCATTGTCAATCATGACATGAGCAAACTTGTGGTGCCATTATTTGGGAGCTTGCTTCAAGCCATACAATGACTTAATGAGTTTTCAAGCTGCAATAGCAAGCACCATCCTTATTGAGGTTATTTTCGTTAAAGGCGAGTAAGTATTAAAGTAGTCAAGACCGTCTTCTTGTCTACACCCTTTAATCACTAACATTTCCTTATATTTTTCAATACCGCCATCGGCTTTTATCTTACTTTTAAATATTCAATGATATACTAGTGGTTTACAACCAAGTGAAAGATCTACAAACTCCCAAGTTTGATTCTGTAAAATAGAATCAATTTCATCCTTGATGGCTTCTTTCCATGGAGGTCCTTCTGAAGAGGTAACCGCCTTGCAATAGGTATTAGGCTCACCATTAACCATACTAGCCACGAAATCAAGACCAAAGGATTTCTCAACCCTTACCATTTTGCTTTTTCTAGGCTCAATCTCAAATTGTTTATCCTCATGGAGAATCTCATCATTCGACGTAAACGAACTTGGTTGTGCCTTTTTCAAACATGGAAACATATTTTCAAAGAATGTGGCATTCCTCAATTCCATTATCTTATTCTTGTGTATACCGGATTCTTTGACTCATGCACAAGAAACCGATATGCACTACTTTGATGAGCATATCCAATGAAAATGCAATCAACAGTTTTAGGTCCTATCTTTTCAACCTTAGGTGGTGGCACAATCACCTTGGCTAGGCATCCCATACTCTCAAGTATGCATGGCCGGCCCAGAGGGAGGGTGAGGAGGGCGACGGTCTCGGACCCGGTCTCCCCTAGGGCCCGAAGTTCTTAATTTTTTTATATTAATTATATGTGTTTTTTTAAAAAAAATCTATATATATATATATATATATATATAAGCCCAATTGTTTATAAATCTGAACCCAAAACCAAGAAATAAAAAAAAATCTATATATATAAGCCCATTTAAAAAAAAAACTATAAATATATGCCCGTATTATGTTTTTTTATATATGATTATTGAGTTTATATTATAGGGCCCGGTTTTCTTTTTACATGTACCGGGCTCAAAACGTTTTAAGGATTATCGGGACCGGCCCTGCAAGTATGTGTAGGTTTTCTTCTCATCAACAGTTTATAAGGGGTTTCATCCTTTTTCTTTGAGGGTACCTTATTCAGTATATAATTAGCAAACAACACGACTTCTCCCCCATATGTCTTCACTCAACCCGGAACTTATCAACATAGAATTCATCATCCCTTTCAATGTACAGTTCTTTCTTCCCGCACGGAGAATAAGGACCGGTACACTTATGGATAATTCCATTTTGTGCACATATATCCGCAAATGGTGAAACATATTCAGGTCCTCTATCACTCCTTACAACTATGATTTTCTTATTGAGTTAATGCTCAACCTCATTCTTATACAAGACAAACTTGTCTATTGCTTTATCATCACTCTTGAGTAAGTATACATAACAATATTTCGTATTATCATCAATAAACTTGATGAAGTACCTATTTTCAAGTATTGTGGGAATAGACTTTAAATCACATTGGCATATAATTTGCAAGCTAGTATGCATTGCATAAATTTGTGTGCTAATTTGGTAGGATTACGTATATGTTGTTGACTTGTTGCACACTAATTGAATTTTCATTGAGTAGATTATTTATGTTAAAAGGGTTATAATGTGTCACAAGCACCATTTCGTTATATTGATTATGTTTGAGGTACTACAAATTGTAGCTCAAAAGCTGTATGTTTTTCAAATGTTTTCGGATGTAAAATCTTTATGTATTCACTTAAAATGCAAATGTGTGTGTTATGTATACTTTATGGTGATACGTATAAGAAAGCATATATGTTAATTTCTTTTAAGAAAGCATATATGTTATGATTGTAAAAGTTTTATCATTTTAAGATTCCAATCTCATATAAAAACATATATGTTAATTTCTTTTAAGAAACTTGTTAGTATTTATCATTTAGAGATTAATAGAAATAGATCGGTGTGATGATGACAACAAATCAAGGTTGGAAATATATTTTTTGTAATTTAAAAATATTACAATAGTCTTTTAAATAACCCACCTATTCACCTAACTTTTAATACAATCACTATTAGTGAGCATATTGTCATGCAGAAATACGATTGTCTTGTTTTTGGTACATAAATTCCTTTTGATTGTTTTGTGTCAATGAGTTTGTTTGTCTCTCAAGTCTCAACTATACATACAGATCTAGATGACACTCTTTACCCTCTTAGTGCTGGATTGGCAGCTGGAGTTCTCAACAACATCAAAGGTATATATGGAATCAATTTAATTTGTTTTGTTTTGTTCATGAGTTAATTGATCTGCAGATTATATGGTTGAAAAGCTTCGAATTGATGCGGAAATGATCCCTCAACTGTGTAATCTGCTCTACAAAAACTACGGTACCACAATGGCAGGCATTCGGGTATCTCTCTCTTAAATAATCTTATACTTGTAGTAGTTTTGTGGATGGATGTTAAATTGTTATGTTTGCTTGTTATAGGCGATTGGCTATGATTTTGACTATGATGAATACCACAGGTGAGAATTTTGGTAAACAAACTGATGATCGATTGATTAGTAGTCAAATGGATATGATTGATTGAATGAATTTGTTTTGTTTGTAGTTTTGTTCATGGAAGATTACCATATGAGAATTTGAAGCCTGATCCTGTTCTGAGGACTCTTTTACTAAGCTTGCCCATTCGCAAATTTGTAAGTCCCTTCCCTTCCCTTCCCTTTGCACTAAAGTATATATATATATAGGCAATGACCATGTTGTGTTGGCAGATATTTACAAATGCAGACAAGATCCATGCTGCTAAAGTTTTGAGCAAACTTGGATTGGAAGACTGTTTTGAAGACATCATTTGCTTTGAGACTCTGAATCCGTTCCACAAAAGCACGCCTTCCGATGACGAGGATGACATCCACTTCTTGGGTTCCTCCTCGTCTAACATCACATTCGCACACCAGATATTTGACATAATTGGACATTTTTCCACAACCACTTCAACCTCCGAGTTACCAAAGACACCAATTGTATGCAAACCATCGGAACACGCAATTGAGAAGGCTCTCAACATCATCAACGCTAACCCTCAAACAACGGTACCTACCCTCCCCCTAATCTTCAATTCTAATCGAAATAACACTTTGCCCAATTGTTGTTATACAGCTGTTTTTTGAGGATAGCGTACGAAACATTCAGTCTGGAAAACGTGTGGGTCTTGACACTGTCTTGGTAAGCTAGCATTCAATTTCCTATCAGTGTATGTTTATGTTTACTTTATTAATGGATGATGATGTTACAGGTTGGCACGTCCCACCGCTGCAAAGGTGCAGATTACGCGTTAGAAAACATACACAACATGAAAGAAGCAATACCGTGGGAAGCTGATAACAAGCTTTCTGTTGCTGCTTATAACCCTGTCGTCGAGACACCCGTCACGGCTTAACATCTTTAATAATTCAGTCAATCATGTATGTATCATGTTTAATGATTAATTAATTATATTATTTAAAAATCTCAGTTTGTACGTGGATGTAGATGTTTCGTTTCGCTGTCAAATAATAATTACTACTAGTTTAAAAGCGTGGTACGTTGATGTTCTGTACGACAGTTTCAATCATGCTAAAGGTTGGGATGTAGTTCTGGTTTGCTTTTTGAATTCAAGGGCTGTGATGTGATTAGGTGTTGTTATCTTCACAACCACAACTCTTAGAAAATAAGTCCAGAAAACAAGGGCTCCTTATGTGCAACAAGACATGATAGAGAATGGTAATTTTCTTTTCTTAAAGAAGCATGATGACAAAAGAGCCTAAAATAATCACCATAAGCAAACACAGTTAAGAAAGCTATTAATGTAATATGTATATCATATCCCTATGAAAAAGTGACGCTCCTAAAAAGGAAGTCTGCCCGTCTGTTACTGTTAGTACGCCTATCTCATTCATTAGTCCATCCATGATTTGGTTTATATAACAGATTATATGTGAACCCCTTAACCGCTTGTGCTTGTAGTTGCATGACCATCATATGCTGTTCGGAAGCCAAGACCAGATCCTATGTAGCTTGACACAGGACAAACCCAACAAAGGATATTTGGACCCAACACCTGTCAGTCGTTGTAACCAACACCATGTTAATAAATACATTCATACATTACTTAAATAAGATGACAAATTCTCACTCACTGTAATCAAATTTTCATAGACACCAAGATCATACGGATGAGAGTACACATTCCCTCCTTGTTCTGCAACCAACATGGCCCTCACCCCTTCATAATACTGCATATGCCACCCGTACCTTACAACCATCATTTATGCTATAAAAAACAGAAAAGAAAAAAAAAACACCTCTATAGTGGCAAGCCAAAGATATTGTACAAAAATCTAAAAGCACCTCTATTGTGGTTTTGTTCTGTAGGATTAGGTATATATGCCACCCCAAAAAGACACCTAGAGCCATACTCAGTGGAATTAGCAACAACCCCGAAATGATCTGCAAAGAAAACGAATGAGGAACAGCAAAAAGATTCAAAAGACATTGGTGGTGAGGTGAAATCATTATCATACGTACGTATACACTTCCGTAAGATCCTTGACTTTGCTGAGTATCAACAGTCAAACTACCTAGAAGCAAAATCTAGCCATCCAAACAATAATAATAGTAACATATTATTAATAAGAATACATAATCCAACAAAAGGGTAAAGATCATACCAGAGAGTACACGCATGCAAGGAGAGCATACACAACAAACACAAAGAAGACCTTATAGTTTGCGTGACCCACACAATTGTTCATCCACAAGCAATGGTGATCCTTCAATCAAAGAATGAGTCAGCCAGAATCTATTTATCGATGTTGATAATAATAACAATAATCCAGGAATGAGGTGGTGAGGGACAAATACCATTCGTAAAACACATCGTTTACATATACGGCAATGATGTGAGCGAGGTGGCTTGTATAGACAACATTTCTTGCAGTATCTTAAGTCTCCACCCTGCAAGTAACATACAACGAAAATGTCAACTTAAGCATGCATCCTTTCAACCCAACCATCTTTAAACTACCTTGTCAACTGAATCATGAACCAGATAGGCCCATTGATTTTTTGTTTTCTTAACCTAACATACCTACCCTTACAAGAACATAATTGCATTTTTTTCAAAACTAGTTTGGGGATGATTGTCATGATAGAAAAGAGCATTCTCTATTCTAAACACATTAAGTTAAGATTGTTAATGTTGAAATGTAAAACAGGATCAGTTTCTTTGTTAAATAGAACCTACCAGTGAGGTTGAAATGAAACACAACAATAAATAGGGACGGTTGAAGCTCCAAACTTATAACACCAGATTCATTGTGTGTTCTCATGCTAACATTTGACAGGTAGTTCCTAATCAACTATCTAAATCCAACCTCCTATGAACACAAACATTGTTCTATGGCTTAGACATTTGGAGCACTATTCCAGTTGTCTTCAATGGTGGTGC
Organism: Smallanthus sonchifolius; assembly: GCA_023525975.1. Lineage (NCBI taxonomy): Eukaryota > Viridiplantae > Streptophyta > Magnoliopsida > Asterales > Asteraceae > Smallanthus > Smallanthus sonchifolius. Next base: position 65,609 of record CM042025.1, read on the forward strand.
ATTGCATTGACGGTGGTGTGAGTTTTTTGGACTCTTTACCTTGCCGTCCTTGATAGATTGTTAACTTTACACAATTAACATTTTTAGATGTTCATAAAGTCCTTGTATGAATTTATTACATAAAAACTAAAAGAAAAGAACTCCAATAAGAACATATTGCTTCTCAAATCATATTAATGCATATTATAACTTTTCATGCTATTATACCCAATCAAGAAAGGTGTCTGCTGTTGACATCAAAAATCTATTTATTGTAGCGCTCACTTAGTGGCCAATAGATTAGTAGGGACAGGGTTTAGACAGTTCAGGAGCTTGAAAATGCTAGGCATTTTGGTAGAAATAAAAGAATTGGGTACAGAAAGATGAGAAAGAAAAATATGTCCATGTCCTTCCCAATTAGGATAAAAGCTCTCAGATTATATTTCTAAAATTTTCTTAATACTTATACGATAATCAAATCAGAAAGAATTTTTTTTTCTTTCCTAAGACAATTCCCACCAGAGTTACACTACAAATCATTATTAGGTTCAATAATATTAATACTCATAAAACTCCTTCATGGCCTCCCATATCCTGCATCAACTTGCAGCAGAATATCAAAAAAAATTGATCTGTCATGTTATGTTATATTGCAAAAGCCAAATCTAGCAATAGTTACTCATTTTAAAGGATGGTTTCTCCCTCCAAAAGTCAGCATTATCAAGCTTATACATTTGTAAACTAATTTTAAGCAGAAGAAATGTTTAAATGAATGCCAGTTTTAACAAAACGAGATTGTCATGTTTAGATGCAAGTGCATATTCCCATGTTAAGTGTATGTACCACTTTCCTGAACGGACACTTAATAATTGAACCTTTCCTCACCCCCTAATAATGAGTACTTAATCTAGTATAACTTTCTTACCAATCCGTGAGGTCTAGGATGATTAAAACTTCGACCATTTCCTATTCTGTTACTTAGGGTTGAAAGAAATCTTCAGGTATTATAACTGTTATTATCTAGCTGTATTTGATATCTATAGGTAAAGTTGTTCCTTTTTAAGTCTTGTCTTTTCCATCTGCGAAAGTAAGTTGCAAAATTTACAGATGAAATAGTAGTTGCAAAGGTGTTAAAGAAGTTTGGAACTCAAACACGGGGAAGAGCCCAAAACTCTTTCTGCCTTTTCATTTTAATGGGGGGTCCTTGCAAGCCCTTCATTAAACTACTTGTACTCAGAGAAGAAGAAAAGGCCTTTAGGAATCTTCTCAACGTTCAAGAAAGAGAATGTTCTAGAGAACCAAAACAATTACCTTCATATTGTTAGCAATGCAACAAGTACATATGGATAAGTTTATGTAAAGGATCGGGTTATCACGGCTGTTCAAATCCGCTAAACCTTTCTATCGACTTAGGCCAAAGAAACACAGCAAACAACTGATGTTGACCCACAATAGTTGTCCATCAAATCCCAATCTGAGTCTGTCATATCTTTTGGAAAGGCAAATATAGATTCTTCTCATACAAGTAATCTTCTATCTGCATGTCAAACTTGTCAATTCTGGGTCTTCTACCATGATATCCAAAGAACAAACGAGCCTGAGCTCTAATACCACTTATTAGGGATCGGGTATCATGGCTGTTCAAATCCACTAAACTTTTATGTTGACTTTTTTCTGGTCAAACTCGACTCTCAACCAACTGATTTATCGTCAAACCTCGTTTCTGGTCCTCGATCCTCTTGATCAGACCAAAGAAACACGGTAAACAACCACTTTTGACTTTAGCTGACCTGCAACAGTTGACCGGCGGCGAAACAGCAGCACTGCTGTTTGAATTTCTCTTCTCGTCTGGAACTGTTTGCGCAAACAACAAACATCCAAACACACACACTCACGATTGCAAACAGAAAAGAAAAGAAAAAACGACACGATATTTTGGTGGTTCAGTTGACTGACCTACGTCCACGGCTGCACTCGCGAGTCAACTTTATTATCTAAGGCGTTGGAGATTATAATTACAATTACAATTACAATTACAATAGGCTTGTATTTATAGGCCAAGGAAATTAGGGTTGCCACATAAATAACATCCTAAAATAAAAATCTGTCTTGGGCTGAAGTTTTGCTTGATTCGGTTGCCAAAAATAAGCCGAAACAAAATCTCAGGCCGACTGACTTAGAGTTTAATCAGGTCTAGGGCTGTTGCCAACTGCACCTTATCAGCCTCCACACTCAACAGTTTAATCCCGGAAGATGAGGCAAACTATGTTGAAGACTACTAGTTATTCCTGACACAAGGTGATGAACAAAAAGAAAGCATAAAATAAGTCCGGTACACGTGCTCTCACCACATGACCAAGTTCTAGAGGCTTGATGAATCACACGTTCATCTTGGTGACAATAAGCAACTGCAATCCAAAGGAAGAGGTACAACTTTTGTGACCTTAGGTAATGAGAAAAAAGTTAATCAGACATGTCCATTGTGCTCCATGTTTGGATCTTAACTTGTTTAGTGTATGACAATTTCTTGAATCCAGTTATTCAGTAGTGTTTTGATGATAGAAAACGTGTGATAAAAAATAAGATTGCTAGTTGCTGATCCTCACGTCATCGAATAGGATGTTTTCTCTCATGATACATTGTCAGCCACGAGATGGAGGAAGCCAGGCAAAATATTCATTTTCAGTTGAAAAGTCGAAACGTGCTACTCAAGTGTTGGAGCTTATCCAGGCTAGCTTATGTGACCAATAAAATCCGAATAGTTAGCAGAAACTTTTCTACCACATGAGAATGGGAGAGAAGCAAAGTGGGAAGCACGTGAAAGTGTTAAGAGAAGGTAGAAGTGGTTAGTTTCTTTTCTAAGGATTTAATTACACATGAAGGGAGAGATTACTACTCGAGCAAATAGTGGAATTGGCGAGATCAATGATGAAACAAAAGGGGCTGCCAAAAACATCTTTCTAGGTAGCTTGGTTTAAAAAACCATGCCTAGTCAATATATTATAATCTTGCAATATATTATAATCTTATTAGTATTACATATCTTATCTTTTGATCTATTGATGTCTTAATTATTATTATAATATTTTTTAGGGGAGATGCTAGAATACGCTAGGAAACATCTTTATTGGATTCAATGTACGGCACATTGCATAGATCTTATGTTAGAGGATGTCGGAAAAAATATACCAAAGGTGAAAAGTTGTATAAAGAACGTAATGTTCGCAAATGGATACATATACAACTTTATTGGCCTAGTGAACTTGATGAGGAAGTTCACAAATCAAAAGAACTTGCATAGGCCCGCAATTACAAGATTTGCTACATCGTTTATCACAATCAGAAGAAAAACTTGAGAAAAATGGTCATTTCTCAAGAATGGGTTAATTGCAACCGTCTAATGATCCAAAGGGCAAGTAAGTTGAAACCACCTTTTCACAAGAATCATTTTGAAGGAATGTAGCATATTCTCTAAAGTTGATGGCACCACTTGTCAGTGTCCTTAGATTACTTGACGGTGAAGGAAAGTGGACCATGGATTACATCTACGAGGCCATGGAGAGGACTAAAGAGACTACTAAAAAGAGTTTTAATGGGAAAGAGGAGTTCTATGCTAGTACTTTTGATATTATAGATCATAGATCCAAATGTCAACTTCATCGACGGTGGGTTTATATTCTTGCATTAGAATGTTGTCTCCAAGTGTAGAAATTGACGAGTTGATAAATCGACTACTAACTACATATCAAAATGCCGAAGAGCTTTTCGGTTTACATGGACAATTAGGCAAAGGCATGGTTGGAAAAATCGCTAGGCGCTAGTCGGGCGGTGGGGTGGGGCCTAGGCGGGATTAGTCGGGGCCTAGGCGGGATTAATTGGATTGGAATTTTTATATGTAATTTTTAGTTTTTTATATATACACACACATTTTTATAAGTAATTTTTATAAAAATGTTCATTTTTAAATATTTATACACATATTTGGCTGGAATTTGAAGGGGTTGGCTGGAAAATCCAAGGTTTTTCCGGAAAATCTAAGGCTTTTCCGGAAAATCCAAGGCTTTCGCCGGAATTTGGCCGAAAATTTCAGGTTTTTGCCGGAATTTTCGCCGGAATCTGGCCGCTTAGGCCTGCCTAGGACCGCCTAGACCCGCCTAGGACCGCCTAGGCCCGATTCCGATTAATGGTTCGCCTAGCTCAAAATTACAAGTTAAATGGCCGCCTACCGCCCAGGCCCGATTTTTACAACACTGGGCAAAGGAAGAAAAAAGCTCTCCATAATTACAAACACATACTTTTTTAAAAATTCTAATATATATTATATAATATATACTCATTTCTTAATTTTGTTATTTTTAGCGGAGTGTAGGCATCATATGGATCTACAACTCCAGATTTGCAAGAGTTTGGTATACGAGTTCTTAGTCTCACTTGTAGTGCTACAAGCTGGGAAAGGACTTGGAGTGTATTCACACTAAGAAGAGAAATAAATTGCACAAGATAGACTAAATGACATGGTGTATGTGAAATTCAATCGTGCTTTGGAACGATATAGAATGGAGGGAACCGTCGATCCTATTCTTTTGCAATACATTGATGAACGCAATGACTAGTTGATGGGGAAAAATGAAGATGAAGAAAGTGATGGTGATTTGGTGTTTATTGGTGGTGATTTGAGCTTTAGCTATGCAGTCGATACCACCGATATCTCGGTGATATCTCGGCGATATCTCGGATATCGGTGGTTTCACCAAATATCGGTCCAAATATCGGTGGCGATAATATCGGCGATATTTACCGATATATCGCCGATATAGAGGGTTTGATATATCGGTCAAAATACCGAGAATATCGGTTTTTATATCTGGACCTTTTTAATCCCCTTTAGCCCGATCTCGTTTAAAAAAGGCATGTAAGCTTTCTGTCCGTTCATTTGTATAGCCACCATTACCGTCGCGACCTGAAGCATACAAGCTTTCTGCTGCTGCCGGAGCTATGGCAGCAGCTCGCGTGCTTATCGTCGTCGTCCTTTGTGCTTTGTAACGAAGCAGAGATGACCGGCTAAGAAGGAAATGGCTCGGATTAGGGTTTAAATGTGGAGGTGGTGCTAGAACTTGCAGATCGACAATGGTGAGGATGATGGATCGGGTTTGCGAGGAAAAGAAAAAAAAAGGAAATGGTATTTCAAACGAGTGTGGCGGCTGGGATATGTATATTAGGTTTTAGGTTTTATTAGATTTACACTTTGCTCCCCTCTACTTTGAAGTAATTACATTCTAATCCTAGAAGTTTAGTTATTTGTTAAAGGATAACACATTAATTTCGTTCTTTGACAACCTAGAACTTTTGATTTGACTATTAATATTATTTATGCATGATATAAAAATTATCGATATCTCACCGCGAGAACCGATATCTCAGATATCGGTCCTTGACCGATAACCGATATTTTTTCACATTAACTGCATAGAGCTTTAGGGGCATATAATCCTATTCGTGCTATAAGAGCATCAAATGTTAGAGGAAGTAGTGACAGGGCAGTCCATCAAGAAGAGATAAAAGAGAAAATGTGCTTTATATTATGAAGATGAGCTTGAAGAAGATATTGGATTGACGGATGTTGAGCAAGACGAAACCGTGCCCGATTATGATGACGAATATTGATTAGAGGCTACTATTTACGTTTTCTAAGAATGTTTAAGTGTGTTCTAAGTATGTTTTTATGTTTTAAGTGTGTTCTAGGTATGCTTTATAGACATGTTTTTTTCTGTTTAATGATTAACAAGTATAAAATATCATGTATAATTAAAAAAAAATTATTTAGCCTTGGCTTTTGAGACCTAAGCGCTTCGGAGCGCCTCGCGCTTTTTAAAACCAAGCTAGGTAGAAGCTTGATTTATAAAAAGCTTACTACGCCTAAGTGGTGACGCGTAGCGAGTCCATTTTCCCAGTGGGTTAAAGCAGGCACTGCACAACAAGATCGGAAATTTTCTTCATGACAATAGGTTTGAAAGAGGCCGACGCTTTATTTGAAGAGACAATGTACCCAATGATCTAATAAGTGTACCTCTTTATGGTGGTGATGTTATTTAAACGAGTTCTTCAATGCATTTCATATCTGAGTTCAACAATCCATCTGCAAAGAGCATGTTTAATATTTCTACGCATATTTCTTAGGATTTGAAATCCATCAATAAAATACATGGAAGATACTTTAAACAATGTTGAGATTAGGACCGATCACACACGAACACACACACGAAGGCAATAAACAAACACATGGATTTAACGTGGTTCGGTCTAAACTGACCTAAGTCCACGGGTGGCAACTAGGATATCTTTATTTCTGAGGTGATGAAAAATTGCAAGTACAAAGAATGTTTATATAGAGAGTAATCTATGGTTAATTAAACTTGTTCCCTAAGTTAAGCCCAATATAGGCCTAATTAGAATAGGAGTAGCAACCGGGGTTAAGGCCGCCTGTCCCTGACCCGTTGCCCTCTCTTCTGCGCCCCAAAAAAGGCCTACGAACCCAACAATCTCCCACTCAGAGCATCAATTAACCCGAAGGCTCGTTGAAGCTCCCCTGAGCTTCAACTCATCAGTCACGACCAGTGACTCGTTCTCTGTCCCTGCCTGCTCCCACTGTAACGAATATGTTACACTGCCGGCATCTGAAACAACCAGAGAACCCACACTCTTCATCATAAGCAAGTAATCCACTAGAGAGACTTTTTCAGTCGGAATATGTAACATCCCGGAAATCTAAATAGAGCTGGTTTGGGCTAGCGGATGACCCGACTCTGTATAAACTAAGAGAGGACGTTAGGACTGTGTTTAGAGGTACGTTTAGCTACCGAACTAAACCCGGATAGTCGTTTTTAAAGCACCCGAGATGGAAACGCAATTAACGAAACAGGAGGGACCCGGAAGGAACTTGGAATGGTTTAAATACCACGTTAAGGGAAAACCCTAGGGCACTTCGGCCCTAGGTGCGTGCGACTGCAAAAGAGAAGGCGCAAGAGAGAAGGGGTGGCCGGACGAGGGTGGACTGCGGTGATTGAAAGACGGGCTGCGTCAACGGCTTCCTAACTCCGCTAAGGTAATCCTCGTTAGTATTTCGATTTCGTTTTTGTACTGGTTCTTGCATGAGGAAAAACGATTAGGGTTTGGGAGTTTCATACCTACGGTCGACGACGTGTTTGATGATGGTAATGGTGCTCGGCTGGGGTGGTGGTCTCGGGAGTAGCAAGAGGCAGCAGCGACGGGAAGGAGGTGTGTGAGGGTGGCCGAAGAAGAAACGTTTGTGCGATGGTGACGTCGGAGAAGAAGGAGGAGCACGGTGGGAGCCACAGGAATGGTGCTCGAAAGGGGTGACGGACCCGGCACGTTCGGTGGCGGGAAGTGGCTGTGAACGGCATTCATGGCAGCGCCATGGTGGTGTAACGTGGAGGAGTCATGGTGGAGGGCTGGTTAGGGTTTTTGCCCGAAGAACAAGGAGGTGGCGCATGGCGGTGGTCGAACTAGCAGTGCACGAGGATGAAGACAAGGACGATAGTGGTGGTTAGTGGCGTGGTGATGCACGACGGGGCAACCGGGGTAACACCGGTTAGGATTTTAGTTGCATGGTTGCATGTGGTGGAGAAACCCAGCTCGGGTACGTGTGGGTTCACGGGTTTAGGGTTTGCATGGCGCACATACGTGCATGCATGGAACCTAGTCCGGGTACACGGTTCCTAAATGGGTCAAGGACGATCCGATAAACGTGCCTTTGGGACTAGGGTTTCGTGGGGAAAGAATGACGAGCCTATGAGACGAGCGTTGAGGTTTAGCTATATTTATGCGGTATTCGAAGTATGTGGAGAATGTGTCTGATCATGTGATCACGCTTTGACAGGTTTGGGACTTGAGCGTGGACGGACGAGTTGCAGAGCTAGGACTGAGGCTCATCATAAACTGTGAGTTTCTAATCCCCTCTTTTAAATGTTTTTAACGTTTTTGGGGCAATCGTACATACTTTCTATACATGTTTTGTTGTATTAAATGGGTAAAGAACCTTGGAGTGTAATCAGATGAGTTTATGGAGTTAAATAGTTAAATGTAGGGCTAAGGGGCTGTGTGTGTCCATAGGACGTGTGGGTTACAGGTGGGGATATGGTCACGGGTCGTATAGTGACCCAACAGGGGTGAGACGGGATTGTAGTTACGGGTCGTACGGATACGACTAGGAGGTGTCACAGGGTGTGCATGTACGTGGTATGTGCTTAAATAATGAGATATAGTATTTGTATGTGTGTTGCTATATTAGCCGTGTATTGTGTTATGAGTTAGTCGGGGTGAGTCGGATATAAGCTAACCGCTTATGAATGTGTAGGATACCTTGTCCTAGTGCTATGTGTGAAGCACAGGTGTAGTTAATGAATCATGTATATAGAGTATAATGTTATGTGATTATACATGTGTTGTGTGCATTGTGTCGTTGTCCTTGTGACACGGCGGGTATTGTGTTTGCATTGTTGTCATTATGACATGGCAAACGGGATTGTGGAGGACTAAGTCCTTCGGGAGGTCACCAAAGGTGACGATGTCCAACAGGACAGTGATGAGCTCGGGGTGCAGCGAAGAGGTATGTGTTTGTGTGCTTATATATTTGTGTTAAATTGCATACAAGCGTTGAGTTATATTTTATTGTGCATGAGATATTATTATTGTGGTGAGTCGAGTTAGATTGACCGTTGTGTCTGGATTGTGATGAGATATTATTATTGTGGTGCTTGCAACTGTTATGCCAGTTGATTTGTAAGAGCCTTGGTCAAGGCTGAGTAAGTCGACGTTAGGGATTGGTTGTGTTAACCAAGTGTCGAGTTAATACGTGTACTTGGGCATGAGTTATTAGTGTAGGTAAGTTCGACCTATGTCGATGAGACTGCGGGATTATTATTATTATGGGATGAGTCTTGGGTAATAAGCTATTATGAGATATCGGGTGATAACATGGGTTATTTATTTATTAATGAATTGTGGACCTATTTTATAAGGACCGTGGGTCCTGAGTAAAGTTTAAATAACTTTTGAGACAAGTTGGCTTTTAATTAAACTAAACTATTAGAACTCACTCAGCGTAGCTGACTTTGTGTGTACGATAGATTGTTTTGCAGGTAAGCGTTGCGTTGACGTATCTTGGCTTGGGAGCGGTGCTACTCGGATTGGTGTTCAAGCATTCGTGAGGTAACTTAATGACATTAAATAGCAATTAATGTTTTTAGAAAGACTTCCGCTGTAGTATAATACATCTAAAATGAGTATTTTCAAGGGAATAACCCGTTATGAGAACCAACTGTAGGGTGCCCGGTTTGGGGCTTTACAGAATACTGGTCTTCTTAACCCACTGTAGCACTGAAGTTGTAACTGAAATACGACCTGTGCTCCCACTGTCACGATGCCCTCTACATGGTTTAGCCTCCCGAACTCGTTCATCCTGAATCTTCACTTTGACTCTAGGTTGCTCACTTGCAAAGCAAACCTTCTTCTGCCCACGAGATTCTGTGAACCGAACTTTGTTTTCTTTCTAAACTGGGATAACCTCTCCCTCAGGCGGTATGCTGACCATATAAAGTGAACCCCTCTTTCTTCCATGAGCTATGACAAGATTACCTTTAACCACCTTCCACTGCCCGTTCCCAAACGGCCAAACTTAACATCGTGTCCCTGTTCATCCAACTGCCCAAAAAATATCAACCTTTTCTTCAAATTTGGAATCACCCTAACATCCTTCAAAGTCCATGAACCGGCTGAAGTCTTCAGATCTATGTTACCCATGCCCATAACCTCAAGAACATCATCGTTCGTTAGTCTTACCTTCCCAAAGTCCCCTGTTTTCATATTCTTCATCGTCTCTATACTGTGAGTGGCATGAAACGACGCACCAGAATCCATAACCCATGAATCTGTAGCATCTTCTATGCAACAAACCAATGCGTCAACTACTACAACTTGATTCACCTCCATTTTATCATCCTCTTTCTTAACACCCGAACACTGATTTCTGAAGTGTCCTACTTCCTTACAGTTCCAACAAGTTATATCAGTACGAGTCCTAGACTGACTCCTCCTCATGCTCCCACTACCTCTATTATTCCTTCTTCCGTTGCCAATATTCAGTAATTCACTCGATGATTCACCAGAACTTTTCCTTTTGACGTCCTCGCCCAGAATAAGATCACGAATCTCCTCAAAAGTAAATCCGCTGGTACCTGCTGAACTGGAAATCGACGTAACAGTTCCGGACCAACTGTCTGGCAAAGAAGATAACAGTAGTAAAACCTGAACTTCATCTTAGAATTTGATGCCTACTGACACAAGTCTGGCCAAAATCGAATTCAACTTGTCGATGTGCTCAGTGGCTGACCTACCTTCTCTCATCCTTGTATTTACCAGCTCTCGAATCAAGAAAACCTTATTAGCTGCCGAAGGCTTCTCGTACATGTTAGATAGGACTAACATCATTCCACATGTTGTGGTTTCCTTCATGATATTGAATACCACATTCTTTGACAACGCCAATCTAATAACTGCCCTGGCTTTCCTGTCTTTTGATTCCTAATCTGCTGGTTCCAACTTTTCTGGTCTAACCCCTAATAACACAACATCCAGATCTTTTTAAACCAGTAATGCCTCAATCTGCATTTTCCATCAGCTAAAATCCACACCATTAAACTTTCAGATCTGCACCTTCCCTTCTTCTACCATGATAAACATAATAACACGATTAAACGAAACTAAATCGAATAAACAAAACCAGAACTAAAACAATTGCACCTAATCAACGATCATTGGTCTATGGTCTCGTTTCTCTGATCTTCACAAACGGCTCTCTAAAACACGCTGGTCAAACTTGGTCAAACTGATCTATATGCAAACCCTAAAACCCTCGGCACCAAGAACCCAGCAACGACTGAACTGTGGCCAGCTAATCAGCCCGGCAACTCTGTTGTTGTCTCTCGGTCACAAACCCTAGCAATCGGCAATAAGTGTTGGGTAACAAAACCCTAATCGGCGATCAATCCTTCTTCGACGATGGCGTAACACTAGTGGCGCTGGGGTGGCGGCGGCTGACTGGGTGGCTGCCGACAAAAGAAAACTGGTGGCGGCGGTTGTTCCTGGTGGTCTCGTGTGATCCCAGAACCTTCTTCGATCGTCTACAGTTGTTGGGATTAGGACCAATCGAACAGTAATCATGAGCCTAAGCTCTAATACCAGTTGTTGGGATTAGGACTGATCACACATGAACACACACACGAAGGCAATAAACGAACACATTACCGTGTATTACTTGAATGTAGAAAAAGCACAGTCCGGAGAGGTTATGCAGGGTGTTATGGATTGCATTTCAAGGTTAATTCCCGATGTTGGAACTCAAGACTTAGTTATTATGTAGTTGGATTCATATCAACATGCCACAGGTCTTTTTGGTCATGATATGGCTATAAGACAAAGGACGACTAGATCTCCAGGTAAAAACTAATATATTTTAGCTATATCAATTGCCAAATCATGATACTTATATATTTATTTTTTTATTATTTGACTTGTTAATAGTATATTGGTGGAATGCATTTGGCTGTGATACTCCGAAATTACAAAAAGTTTGCTACTCGGGTACTTGGTTTAACATGTAGTGCTACGGGTTGTGAGAGAAATTGGGGTGTCTTCCAACAAGTAAGTTGTCATCAAGCCTTGGTTCTAATAATCTTATTTTTTAGTTCATAAGTTCATTAAAAGTTATTATTTTAACAGCTTCATACAAAGAGGAGAAACCGATTGGCACAAAGCCGATTAAATGACTTGGTGTACGTGAAGTTTAGTCGTGCTTTGAAGCGTCGGTATGAAAGAAAGGACACCACCGATCCTATGATTTTAAATGAGATTGATGAGAGTAATGAGTGGATGATGAGGGTGAAGATAATACTCCCAATGATGATTTAACATGGGGTGATGTTGACAAGGCTTCCGCAGCATATGAACCCGCTTATTCTACAAGATCAAATGCACCACATCAATTTCGGTCCTTCTACCACCCGTACATCTAGAGTACATGAGTTGATTGATGAAGAATAAGATGATGAGGGTGAAGATAATACTGAGTTTTTGACATTTTGTCTTATACATGTAATAAATTAGGGACAAGAATAGATAGAGCTAGAGTAAATTCCTAAAAAGTAATGAGTAGTTAGCAAGATATGGATTTTCTAGGTCTGAAAGAAGATTTGATTTATGTTACAGATCTATAGCAAACTATCTATGTATTCGTGCCGAAATGAGTATAAGCTAATGGAAATGTATACCTTTCGCTTAATCTCATGGATCGGGTGATGAGAGTCCTCAATGTCGGGTGCAAAAGAAGGTGGGACCCGACCAGGGTCCGTAAACATGGCGACGGCATAGCTGCAGATACACATGATGGCAAGCGCGGTGAAAAGTAGGGTGTTGATGATTCCTGGAGACGAACGGAGGCCAAACCATTGGTCGAGGAATACGAAAACAGTTGAAAAGTATATGTAAACGATGGCTAGTGATACCACAATCACGTGTGGTGAGAGGTTGCCGCTACTCGCCATTTCTGGAAGCGGCACCCAATGAGAAAGATCAGCGTCGGAGGCGGTGGGTCTCTTCTCTTTTGGGTAACTTCCGGTAGACGAACAAGTTACAGTATGCACCCTTACACTTTACAGCATATGAAAATCCATGTTATATTTATGATGAATAACAGAATTAGTCCAACTGGATCCAATAATGATGGAATGTAAATAAGACATCTTTTGGGTTCCGCTACTCGCCTAAGTTATTTTATTAATAAAAATAAAACTTTTTTATTTTAATAGAGACATTTCATGTGTTAATATTTTATTTTAATGCAAAACAAGCACATGTAATAGTATTATCATATTTTTATCGAAAAGTAAACGACTTGGAACGATATCTTTATTTTAACAATTTATATATACTACCTTGTAGTTTTCAAAAACTAAAAGAAAACCCCAACCTTACATGGTTCAACGTACTAAAAAAAACAGAACCCTAAAAGGTTAACCTATTTGTCAATCATATGTATTATTAACATTGAAACAAGAGATAATAACACTAGAACGAGCAATCGGTATAAAACATGCATATGGAGTTAAAAGTGGTTTTGAAGTTTGAAGTGAAATCGGCAAAAGCTTTGAAAGTAAGGGGGCGGTTGAGGAAATATTCACCAAAATAAAAGCCCCTTTTCAATCTCATTTTTCCCTTACGTGTCGCCTTTCAGCAAAATTTAAAAAAACAAAAAAAACATTTGAGCCAGAATTTTCTACACCCGAAATCAAAGTCGGATTTTTTTTTCTTTTAAGAATTGGTGTTCAATAAGCTAGTCATTTATTGAGTTTGCATGCTATTAAGTAGTAACTGAAGCAGTCTTTATATATAGTCATGCTGACATGAAAATTTGCAAAATACACTAGAACTAGAACTAGAAGACAGGGTTAAGTTTTTGCTGCAAAAAGTTTACAATAACCCAGATTTCTCTCTCTCTCTCTCTTAAAATCTAAAAAGATAGTTTAGTTTCTCATATCAATTTCAGTACGATTAATATGTTATTTTGGAAAATCTTGTAATTATTGCATGTACATAATCATTGCTGAGAAACACACATTTGAATGAGGATATGATATATAGTTGTGCTATTCTTTTGTAATGGAGTAGCTTACTTTTTAGGCTGCTAAACTTTCACTGACACAGTTGATGTAAACATTTATACTACTAGTCTTGACCATATATGCATACACACACAGAGACGCTACATGTTCCAGGTACACTGGAATCATCAAAGTGTTCCATTTAATTGAAGGAAAATTAAATGTGAAGAAAAGAAATTACGCAAACACATTTTCTTGCCAACACATGACAAGATAGATCATCCAATCTTTTACGGTAGTTGACCCTGGCCTTGCATCTGTACAGGATGGATATGTTTCTTGGAATTCAAACGCAATTTCCTCCAAACTATGCCTTAAGTCGGTCGTAACAAACTCATACACTAAATGAAGAGACCTATAAGGATTAACCTACCAAACATTTGCTGGTTCCACACAGCTCAGAGGCGTAGGAGAAAGCACACCCAAGTTATCTGTTGGTTTCACAATGCTGCTATTTTCTAACCCACTTCTAACCCAAGCAATGTTACTTATATCAGTGGCTAATGCAGCCAATTCATGACTTGGAAAACCACAAGGACCCCCCTCTGCAGCATAATCAACAAATTCAGGCCCCAGCAAGCTTGCAGTCTCAGTGTCACAGCAACCATGCCCACATCGATGAGGGACCAACCCTTCACCTTCACTCCTTATCATCCCAAAATCTGATTGCTGGTTGTAAATGTTGAATGCACTAACACGGGCCTTAGGACGAAAAAGGGTAGTATCCTCACTACACTTGAATGAATTCACATCCCCCTCCCCGCATGATAGAGTTTCTTCAGATGATCTGTCTATAGTAGCTGCCTCCTCCCTGGTATTAGTAGTATTAAATTTGCCACCTCTTCTCCTCAGTGTTGAGTTCCAATGGTTCTTAATAGCATTATCAGTTCTTCCTGGCAACAGCCTTGCAATTGATGCCCATTTATTTCCATGGACCGCATGAGCTGACAGTATAATGCGGTCCTCTTCATCTGCCATATGTCCCAAATTTTGTTACCCAAATTCACACCATAAATGTAAATATCATATACCCAGCTCGGCTAACTGTTAAGATTAGCCATTTCAAATAAGCTTACACACACACACACATATATAGAGAGAGAGAGAGAGAAGCGTTCACTTAAGAATCACGATTCACAACTAAGATAGGTATCTAACCCACTCTCCCTTCCCCATATTCCGCCCACCCACCCCTTCATTTCATCATTCCCTCTCTATCTCTATCACTTTCACCCACTATCTTTCTGTTTCCCATCATGGCCAACACTAAGTACATTGTTAATGCAGTTCTCATAGTTCTCTACTTAAAGTTGGTTTTGTATTGAATGCACTTAAAGTTGGTTTTGTATTGAATGCACCCGTATATATGCATATATATGTATGTGTGTGTGTATGTGTATGCGTGTATGTATGTACGAATGTATGTGTGTGTGTTGGGGGCGAGGGGGGAGATTCTAATCATTGAATAACTAGGAATCAAAGGAACCACCTTTTAGCCCTTGGATCATATTTCTTTTTAAGTTAAAGTCCAAAAAAAAGGCTAATGCTAAAATTACCATAACAAATAACATATTAACTATACAAAATTATACCAGAAGCTAATCATCATCTTAATTGCATAGCTACCAATATTTAATTTATTTTAACTGAATAGTTAGGGTGGTGGGAGTGGGAGGCGGGTAAGGAGCGGGTTGCGGGTACACCGCCGCATGGGAAGCGGGTTCAGCGGGTAGTTGCTGGGGTATGGTGGGAGGGTAGTGGAACCCGTCGAAATTTGAGAGTGGAACGTTTGGATATAGCCGTTAAAAACAAAAATAAATAAATTTATGTAATTTACCCCTATCAGTGTTGTAAAAATCGGGATTAATCGGAAATCGGTGGATTCCTATGTAATTTTGGCCTACTCGAACCATTAATCGGAAATCGGGGCTAGGCGGACCTAGGCGCCCGAGTTTGAAAAATGTGTTTTAAATAGAAAATAAGCCCAAATAAACACCTGGTACATGGATCCATGGGTTTTTATCTAACCTAATCGCTATATGCTTCTTTTTCAGTCACCAACCTGCTCCGACCTAATCGCTACCTGCTTGCTTCTGTGAGTTGTTCTTGTTTCAGTCAGCAAGTGTTGACCACCAACCTGCTCCGATCTTTGAAGTATTTTAGATTTTGAACTAATATGATAATTTGTTAATGTTTGTATTTGTGTGTGTGTATATATATATATAAAAGTTTGAAAAATTACATGTAAAAATTCCAATCCGACTAATCCCGATTAATCCGTAGTCGGTACCCACCGCCTAGCTAGCACCTAGCGATTTTTACAACACTGACCCCTATAAATACATACCCAATTATTTTAATCAATACACAAAAAATACATTATTTCTAAATATATTAGACTTCGATTTGATCTCGTGGAACATATTGCGAGAAACACCCCGGATTTGGATGAAGAATAGATGAATTTTTATTTAATAATTACTTTTTTGTATTGTCTTTTTATTTATTGTTATGTATTTTTAATTAATTAATTAAATTTTTAGTTTTTTAATTTGGTTATTAATTTGTTTTAATTTTAAAAAAAATAAGAGTCAGGCGTTCAATATCTAATGTATTTTAGTTTCTTAAAAATAAACCTCTAATTTATTTTAATTTTCAAGAAAACAGCATTTAATGTAGGTTAGTTCTTAAGAAAGAACATATAATATATTTTGGTTCTAAAGAATTAAAATTTAATGTATTTTTTAGATCCCAAGAATCAACATTTAACGTTGTTTAACTCACCTCATAAAACCACTAGATATCAGATTTTCTCAAGAGTTTTAATTGGGAAAAAAAAACCAACCAGAGCATTGGAGCAGATCAGACGAGCAGCATATGGTTCAGGTTGGTTTTTGGCCTGTGCTTGGCATGTGGCTATGTACATGAGTCTGGTCTAGTTCAATTTTTAATGGTTCAATCCTTGGTTTAAAAAAGCGCGAGGCGAGGCGAGGCGTTCCGGTCCCAAAATCCGAGGCGCTAAAACTAAAAAAAATAATAAAAAATATATTATGCATGAAATAGTCAAAGAAAAAGAAAATTGGAACTCAAATTGAACTTCCTTTAACCATATAACTCAAAGAAAATCAGAAAAGTAATCGAATTTGGGATTACAGACCTGCTATCGAGCGAAATTTCTTGAGCTCCAGCGATTTCTTGAATAGCGTATGGTTACAGACTGATTTAGGGTTATTTAAATTTGTCACAGCCTCACAGGTTAAGCCCAAATACAGATTTAGGCCCAAATTGGTTAAAATAATGGGCCAAGCCCAACTGATTTTAAGCCCAAAAACGTGAAAACACATGAAGCGGCGCCTCGCCTCGCGCTCCAGGCCTGAAGCGCCGCCTCGGACCGCTTCTTGTTTCTCGGGCGCCTCACTGATTTGAGGCGTTTTGCTCAGCGCCTCATGGCGCTTTTTTAAACCAAGGTTCAATCTGATTTTGGCAACTTCAAGCAGGTTTTGCTCTTGGACAGAGAGCGCCTCGCCTGCGCAACCAAGGTGCTCGCCTCACGTGCGCCTGATCACGAAGGTCGCCTTGCGTCTGTTCAAGGCGCCTAGGCCTAGGGACTCAGGCACTCACGTTTGACTACATAGACCACAAGCTAAAAAAGAAATCCATATTACCTTCATGACTAATGTCACATATGCAATCAGGAGTGTCTCGTACCAGATTCACATGCATTCTTCGTCCTTGTACATGTACCGATGTATCTTCCTTCATATAAACGTGGTTGACCAATGTATTTGTTTGACATGCTTGTGTGGAGTGAAAACTTAGATAGCCTAAGAGAGGATTAAGTAGAAGAAAAACAAGGATGGGCTCTTAAAAAACTGAATGATCCTTTGAGTCAGAGGTTAAAGTATCTAGGACACGTTTATGTGAGTATCTAGGTTCCTAAACATGCCTAGGAATAGTAACCATACCTACTCAACATTGAAGTTAGAGAAAGACACAAATGTTAACAGTGTCAATCTTATATGATGTTTTGACATTTGTAGGAGAGAATGAATGGCAGAAGTTTGAGGAGTTGTGGTTGTTTAGAGGTCAAAATGCAAAGTTTAAAGAAAAAATAAGGTGTTTGTGAATGATTCTTTAGTATAAATCAAGTAAATGTCTCAATTTTTACAGAACAATGGAAGCTTCAAGATGATGGTTCACTAGCATAAGACCCATTCATAAAACAGCAGATTCTTTATCTCATAAGCAGCAATTGTAAATTTCAGAATATATGTAGATTGACAAGGTGAATTTGCTTATAAAGTGTTGGAGGAAGCAAGCTGTTTATAAAAAATTACCAGTAAAGGGTTTGCGCTTGACAGCAGGGTCAAGCTGATTACACCACCTCAAACGACACGATTTCCCCGATCTGCCCGGAATTCCTCGGGCGATCAGGCTCCAATTCCTCGCACCGAAATTACTCACCAATCGACTTAGTATGGCATCCTCTTCAGGCGACCAAGGTCCCTTCACTCTGTCTCCGGACTTCTTCCCACCTCCGTCAAAACAATCATCCACTTCCTCTATTCCGGCGCCGTCTTTGTCCATGCCCACCGTGTGATCGGACTATATGTTTTTTGGGCCGATCTCCAGTGGACTCAAATACTGACAATATATTAAATTAATAATAGAAATAACAGTGTCAAAGGATTCCTTGTTAGAATTCAACAACTTTGGAAGGCTGTCTACAAGTTTTATAATTGGAATTGAAAGTTTTAGGTAATTTAAAGTTTTTTATTTATTATTTATTGAATACGATGTAAATTGGAATTGGCTTTTCTAACTCCGCACTGGGCGGATTCATCAAATTCATGAATGCTGCAGGTGTATTTGTCAACCCAAAGGACAACATTAAGAATTCATAGTGGTCATATCGTGTTCGAAAAGTCGTATTCAGTATGTCTTCCTCTCTAACCTTCAACTGATGGTAACCCAGTCGGAGATCTATTCTCGAAAACCAGTTCGCTCCTTGGAACTAATCGAACAAGTCAAACCCATCCAGGTAGGGTGACTGTTACCGACAACACATTTTGGTTTTTGCATGCTAGTTACAAAGGTTTGATTGTACAATTTGGTTTCACAATAGTAACTCTCCCTATTTCCCTTATTAACCATGATTTGTATGGATTATATGCACACAACACAATGATACTATTTAAAGTCAAAACCTATGTGTGCTCACCAACTTTTTAGTTGACATTGTTTTAACCATGTTTCAGGTACGAATATTTGAGATTGATCAAGTTTACTACACTTAAGTTGTGGACCTAGATAATAAAGGAACGTGTTATGTATTTTGAAATTCATGTACTTTGTTGGATATTTGTTTGGTTTGAATTTAAATGTGATGATTTAATATATTATAACTTAGTTAACCATGTGCTCATGAACAGTCTCCATGTCCCGCCCCGACGTTTTCGCCGTCGGTTGGGGTGTGACAGATTGGTATCAGAGCCTTAGTTATAAGGAATTAGGTTATTAGACACACATGACCTAGACTATAACCTTAGGACACCCATCTTATGTCATGCTCTATGTTACATGGTATTTGCCACATTACTAAATGCTACATGTTTAATACTTTGTATGATTATCTTACATGATATCATAGGTATTACACTGCATAATACAATACATGATATCCTATGTACTACACTACTTGATACTCATGTGGTAATAAAATTGCTATATACATGCTACCTATTTGATTCCATTAAGTGTTATCTTAAGTTTTCCCACACACTTATCCATACCAAAAGTCTTTATACACCCTCATCCTTACACATTATGACACCATCATCTTTTGTTAACAAAACCCAACCCATTGGGCCTAATGCCCATTATTAAGAAACTAAGGAGCCCACTTACCCTTCAAGAAGAGGAAGTCTGCTGGAGTAAATAAACCTCACCTTTGGGCCTCAAAGCCCAATCCATAATGATTCTCATCATGACCATGAGCGCAAACGATAGTGTTATTAGTACATGATGGCTAGAAGAGTGTGTGTAGACCATGAGAGATTCTAGCTAAAGAAGGACGGGGTACTTAAGCGTGTCCT
Source organism: Smallanthus sonchifolius (assembly GCA_023525975.1). Classification (NCBI taxonomy): domain Eukaryota; kingdom Viridiplantae; phylum Streptophyta; class Magnoliopsida; order Asterales; family Asteraceae; genus Smallanthus; species Smallanthus sonchifolius. The sequence continues at coordinate 85,416 of CM042025.1, forward strand.
TTGTGACCCACCCCTCTTTCCTGGGAATTCTCTCCATGGATACACTACTTATAGGTCAAATGTTACTTCTAAAATATTATTGTGAAGACTCGGTGTCGTGACTAGTCAAACTCTAAAAGCTCCCATATTTAACACTTAGTATATTTCTATATACCACTTACAATCTTTTCCCTTCTTTTATGCTAGACATGGACTCCTACTCTCCTCCCTCCCCGGTATACTATCCCGGAGCAGAGTCCGAACAAGAAGAAAACAATGGATCACCAGGCTATCGGTCACCAACACCCTCAGCTGCTAGGTCAAGTTTTGACATAAGGGCAGATTGGATCAGGAACACTTGACCGAGACTTCAAGCATCTGGATCACCTCCATCAAGAAACCCGTATCAGGCACCCCATCTACACAACCAGTTACCACCCCCTATGAGAGACCCCTACCTAGCACCCGACCCATATCACCCTGACCCAAGGGCAAGGCAAACCATGGCACCCACTAGTGCTATGGGAGTCCCATTTGATGCCATCCACCAATACGTGAGAACCTCAGAGTTTGTGAGACAAGGGATGGAGCACGGAATAAGACATGATCTGCTAGGACAAAGGATTGACAGCCTAGGAAATCAAGTGTGGTGCCAGGAGGAGAAAATTGCTAGCCTGGAAGAAGAAATGGAGATACTTATTGCACGCACAGAAGCAGCAAGAGCTGAGGCCCGATTTGCTATCCGAGTTACCATAGCAATGTTTGTCTTGGTGCTCATCTGCTTCCTTATTGAAAGTTACCTGAGACGATAGCGGGACTGTTCTACTTCTTGTATTTAAATTCCCGTTTGAAACCGCTACCCTATGTTTGGTTTAAACTTATGACATTTTATCATTTAATGCTAAGTTTTATTTTACAACTTTAATGTCATTACTCGTTGGTTTAATATTACCAGCATATTGTCATCAAGATCACTCAAGCATCACTTTCTTATTCATTGCAATTTAGTACTAATACCTAAACCTTCTTGGTAAACTAATCATCTTATGATCTGATTTAAAACAACATCGTTATTTTGTTCAAACAAAACATTTATCACACCCTTAGTTTATAAATATTATTTGGAATATAATTTTTCAACAAAACTTTTTTTTTGTTAGAAAGAAAATTTAAATACGATTCATTTTATAAAACTTTATTTAAATAATTATAACTTTGGTTTCAATAAATTTAATTATTATCGAACTTTGGCTTAATTACTAAATGATCTAACCATTATTTTTCCTTTATGATAATTAAAAGTTAAAAAAAAGGTTTTTCCCATAAAATTATTCATCTAGTTAGATTACTCGACTCGTTGGTTTCACCATCGTATTTATTTACAAACAAGAATAAAATTACAATTACTTATTTATTTACTAGCAAAGTCAGTTATTCGTAAGCACATTACTCAGAATATTTTCAGAACCCCCTCGCTATATTGCACCTTCGGTAATATATGAGCGCACTGCCACTTCGAAGAAGATGGATCATTTCGCATAGACATTAACCCTCCCTATAAACCTTAACGAGATCTAAAAAGCTAAAACCCAACTACCCACATTATACATGAACACGCTTATCCGCAACACTCGACCATCTACAGAATTCGATAGTTTACATCACTCATAAGATTCAATAGCTTACACCTGAACGTCCACAATACACATGAAACTCAGTTGTTTACAATATACATGATACATGATAGATTACATTATACATGAAACTCAGTTGTTTACAACATACATGATATACGATTGATTACATGATACATGAAACTCAGTTGTTTACAATATACATGATACAGGATTGATTACATGATACATGCAACTCAGTTGTTTACATTATACATGATACAGGATTGATTACATTATACATGAAACTCAGCTGTTTACAACATACATGATACAAGATTGATTACATGATACATAAAACTTAGTTGTTCACAATATACATAATATAAGATTTATTACACGATACATGAAACTTAGTTGTTCACGATACACATGATATTTAACTGTTTACATTTTACATGAAAACTTGGTTGCTTACAAAATACATAAATATTAAATTGTTTACCTCATACATAAGACCCATTGTTTACTATATACATGGTACTACACTATTCACATTATAGATGGAACTTATTTGTTTACAAGGTGCATAACACTAGATCATACATGAAGCTTGAGTGTTTACATTATACATGAGACTAAATTGTTTACAATTGTTACAATTGACTGATCACATTTTACGCAAGGCATGATCATACACTTTATTCACTAAAGTTGAAAGCTATAACACCTTGGAGCTACACGGGGTTTGACGTATTCTTGTTCAAACACGAGGAGGCTGCAACATTTTTAAACTACTCGGGGTTTGACGTATTCTTGTTCAAACACGAGTAAGCCATGGAACTTTAGGATATACTACATTTTTACTCCTTAGCTTTCCTGATTGATCTTACTATCTAGGGACACAGTTATTCATTAGCAACACATACGTGAAAACAATAGATACGAACTAAGAAATTTTGTGACCTCCCTTGACCCACACACAATAGAACGATCTATACGGACCATGCGATGATTCGAGTAATTACGGGTGCACACGTAATTATGAAAATCAGCGCATGGGAAAACATAGTAAATTCTGTCCTGTGTAATGATCTAAAACCTATCGTGATATATAGCAACGGGACTACTGTGATATGACAAGGGCATGGTGGATACGCCAATGGTACTTCCTATATATAAGTGCTCTGTCACATTATCAAAAGTAGCGTTGTTTGTGTCACGTGAAGTTTTGACCTAGACCAATGTTTGTGAAATCCCTTATCCGCTAACAATTCTTGAGCATATTAGACTATAATCTAAAACAAACCCTAATCATCAAATTCCCATCAAATCCATTCCAAGTAATGCATTTCACCTTTAGGATCCAAATTATTATTCGACATATTTTCTCCTTAAGTTCATTTCAAAACTAAATTCACAATCATCATTCATGCCTGACTTTAAGTATCAAACCTAAACCTTATTATCAATCGTACTCTCCAAACCAACAGTCAAAGTTCGTTGGGATTCTAGACGCGGTCCCGAGTTTACTTGGGAACGAGAGGACTAAATGAAGCTTAAGTACCCACATCTTTTCCTGAGATAGTAGCTTCAACTAGTTGAATTTCGGGACGAAATTCCCTCAACTAGGTGATACTGTAACATCCATGATTTTCTTATGCTTTGTTTTGTGCAATAACAACATTTCAACTTCAATTCTGGTTAATTTCATTATGTCATATTAACCATAATTACAAAAGTGTATTAAACTCAGAATTTCATTCATACAAATTTATCTTTTAGCTTTACAAAAGTATATATATATGTATGATGTGACATCCGGCTATTTAGAGATAACTCCATTAACTCAAGTTCTGTTATCTCGCACAAACACAATTAGTCCAGTTAGTCCAAGTTATCCAATCACAAAACCCATGGGCTAATTCTGTCATTCCTCAAACTTAAACACCAAACTACAAGGATTATTTCTATATTTAATCAAAACTCAAGTAGACACGGTCGCGCCAAGTGCCCAAGCACGGTCGTGCCTAATTCTAGGCACGGCCACGCCTCATGCACAGTCAAGACGCAAACTCAATCCGTAACGCCTCAAGTCGTTCGAATTCGTAACCATAACTCGACATTGATTGTTTCGGACATCATTAGGCCGTTTCTAAACATTCATCGCTGCCAATTAACCCGAATTAATTCCAATTATGGACTTTAAGGCATAACCGTCGAAGCCCCCAACGATTACACTCGAATTCGCACCAACCCTCTTTTCATTCTGCAATTAACCATCTACACACCTCAAACGAGTTCCACGGAACCTGTAACATCATTCGATTTCACCGGAGAAGGAAGCAGAGCCTTCAGAGAACAAGCCACTCGAAGGCAAACTTGCTTTTGCTCAAAGTCCATCAATTCAATATCGTTAGAGGTAATTAAACATGTCCACAGCTTCGTTTTCATTCATAGATTAAAAGCCCTATGTTAATTGGGGCTTACATTATCGAAATTAACACAAACGAATTCTAGGGTTCATATTCATTCGGGTTTGATCGAACAGCACCCTAGAATCAATATAAATTCAATTAAACTATATGGACAAATTCCCCATCACCTACTCTTTGAAAGCCCCATGATTACAGCATTTAACCTTATAAGATTTAACCAATTCATTTGCTGGAAAAGTTCAGACACGGCCGTGCCTCGTGTCTAGGCATGATTGTGCCTCCTGGCAAGGCGTCGGTCGCGTCCCATGCCTAATCACGGTCGTGCCCATACCCTGGCACGGTCGTGTGTCCCCTGATCAGTTTTCTTTTTTATTAAAATCATTTTAATATATTTTGTTTAAATCAAAATTACTTTATAAAAATTATTTTATAAAACCCTAAGGCATGAAAATTGTTTTATAAACCCAACTATCAACTTAGGAATTTTAAATCATTTATTTGATCCTTCCTAGCGGATATAAAACTAAAAATTCTAAATAAAAAGTTTATATAATTATTTTATTCAAAACCTATACAAACTATTCATATACTAATATATGTTTACCATATTTCTTGGCACATTATTATTAAATGAATAAATGAGATAGATTTATTTATTTAAAACCTAAATGAATTTATTTATTTAAATTAATTAAACATAAACCCTAAAGACAAATATTATTGTTCATATATATTTTGAACTTATAATTTTGCATATCAAACTTTTCTCGTCTTACATCCTGTCACATAAAATGACATAACCCTTGTACAAATCCACACATATCAAACCGATGAACATTTGATCATGACATAGACTCCGTACACATTATTAATTCAAGATCATATATTCTCACTCTAGGTTAACTTTGTGATTTACAAGAATCACTTTTACTACCTATTGTTCGTGCTATCTACACCATCTATACAAGTGAGTTTACATAGCCCCTTTTTACATTTTTTACATTTTTGGGGTGGAACATGAGTTTCAAGTATACAATGTTACAAATTACACAATACAATTCCACCCTATGTTCATGTGTACAAATTTGAGCCTTATGTTTGAGTACTAGGTGTGTAAACTACTTTGTGTGCAATTTACATGTGCAATCATTAACTATACAAGCCAACGGTTAACAATGATAGATCTATTGAGTCTGACAAACCCAACTAGGTAGGGTGATTGTTACTGACAACACATTTTGGTTTTTTCATGCTAGTTACAAAGGTTTGATTGTACAATTTGGTTTCACAATAGTAACTCTCCATATTTGCCTTATTAACCATGATTTAAATGTATTGTCTGCACACAACACAATGATACTATTTAGAGTCAAAACCTATGTATGCTCACCAACTTTTTAGTTGACATTGTTTTAACCATGTTTCAGGTACGAATGTTTGAGATTGATCAATTTTACTACACTTAAGTTGTGGACATAGATAATAAAGGAACTTGTTATGTATTTTGAAATTCATGTACTTTGTTGGATATTTGTTTGGTTTGAATTTAAATGTGATGATTTAATATATTATAACTTAGTCAACCATATGCTCATGAACAGTCTCCATGTCCCGCCCCGACGTTTCCGCCGTCGGTTGGGGTGTGACACATTCTCCCTAGTGCCTTCTTCCATACTTTCCACAAACTTTATCAGCTCCTCCATTCACCTTTTTGTCTCTATGCCAGGCCATATGTAATCAACCATTATGTTACTTCTTGGTTTCTAATTGTTCACTTTCATGATTAACACTAAAGACTTCATCCTTATCTTAACTTACTTACAGGGAAAAACTTCACTTACCACACATATCTGATGCTCTGGCTCCGAGTTACCCGTACTGGCATCCGTTATTTGGTCTCATTCTCAGTTTAAGTTCAGACGATGGAATGTCTGAATCTCTCAAACTATTTTTCTGATACCAACTTGTAAGGCCCCAAACCTGGAAGACCTCACGCATTCGATTTACTCATCAACATATAGTTATTAAACGTAAGATATCATAACAAGCAGCGAAATATCATTCAAATTACAAACTTGTTCTTAACAATATAAGAAATGTTGTCTTAAACATAGTTTAAAACATAAACATGACAAGATTCCAGAATTCTTTGCCCTGGTAACTCCACAGCACCAGCCCAGCATTAGCCACGATCAACCAACCTATATTTAATCTGATGGGCATACTAAAAAGTCAGCTTCACTGAGCGAGTTATAGTTTTACATAAAACATTAACTTAGAACATTTTGCCATAAAGTAAACTTTTAACTTCATAATAAAACCGTATGTAACCATACTAAAACATAAATACACATAAGTCAAACATTTATATCGAATTTGCGCCTTTTCGTAACCGTCAAATCCAAGTTCATGCATTGCACTACCATACAGTATAACCTACCTAGCGTTGCCCTACCGTACAGGGATACCCACTTATACCTTCAGTATCGCCCTACCATATAGGGACACCTACTGAGAATACCATGGTTGCGTAACCCTAAGATGACCATCGTCACCATTCAATTTGTACAACCGTTAGCTAGCCACAAAGCCCCTATAAAGGAGTTACCAAACATAACATATCATAGCTTATGTTCCCAAGGGAACCATGGCAGATTCAATTATAATGTGACTTTTGAAAACATTTACTTCTTTCATCAATTTCACATTTAAAGCATTCGTACGTTTTATTAAAATAACTTCTCGTTTCCTAAACTTATTATGAAAAAGCATTTCAATAACACTTTTCATAAACCACATTTCATAAACATTCTTTTCGTAGACTTCGTTTTATAAACATTTCATACATATACACATCAGCCCCAAAAACATAGTAAAACTTTATAAGAAAAGGGGCATCTAGAACTCACTTGACTTCTTAGTACTATTCCTTCTGAAAGTCTCTGACTAGGTGGAGTGCTAAACGATGTGTATGAAATTTAGCACACGAAATCCATCAATAATGGCTAGTGTCGCCACGACTAGTGTCGTCGGACAGTGTCGTGTAGATAGTGTCGTCTAACAGTGTCGCCATAACTCGCGTTATGGACTTAATGTTGCCAGTCACCCTAGTGGTTTGAATCAAGGCTCACGACTAGTGTCGCCACTAGTGTCGCCTGATGAACCTTCATCAACTAGTCCTAGTTTTTTTTTTATCTAAAATCATAACTTTTTAGGTCCAAATCGTTGGTTTATCATCCATAAAGTTAGATCTAAGGTTTTTAAGTCAGTTCATATGTAAAAAATCAAGTTTTTTTTTATCAAACCCTAGTTTACCCACTTTTACCCAAAACCCTAAAAACGAATATTAAGGTACGAAACTCACCTCAAAATGTCTCATTTTTCTCGTAGATGTTCTGGTAATCGATGGAGATGGATGTTGGAGCGATCTTGGAAGCAAACGGGAACTTTCTCTTTCTAGATTCTCCCTTTCTCTCTCTCTAGAATATGTGGGTGAATAAGATTAAGTGAGGGAGATGGGGGTGGTGGCTAGGGTTTAAGCCCCACTCCCCCCTTCCAACTTTAGCATTATACACGTTTGGCCCTCGATCTTTAAACACTTTGCTTCGCTTTCTATTCAAAATATAAACATCGGGTTTTAGGATGTCACATGGTCCTTCCACATGGGCATCTTCTTCTCCACAATTCACTGATGTTAAACCGTCAGTAGATATTAAGCCATTTCGTCCTCCTTTTGCTTTGGATCCCCAAATATTTTAGCAGTGTAGACAGTTTCTTGTTGCTAATTCTGCTGCCATGTCCGCTTCCAGAGCTCACTCAGGTCTATCTTCATCTAGTATCTCAAGTATTCCGTCATCCTTATGGATTTTATATTCTGGTGCGTCTCATCATATGTCACATTGTTTGTCATATTTTGGCTCTATCTTTTGGCTCTTTGTCTCCTATTTCGCCAGTATCTGTTGTGTTTGCCAGTGCTACATCAATGACTTTAGAGGGTGTTAATTATGTTTCCACCCCAACCTCACGTATCTCTCACTGATGTTTATTATATTACCAAACTTTCTTTAAACATTGCTTCGGTCAGACAGCTTTGTAAATCATAACTTTTTAGGTCCAAATCGTTGGTTTATCATCCATAAAGTTAGATCTAAGTTTTTTAAGCCAGTTCATACGTAAAAACTCAAGTTTTTTTTTATCAAACCCTAGTTTACCCACTTTTACACAAAACTTTAAAAACGAAGATTAAGGTACGAAACTCACCTCAAAATGTCTCATTTTTCTCGTAGATGTTCTGGTAATCGATGGAGATAGAAGTTGGAGCGATCTTGGAAGCAAGCCGGTACTTTCTCTCTCTAGATTCTCCCTTTCTCTCTCTAGAATATGTGGGTGAATAAGATTAAGTGAGGGAGATGGGGGTGGTGGCTAGGGTTTAAGCCCCACTCCCCCCCTCCAACTTTAGCATTATACACGTTTGGCCCTCGATCTTTAAACACTTTGCTTCGCTTTCTATTCAAAATATAAACATCGGGTTTTAGGATGTCACATGGTCCTTCCACATGGGCATCTTCTTTTCCACAATTCATTGATGATGCACCGTCAGTAGATATTGAGCCACTCCGTCCTCCTTTTGCTTTGGATCCCCAAATTTTTTAGCAGTGTAGACAGTTTCTTGTGGCTAATTTTGCTGCCATGTCCGCTTCCAAACCTCACTCAGGTCTATCTTCATCTAGTATCTCAGGTATTCCGTCATCCTTATGGATTTTATATTCTGGTGTGTCTCATCATATGTCACCTTGTTTGTCATATTTTGGCTCTATCTTTTGGCTCTTTGTCTCCTATTTTGCCAGTATCTGTTATGTTTGCCAGTGCTACATCAATGAATTTAGAGGGTGTTAATTATGTTTCCACCCCGACCTCACGTATCTCTCACCGATGTTTATTATATTCCCAAACTTTCTTTAAACCTTGCTTCGGTCAGACAGCTTTGTAAATCTGGTCATTAGGTGTTCTTTTCTTATTCTCTTTGTCTTGTACAGGATCAACGTACTTATAGGGTGATTGGGATCGCCCATATATCGGGAGAACTATATGTCTCGGAGGAACTAAAAGTATCTGATGTTGCTGCTTCTAGTGTTGATTTGTCTACTTTTCATTTGAGTTTTTCGTCTTCTGAGTTTTATGTTTAACATTCTTGTTTGGGATATGTGTCAGCATCACGTTTACAGTTTTTAGCCTATATATGCGTTTTGGGTCATTTGAACACTTGTAATATCTCTAATTGTAGTGATTGTAAATTGGAAAAATTTTCTGCTTTGCCATTTAATAAAAGTGTCTCTCGTTCTATTGTTTATTTTGATATTGTGCATTCCGATGTATAGGGTCTATACCCGGTATCCACACAAGGTGGCTCGACCTATTACATACCTTTATTAATGACTATACTCGTTATACTTGGGTGTATCCTATGATACACAGATCTAAATTCTTTGGCATTATAGTAACTTTAGAGATCTTGTTAAGACACAACATTCAACTGTGATAAAGTGCTTCATGTGTGGCTTATATCACACCCCAGGCGTGCGACCAGATTGGCACCTCCAATCTTATTTTATTTGAAAAATTAGAGTGAGTTTTACAGCGGAAAATACTTTCAGGATCGAACAAGTCATAAATCTCAACCCGAGGGTCGATATTGTATATTTTCCAAATCCTATGGATAAATAATCAATTTCATTTCCTTAGGAATTAAATACCCCTTCTGTTTACAAAACAATGGCCCACGACCATTTACATGTCGCCTGCGTAAGTAGTGTATATAGAGCCACAAGGTAATCGGCCTATGCCTAGGGAGTTAACCCTTTCAATACCAAGCCTTGTCGGCTTAGGTATCTAGGGGTTTTACCTTCCGGCACATATCCTCGTGTATAACAACAGAGTATCCATGTCTAGGAAATCGTCATCCTAAACATCTCCCCTTATTTTTATTCCTGTAGAGTTATCTCCATGCCTAGGGAGTCGGCATTCTTTCAGAACATAACCATGTTAAAATCTTTTATATACATTTATACGCGAGACTATCCCGTAGGACGAGCCTCATAGATAATCACTGATTACCTGAAAACATTTTAAAAAATAAAACGTCAGCACGAACGCTGGTGAACATGTTCATCATGACCCAAATTCGTTTGGCAAATACAATATCAAAACTAGGGATGGCAATGAAACCCGAACCCGATGGGAAAACCCGAAGCATTCGAGACGAGTATGGGCCGGGTAATCGGGTATGGGACCGAGTTTGGGATTACATTTGAAATTTTTCGCGGGTTTGGGACGGGTATGAGATATGGTGATAAACCCGTTTAACCGCCCCGATTACCCAATAACATATACCCGTTTACCCGATTATATATCCGACATATATTTCTTTCTTTTTTATTTAATTTAAGTGTATATACCGCATTTATTTTAAGTATATATATACCGTATTTATTTTAAATGTATATACAAAACATGATTTTATTTTCTTTCTTTTTTTTATTTTAATTACAACTTTATATATACACGATAGATACCCGACGGGTTTTGGGTCGAGTATAACCAATAAGTATTTTTTTACAAACTAACGGATTTACCCAAAACCCGCAGGTATACCCGAAACCCGCGGGTATACCCGATACCCGACGGGTAATTACCCAATAGATACCCAACGGGTTTTGGGCCTGGGACAATATTTTATAACCGGGTATGGGGTTGGGATTACCTAAACCCGTCCCAAACCCGACCCATTGTCATCCCTAATCAAAATATTTAACCATAATGCGGGTACAATATACCATTCAGCGGAACTATTTTATCCGAGTGTAAAACCACGGTATACACACCGGTAATTTCTGTAAAAGAATTGATGGCATTACTAGGCTTACTTACTGTGCAACCACATAACCGGGACCCCATCTTACGTCCGATTACAGACAATTACCAGCCCCCTTATGGGAATTTCACCCATAAAGCGTGTAAGCGTGTATCCCTTGATAAGTTTTATGTATACTTATGGCCTGAATGTTTTCTGTATTGCCATGTATTACATGTATTGCCATTTCGTAAACGTAAAACGTTTCAAGGTTTTGAAAAATAAAGCGGATAAAAATATTCACCTTAATTGTGGCTTGTGCTTATCTTAGGGTAGCCTTTGGTTGCTAATGGTAGCCTTAGTGCAAGCTCCTAGCTCGAATAACTTCTTATCAAACGAGTGGGGAAAATAAGCGAGAGTCGGATAATTTACCGGAACGAAGGCATGCAAACCGAGGTAATTGTTCTCCAGGAATGTTGGAAAGAGTTGGAGTGGGATTGGATGTGTGAAATAGGCCAGCCGAAGCTTGCTATTTATAGTTGCTCTACTAGCCTCATGGCGGACCGTTAGCCTGGGTGATAGAAGTCCGCTACCGCCCAGTGTAACATTTAGGGTTTTCCCATACTTTAAAATTGTGCAATGACATTATTCCAGCTACAGTTATGAATCATTTCATTTTATTACAGGTTGTGCATTCATGGTACGTTAACGCTAGGGTTACAAATACTATGATGTGTCTACTCATGCATACATTCACCCATAATTAGACATAAACACATGACAAGATATTTTTAATAAACCACCTAAAACATTTATATTAAACCCAACTATTTTATAAACACATAATTACGTCCATAAATGCATAAATTATTTATTCATTTTTCCAAATATATATATATATACATATACATTTTTATGACAACATATGTAAATCTTATTAATAACACATAAAAACAATTAGTTAGTATTTTCCTTTATATAAAAAAAACTTAAAATCTTAATTTTTATAAACTTTATAATTTAAGTATATAAAAACAAACGAGTTTTAAACAAATTGGTTTGAACCCCCCCTTGAGCACATTGAACCCCCCTTATACACATGGGACCCCTCAATTTGAACCCCCTTTTGGTTTTGAACCCAATTACACGTAAGTTTGACTTTTGAAAGTCAAACCGAACCTCAAACCTCAAATTTGTTCATAAATCCCACGAAGTAGAGCATTAAAACAGTAATCAGGCGTATGGAATCATCGTGCGACCGTCCTTTGTGTTTGTAACGAACCAATTATGTCTTCAATCAATGGCAAACGAATTAAAACGATCCATAACCGTCGCCCATTAAGTCTCACTTCAATTCGAGCTTTAATCATGAAATTGGCCTATAAAAACTAGCCCCTCACCTTCACGACAACCCATTACGAACGTCCTTAACACTTGTACACTTCTAACACCAACGCAAACTCCCTGTCGAGTTCAAGACCCGCCGAACCCGTCACCTCTGTCGTTCTCCTCCGATCCGTAACCAAATCAGGTAAAATTTATGCTCATAGATTCGTTTTAATGTGGTGAATAAAAGCCCCATGGTTGTGGATTAGATCGGGTTCGAATCGGGCGGATTTGGAACTAGGGTTTGGGACGGGATGATTTGGGGAAGAAGATGAACACGGGTTATGGATTAAACACAATTCGCATATGTTAATGTGCAAGGCATACGCCAAGGACCAACCGGTTAAGACTCTAGCCCCTCACAGCAAAGGTCGCGGGTTCGAATCCAGCCCCGCACCTTTTTGTTGCGCGTGAATTGAACCGGAAACCCGACCCTCACGCGTACGGGTTATCAGTTTGTGATCCGGTCATTTAAACACTAGACCTTCTAGGTCTAGTGGTTGCGCGTTTGTGGTTTCATGGTGACGACCCGGGTTTGAGTCCCTGGTCCAATTTTATTTTTAAAATGTTTTTAAAAGCCTATTTTTAACCCATTTTTTCCTATACAAATAATTTTATAAACCTCCCAAGGCTCGGGGATATTTTAACTAGAAGCTAATGTAACTATTTAAATTAATGAACCATTAATAAAGACTTATGTAATTATTTATATAAAACCTGTACGAGATATTTTGTTACCCAATCATTTCGTACAACTTATATTTTTTTTTCTCATTATTCATTTCAACTAGAAGCTAATGTAACTATTTAAATTAATGAACTATTCTAGATTATTAACCTAATTACATAATCAGTTTAATTTTATTTAAACCCTTGCTTGCAAACAAAATTATTATTCATATATATATATATATATATATATATATAAACTTGTGTTCAATCCTTTATTAACAAATATAATATATATTTATTAACAAACATATTATTTCTCTAATTATTAACAAGCATATTACTTACAACAAACGAATACGCATCCATTCAACCTAACTCATTCCTTTGTACATTAGTCTTTTGAGCATACAATTGATACATATATAAACCCAATCATAGGTTAACCTCGTGTTAGCTAAACAACTAGTGCAACTACCCGAATTTGTGATTTCAAGCTACCAATCCAATGTGAGTTTACATAGCCCCTTTTTTCACTTTCACATATTTGGGGTGAAACATGATTACATTCAAACTATTTGCAACTATTATAATTCAAACATTATGATCATGTGTGCAATTTGTGCCTTATGCTTGAACACTATTTGTGCAAACAACATTTACATACTTTTTGTGCATAGTGCAAGTGCAATCATTAACTTTGTATAAGCCGACGGTATACAATGATAGATCTATTGTGTCTGACCAACCCACCCAGTTAGGATGATTGTTGCCGAAAACACTTAAGGATAACCTGTGTGTTATGCCTATCAGTCACAAGGTTTGATTGTGCGCCCAGTTTAAACAATAGTGGTTCTCCATAATTGCCTTATTAATCCATGTATCATATGAATTGTACACAAAACTTTTGATAACACTTGTTGTGCTAAAACCTATGTATGCTCACCAACTTTTTAGTTGACTATGTTTTCATCATGTTTCAGGTGCCAATAATTGAGAGTATTGTTCAAGAGTTATCATGTAGGAAGTTACAAGACCTAGTTAATAAATTAAACTTTGTTTGAAGTACTTTGTTCTCTTTTTGACTTTGTTTGTTGAAACAATTGTTATGAATTTGGATTTAATGAAATATGCAACTTTAGTATGATCATGTGCTTTTGAACAGTCTACACGTCCGCCCCGACGTATTCCGCCGTCGTTTGGGGTGTGACAGATTGGTATCAGAGCCATGGTTATAGGAAATTAGGTTATTAGGAACCCATAACCTAGACTATAACCATAAGACACCCATGCTATATGATGCCTTACTTGATTGGATTCCTTACTAGTACTTCCATCCTAAGACACTTATCCTTCTTACACCTACCTATGTCATCATCAAAATCTTTAAACATCATCAAGGTTTTAAACTCTAATAATTAGTAAGGAACATGTGCAATCTGGAAGGGTGACACCTGTATTCTGGATTCTCTGTCTAGGAAAGCATTTCGTATAAATCCTAATCAACCGAAGGACCCGTATGCTTTCCTAGGAATTCCTGGAATGAGTGTTCACTTATACGAATTTAAATAATCATGATAAGTCATAGTATTCACGGAGTACAATCCTAATATAGTTATTCTTATCTTTGTATTGTTTATTCTATAGCATGCCTCCTCGTCGTACAACACCACCACCACCAACAACAACAACGACCTTGCTGCACTCCTTACTCAACTTGTGAACCAACTCTCTCAAGCCAATAACAACAACAATAGTGGGGGTAGTGCCAACAACAATGGTGGGGGTGGTGGTGGTGCCAACCCGCCCCAATGCACCTTCAAAGACTTTAACTCATGCAACCCCATCAAGTTCTATGGCACCGAGGGAGCTATAGGTCTCCTTCAGTGGTTTAAAGGCATCGAAAACACCTTCCTCAACATTGACTGCCCTGACAATCTACGAGTCCGTTATGCTACGAGTGTCTTCCAAAAACGGGCGCTCACATGGTGGAACGGTGAGAAAAGGAACCGAGGTGTTGATGTGGCAATGGCTTTGCCGTGGGATGATGTGAAGAGTCTGATCACTGAGGAGTTCTGTCCTCAGAATGAAATGAAGAAACTGGAAGCTGAGTTTTGGGATCTTACCTAAAACAGTGGTGAAAACTTGGTCTACACAACTCGTTTCCATGAGTTGAGCCTCCTAGTGCCACACATGGTCACACCTTTGTCTCGGGGCATTGTGAAGTACATAGGGGGACTACCTATGATTATACATGACACAGTGTTGGGAAGAAACCCTGCCACTCTTGAGGACGCTATACGCCTAGCAGCCACGTTAACTGACAACCACATGAAGGCGGGTACGTTGATAAGAACGGGTACGAAGAAGGTCAGTGACCAGGCAAGCCCATCTGAAACAGCCAAAGTGGACAAGCCCGAACCTTCTTTCCATAATAAGAAGCGCAAGGCTAAGAACTTTATCGTCGTTACCCCTGCTGCACCCATCACCCAAGTTGCTCATGTAGCTCAGAACCCAAACAGAAGGACATATGTAGGTGTCAATCCCCAATGCAACATCTGCAAGTATCACCATTGCCCGACCATACGGTGCCGTCTGTGTACAAGTTGTGGGAAATATGGACATGTGGCAAATACTTGCCGAGCTGGAGCTCTTGTTGCCCATACCAATCCAGGAAACCGAGTTAATCCACCAGTTGCCAACTGAGCTGTACCGGCTATTGCTAATGGGCGCGCTTGCTACGAGTGTGGTGACCCAAACCATTTCCGAGATCGTTGCCCAAGGTTGGTTAATGCAAATCTGGGTGGTGCCCATGTGCGTGCCTTCAACATAAACGCCAATCAAGCTCAAGCTAACAACGATGTTGTTAAAGGTACGTTTCTCATCAATAACCAATATGCTTATATTTTATTTGATACCGGTGCCGATAGAAGTTTCGTGTCACACAAATTTGAACCACTACTTGCAAAAACGCGAACTAAGTTAGAGAAAACTTTTACCGTTGAAGTAGCGGATGGAGATTCCATCACAATTGACTCTATCGTCCGTGATTGTTCTCTCGAGCTTAACGAACACACCTTCCCTGTCAACCTCATACCAATGCAATTGGGGAGCTTCGATATCATCATTGGTATGGATTGGTTATCCAACCACCATGCCGAAATCATTTGTTTTGAGAAATGCATTCAAATTCCTCTTCCTTTCGGCGACACGTTGCAAATCTTCGGTGAGAAGCCTAGTAGTGGACTCAAACTCATGTCTTGCATCATGGCCCAAAAGTACTTGTGAAAGAAGTACGTAGCCTTCCTTGCCCACATTGTCTAAAAGAAGGACAAAGGGAAGGAGATTCAAGACATTCCAATCATTTGAGACTTTCCCAAAGTATTTCCTTAAGATCTATCTGGTCTGCCACCCGTGTGACATGTGGATTTTCGCATCGACCTTGTGCCCGGAGCAAATCCTGTAGCTAAAGCTCCATACAGACTCGCACCTTTGGAGATGCAAGAACTTGCAAGCCAACTCCAAGAACTTGCTGATAAAGGTTTCGTCCGTCCAAGTCATTCACCCTAGGGTACACCTATCTTATTGGTCAAAAAGAAAGACGGTTCATTCCGGATGTGCATTGACTGTCATGAACTCAACAAACTTACCATCAAGAACCGTTACCCATTACCAAGGATTGACGACCTCTTTGACCAACTTCAAGGTTCAACCTGTTTCTCAAAGATTGATCTTAGATCCGGTTATCACCACCTTTGTGTGCAAGATGAAGATATTCCGAAGACTACCTTTCGTACAAGGTACGGTCATTACGAATTCATGGTTATGCCTTTTGGACTAACCAATGCACCTGCGGTTTTCATGGATCTCATGAACCGGGTGTGCAAACCGTATTTAGACAAATTCTTAATCATCTTCATTGAAGACATTCTGATCTACTCCGAGATTAAAGCGGATCATGAGCACCACCTTAGATTGATTCTAGACCTGTTGAAGAAAGAACAACTCTACGCCAAATTCTACAAACGTGAGTTTTGGTTAAATGAGGTTCAATTCTTAGGTCATATTGTCAATGAAAAGGGAATTCATGTGGATCCTGCTAAGATCAAAGCCATGAAGAATTGGAGTACACCTAAAACACCTACCGAGGTTCGTTCATTCCTTGGCCTAGCGGGTTATTACCGTCGATTCATCTCCAACTTTTCCAAGATTGCTGTCCCTCTCACTGCTTTGACACATAAGGGTAAACTTTATGAATGGGGACCAAAACAAGAAGAAACTTTTAAAACTCTCAAACAGAGGTTGTGCAATTCCCCTATTCTAACCCTTCCTGATGGAAATGGTGATCTTGTTGTCTACTGTGATCTGTCAAACCAAGGCCTTGGTTGTGTTCTTATGCAATGAGGCAAGGTGATCGCTTATGCATCAAGATAACTTATGATCCACGAGAAGAATTATACGACGCGTGACCTTGAATTGGGTGCGGTCGTCTTCGCGTTGAAGATTTTGAGACATTACCTTTATGGCACAAAATGTGTGGTGTTTACCGACCACAAGAGTCTCCAACACATTTTCAATCAAAAGGAGCTCAACATGAGACATCGACATTGGGTTGAACTTCTTAACGACTACGATTGCGAGATTCGTTACCACCCCGGTAAAGTGAATGTCGTAGCCGATGCCTTAAGTCATAAAGAGCACATTATGCTTCATAGTGTCAAGATTCAAACCGACATTCAAATCCGCATTCTTGAATCTCAACATGTCTCGGTTACCGAGGGTAACATGTACGATGAAATGTTATGTGGAGCTGAACTATAATTAGAGACCAAACCAAATGGCTTACTTTACTTCTTGAATCGTATCTGGGTTCCCGATCGTGAGATCTCCGTACATTCCTTATGAACAAGGCACACAAAACTCATTATTCCATACATCCCGATGCGGATAAAATGTACAAAGACCTTCACATGCAATATTGGTGGCCTGGTATGAAGAAGGATATTGCCATGTATGTAGCAAAGTACCTTACTTGCTCAAAATTCAAAGCTGAACATCAACGTCCTTCCAGTTTACTTGAACAACCGAAAATCCCCATATGGAAATGGGAGAATCTAGCCATGGATTTCATTACCAAACTCCCTCGCACCTCCAGTGGTGATCATAGCATATGGGTAATCATTGACCGTCTTACCAAATCAGCCCACTTCTTACCGATCCGTGATGACTATCGAGTTGAGAAATTAGCTCGAATCTACATTGACGAAATTGTGACTCGTCACGGTGTTCCTTTACATATAATTTCTGATCGAGATGCTCAATTCACCTCCCGATTCTGGCAATCCTTCCAAATTGCCCTTGGCACATGACTGGATTTAAGTACGGCTTACCATCCTCAAACTGATGGTCAAACCGAATGAACAATCCAAACCCTTGAAGATATGCTTAGAGCATGTGTCAATGACTTTGGTGGCAGTTGGGATTCTCATCTAGCCTTGATTGAATTCTCGTACAACAACAACTACCATACAAGCATCAATATGCCTACTTTGGAAGCCCTTTATGGTCTCAAATGTCGTTCACCCATCTGTTGGAACAAGATTGGTGAAGCACAAATCATCGGTCCCGAGTTGATACAAGAAACATCCGACAAAATCATTTAAGTCCGTAAAAACATTCGAGCAGCGAGGAGTCGACAAAAGAGCTATGCTGACAAACGACGAAAACCATTGGAATTTCAAGTCGGGGACCTTGTACTTCTGAAGGTGTGTCCTTGGAAGGGCGTGGTTCGCTTCGGGAAGAAGGGTAAGCTAGCAACTCAATATGTGGGTCCATTCAAAATCCTTGAAAGGATTAAAAAAGTGGCTTACAAACTCGAGTTACCACAAGAACTCAGCAATGTACATCGAACATTTCACGTATCCAACCTAAAGAAATGCCAAGCTGACAAGAATCTTCGCATTCCGCTTGAAGAAGTACGCATTGATGACACCATGCACTTTGTTGAGAAACCCGTGGAGATTATGGATCGTGAGATTAAACAACTCAAGCGAAGCCGAATTTCTATAGTCAAAGTTCGTTGGGAATCTAAACGTGGCCCAGAGTTCACGTGGGAACGTGAAGATCAGATGAAGCTCAAATACCCACACCTCTTTCCCGATTTAGTAGCTTCAACTAGTTGAATTTCGGGACGAAATTCACTCAACTAGGGGATACTGTAACATTTAGGGTTTTCGCATACTTTAAAATTGTTCAATGACATTATTCCAGCTACAGTTATGAATCATTTCATTTTATTACAGGTTGTGCATTCATGGTACGTTAACGCTAGGGTTACAAATACTATGATGTGTCTACTCATGCATACATTCACCCATAATTAGACATAAACACATGACAAGATATTTTTAATAAACCACTTAAAACATTTATATTAAACCCAACTATTTTATAAACACATAATTACGTCCATAAATGCATAAATTATTTATTCATTTTTCCAAATATATATATATACATATACATTTTTATGACAACATATGTAAATCTTATTAATAACACATAAAAACAATTAGTTAGTATTTTCCTTTATATATAAAAAAACTTAAAATCTTAATTTTTATAAACTTTATAATTTAAGTATATAAAAACAAAAGAGTTTTAAAAAAATTGGTTTGAACCCCCCCTTGAGCACATTGAACCCCCCTATACACATGGGACCCCTTAATTTGAACCCCCTTTTGGTTTTGAACCTAATTACACGCAAGTTTGACATTTGAAAGTCAAACCGAACCTCAAACCTCAAATTTGTTCATAAATCCCACGAAGTAGAGCATTAAAACAGTAATCAGGCATAAGGAATCATCGTGAGACCGTTCTATGTGTTTGAAACGAACCAATTATGTCTTCAATCAATGGTAAACGAATTAAAATGATCCATAACCGTCGCCCATCAAGTCTCACTTCAATTCGGGCTTTAATCATGAAATTGGCCTATAAAAACTAGCCCCTCACCTTCACGACACCCATTACGAACTTCCTTAACACTTGTACACTTCGAACACCATCGCAAACTGCCT
Source organism: Smallanthus sonchifolius (assembly GCA_023525975.1). Taxonomy (NCBI): domain Eukaryota; kingdom Viridiplantae; phylum Streptophyta; class Magnoliopsida; order Asterales; family Asteraceae; genus Smallanthus; species Smallanthus sonchifolius. The sequence continues at coordinate 105,430 of CM042025.1, forward strand.
GTCGAGTTCAAGAACCGCCAAACCCGTCACCTATGTCGTTCTCCTCCGATCCGTAACCAAATCAGGTAAAATTATGCTCATAGATTCGTTTTAATGTGGTGAATAAAAGCCCCATGGTTGCGAATTCGATCGGGTTCGAATCGGGCAGATTTGGAACTAGGGTTTGGGACGGGATGATTTGGGGAAGAAGATGAACACGGGTTATGGATTAAAAACAATTCGCATATGTTAATGTGCAAGGCATACGCCAAGGACCAACCGGTTAAGACTCTAGCCCCTCACAACAAAGGTCGCGGGTTCGAACCCATCCCCGCACCTTTTTGCTGTGCGTGAAATGAACCTGAAACCCGTCCCTCACGCTTACGGGTTATCAGTTTGTGATCCGGTCATTTAAACACTAGACCTTCCAGGTCTAATGGTTGCGCGTTTGTGGTTTCATGGTGATGACCCGGGTTTGAGTCCCTGGTCCAATTTTATTTTTAAAATGTTTTTAAAAGCCTATTTTTAACCCATTTTTTCCTATACAAATAATTTTATAAACCTCCCAAGGCTCGGGGATATTTTATGAACTAAATTATTATCCTAACAATTCTAAATAATTATTTAATCATTTTAGAAAGGTAAAAACTTATAAATTTTAATAAAGATTTATATAAAACATGTACGAGATATTTTCTTACCTAATCATTTCGTACAACTTATATTTTTTTCTCATTATTCATTTCAACGAGAAACTAATGTAACTATTTAAATTAATGAACTATTCTGGATTATTAACCTAATTACATAAAAAGTTTAATTTTATTTAAACCCTTGCTTGCAAACAAAATTATTATTCATATATATATATATATATATATATATATATATATAACTTGTGTTCAATCCTTTATTAACAAATATAATATATATTTATTAACAAACATATTATTTCTCTAATTAACGAACATATTATTCCCTTAATAACAAGCATATTACTTACAACAAACGAATACGCATCCATTCAACCTAACTCATTCCTTTGTACATTAGTCTTTTGAGCAAACAATTGATACATATATAAACCCAATCATAGGTTAACCTCGTGTTAGCTAAACAACTTGTGCAACTACCCGAATTTGTGATTTCAAGCTACCAATCCAATGTGAGTTTACATAGCCCCTTTTTTCACTTTTACATATTTGGGGTGAAACATGATTACATTCAAACTATTTGCAACTATTATAATTCAAACATTATGATCATGTGTGCAATTTGTGCCTTATGCTTGAACACTATTTGTGCAAACAACATTTACATACTTTTTGTGCATAGTGCAAGTGCAATCATTAACTTTGTATAAGCCGACGGTATACAATGATAGATCTATTGTGTCTGACCAACCCACCCAGTTAGGATGATTGTTTCCGAAAACACTTAAGGATAACCTGTGTGTTATGCCTATCAGTCACAAGGTTTGATTGTGCGCCCAGTTTAAACAATAATGGTTCTCCATAATTGCCTTATTAATCCATGTATCATATGAATTGTACACAAAACTTTTGATAACACTTGTTGTGCTAAAACCTATGTATGCTCACCAACTTTTTAGTTGACTATGTTTTCATCATGTTTCAGGTGCCAATAATTGAGAGTATTGTTCAAGAGTTATCACGTAGGAAGTTGCAAGACCTAGTTAATAAATTAAACTTTGTTTAAAGTACTTTGTTCTCTTTTTGACTTTGTTTGTTGAAACAATTGTTATGAATTTGGATTTAATGAAATATGCAACTTTAGTATGATCATGTGCTTTTGAACAGTCTACACGTCCGCCCCGACGTATTTCACCGTCGGTTGGGGTGTGACACCAGGGCTTACATCAGCCCTAAGTGTCCACTCCTGATTGTACTGTACCTTGAATTGTGGCTGGCAGATCGTTACGAAGGGCGTGGCGGTCCGCCACGATGACATGCGTCAAAAGTTCCGAATGAGTTGTCACACCCCGGCCGGCGGCGGATTATACCCCGGGGTTGACACAGTTGTTCATAAGCACATCATCATCTATTAAATGTATTGTAATATTTATTTATCTAATTAAAAGCATCGTTTACAAAGAGAAATGGAAAACAAAGTGTTCATAACTTAAACATAATTTAAATTCAGTCCTATTTAATGCTAGGTCCATGGTCCTATGTGATCAAGCAATGTCCTCAAACTGGTGCACCTGAAACATGAAAGTAAATGTCAACTACAAGTAGTTGGTGAGAAACATAGGTTTTGACACCAAACAAAGTTAAGTAAAGTTTACAATTCAATATGTTCAAAGCATGTCTAAAGCATAAATGTGAAAACGTACAAGGTTCCAAGGCGTACAATCAAGCCATGTAATTGGAAAAATGTATATACAATCCAACTGATTGTGTTATGAAAAGTATCAAATTATATACACAAAACGCCAAGGTTCTGTGTTAAGTAATGTATCGGATTCCCGTATAGATTGTAAGGCCCCTTTCTCGGGAGACCTCAATCGTTGGACTTACTCATAAACATAGCCATCAAATGCCAAAATTAAATTAAAAAGTCAAAGTAGCGGAAGCATATATCATTCAATTACATAACTTAGCAGCGGAAGTCTTAACATTTAAACATAAAAATTGTCTTAAGATAAACTTAAAAAAATGGGATGTCAGTTGTGCCGAGTAGCCATCACACCTTAGCACGCCCCTTTTTCTTTCTACCTGAAGTGCATACTAAAAGTCAGCTAACGCTGGTGAGTTCTAGTTTAAAAGCAATCAAATATTAACATTATTTTATAAGAATAAATATATATATATGTATATACTTATTTATACATTCTTTACTTTACTACTTTCATATAACATTCATAGTTGGTACGTATTTAAATACATACATGATTATTTCTTAGTGCACATTCATTGGTCATACACATATTGGTGATCAACCCGTCATTTGCTTACGTAAGTCACAAAGACAAACGTTCTCGAACTACCGTCATAGCCCATTTACTTAACCGTCCGTCACTAGAAACCGTCCGTCATATCTTAAACCGTCCGCCAAACCTTCGGCCGCCCGTCTCTACCATCCTACCGTCGTAGTCCGTCATATTCGCCCGTATGCCCTAAGGCATCCGTTTCCCACACGAACTATTCTTTATGCAATCGTTCTACTTATTATTGCAACCGTCCGGCACAAATGTGGCCGTCCGTCATTGCCTTACAAACGTCCTAGCTGATGAAGGTACGTATATGTCCCGGCTGCAAAATAGTCATGTGGTCGTCCGTCTACCGAAGTAGCCGTTATCATCGAAGCATCCATAACGTTTACTTATACTCTAGGAGCAATATATACATGGATATAAAGCAAGATTTCATTCTTACACGTTATGTTATTCTTTTCATACTTGGCAAGCAATATATACATAGATATAAAGCAAGATTTCATCCTTACACATTGTGTCATTCTTTTCATACTTGGTAAGCAATATATACATAGATATAAAACAAGATTTCATTCTTATATGCTATGTCATGCTTTCATTCCTTTATTTAAAAACATACTTGTCATACTTATATTCAGCATGTATTGTCATATAACACATAACATAACATATATTCAAATCATGTATACACTTCAGCCCTAAAACTTTTAAACTCATTTGTACGTAACACATAGGGGGCACATAGAACTCACCTGTATACTGGTATTCAACCTGAAAGTGATGTTTCATCTATTGCTAAAGCGTATAATGATATGCATATAAGTCAAAGTACAAATCCTATTATTTCATGCAAGAGTCGGCTAAAGCATAGGAGTGTCGACAGGCACACATAAGAACCGGCTAGGAGAGTCGCTATCCACACTTGAAAGTCGTCTAGGAGAATCGATAGCCACACTCGAGAGTCGGATAGGTGAGTCGCTAGCCACACTCGAGAGTCGCTAGCCACACTCATAAGTGTCGCCTGAACTTGCGTTCAGGACTTTGTGTTTGAGAAAGGAGCCGATTCTCAGCGTGTTCATCAGAGGGCCGACTTTCAGAGGGCCAAATCTTAGGAGCCGATTCTCTGAGGGTCGATTCTCTCTTGTGGCCGATTCTCATCGTCTTCTTCCTCGCCGAGTGTCAGCACTCGCAGGTGGCCGACACTCTGAGAGTCGGCTCAAGAACATCAAGCGTTTCTGGGTCGGATTTTGATGTAGTGCAAAGCACACATCTTTATTCCATTGTATTCGTGCGTTTTTAGATAGTTTCGTATTAGTTTGAGTCGTTTTAGTGTATATTTGAGTCTATGTTGTATTTTCAGGAGTTCGTGTGGAATATGAAGTCAAATCACGAAGAAAACGAGCACACGAGAACCCGGGATGAGAATGGCAAAAGTCAAAAAACGAGTCCAACCTTAAAAGAGGCATATCTCGGGATAGAAAATTAGTTATGGTGCCCATAATATATGGATTTGGGGTAGCTCGACGAGAAAAGTTTAAATTTCTGGTATGTTCTCACGGTACGCGAGGTTTGGAGGCCATTCCCTCGCGGTACGCGAGGGACCAGAAAACTTGCATGACTATTTTGTCTCTCGCGGTACGCGAGAGACTTGCCAGAAACTCTCGCGGTACGCGAGAGACTCTAGATACGGGTATTGTTTGCCTATTTTCATGGTATAAAAGGTTGGGACTCATTCTAGGGTTTAACAATCAATTTTTGGCCGTCTGGAGCAACCTGAAGGGCGATTTTGAGATTTAGGAAGCCAAATCAAGTGCAAAGTCGAAGGATTGGAGATCCGGTTTCGTTAGATTTACGTATTCGGTTATCAAGCTTGAATCTTTATCTTTGAATTTCGTTGATTGAACCATGTGTTATACTTTGACTTCTGTTATGGATGTTTTGAGTATGATTCTTGGCTAGAACATTGATACTGCCTAGGTTTATGATGATTACTGCGTAAAGTTACGATTTTTACTGGTTTTGGATACTAATTGATGGTTAATGGTTTTGTAAAGAATCTTAAGTTGATTATTATGATGTATATGCATGCTTAGACCCGATTTGTGTTTAATTATTGATTCCGTACGTTGATTGTGGATGTCTTCCAGTTTGATTAGCGTATCTAGGTCATAGATCTTAGAATTTGTGATTGGATGTGTGGTTTGCTAGAGATAGTGATCCATAGGAGTTGTGATTAAGTATTCATTAGAACTAAGTGTGTATCCTGTCTCAATACCTGAGAAGTGAGAGATAGTCGTTTAGTCTTCGTCATTAGGAATCCGAGTGTCAGCTGTCTGGGAGGAAGTTGGTATTAGGTGTCTAGTGATTGTTGCTATTCTGAGTCATAGTGGTTATCTTGAGATTACCCCGTGCATTCTTCGAATGTATGGTGGATAGTGAGACTGAAAGGTGATCTGTCTATTAGGGTACTTTATCATTGTTGGAGAGACCGAAAGGTGATCCACTATCTGGTGAGTTATTAAATCTGTAGGTTCCTTAGTTGGTGACACCCTGAGAGTGATTAGGGATCCACTAGGTAGTCTAAATTTGTTTCCTTAGAAACCCAGATTCATCATAGTTTCCAGAAACTGGTAGAAGTTGTTCTTTGCAAGTAGGATTCCGACCTAGGTAGTATTCTTCCCATCTCTGATTTCTTCCTTAGTCTTGATCGTGATAGTTGAGTCAATTTTGTTTGCTGCATTCTTAGTTAATCTTTAGTGTAGTCAACCCCCCCCCATTAATCAATATTTAGTCCGAGTAAGAGTCTAGTTTAGCTATTCAGTGTCTCAAGGGTTACCATTAAGTTGTGCTACACTCGATAGGTTCACTTGCCTGTCAGTGCGGTCTAGTTCATAGGTTTTCCATTTATTACTTAGGAGTCTAGGTTAGGTTTATTTGTTAGTTTTTATAGACCGTCTGGGAGACATCAAGTTTTTGGGGCCGTTGCCCGAGACACTTGACAATAGCAATATTAGCTTTGACTAATACTTTGTTTGATTTTTGGTTTGTTTTATTTTCTTTTCCTTTGACTCTTTTGTGTTTCCTTGTCCTATGCGTTGTCTTGTGTGTCCTATTTGTGAGTCTAACATAGGATCGAGTCTTTGTTTACTTTCTTTTGTTCATGTGTCAGTTTATGCACAATACTCGTTCGCATGGATCACCATATTCAGCTTTTCAAGAGCCCGAACGAGAGCTGCACGAGCACACTCGCGACTTCCGGGAGCGTTTGAAAGAGCTTTGAAAATCCCAGGTACGTTCTACTAGCCCAATCCCATTTCCTATCATGGGCGACGCTCACCTACCAGCAATACGTACCGTGCACCAGAGGGCTAGTGACGGGGTCACCGGGGTGAGATCTTCGATCACGCGCCCCGCTATTCCGAACACTAATACATGGCAAATCCCGTCACATATCATGAGCACGATCACTGATGCCACTCAATTTCATGACCTTGAGGATAAGGACGCACCCGGACACCTGTCACGCTTCGCGCGCATATGTGATACTTTCAATATCACGGGTGTGTCTAAGGATGCTATTTACCCGCGTCTCTTCACATTTTCGCTCTATGGTCGCGCATCTACTTCGCTTGACACCCTCCCTGACAACTCTATTACCACTTGGGAGGATCTTCAAGACAAGTTCTTCAAGAAGTACTATCCACCTTCCAAGGTCGCTCGCCTTCGGGGTCAAATCCATTCGTTCCGGATGGATCCTGACAAGCGTTATCACATGGCATGGGAGCGGTTCAACACGCTGTTGAGCCGATGTCCCCAGCATGGTATTTCTGACTGGGCAATAGTGGAGAAGTTCTACGATGGTCTCACCTTCGAGAAGCAGCAAATGTTCAACACAGCTGCAGTAGGCCATATCATGGATAAGCTCGAGCCTGATGAGTGTGAGGAGATGTTCGAGAGCTTCGCTCTGGCGGAACAACAGCAGCCATCTACTAGGACTTCCATTCTTAGTTGTGCTACACTCCTTACAGAGGTTTCGTCCTTGAAACCTGCTACAAGTCAAACAGTTTAGGGTACAGTTCCTTCATCTCATCCACTTTTTTCCCAAGTAGCTTCTAACCCTTTTATGTGCTTCCATTGTACTTTTACCAAAGGAATCGACTTATTGCGTAGTCGTCTCTCGGCTCGGTCAAGAATAGCTATTGGTTCTTCTACATAGTTTAAACCATTATCTACATCGATCTCATCATATGGTATGTGAGCCGTATCGTCAGCAAGGCACTTGCATAAGTGCGACACGTGGAATGTAGGGTGAATTCCACTGGGTAGGTCGAGTCTGTAAGCAACTTGCCCAACTCTCACTAAGATCCTGAAAGGTCCGACAAACCTTGGACTTAGTTTGACAAGTTTTTATTTTTAGATACTTTTTCATACCTATTGCCGATACTAAGCAGCAAACCATCACCCATTAATACAACACCAACATTAGTTGATTCCAAATTAAGAGCAAAAGTAATTAATCATTTTGACTGACTGTTTTTACGTAAATCATGTCCCCTACTTGAAACTCTAAATCTCTTCTTCTTTTATCCGCATATGATTTTTGTCTGTATTTAGCGGCTTTCATGCGTGCTTTGATCTGGTCGAGTTTCTCGGAAGTAGCTTTGACTACTTCGAGACTTGCAAAGTCCTTTTGTCTAGTTTCCCCCCAACAGACTGGGGTTCTACATCTTCTTCCATACAGCATCTCAAATGGTGGCATGTCAATGGTTGAGTGATAGTTGTTGTTATATGAAAACTCTGCCAAAGGCAGGTGGCTATCCCAGTTCCCACCGAAATCAATTATACAGGCCCTGAGCATGTCCTCCAAGGTCTGAATGGTCCTTTCCGATTGACCATCGGTTTGAGGGTGGTAAGCGGTGCTGATATTCAGTCTAGTGCCCATTTCTTCATTGAATTTCTTCCAAAATCTTGACGTGAATCGAGTGTCCCTGTCGTACATGATCGATACTGGAATACCATGTCTGCTTACAATTTCGTTGATGAACAACTCTGCTAGCTTCTCAAACGAAGAAGCCTCGCATATTGGTAAGAAGTGAGCACCTTTCGTCAAGAGGTCGACGATCACCCAAATGGTATCATTGCCTTTAGCTGTTCGCGGTATCTTAGTAATGAAGTCCATTGTGATCTCTTCCCACTTCCATTCCGGTATCGGCAAGGGTGGCATTTTCTGGTGCTCGGCCTTGACTAGTGAACAACTTAAGCACTTGCTTACATATTCGGTCACATCGTTTGCCGGGCCACCGGTATTCTTTCTTAAGGTCTTGATACATTTTGTTGGTCCCGGGGTGGATAGAGTAACGAGACTTATGGGCCTCGTCAAGGATTTTGGCCCTAAGTTCACCTATCTTAGGTATCCATATCTGGCCAAAACAGGTTTGTATACCGTACGTATTGGGCTCCAGGTTACCCTTTTGACACATTATTCTTTCCCGTTTTACATTCCTTTCTAACAGTGCTTCATCTTGTGCCTTTGCTATTCATTCATCAGATCTGGGGTTATAATCAACTGACATGCTTTTATCCGGATAGGTGTTGGCTCTTCCTTTCTGCTTAAGGCGTCAGCCACTACATTTGCCTTGCCTGGATGTTACAATATCTCACAATCATAATCTTTTAGCAGTTCCAACCACCTCCTTTGTCTCATGTTTAATTCCTGTTGTTCTAAGAAGTACTTCAGGCTCTTGTGATCGGAGTAAATGGTGCATTTAACCCCATACAGATAGTGTCTCCATATCTTTAATGCGAAAACTACCGCCGCCAACTCTAGGTCTTGAGTCGGGTAGTTAACCTCGTGAATCTTTAACTGCCGCGATGCATAAGCAATTACTTTTCCTCGTTGCATTAGTACACAACCCAATCCCTGACCTGAAGCGTCAGAGTAAACCACCAAGTATTCGTTTCCCTCAGGTAAGGTCAAGAATGGAGCCTGGGTTGCAAGGCTATCCTCGAGAAATCCTAAATGAATCTTCGATAGTAGCCTGCCAATCCCAGAAAACTTCGTATCTCCGTTGGCGTTTTCGGGACATTCCATCCTTTAACTGTAACGATCTTTGAATGATCTACTATAATGCCGTTTGGGTTTATAACATGACCTAGGAATTGGACTTCCCTGAACCAGAACGCGCATTTGGAGAATTTTGCATACAACTTCTCCTGCTTCAGAACTTCTAATACTTCTCTTAGGTGACAGTGATGATCACCCTCATTCTTTGAGTAGATGAGAATGTCATCGATGAAAACTATTACTGACCGATCCAACATTGGTCGGCATACCCTATTCATTAAATCCATAAATACTGCAGATGCATTGGTTAGTCTGAAGGACATCATGAGGAATTCATAATGCCCATAACGTGTGCGAAACACGGTTTTTTGTACATCCTCCTCCCTTACTTTCAATTGATGGTAACTCGACTTAAGATCGATCTTTGAGAACCAACTCGCGCCTTGCAATTGATAAAAAAGATCGTCTATTCTAGGCAACGGGTACTTTTTCTGTACTGTTCGTTTGTTCAATTCACGGTAGTCGATGCACATGCGCATGCTTCCGTCTTTCTTCTTTACAAATAATACCGGAGCGACCCATGGTGAGATCCTAGGCCTGATAAATCCTTTCTCTGTCAGTTCTTCAAGTTGAGACATTAATTCTTTCATTTCTGACGGAGCCAATCGGTAGGTTGCTTTGGCAACAGGCTGAGCCCCTGGAAGTAAGTCAATCTGAAATTCTTTTTCCCGATAGGGCGGCAAGCCAGGTAGGTCATCTGGGAACACTTCTGGAAAGTTACACACCATGGGTACGTCTTTGAGCTCTTTCTTTTTCATTCTATCGTCAATAACATACGCCAGATAAGCTTCGCGACCACGCCTCATGTAACTTTTGGCCTTGATCATCGAGATGACGTTCGGCATCGTGCAATTCCATTCACCATAAACCCTAATCGGACTGCCGTCAGTGGCTTTGAGATGTATCGTCTTTAGTTTACATATTATTTGAGCTTCGTTGGCAGCTAACCAATCCATGCCCAATACTATATCAAATCCTTCTAAGGTCAGAAGGAATAATCTAGAAGGAAACCTATGGCCCTCTATTTCTATCATGCAATCTTCAGTTACTTGAAATACTGCCTAGTTCCACCAACGGCGGTTTCTACGCTAAAATCCTTCACTACAGTATCAATTGAGCAATCTAGTTTGTGACAGAAGTTGTTCGATATAAAGATTTTACTAGCACCAGAATCAAATAAAATAGCCGCATGTTCATCATTAACTAGGAACGTACCTGACACGACATTAGGGTTTCCTATTGCCTCCTCCTCAGTTATGGCATAAGCCTGAGCCCTAGCCTTTGGCTGTTCCTTTTCCTTCTCTTTTCCAGAACCACATTGTCCGGTCTTCCTACAATCCTTAGTCAGGTGGCCTTGGCACTTGATGTCCCTCAGACAGTCTTTGGAGTAGTGGCATGCTCTCCTGCACTTATAGCACATTGTGGAGCCAGCTTTGCACTCACCGCGGTGTTGCCTTCCGCACTTCGTGCATGTTTCGTACTCATCTGTCCTTGGCTTCTTAGCTTCAGTTGCAAATGTTCCCCTTCCATTTCCTTTAGACGGATTTTCCCATTTCTTCTTTGGTGACTCCGGCACTGGGTCCTCATTAGCATAATCGTCATAGACGATCCCAGACAGTTTTACTACCGACTCGAAGGTCGAGGGCAGATTTGCTTTCACATGTACACGGACCCTTTGAGGCAGGCCCTTGATATAGTACTTGATCAATCGCTCTTCAGTCTCTACCAAGTGTGTTACCAGTTGAGCCATCTCATTGAATCTGGAAGTGTACTTGCAATGAGTTTTGTTGCCAGCCTTGAAGTTTAGGAATTCATTTTCCACTCTATCAATTTCATTCAAGGGGAAAAAATTTTGGATTATCAGCTTTTTCAGGTCTTCCCAAGTCATCCTACTAAGAGCGTTCGGTGACTTAGTCCTCTGGATGTTCCTCCACCAACTTAGTGCCTCGTTGGTGAAAGAGTGAGCAACATACTTAACAGCCTAGTCAGGTCAACACTCGCTTATGTTGATTACGCTTTTCATCTTCTCAATCCATTCAAACGTAGCCACCGAATCCTTATTCTCGTCAAACTTGGGTGGGTCACCGTCCTTGAATGTAGGTACACCCACGGGTGTTCAGTCCCACATTCACTTCATCACCATCACTGTCATACACTTTCTCCTCGTGGTTTTCTTCATCCTCCTCTTTGCTCTTCTTTAATGCCACGGATAACAGGTCAGGCAATACGTCCTTCAGAGTCAGTACAACCTCACGGGTAATAGCATCCCTAACTTCGGGTTCTAGTCGTAGGGACCCTTGATTGCCCTCCCCAGTTAGGGTCACATTAGTTTCGTGCACACTCTCGGTGTGTTCCACGTGCACACTTTCTTCCTCCTCACGTCTTTGGTTCAATGGCGGCCTACCGACTCGGCCAGTGCGACCGCCACGGCGCCCAGTTCTCCCTCTACCAGCTATAGTTTCTAATTTCCTGATAAGTAAAAAGAATACACCAATGTCATTTCTTCAGATCATAGTTTAGAACAGTACAAGCAAGGTAAATTCTTAATTACAATGACCGGTTTGTGATTAATAATTTGCTTTGCTTTTCGGGTTCAAAACTCTTCACATCAGTGATGACATTGACATCTATGTATTCTAAGTTAAGGCATCTATTCCTATCTACAGTCATTAACCCTACTACTTACTTACTGTGTTGGTGTTGGCTACCCATACTGACATCCGTGCGTTGGTCCCATTATCAGCTTGAGTCCAGACATTTAGGGATGTCTGAATCTTTCAAACTATTGCTCTGATACCAACTTGTAAGGCCCCTTTCTCGGGATACCTCACTCGTTGGATTTACTCATAAACATAGCCATCAAATGCCAAACTTAAATTAAAACGTCAAAGTAGCGGAAGAATACATCATTCGATTACATAACTTAGCAGCTGAAGTCTCTTAACATAAACTCAAATAAATGGGATGTCAGTTGTTCCGAGTAGCCATCACGCCTTAGCACGCCCCTTCTTCTTTCTACCTGAAGTGCACACTAAAAGTCAGCTAACGCTGGTGAGTTCTAGTTTAAAAGCAATCAGATATTAACATTATTTTATAAGAATAAATATATATATATGTATATACTTATTTATACATTCTTTATTTTACTACTTTCATATAACATTCATAGTTGGTATGTATATAAATACATAAATGTTTATTTCTTGGTGCACATTCATTGGCCACACACATATGGGTGATCAACCCGTCATTTGCTTACGTAAGTCACAAAGATAAACGATCTCGAACTACTGTCATAGCCCATTTACTTAACCGTTCGGCACTAGAAACCATCCGTCATATCTTAAACCGTCCAACAAACCTTCGGCTGTCCGTCTCTACCGTCCTACTGTCGTAGTTCGTCATATTCGCCCGTCTACCCTAAGGCTTCCGTTTCCCACGTGAACTATTCTTTATGCAACCATTCCACTTATTATTGCAACCGTCCGGCACAAATGTGGTCGTCCGTCATTGCCTTACAAACGTCCTAGCTGATGAAGGTACTTATATGTCCCGGCTGCAAAATTGTCACGTGGTCGTCCGTCTACCGAAGTAGCCATTATCATCGAAGCGTCCATAACGTTTACTTATACTTTGCGAGCAATATATACATAGATATAAAACAAGATTTCATTCTTACACGTTATGTTATTCTTTTCATACTTGGCAAGCAATATATACATAGATATAAAGCAAGATTTCATCCTTACACATTGTGTCATTTTTTTCATACTTGGCAAGCAATATATACATAGATATAAAACAAGATTTCATTCTTATATGCTATGTCATGCTTTCATTTTTTTATTTAAAAACATACTTGTCATACTTATATTCAGCATGTATTGTCATATAGCACATAACATAACATAACATAACATAACATAACATAACATAACATATAAGTTCAAAGTTTTAAATAATTCTTCTTGCAACAATGATTAATTATAAATTTAAAAGAATTTATTAATGTTTAAACATTTAATTATATTTTGTGTAATAAACATTATTAATTTATAAATAAAATAACATAATCAATTTGTCTAAACAAATCATTTACCTTATTTATTTAAGAATTTACAAGTGGTTTAAATGTGTTTTTAATAAAATAAATAGTTAAAATATTAATTTATATTTTCTGTTTTTATAAAAATTACATAATATAATTATGTAATTTATAAAAATTAAATTGTAATTTTTAAACATTAAATAATGTATTAAAATGATTAAAAAGGAATAAATTTCAAAACTGAGCCTAACCGGATTCGAACCCGCACCGGAACCTAGTCACACATTGCACACGCGCACTAACCATCAGACCAAGGCCTTGGTCTTAAGATGATGCGATTTAGTTTTAACACGCAAGACCAAACCCCATCGTCCCCAAATTACACCCGTAAACCCTAGCCCCCAAGTTGGCTCGATTACTCAGACGATTGGGCCCCGCACCATGGGGCTTTTGATCGTGGGACTGAGACGAGTTCATTGGAACAAGAATTACCTGAAATGGTTACGTGTAAGGTGAGAACGAAAACACGAAACAGAGACGGGTTCTTCGGTGGGTTTGGGTGATTTAGAGGTGAAATAAGACGCGAATAAAGGTGTAGTAACAATTGTAAGCCGATCGATTAAATGTTTGTTAATGAGGTTTTCGGTTATGAGTTGGCCATGAAGATGGTTATAAAAATGCGATTAAACACGCAAGATGAATCGTTTGGACGCCCTAAACGTAAAGCCGTTAACCATTTCGCTCGAAAATATCTCAGGAACGATTTCTAGATAATAGGTTCGAAAGCCGGTTGATTACGGGATTCGAACCCAAGTCCGAATGGGGAAGAGGAAGGTTTCCGGAATTGGAAAAATAGGTCCCTCAAGTTCCAATGTGTTATTATTTTATGTACAAACTTTGTTTTAATTGAAATTAAAGTTTCTGAAATTACATATTTAACCCTGAACTATTATAAAAACATAGATTTATTAAGTTTTACACAATTTTATAAAATCTAATAATTCTTTATATTATATTTAAATGTTATAAACATAAAGATATAACTTGTAATATAGAAATAGTTTTATTTCAATTAAAAATTATTTTCTTTGAATTTATATATATATATATATATGTGTGTGTGTGTATAAGCTTAGAATTAACTTAGCACATATATATTTATTCCATTAAACATTAAACAATTATTTACATAATCCGTATATAGATATTTGTTATTTTTGAAATGAAGCAATTTCACCCAATGTATGTATGTATACTCATGAAATGAAATGAATAAATAGGATAACTTGTATTGAAATGGGTAGATATAAATCATATAATAATGAAATTACAAGTGCAGGAAAAGTTAAAATACAGGCCGAAAATTCCTGGGGATTACAGTCTCCTCTACTTTGGAAAATTTCGTCCTGAAATTGCTTAGGAGGAGGGTCAAGAAAAGAGATGTGGGTATTTAGCCTTCATTTGATCCTCACGTTCCTAAGTGAATTCTGGGCCACGTTTGGATTCCCACCGAACCTTAACGATTGGAATACGACTTCTTTTGAGCTGCTTAACTTCCCGATCCATAATCTCCACGGGTTTCTCAACGAAGTGCATTGACTCATCAATGTGAACCTCGTCAAGCGATATGTGAAGATTTTCGTCGGATAAACATTTCTTCAGGTTTGAGACATGAAATGTTGGATGTATATTGCTGAGTCCTTCAGGTAAATCCAGCTTGTAGGCTACCTTTCCAATCCATTCTAGGATTTTAAAAGGACCTACGAATCTTGGTGCAAGTTTTCCCTTCTTTCCAAAACGAACCACGCCTTTCCAAGGGGATACCTTGAGAAGAACCAGATCGCCGACTTGAAATTCCAAGGGTTTTCGACGTTTGTCTGTGACACCCACATCCCGGCTCACCCGAGATGTCGGCCATTTGTCGGATTTACTCATGAACATATAGTAAAACAGAGATCATACACAGCGGAAGACTTTAAAAATACTGTTTTATATCATAAAATTTGTCTTAATGTACATTCTAAAGAAAGTACAACATAACTATTCTAATGCAGCTCATCAGAGGATGTCAGATAGCCGGCACGACGCCTCTATTCTTGTCTCTTGCCTCTACTGCAGGAAGCTACATCTTTTCCTGATACACATGCTTAGCTACATCTTTTCCTGATACATATGCTTAAACATATGTCAGCTTTACGCTGGTGAGTTCTAAGTTTTAGTTAAAAATGTCTTTGACCTCTGTCTTATTTATAAATGGGTTTATATGACACGTATTAAAACATCACCTTAACTTTTTGCCCAAACATAATACTTTATACTTGCACACTTGTCTTTTCGAGGTCACGTTAACCTCCAAGCGGTCGTCACCACTTATACATACCCTTGCACCACTTAATTCCTTAACTCTATTGCACCCATTGGTACTTATCATTTAAACAAGACAAAATAGTAGTGCCTTGAACAATCATATAGACTAAAACAAATTATTGAGTTGCTTAATGAAGATCATTAGTTCACTAGATGTCAATGAGAATTTAACTGTTTTGCCAAAAGAAAACACATATACACTAACTAATTCACCTAGCTAGCATGTAATCTCCATATGTGGCAAATTTCTAAACAAATCACACACTTTCTAAACAAATCAATATTAACAAACTTGTGATGCATGTTTCAGTTGCTGCATCTAAATTACAACAAATATTCAGTATGCTACCTTAAGAACATGAAATTAACTAAATGCATTAGGGCCATCAAATTGGTAACTAGTTAGCAAAAACATAAAGTGTCTATCTTATACATCTAATCATACAAATTTCTTTAAAATAAAAAAATTAACAAAAACCTAAAAAAACCTATACATAATACATACCCAAAGGAAAAACGCAAAATTAACTAATATGCGACATGTCGTCGGGAAACATTTAGAGGTCAAAAAAAGAACCAAGAAAACGAGTATAACTTACTATTAGAAGAAGATGACTAGCGGTGGTTCACGGGAACAAACGTTTGTGACAGGGGTTACTCATGGGGACGAGGACTGTGACGGAGTGGCTCACGGGGAAGAAGGCTAAGACGTGTGCTGGCTCACGGGGATGAAGGATGACTAGGACTGGGACGATCACAATTGCACGTCTGGGAACCCTATGGCTGGAGAATGTTGGATGAGAATGAGATTTGGGGAAGAAAGAAAAGTAGAAACCCTTTTCAAGGTCTTGGAACCCTAAAACGACGATATGTCGTCGCCATAGGGTGGGCCCGACCAAATAATGATTCCTAGGTAAAGAAAAAAGTCAAAATTAAAATTATAAAAACTTATTTACGACGACATGTCATCGTAATTAGTTGTTTTGACTTTTTTTTATTTAATTTTTGCTCACCTTATTTTATCCCCAAAAAAAAATAAAAAACAACCTATTACGACGACAGGTCGTCGATATAGTGTTTTCACTTAGCGACAAACATTTCACTGAGCGCCATGTTTTCCCGCTCAACATGTAACGACGACACGTCGTCGTAAATAGGTTAGGTTTCTCAAAAAATCTGGGCAGGTTTTTACCGACGACAGGTCGTCGTAATAAACCACCTGTTGCGACGACATTAAGTCGTAGGGATAGCTTCGTCGTAGCAGGCTGTATTTCTTGTAGTGTTTTCTATTATAATAAAACCCTAGCGTCTTTCTCTCTTTTCCTATGTACATGTTTATCAATTGACATCATCAACTCAAGGAGCATACTTAATAATGATCACGGGGAGAAACTTGTTGCACTCTTTTCCTCTTAATTGTAGTTTTGTTCCATTAGGTTTTCCTTGAAAGTGCATTTACAAATATACTTAAGGTTGTTTGGTTGATATGAATTCATTCGAATTTAACAGAATTGGAATTTAAATTTCAATCGTTTGCGTGTTTGGTTGGCTAAGAGAATGAATAGAAATTGGAATTAATCTAACCAAATCCTTTGGTTGATGGAATTCAGAATCACTTAACATTTCAAAGGAAAGCTCATGAATTTTAAGAGTAACATATTTTTGAGAAGTTATTAAGAGCAACACCATCTTTTTAATTATTAATAGACATGGAAATTTTTAATATATACTTACTAATAATAACTAAATAGCGATGACAGTTACATATATGATTGTCAACAGAAGGTGTTTAGAGGTGGAAGGTTTAACTAATTAAATTAACTCATTCAAAATTCAACTCTCACATGTTGTTCACGCAATCCATGGAAATGTTCTTCTACTCGTCTGGCCACTACTTACCATTTAAAATATTTCAGCCACCGGAGGGTATCTCTTGCATTATATATACACCTAGCAACCATATCATTCACTTGCAAATTAATCTTTAAACATTCTTGCACGTAATGGCACCGAGCTCGGTGTTGGCAGTTGGATTCGTGCTAGCTCTTTTCTCTTTGTCTTTTTCAACGGCCTCTGCTGGTATCGTGGAGACTTCATTTCATGTACGCAGTTCCATCTGATCTTTTCATTTATTTTAATCGTTTGTGTTTTATCGATCTGATCCAAGTAACATGTTGTATGCGCGCAGGTGAAGAATCTAACAGTGAATCGATTATGTCAAAACCAAGTGATCACAGCCGCCAACGGGAGCCTTCCAGGGCCAACGTTAAGGGTTAAGGAGGGTGACACCGTTGTGGTTCATGTGTTTAACAAATCTCCATACAACCTTACTATTCACTGGTACGTATATAATTAATTGTCTAGCTAGCTAGAGTAGACGACATGCATTAATTATATATATGTGGATGATGCAGGCATGGGGTTTTCCAAACGTTAACTCCATGGGCAGATGGCCCTGAGATGGTGACTCAATGCCCAATCAGGCCCGGAGGTAACTATACCTACAGGTTCAATCTGAGTGGACAAGTGGGCACGCTTTGGTGGCATGCACACTCTCAATGGCTCCGAGCAACCGTATATGGTGCACTCGTGATCCGCCCACGAGATGGCCAAAAGTACCCTTTCGTCAAACCCTATCGTGAAGATACAATTATCTTGGGAGAATGGTGGAATGCTAACCCTATTGATGTTGAGAACGCTGCACTAACCACAGGAGCCGCACCTGTTAACTCTGATGCTTATACCATCAACGGATGGCCTGGTGATCTGTTTAACTCCTGCCGTCCAAGCAGTAAGTTATTTATATATACAAAAGCATCCTTTAACATTAGGTGATGTATATATATTTTGTTTTTGTTTGAACTAGAAATATACAAGCTAGACGTGGTACCAGGAAAAACATATTTGCTGAGAATAATCAACGCTGCTCTCAATGCTCAGTTCTTCTTCAAGATAGCTAACCACAACCTAACAGTAGTTGGGGCGGATGCAGCCTACACCAACCCATTTCCAACAGACGTAGTCGTCATCGGCCCAGGTCAAACCACCGACGTCCTATTAACTGCAAACCAGTCACCAGGATTATACTACATGGCGGCTCACCCATACGCTAGCGCAGCAGGTGTTCCATTCAACGCCAACACCACCACTGCAATCCTTGCTTACCCTAAAGCCAAACAAAGTACACCACTTCTCCCAGTCCTACCCGCCTTCAATGATACACCAACCGCCTTTAGGTTTTCAAGCAATCTAACAGCCCTTGTCACCAGCCCCTTCTGGTCTCCAGTTCCAAAAACAGTGGATGAGAACATGCTTGTAACCATCGGGCTGGGGATATCTGCTTGTGGTACCAACCAAACGTGTGGAGGGATATTCGGACAACGAATGTCTGCCAACATGAACAATCATTCATTCGTTTTCCCAACAAGAATGTCTCTTTTAGAAGCTGCATTCAGAAATGTTAGCGGGGGGGTTTACACCACTGACTTCCCGGATCAACCGCCGTTGACATTTGATTACACAAACGTCAACAATAGCTTCAATCAGAGTCTTCTGATGACGCCCAAGCTAACAAGTCTCAAGAAACTCAAGTTTAATGCTACGGTTCAAGTGGTGCTACAGAACACAGCCTTGATCGGCGTTGAAAATCACCCCATGCATTTGCATGGATTCAATTTCTACGTTTTGGCTCAAGGCTTCGGGAACTATGATCCAATTAACCACCCCAAAAACTTCAATCTGGTCAACCCACAGGAACGGAACACGCTTGGAGTTCCCGTCGGCGGTTGGGCTGCCATCAGATTCCGAGCAAATAATCCAGGTAAAACTTGTTATCTTAATTAGATTGAATTTTTTTTATTGAGTGGAAATTATGAATATTTTGATCATCATCATCATCATCATCATCATTAGGTGTGTGGTTTATTCACTGTCATTTGGATGTGCATTTGCCTTGGGGTTTGGCCACCGCTTTCTACGTGGAGAACGGAGGTACACCGGAATCGACGCTGCCACCACCACCTGCGGGCTTCCCTCAGTGCTAGAAGCAAACAATTGTTGATAAAATGCGATTTGCAGGTTGTAATGTTTTCAATATATTGATTGATTAATTGTTGTATTCATGTATTCTCATGCATTGTTTGTCAGCTAAATAATGAACTCAAGATTTCCCTTTCATCTTGTTTAATTTCTTAAATAAAAACGGGATTTTGGACGCATTCAATTAATTGACTCGTTACAAATGATATATGATAATCAAGATTTCATATCAAAATCAATTAATTAATGATACTATCCAGTTGTTTTAGTTTTAAGAAATTGTCAACACCTATTATTTTCTTTGAGGAGATTTGGTTTTTAGGGTTGGTTGCACTTATCTCTTGAAATCGATTCCTTTTTTTAACGAAGAGGTTGTGATGACGACCTTTAATATGTCCGAGTGGATTAGAACAAAAATGTGAAAATATGCATCTTGGTGGGACAATCCGGATGGCTATGTGAAAGGAACAATTGTTTCTCTCATGCCGCAACCAATTGATTTGCAGCCATGGCGGATTTGTCTTTCTTTGTTAAATTGTTTACAGACCTGAGCCTCATAAATTGTTGTTTTTAGTTTGTGTAATTTGAGTTTAGGTCCTTGCTTTTGCACACATTTTTTTTCAATTGTTTACAGATCTGAGCTTCTGTTAGTTTCAGCATTTGAAAATTTCTTAATCTACAAGTTATAATATAATGATGTGAAATTGAAGAGGCTGTGATGACGACTTTAATCTGTTTGAATGGATTGGAATGGTGGATTTGTCTTTCTTTGTTCAATTGGAATGGTGGATTTATCAAGGTTTAGCTAAGCTAGTGATCTTAAGCGTTTGCAAAGTTAATTTCATAATACGGAAACTAAACAATGCGAGTATTAATTTAACTCCAGGATATGGAGATATAATTTAAAGTAAAGTGACTTTTTCGTCTCTATAATTTGGCCATTTTAGCCACTTTCATCCAAACACTTTTTTTTTAGCTTTTCCGTCCCTGACTTTTCA
This sequence comes from Smallanthus sonchifolius, assembly GCA_023525975.1. NCBI lineage: Eukaryota > Viridiplantae > Streptophyta > Magnoliopsida > Asterales > Asteraceae > Smallanthus > Smallanthus sonchifolius. The sequence goes on from CM042025.1 coordinate 125,943, forward strand.
AAATCTAGTCATTTTAATCCATCTGACTAACTCCGTCTACATTTTAACGTTAAATCTGGGGTCGTTTTGAAATTCATAGGTTAAAATCTATCCAAATTGCCCCTGATGTAACCAAAATTGCTTCTGATTTAACGTTAAAATGTAGATTGAGTTCGTCAGGTGGATGAAAATGCCTAGATTTTGAAAAGTCAGGGACGAAAAAGTTAAAAAAAAGATTTTGGATAAAAATGGCTAAAATGGCCAAACCATATAAACGAAAGTGACACTTTACTCTATAATTTATAATCTTAATTAATCTAGTTTATAAAATATGTATTTTCCACATAAACTTTTTAATCGACGTGAAAAGACAGAGTGGAAATATTCTGAATATCAAGTGTATTATTATTATTATAATAATTACTCATCAAATTAATAAGTATTTTTCTTTTTAAATAATGAAAGTAAACTCCTAAGATAGCAGAACAAATATTATTGTATCTTGTCATTGTCATCATCCTATTCCTTCCCAAGGAAGCAATAAAAAATAAAACTTACTTTTTAAATCAAACACAAATAGTTACCAAGAACTAGTACAAAACAATAGAAAATATATATTATTTTTCAAATTAAGTTTTATCTTTCACTATGATTTAAGTAAATTCTAGTTTGTTTGAAGACTAGTACAAATTAAGCTAACAAACTCATTTGAAACTTTCAACATATTACTTGGTCCATAAGCAATTTTAATTTAACAACTCCGTCATCAATAACATATATTACCGAAAACTTATACCTACGGAAGTTATGCTACACTTGCCTTTTATTAATCCCGTTATAAATATAAATAAAATTCATCTAAAATACACAATATCTTTTCCATCGCGACGTGTGTTGACGGTTTCTGAGGGACGATAAAAAAAAATGGGCATCTAAAACGACATTTGGATTTGCAATTGATGATGTAAGTATGCATGAATGATCATGATCAACATTCAAACAATACAAATATGTGGATATAACTATAGACAAGAAAAAATATAAACACATCATAAAGGTTGAACTATACAAACACGATAGGTCTAATGATCCGAGGTTCTAGACCCATGGTAGACATTGGTGTAGATTTAATAGTAGGTTTAGAGGGTGTGAGTTAGCCGTTCTGAAAAACGATATATGTATTTTGTTAACGTTAAGGACTAATTTGGGTCTACGGTGTGAAATGGGGAAAGAAGAAACGGGTGTATAAGAAAAAGGGATGCTCACATACATAAAAGCCATAAGCAAGAGAAACAATACCTACTTGTACATGATGCATTACATCTTGCATGTTAGTGTTCTTACTATTTACTCCTATGTGTTTTAAATAAAGTTTATAATTTTGATTTCTTATGAAACTTAATAAATACTTTTTATTAAATGCAGGAAATTAAATAAGTATGCATTCAATAGAATACGCAATACTTGTTTTTACATAATCCGTATAGGCTTTCATTTAGTTAATGCTTTAAAATCATAAAAGAAAACATATTTATTATTAGCAAACAAATAATTCTAATTTTAATTTCCTATATAACTAACGAGATATTATGACATGGGATTAATATGCAATTAAATCCTACAAATAATGTAAACCTAAATGTAATCCCAAGGATATATAACTTGTATGTAGATCGTTTAGAATGCTCGTGAACAAGTTGGCATCGTATTAACACATTACAAGTAATTAAAGTGTGAATTCTTACCCTACTATTTGTCATAGTTTAGTTTCTAAACTCATTCATCGTTCTCTACTCTATAAATTATTATCTCAATTACATGATGTTATACATATTCATTTAAAATTTTTGTACGTCTTTGAAATCATAATTCATCATTTATCTTTTTAAATTTATTATTATCATAAGTTCAACACGCTCATACTGGGGAAAACAACACAACACAGTCAACGGCTCCACCTCCTACACAACCTCCACCACCACCTCCTACATCAACTCCACAACCTCCAAATCCTACACCTCCTCTGTCTCCATCCAAAAACGACAAAGTCAATAACACTGATACTAAACCGTCAGAAGGGATCCACACCTGGAACGAAAGAATTTAAAAGCAAAAACCAAGATCATTCAGTGGTGGCCTTACATACTTGAGGCCTCTCTTCTATCCGCCCCTGTGTACTTACTGTGTTATTTTGTCGTGTAAACATGTCTGTATTAGTGTTTAAGAAAAAAACACGTTTATTTAATCAGATCATGCTTGGGTTTAGTACCGTGTTAATCGTGTCGGGTCTGGTTCATTTAACAAAACATGACACATTTTGTCAGCCTATATCATTCTCTATGAGCGAGTGGATACTTTTTTATTCATCTACTCCAAAAATAAAAAAAGGAAAACATGTGATTTTTTATTGTTATTATTATTATATATATATATATATATATTTAAAATGTGTGTCGGTTATTGAGGGTAGTGAACAGTACCGTCGACCAATGAGGTTGCGTCACGTGATGCATCAGCAACCTATTTTTCTTTTAAAGTTTACTATATATAATGTTTGAATTGGATTTAAAACAAGCATTGCTAGCCTGGTGGTCTGTCACCCGCGCCCAGTCTCGCGAAGCACGGGCTCGATCTGCGGCTCCCCCACCTCTTTCCAGTTTGATGTTCAGCAACCTATTTTTCTTTTTTATTTTCCAGATTTAAAGTTTACTATATATAATGTTTGAATTGTATTTAAAACAAGCATTGCTAGCCTGGTGGTCCATCACCCGCGCCCAGCCTCGCGAATCACGGGTTCGATCTGCGGCTCCCCCACCTCTTTCCAGTTTGATGTTGACGTCAGCACAACCCTGCTAACGTCATAAATATTATATTTTTTTAATAATTTAATGATTTATAATTAGTTTTTGTTATAACTTGAATTAATTACACGGATGACCCCTGTGGTTTACATGGATTTCACTTATAGCCCATAGGAATGGAAAATTACATGTTTAGACCAATAGTTTGCAAGTTTGTAACATATTAAGTTTTTCAGTTAAGTACATATGAAATGACTAAAACACCCCTTATATTTTTAAAAATAAATTTAAGAATTAAATGTGGGCCACTCTTTTTTTAACTTTGTCTGCTAATAAGCACCCCCATCATGATCACCACCACCACCAACCCTAGCCCCTCCCCCTTTCACGAATACCGCCTTACCGGCGACCGGAAAACAGACTTAAAAAATCACCAAGGACAGATGTTGGTATTCCTTCTCCCCCGCAAAACAGACGCAAACACCACCAAGGAAAACAGACGCAAACACCACCGGGAACCTGACGCAAACACCACCGGAAAACAGGCGCAAACCCGATTTTGGTCAAGTATGAAGCTTTGGGTTTAGATCTGTGATAAGCCTAGAAGCTTTGCGTCACAAACCCGATTCTGATCTACAGAACATTTGAGCTTGTTGAAGCAGATTTACAAGGAAGAAACGGTTCAGTTTTCTGCTATGGAGCAACGGGTGTTGGTAAAACTTTCACAATGCTACGAACTATTGAAAATCCGGGTGCAATGGTGTTAGACGTGAAGTTTTATGGGTATTGGGTTTAGAAATTTTAGGGCGAGAGGATGGCATTCATGGCTGCTCTAAAAGGGTTTCGAAGTTTTAATACCTGTGTAATTACATCTTTGTGGGATTATCTTTGTTTTATCATTTATCTAGGGTGAGAAGGAGACATGAACATTTGACTATTTTACTCCAGCCATTGTGAGGATGAACAAGTTTCATGATTGTGTGCCTACTGATTATCACTGTCCAGGCGGTTTTAAATCATATGGTGAGATTTGGTGTTAATTTTTACTCACCTTAGTTGTCAAAATGTTAATCGTTAAATTTGACGTATGTGTATCCGGGTGTAAACATATGGGTATTTGAAATTGAAATGCTAGATCTGTTATAAGCAAAGGGTTAGGACGTGAAGTTTTAGAACGAAGGTGAAGATGAAATAAGGTGGAGTCGGATTTGAATTTGGTGCAAAAAAAGGGTTACCGGAAATTGTCGGACCGTCGGAAGAGATGGCCGAAAAAAAGAGGGGTGGGGAAGATGAAATCTGTTTTTAGTTTAGAATGGGACCCACTGTTTTATTTCATTTTTTAATATATAAAGGGTATTTTGGTCATTTTATTAAATATTAACAGAAAACTTAACAGTCATCCAACCCAGGGGCCATTTATGTTACAAACGTGCAAACTATTGGTCTAAACATGTAATTTTCCATTCCTAGACGCCATAAGTGAAATCCGTGTAAACCACAAGGGCCATCCGTGTAATTAATTCTTATAACTTTTAATTATTTTTTTGTTATAACTTTTAGTAGTTTAATCTATAGATCGTGTTGGCCTAGAAAACATGAATTTTGATTTGTCTCATTTTGGATTGGAAATAAACGTAGGAAATGGGTTAAATGAATAAATGAGAATAATCCTCATGTTTCTGGATTGAAAATAAAGGATAACGTTGATCGAAACCGGAATAGGAAGAGGATGATGAATCAAGAGCTTATCCTCTCATGGCGTCCTCTGTTCCCCCATAAGAAAACAAAACCCTAACACTTTTTTTATACCCCGGGCAAATCTCCAAGAACTTCTGACGCCTAAGGAGAAGAGGGATCTTCGGAACCTGAAAAGAGAGGAAAAGAGAAGGTATAATTGGAGGGAGGATGTGGAAGAAAGGCTGTTACAGAAACCCAAGAAGCAGTTTAGCTCGTGGAAGGAAGAACTTAATCTGGACAAACTCTCTATAATGGGTCCCCAATGGTTGATCCTGAAGGTCTCCAGGGCTAAAGGTAAAGATACCATCCCACGGATGATGCAGGCACTCCATAAGAATTTCCCTGACGCTGACTTCAAGGTACTGTTATCAGTTTTAGTTTGATGGCTGTAAGATAAACATAACCTCTAATTTAGTCTGTCATCCTCCGCCAGAAACCTATACCATTTAATCTTGATAGGGTCAAGTCGGGTTATGGGTAACAGGTACGGGTCAGCAGGAATGTTAGTGAGAGTGGTAACTGACAGTTTGGTATGAATGATTATAATTTCCCTTGCCTCAATTCTCATTACATTCAACAATATATAGATTACAAATGGAATACCAATAGCTAACTCTAATTATGATACTTGAAAACTAATTATGATACTTTAAGACTAATTATGATACAGGAATACATAAAGGCTAATACACCCCGCAGTTGAAATGGGAGGAGGCCGAACGTTGAGACTGAAACGAAAATCTTCAAATAGGAGGCGAGGAAGGCCCTTTGTGAATATGTCAGCAATCCGGAAGCGTGAGGGAATATGAAGAACCCTGACCTGGCCTTTAGACACTTTTTCACGGACCGGATTTGATGATAAGTACACAGCACTTACATTGTCACAGTAGACAATGGTGGCCTTGGATAGAGACTGATAAAGCTCACATAATAAATTACACACATGTTGGACGACGTAACTTATATCGGGCCTTGTGAAAGTGAGGTATTGTAGAGCACCACATAATTGACGATATTCCGTGGGGTTATCTAGCAGCATGCCGTCTGTGGCGCTTAGTTTATGGTTGGTGTCAATAGGAGTGGTCACAGAATTACAAGTAGTCATACCGGCCCGATTTAGAATGTCATGTGCATACTTATGTTGACTCAAGAACAGGGTGTGATTCTTCTGGAGAGTGACTGCAACCCCTAAAAAATAGCTGATAGGGCCAAGGTCCTTCATGGCAAATTCATTATCCAGTAGTTTCATGAAGCGGTGTCGAAGAACATCAGAAGATGTGACCAACAAAATGGTATCGACATAGAGAAGAATGTAGGCTGTTTCATTACCATGTCGATAAACAAACAGAGAATTGTCACATTGACTATGTCGAAATCCCATACAAGATGCATACTCGGCAAAGCGTTGATATCACGCACGTGGTGCTTGCTTGAGACCGTAGAGTGATTTATTTAATAGGCAAACATAATCAGGAAAACGAGTGTCACGAAATCCCATGGGCTGATGCATATAAACAGTTTCATCCAATTTTCCATGTAGAAAGGCATTTTTCACGTCCAATTGATGAACAGGCCAAGATTTTGAAACCGCGATGCTGAGAACGGTTCTGATTGTGGCCGGTTTAACCACGGAGCTAAATGTCTCACCACAATCCACCCCTATCTGTTGTGATTGTCCGTCACAAACCAAACGGGCCTTATACCGTTCTAAGGAGCCATCTGAACGTGTTTTATGGCGAAATATCCACATGTTTCTCGCAATGTTCATATTAGGATGTTTAGGTACTAATTCCCACGTCTCATTATCGATAAGAGCACGGAACTCATCGAGCATGGCGTTCTTCCAATCCGGGTTGGCTAAGGTTTCGGTGGGGTTACAAGGATGGGGGGAAAAGTAGGGGAAGTGTGGATATTAAAGAAGGGTTGTTTCAGTTTTAAAATACCCGACATATTACGGGTGTGAATTGTGCGGGTAGGAGGATTGGTTTGGGTTGTAGGCTGTTGTGGGTTTGTAGGCTATTGTGGGTCTGGTATGGCAGCAGGGATAGGAGAATTTAGAGTGGGTGCATGTTGTGCTTGTTTGGGTCGTCTGGAATAAGTGATAGGATAGGAAATGGAAGGTGTTTTGGGGGGACTTGTGGTAGTAGGAGCTGGTGTAGGGCCTGGTGGTGTTTGGGAGGGGGGTTGAGCAAACCAAATAGTTGGGTGAGGATCAGAGGTGAGGACATCATACTTAGGAGGGGTGATGTGCATTTTTGAAAGGGAAAAACGGTTTCATCAAATATGACGTGTCGGGAGAGAAATATTTTACCGGTGGAGGTGTTGTAGCATTTATAGCCACGATGGGTGGACGGGTAACCCAGAAAAACACAAGGGTAGGATCGGTGTTGAAGTTTGTGTATGGTGGTGGAAGGTACGAGAGGATAGCATAAGCAACCGAAGACACGAAGAGAAGAGTAAGAAGGGTGGCGATTATATAATCGAAAAGTGAGAGTGGAAAAAGAGAGGACTTTACTTGGTAGAATGTTGAGTAGGTAAGTGGTAAGATCTAAGACATGGTGCCAAAAATTTAATGGGACTGATGAATGGGGTAGAAGTGTTCGAAGGATGTTGTTAATGGAACGTATTTTTTTCTCGGATTTGCCATTTTGGGAAGATGTATACGGGCATGAGAAACGAAGAACCATGCCATGTTTGTCACAAAATTGTTTAAAAAGATTGTTGACATATTCTTTGCCATTATCACACCGAAGAGATTTTATTTATGCATTGAATTGAGTATTGATAAGTTGATAGAATTTTAAAAAGGTAGGAAAGACTTGTGATTTGGTGGCAAGTGGATATGTCCATAGAAAATTAGTGTAATCATCTAAAAACACTAAATAGTATTTATGACCTTCCGAACTTAGGACTGGTGAGGTCCAAAGATCGCTGTGTATGATATCAAATAGAGAACAAGTAATAGAAGTAGAAGGAACAAAAGGTAATTTAATATGCTTTCCCAAAATGCAAGATTGGCAAACAACCGAATTGTTTACATTGCGAAACGATAAAGACAAATGTTTATTTAAATGAGACAAAATATGAGATCCCGGGTGTCTTAGACGATGATGCCAAAGATCTTTAGTAATAGCCGAAAAGGCAGATGGGCTTGCAAAGGGTCAAATTCAATAGAAATATTATTGTCGGTGGTTAGTCGACGAACAAAAAGCAAGTTTTTAATAAGGTTAGGAACGTGAAGAACATTGTAGAAATGTAAAGGTGGGAAAAGAGGAGGTAGGATTTGGTTACCGGTTCCATAGATTGGAATTTGAGCGCCATTACCTACAATTACATTCCGAAAAATAACCTTATTGACATAAGTGGAGAAATTACCTTGGTTATTGGTCATGTGAGAGCTTGCACCCGTGTGGTATGAGTGACATGGTGTGGAAGGCCTGTTCCAAATCATTAGGAGTGATACTAGATTCTGAGGCTGCATAGGCCTAATGTGGTCATGGGCCTAGTATTCCCGGAGCAGCAGGCTGGCAGGCGTTGGAATACTATTTTGGTCGGGCCGTGGGATATGGGCAAGGCGGGGAAGGAGTCCAATACATGTAGCCAGGCTGTTGGGGTTGAGGTTGTGAGTGATTAGGCCACTAAGGATACAGAGGAGCCCAAGTACCAGTCTGGTGAGGAGAAACGGGTGGACGAGCGGTAAATCCCTCGGCACAACCTCTTCCGTTTCTGCCATGGCTGCGATAAAGGGTGTTGTAGTCCAGTGGCGGGTGGTGGGTTTGCTGCTGCCGATAAGAATCCGAAGGGCGGTCTGGTTGCACGTTGAGTGCAGTACCAGAGGTAGCCGCCTGATTGCTTTTCCTGGTTTCTTTTAAGATGAGTTTGGATCTTGCCTCAAAAAATTCCAGTAGGGGATTTGTTTGCTGGATCATCATAGCAATGCCTTTATAGGATTCCGTTAAACCTGCAATCAGTTGCAAAAACTAACATTTGATTTGTAATAGGGGCACCAACATTGGAGAGTTGATCAGAGAGCATCTTCAGGGCTTGACAGTATGCGGAGCAGTTTGGAAAATTCTCAAGTTTTGTAGTAACGAACTTGTGTTCCAAGTATACTACTCGCTGATTTTGATTATCCTGAAAAATGTTAGCAGGAGTCGCCCATGCCTGTGCCGTGGTAGAATCGGGTTTGAGGATTGTGTGAAGTAGATCAATAGTAATAGTACTGTAGATCCATTGGATGACAATGGCATCCAAACGGGTGCATAGTTCAGCATCACCGGGTCTGGGAGAACTAGAAGAGGAAGAAAGATCAATGGCTTAGTGATATGGTCAAGGACTTGAAAGGCACGACAGTGGATCTTGAATAGCTCTGCCCAAGATGTGTATTGACCGCTCTCCATCTCGAGAGTTATCGGAATGAAGTTCCGAATGTTGGTTACTGTCAGGGCAGGATGGATGTGTTTAGAATCCATGGCGGGAGATGGAGGAAGTACGGAGAAGAGAGGCTACGGAGAAGAGAGGCTACAGGAAAAAGGGTTGTGATGGCAGAAGATGGATAGGTTAGGTGATCAGAGGTAGAGGCTCTGATACCATGACAGTTTGATATGAATGATAATAATTTCCCTTGCCTCAATTCTCATTACAATTAGCAATATATAGATTACAAATGGAATACCAATAGCTAACTCTAATTATGATACTTGAAAACTAATTATGATACTTTAAGACTAATTATGATACAGGAATACATAAAGGCTAATAGTAACCTCACTAGTACTAAGTTAGAAGTAGTCTATGTTTATTTACATGCATATCTATATCTATACTATATAATAAATAAAGGTTTTTTTGCCACGTGTTGCATCCATATTTATTCTCACCATTTTTTTTTCGTCTCTCTCTCTTTTTAAATGCACTTCTATCTTTTAATAATAATATATTTTTAAAGGAAATACTAATTATACTAATAAAACACATTTATTTTAAATTATTCCTTATTATAAGAAACTTTGAAATCTAATTATGTAAATTTTATTTTCAATCAAATAGTAATAAAAGTCAAATTATATTAAATAGTAATTAACGTATTTTCGAAACTCAATTATATATTAATTTTTACATATTTTAGATTTTTTTTTCTATATTTAGTATATATAATACATGTGTAATACAAGGGTGCTAAACTAGTATATATATATATCTATGTATGTTTGAATGAATTAATGAGAGTGCAGAAAGTGTGAATTGAAAGCAGTAAACAAACCCACTGTTGGTGAGTTTTATTTTGGGGCCGATTGCCATTTCACAATTCTCATAAATTTGCTTGCTTTTACCCTAACTCCCACTAACTATTTGGATATTCCTTGCTGTCTCAACATTTGACATCGATCCAAGTCATATCTGCTCCAAAGGATCACCCTGAGGGCATGGTTGAAAGGCAATTATGTACTAAACTAAAAACGTTCTGGAAAATCAAAGGAAACAAAAGATGGAATTTGATAGTAGTCGGCCCGATTCGAGAAGGGCAATTCTCCGATTACAATAACATAGATAATCCAGATAACAAGACAAAAGCAAACACAACAGAAACTGGAATTTAAACTAAAGAAAAACAGTTAATAAACTTCCCACTACTCCAACATCATTGAGAATTAGGAGTGTGGTGAGACTGGGTTCCTTCAGCTCCAGCAGTCCATTCGGTTCACCTGGGCTGGCCCATTTAGGCCCCTTTTGATCGTCGGTCCAGCCCAGGTTTGTATCACGTTCAAATTGAAAAGAGTGGTGAATTTTGTAACCAACTCATTTTCTCTTGTTACTTGGTATTGTTTATTCTCTTTGCTCAATCTAATGTGTCTCAACGTATCTCTCTCGCCCACACAAAGCACGTGGAAGTTGATTTTCATTTTGTTAGAGAAAAGGTTGCTAAGGGAGAACTTCATGTGCAATTTATGATCTGATATCTTTACGAGGTGAGGTCATTGCCAACTCCTAGATTTCTTCTTTTACGATCCAAGCTACACGTCTTTCCCCGTCTTCAGCTTGCCGGGGGCATATTAGCCTAGTCATGTACTTAGTTGTAATTATCAAAGTCACAGAGGTATTTGTGTAATATCAAACTTTTATACACACAATCAATATACAAAACCTTTACGGTTTAACTTTTATAATTTGACATATTTACACTAGAAAAAGGTTCGACACAAAATGTTACCTTTACATCTTCTTCAGGAAAATGTCCGTGCGAGCAGATAATGTTGGGTAGGGAATATGAAAAAAAAAATTATGATTATGCCCCCAAAAATAATTTCATTTCTTTTTTTTTATCCAACTTTCGTGATTCTTCTTTATTCTACTTTCTTAATTTGACATAAGTGAAGGGTAGACTAGAAAATTCAAGTCATCATCAACTGCAGTTGTGAAACCAGTGGCTAATAGTGTTATGTCACATGCAGGTTGGTGTGTAAGGTCTTATAGCAAGTATCTTTAAGGCAACTGCATGTTATATGATATTCGTGTATGCTTCCTTAAGGAACAAGTAAAGGTTTTCAAATCCCCACTTAATCCATTTTGGTTATAGTCCTTTATTCATTAGAGTAAAGATAGTTATTTTTTCAGTCATTACAATCGGCATCTGGTTGCAAACATGCATAATAGACGATGCTAGTTTGCAAATTTTGAGCAGAAGTTAACAAAGTGACAAGTGTTAGATGGCTGAGAATCCAAAAACCTTATTACATAAATGAGTTTCTTTTTTCATGAGTATAATGAATGATTGTTCTGCAAGTAAGTGAGAAATGCAGGCATTTGTGAATTAGGTATTTGATGCAGCTGTGTATGAGAAAAGTAAGTTGAAGAACGGAAAGATATCAGTTAAACCAAAGCCCCTGTATCCGGGATGTGTGTTTCTGCACTGCATATTGAATAGGGAACTCCACAATTTCATAAGAGAAGAATGTGAAGGACGCATGGTTGGAAATACGTACGTAACTCCTCCTCCTTTATACTTCCTTGTAGTCAGTCAGCAGCAGGTTTAATTAATACAAAGGTAGGTCTTTTGTTGCAGAAAGCGACAGATTAACAAACCGAGGCCTGTGTCCTTCACATGGATTGAATGATCAAAATCAGTCATACGTTAACCAACGGAAGGTTGCAATGCGGTAAACAACATTTAAATATGCAAATTAACAGAAAAGGGAGGCTAACCAATGAGACTGAATAATTCCCTGATTTTGATTAATTTCTAAGTTAGGGTTATTATGGCAATCTGTGTGTTACAGGTTTATCTGAGGTTTATTACCAGTTGAGACGTTTTAAAGTTATGCATGTTAACAGAATTGAATAACTAGATAACAGAGGCTGATGTGGGTTTTATGTACCATCTTTTAAAATTTAGGGCTAATGTGTATACACACCATATGCATTTATGATTTGGTTCGTTAATAATAAAAACGTATTTATGACGATTTGATGTTTGACGTACGATGTTTTGAGATTATTTATGTACACTTTTTCATTAGTCATGCACAAGCTGGATCATATTGATGAAGTCCTTGGCGGTGAGACAAATTATGAGGAGTCCCTTAACAGTACCATGAATTAGTGTTTGGTACGTTCTTGAGGCATAGATGAACCCGCTACGGCCTTGGCATTGATTAGATTATGTGTTATATCACGGATGCGTTATGTTATGCTGATTTTTCTTAAAATCTAGAATTCACTCATTAACACAGACTATTGCATATACGTTAGGATTAATGGTGAGCAAGGATCTCTTAGGCAAGTTTATAGAGTTACCCCCACTTTAGCCCAAACTAGTTTTTACAAAACCTTAAAGTGTACCATAAGTTTTTTGAGTTATATTTCAAGTTTTCACTTGAATTATATTTTTATAAATGTATATATTATATACTAGTATATACGTGTCCATTTTTTATTTTTCTTGATAAAGTTTATTCTTTAAATTTTTTCTGCAACAAAAGAGAAGAACCGAGGTCTTTTGTTTTCAGGCACCATAAAGAAGCTAGATAAAAAAAGAGGATTGGTTTCTTTATTTTTGCATACTTGAAATAATTGGTCATTTTGTTTTACAAAGAAAAAGATGATTGTTTTGTTTTGCAGGCAAGTGTTGGTTTCACATTGTTTGGGAAGGAAACTTATAGCAGATTTAAATCTTAGTGAGATTGTACAAGAGCAGAAGCCACCCAACATTCTTAATTCTTATTTGAAGTAGAAAAGCAATAGTCAGTCCACCTCATATATTGTATTTCATTTAACCTTCTAATCTTACTTTTAAGTAGATCACATACACTGATTGATATTTATTAGAAAGATAACTATTGATATTACTTTTTTTTTTTTGTTGCCAAGTGTGTGTGTAATAGGATAGGGATAGGAGGATGTTAAAACAATCATTCTGGTGGAGGTTAAGATTTCTATTTTCTGAAAGAATACCTGCTGGTATGATTCTCATTCTCAATGTGCCATTTATCATGCGACTGCTTCAAGGGATTTTGCAGTCCTACCCGTTTATTCTCTTCTGTTGGTGATTAACCATAAGTATTGCTGCAGCGGTTAATGGAAGAAAAGATGTTTGGTATCTGCAATGCCAATATAATATTGATATTTAAGATCTTTGTTTGAGATAAATATTTTAGTTTTCAAATTGAAAGATTTTTTATTTGTGTTTGGAAAGGCAGACGTATCTTGTAATTGTATATGAATCTTCAGTTGCAGTTTGAGATCGTTATGTAAATTGACTTTGGGACTTAATTTCCTTGTGATCACATTAATTAATTTGGACAAGTCATGGATGGATGGATGGAGGAGGAGTTATTAATGTTGTGACGAGGCTTTCAACAAAAGAGAACATGATGCATCTGACTAGATAAAACATTTACATGTTTTTTATTTTAGATCCGTTTTCTCTCTAAAAAAAAGTTATTTTAAATAATCAAAAATCCAATCAAAACCATTTTTTTTTGTTTTTACTGTTTTTACTCTTAGAATACAACATAAAAAATGAATTTATATATATGTAAATTTACATGTCTTTATATATTAAAAAATATACACTTGTGTAAGTTTACCACTTACACATGTGTAAGTGTTTATCATTTACACATGTATATATATATATATAGGGAATGGATCATTTGAGAACTCGTCAAAAACCAATTAAAACCATTTTTTTTTATTTTTACTACCTTTATTATTAGAATACAACATAAAAAAAAAGAATTTATGTATGTAAATTTACATGTATTTATTTATTAAAAAAATCTACACATTTGTAAGTTTACCACTTACACATGTGTAAGTGTTAACCATTTACATATGTGTTTAAATTTTTTTAATAATAATTTAGAAAAAAGAAATGAACTAATTGGAGAGATAAATCATTTTTATGTTGTATTTTAATAATAAAGGTAGTGAAAACAAAGAAAAATGGTTTTAATTGATATTTTGACGAGTTCTCGCGAGTTCTCAAGTATTTATGAGTTCTCATTTGATCCTAACACTATATATATATACCATATATATATATATATATATATATATATATATATATATATATATATATATATATATATATATATATATATATATATAAGTTAAACCATGAAATAAACCAACTTGTTCGAAAAAAATATAAAAAATGAAGTTTATTTAAAAAATTAAGCTGATGTCAACAACATGCCGGGCGGAAGGTGGGATTCGAACCCGCATGATACGGGTGAGGAGGAAGGGTGCGCACAAGTGGGTAGAGCCCAGTTCTGTTTACACTCTGCCTCCTTCCCTAAGAATTTTTTTTAAAAAAAGATTGCATTATAAGGTTGTACCTTAACACTAAAAGGCGTCTCACACACCGACTTTGCCAATTACTATTATATGTAATTTTAATGGGCGTGTGAGTTGCTAAAAATAAAGTAAAATAAAATATGAAGTATAATACCAAAACGCAATACATTTTTTTTAATTAATTCTTAGGGTAAAGGGGCGCCCTCGGGTAGAGGAGATCGGGTTTGCGGGTAGCTCGGGTACGCCGCCGTCAATGCGGGTTAGCTCACGGGTAGGAGAAATCGGGTATATCTACCCGAGTGAAATTCTTGATTTTCGAATGTTTGTAATGGCTACAATGCCGTTGGGGACCACTAAAAAAAAACTTTTTTTTATAAATACCATACAAATACACTACATTTTTTACACCAAAAATCTATCCTTCATTTATATTTCTACTCAAAACCATGGATTCTAAAAAATCAAAGGCCGGTATTTGAAAAAAATCAAATCTATCATTCAATCGGAAAATAAACGAAAGTCTTCAGATTTCGGCAACTACTCAAATTATGAACACTTTACTAATTGGGCACCCGACCTTAACGAAGACGCAACTACGACAAGACCAATACGAAAAGCAAAGAAATCGGACGAGTCGTCAAGCAAAGGTAGTTTAGCCGAAGCGGTTTCTCAATACACAACGATGAAGGAGCAACAAGAGTCTACACGGGAGGTTATTTTGAAAGAGCTATTGGAATAAAAAAAGACAAAAGATCAAGATATTAGGGAGATGGTTGAAGAGCAACGGGCGAATATTCGACAGGATCGTATGGATCGTGATTTAAAGATGTTTATAGATCCTCACAACCATGTGACTCGACCGATGTTGGAAATAGTTCTAAAACGAAAACGTGAAATAGCTAGTCGATACGGGTGGCCTTGTGATTTCTAGATTTATTTTTATGTACTTTTTTAATTTATTGTTAATGTAGTTTTTTTTTTTATTATTATTATTATTTGTTTTAACTTAAAAAAGAATTAATTTAAAAAATGAAATTTATTTTTAGTGTATTAGCATTGTGCCCTCAACACTTTAGGGTATTAGGGTAGCATTTGGGTAAAAGTGAAGTGGTACACCCTCATTGGATGATTTTGTTAGGTATTTTTTTTATGAGGGTTGGGCCCCCTTCATTCCAATAATGCATATATGTAAAAAAAATATAACGTCCTCAACGACATTTTAAACGCGTTGCGACGGTAACATTGACGTGGTGAAATGCTTAAACAGAAATAAAATAAAGTTGGCACATAAATAAATAAAAAATTATGTAAAGAGAAACACATTAAGTTGACACATAATTAAAAAAAGTAAAAAAAATAAATATGTTAAAAAAATCCTTTTAAAAAATTTAGAAAATGTAAATGCCAACCAACCGGTTAATAGTGAGTTTCATACACCACTTTTTGTATATAAATTTAAATTTAAGCATTTTACACCATTTAATATGACAAGATAGTCAAATCAAGATAACCAACTTTACATAGATAAACAAAAAAAAGATAAAAATACTTTAAGCTATTAGTATTTTAAAAAAATATTGGATGTGTATAATATTTTTATAGTCTTTTTTACATTATTTAAAATATCTAAACTTTATTTTTTTGAAAGGAAAAAAAATAATTATAGTACTTTTTACATTATTTAAAATATATATTTAGTACTTCAAATAAAAGAATGAACTAAATATTCAGTTTAAAAAATTATTTTATTAACAAACCTAACTTTTTTTTAAATAGGAATCGTTTTATAAAAAAGAAATTTAAATAAATTATTATTATTTAATAGGAGATAAGCAGGAAACAAAAAATTATAAAAATAATTAAATAAATTTATATATTTAGTAGGAGAGAGAGTCGGGAAAACACAAGTTAAGGAGACCTACAATCATGACATGTTAAGTAAATGAAATATTCATAAAGAAATAGTTGGATCAATAAAAAATTAAACAGTTATTAATAAACGGAAAAAACAAAAGAAATAGTTTTTTTTAACGGTAACACCTAGATATTCTAGGATAACTGGGTTTCCCCGGGGCAACACCTAGAACATCCAGGGCAGCCCACCACAGGAGGAACCCCCAACTAGGTAAACCCCCTGACCTGACCACATACCCTTTTTTTACTGTTGTCAAGATTCGAACCTAAGACCTCCACTATGGAAAGTATTGAGGCTACCATTGCACCAAATGATCAACGGTAAAAGAAATAGTTGAGAAAAGAAATATTAAGCAAATGAAATATTAATAAAGTAAATATTCACAACGAAGATAATAAATAATTGAGAAACAATAAGTGAAAAATTTTTTCAATCAATTATTTATTTATTAGATATAGCTTGGGCTCACGAAAAAATAAGCGAAAAAATTTTCAAACGGTTACAAGAATCTTTTGAAAACGTTTCTATTCGGCAAGAATAAATGCACCGGCACATGAATAAATTTCTAGAGTCGCATGAAATTATTTCTAACAATTATATAATTATAACAATTTCAAGTTTCCGACAATCTAATTATATTATTTATTATATTTTTGAACATTATATAATATCTAAATATATTAAGTTATTTTTTTATTTGTTAGTGAAATTTTTATTGTTGTTATTAATTTTCTTTTGAGATTTACATACAAATTTTAAAAAAAAAAATAGTTAACTTAAATTTTTTTAAAAATATATTAAGTTTACATATAAAATTTAGAGTAAAATAAAAAATAAAGAAATCAAATAATCCTGGGTAAAATATTAAGAAAAAAAATAATAATTAGTTAACTTAAATTTAAAAAAAAAGAATGATTTGACTTATCATCATGGCAAAAACAAAGAAGTAATATAAAATGATGTAAAATGTTTAATTAAATGATGACGCATCTGATCGCCAACTTCACTGTCACGTTCCCAAGAATCTCTCTTTCATATTAAAGTCTGCATTTACTTGCCCTGCTTTACATTTGTTTTTCCGGCGATGGTTTCCGGCGATTCGAAATCCAGCATTTCTTTCCCGGTCATCTTCGCTAGCAGCGCTTTCGCGGCTTGTTTTGCTGAGGTATTCAATTTCTAATTTCGTATGTTTGATCCATCCAACTGATGCTTATTTTTTGTTTTAATATGATTGCCTATGCTTTTTATTGCTTTCAGAACAACAAAAATTCACATTTTTAGGTTGAAATTGCAATTGGAAACAAGCTATACTTACTTGCATCCTGTTTTCTGAAACCTAAAATCAACTCCTCTTCATGTTTGTGGTATAATACCAAGTGTCCATTTCCCTTTTCATACATCCACCAATTAAATAAATCACAAGTCCATAGCATCCATCTTAAATCCTCTTCACTTTTGACATTTCTTATCTTGGATCCCAAGAGATCCTAAAAAAATTAACAAAGATAAGTTTTCAACAGATTTGTACAATTCCATTAGACACTGCAAAGGTGAGGCTTCAGCTACAAAAGAAGGATGGAATAGGTTTACCAAAATATAAGGGAATGCTGGGTACTGTAGCTACCATTGCAAGGGAAGAAGGTCTTGCTGCTTTGTGGAAAGGCATTGTACCAGGTTTACATCGTCAATGTTTGTTTGGAGGTTTAAGAATTGGATTGTATGAACCTGTATGTATCCCTTCTTTTTCTTTCTTTATTTCCTCTTTATCCTGCTTAACTAAATCATTCTGCCAAACAGATTAAAAACTTGTATGTCGGTCAAAGACGTTCCTTTGACCACTTGCTGGCCTCACAACCGGTATGTCATGAATTCTCTCAATCATCAAATGTTGTGCATTGATGATTAATTTATTCTCCTGGAATAGGTGCTCTTGCAATATCTGTAGCGAATCCTACTGATCTAGTGAAGGTCCGCCTTCAAGCTGAAGGGAAATTGGCAGCTGGTATGCCAAGGCGTTACTCTGGCGCTTTAAATGCTTATTCAACGATAGCAAGACAAGTAATGTACCAGTCATTAGTTGCTTTTATTTACGTTTAAGTTCTAATCTTTAATTATTTACAGGAAGGGATTGGAGCTCTATGGACTGGGTTGGGGCCAAATATTGCCCGTAATGCTATAATAAATGCTGCTGAATTGGCAAGTTATGATCAAGTGAAGCAGGTTGTTATACGATCATAAACTCTGAATATAAGATTTTTTTGATAGATTTGAATAAACAAAACACTATTATTTATTTGAATGTATTTTTCTCATCGTTTGTGTTTTTGCAGGTTAAATCAAGAATGATGGGAGATCCAAGTTACAAAGGCACCATGGATTGTTTTGTGAAGACACTGAAAAATGATGTAAGCTATAGCTCAAACACAATATCTATTAACACAAGCTTGTTATGTGAGTTTGAGAAGTATCATATGTTTACTTAAATCAATCAGTTTTAGTAGCCCATTACTTTAGTAATCTTGTATAAAAAAGAAAGTGATTATGCATTTTTCTTAATGTTGTCAGGGACCATTTGCTTTCTACAAAGGCTTTATCCCAAATTTTGGAAGGTTGGGTTCCTGGAATGTCATCATGTTTCTGACCTTGGAGCAGGTATATATTACCATCCACAATTTCACTTCACACTTTTTTCTCGCTCTCTTCAAGCAAAGTTAAGTACTAGTCTATTGTCTTCATTACAAGAATTAATGAAATTGGTTTTGGTCAACATGGTTTTTCTTGTTTGATATCCGAGGCCTTTTGATAGTGGCTGAACATTCTTTTGAACCACTTGTTTAGTCAAGTGTTGCAACTGTGATCATAAGATTCTCTACTTTGTTACATGCTCTCCAATTACATTTGTTGCAAATTATTGATGATACCAGAAGAAAATAATGCGTTTATTTGGATGTTAGCATATATTGTAAACATCTGATTTGCTCAGATTATCTGATATGAAACTTTGCTCTTGATAAGCATGTTTCTCTTGCACCTTTGACCCTTGTCATTTAAGGTTATTTTAGATATTATGATTAGATCACTTTCATATGATTGATTACTTTGTAATTGGCTTGTTGGACAGGCGAAGAAGTTCGTTAAAAGCATCGAGTCTGCTTGAATACAATACATATGTGGGAAAGTACAAAATTGCCCTTTTGTTGTCATCTTCTGCACTTGAATAATGATTGACAATATATATGGGATGTAAAGGTCATGTCCCATATTCCAAAATCCAGGATAAGAAATTATTGTAGCAATATATGTTGTCAACAAAAAGAAGTTGCAGTTTGTTTTAGACTGTTTATTTTGAGTTGTACATGAGCAATTTGGTATTAAGTATTGTACTTTAGGAAATCCCTTGGTAGCATTAACTAGTTTACAGTGATAAAGAAATAAAGCCCTCTCATTGAATTCCATGAAATAGTAACGAAGTGGTATGTGATCCTTGGAAAATTAGTTGTGTATTTGATCCGGGTGTAAAATGTTAGCCACGTTGAATCCAAATCTCGTGGTTACAAAATAAAATTTGTTACGGAAATATTGAAAATGAACAACAGGTAAAACAAAACTAATATAAACTTTAACAAATATGAACTATGTAATTGAAGACATGCATTTTAGCATGGGGAAACAATAATGTGAATTGTGAAGTTGATACGCAACTATGTAATCGAAGACATGCTGTTTTATTTTATGGGAAAGGTCTCATAGGTGATTTAAATAAACAATACCTGTATAAACAATTAGTTAACATTTACTTTCTCGATGAAATATAATTAAGTGATACCAGGAAAAGCATCTAAAACAGTCTTGTAAGGTGTACCCCTCATTTGCATTTGTCTTCTAATGGTAGCAGGTAAGCGTGGCGATGCTAGCTGCCACAAAGGCCGTCACTATTGATGCTTCAGGTTTGTTCCTAAACTTTTCTGGCAAAGACTTCTTTACCCTGATGATAATATATCATACGAATACTTAATTTATCATAGATTACACTTGTTAACTAGAATTTGAGTTTAAAATGCAGATTGAAGATGAATAAGAGAAGGTCCCAACCCTTTTTCTTTTAGCATCTTTACAAAAACCTGAAATTACCAAGCATAAGCCCTTTTAATTTAGATAAGCCAATTAATTATCAATCTTACTTACATCTGTCATGGTTTGGTAGCCAGGATCAACTGCCAAACGTAATCGAAGGACGTCTAGCGGGTATGTCACCTGAAATAAGCCTCCAAGGTTAAGTATATTATTATTACAAGGGTTGAGTGTAGGTTGAATCTTACAAAAGTTGAAGTCATGCCAGCACAAGCACCTGCAGCTAATCTTCCAATAAGGGCAAGTTCGCCGTCTGTTCCCCTAAAAAGTTTCTGCAAGTATGTGTATAGTAAGTATCTGTATGTACGAAATAAATAACATATATACCTTGTATGTGTCATAAGCAAACAGCTGTACTGCGCTATAGGGAAGGACCCGGACGACCTGAACAATAAATAGTAGTTTGGAATTGTGAATAAAAAGCAGTTTGAAGTGGTAAAAGCATTATGCATATATATATATATATACCTGAGCAAAGTTACCCTTTAATGCCTTCTTGCTTCCCTACAGATACAAAGGCCTGCTCCAAAATAACATATCATTTGCAAGTAGCTCAAAATAAAATTCTATGATTTATTTACCCAATTGCTTTCTTTGCACTTTCCTGCCCCACACTTAGACCATGAGTCTGCATTAATCAAACAACACTTTGATATTAATTCCTACTAATTTCATCTCTAGCTAGCTAATCAATAAAAAGGAATGACCTGCATGATCAGTTTAATGCGGTCAAGAGGCGCAGTAACAGTTTTGGCAGCAGCACCGGAGAGCGCACCCGCGGCAAACACCGCAGCAACAATAGCCAGCGGATGCTTCAGCAGCTGTGTGGTGGTAGGTTCCAATTCTTCAACTCTCAATGAAACGGTGGCAAAACCAGCAAACTAATGTTGCTTTGCGTTGGGGATTTGACATTGGGAAGGAAGAAGATAAGATAAAACCCCAGAAACAAACTCAATATCCGTTGCGACCTCTTTTATCTTCCGCCAACTCCCTATACTTACACATGACATCCATCATATATATTATTACTAAAGCCCATATTTGAATAAATACAAATTGTTATAAAACAGTATTTTTTTATGAATATTTGTATTTTTGGTGTTATTAGTCATCTATGAAATAAGAAATAATTGAAATTTTCTTATGATTTAGTAATTTTTAATAAAATATTAGAATATATGTTAGATATTTAATTATTTAACATCATCATTATTTAATAAGAGAGAAAGACGAAAAACAAAAATCTAGATTTCATTAGAAGTCGACACGTAGCAAGTATAGTTATTCATTTATTATAATAGAGGTTAGAAACCTTGTATATTATACAGGATGAATAAATGCAGTGTTATATATACTTAGTAATAATGATCTAATATTACATATTTTTGACATATTACATAATTTTTTCACTCTGTATATATAACACTGCATTTATTCACCTTATATAGTTATTTTAGGAATTTTAGAAACTACATTACATTTTATTCAAACTGTATAGTTCTTTTTAATTCAAATTTTAAAACGTTATATAATTATTTTTTAAAAATATTTTATAAAAAAAATGAAAGAAATGTTCAAACTATAAAAATGTTTTATGAAAAAAAATATTTTTTTAATTAAAAAATGTTTCATAAAAATCATTATTATTTAACATGAGAGAGAGGTTGAAAACAAAAATTGTAATTTTTTTTATAGAAACTTGTATCATTAAAGAGAAGAGAGAGGCGGGAAAAAACGTTGAGGATGAACATGGAAATGACATGTGACACCCAAAACCTTTATTTATTAGTATGTATAGATTCCTATTAAATATTAACTAGAAGTTCTGACCGGCGGGAACTACTCCACAATACCAAAAAGCTAAACGCGTGTTGAAGGAACGTAAGACATAAAAAATCAAAATGCGTAATCGAAAAACATAAGACATAAAAAAACTAAAAAAGTAAGAATAAACTATTAAGTCGAACCGGGCCAAAGGGGAAGCAAGGGAAGCACTTCAAGGGCCAAGCTTGCAACCATCCACAATTTTGTTTTTAATGCGGCGAAAATTTTATATAACCATTATTTGTTTTTTACTAAATTATGTAATGGGTCCTTTGACTTTCACTCATTGTCATAAAGTTGTTGCGAATTTCGTCGTTTCCACTAACGAATGTTAAATATTTTAGTAAATTTAAGATGAGTGATAATATTGTTGATAAAAAATATATGTAATCATTCCTAATTGTTTTGTCTGGAACTAAAATGTTACTACTCTAAAATGTTACAGCTGTGTCTATCTTATCAGGAACCGGATCGCAAACTCGTTATAAGACACGAGCACATGAAACTAGCTTTTACCTTTTTATGCTATGAATTTATTTTGTTTATATCTAATGGATTCAAATTTAGTCGTTTTAGATACGGATATGGATGTCAGAATGTGAATAAAGATATGGATATTTTCGTTATTTGCTATTACAAACTTTAACCATCATACTAGTTTCTAACGACACGCGTTGGAGGCATAATCATAACAAATGAAATAATATATAAATATTAGAAATTAACAAATCATACTTGTTCTCTGTGTTGTTCCTTGTTTGACAGCGATATATGTTGCTATGTACTCTTTACGCTATACATACGTGTTCTCTTTATTCTTCGTTCCAATGTCCCCGAGCTGGAAATAAGTATGATTCATCTGTTGTTACTGCTATCTATATGCAACATTGTTCCCATGGTGGAAATTCATTATTTTACAGAGTCAGACTTGGGTTGTCACTGGTCAGCTTATTCGCATACAACCGGTACGCGCACTTAGGCAAAGAAAGGAAAAACAAAATAGGCCTCGCAGAGAGTCTCCTCTGACATAGTGAGTACCATAGATTGACATTTTTTGGAATTGCAACAATTTGGATTAAATTGCAAGTTGTATAAAGAAGTATTAGAGATTTGTGAACTATAATTTTATTTTTTATTATTGTATTTGTAATGTAATTTTTAATTTTAGTTATAAAATATATATATACATTTTATAATAATAACTTTTTTTATTATTCTAATCCGTGTAGTAGACGGGTCTCTAACATAGTAAAATAATATATAAATATTAGAAATTAGTTGGGGAAGATAGTGTATATTTTTACCTTTACGAGATGAGAGATGCAGTTGGAGTAAACTTATTGTTCATGTATCAATAATAAATAAATAATAATAATAATAATAGAAAGAAGAAAAAACATGGGACCGACACATCCACTACTCCTTCTTTTTCTATACCATACAACCTCTTAATCAATTCTACTTTTTTATATATGTTTAGGCAGTCAAATCAAATTATTATTATATATTTTATTTTCATGTATTCTCAACTAAACCTGAAAAATGGAAATTAGTAATATAAATATATTTATCTGATAAAAATGTGTGAAGATTTACCTTCTTTTTCAACTCTCTTATAAAAAATAAAAACTTGAATTATCCAACTTATAAAGTAATTAATAAATGTATAATTAGCAAGTTTAATTAAAGATAGGAAATGAAATAGAAAGAAAAAGAAAAAAAAGTAGTGACAGAATTGAAGGGGCCGGTGAGTTTGTGAGACAATAAACAAAAGCTTTCCATGGCATCTTCTCCACTTTTGGTTTTTGTACACTTTCTCCATTTTTAGCCAAGTCCGGCCTCTCTAAACGTACAATATCTATCTTTACACGCGTTTTAACTTAACTACGTCTTCTTAAAAGTATTAAATATATATTTTTTTAACTAGTTTGGTTTTTCATTTTCCAAAAATAGTTTATCAAAATCAGACCATAAACTCGTAAGTAAAAGGATCTATGTTAAAATAAAAATTTTATATCAAGATGAGAAGTTGTGAAACCCTAGGGATTTATTTATAATAATTGTTCGATATTGAAAATCAATTGCCCATGTTTCCCTTCATCAACTCACTTTCTCTCCCACGGTGTATCATCTCTCTACACAAGCAACTTGATATATAAATGAAAATATACAATTTAATACTAACAAATAAAAAGCGTTGTACTTTTAATAAATATATAATTAAGAAAACTTATGTTATTAATTAATTCATTTAACACAAAAAGTGCATAAATAGATATCTAATAAATTTGTCAAGACAAAAAAAATGTTGTCATGTTTGTTAAAATAAAATAATTTTAATAAAGTAGTTTAAAAAATATAAACTTTACATTATAACATTTTATATACACATAATTAATTTTTTTTAATAAACTAAAGTATTTAAATACACTTCTTATAATTCTATAGTTTTAATAGTTTCTAGTATCTAACAACTTAAATAGTATTTATATATTTTTAGTTATATAGCTAATAAGATATGTTAAATATCTCCGGCATCCGGCTGTAAGTAATAGTTTCAATTTCCGATATTTCATCAAAAATACTCTAAAAGTAACTTCTTTTAAATACATGGATTAAGTGTTTATTGACATGATTTTTAGAAAGGTAATTAAGAGCTGATAGTATTGTAAATAATGATTAGCCTAATTTTGTATTTACTTGTATAATCTTTTTTACTTAAATAATATTGTGTTGTCTGATTATTTAAAATTCTATATTAAAGTAATCAGTTAATAAAAGAGAGTTTTGGAAGAATGAAAATAACATATAATATAACTAGCTCTCACTTTCTCATAAACTCAACTCTCTCTCTCTCACTCTCACATACAGTAGATCAAGCTCTGATGAATCAACTTCCATGGCGGCCACTCGTGCTATTCACCATCTTCTTCATCTTCATTGCTGCCCAAACTGAATGCTCAAGAAGCAGCAGCGATCATGTGTTTCGAGTGACTGGTCCAAACTCTCGATTTTCCGGCCACTTTTTTGGCTTCTTGCCTAAAAGGAAAACACCACTTCCGGCTTCTGGTCCGTCGCGAAAACACAACGACGTCGGCCCTCAGAGCTGGAGGCTTCCATGAACCCAACTTAATTCAATTCCCCTGGTATTTTTTTTTTTTGGGTAAATGGCATATTTGTAATTACATGTATTTCCTTAATTAAATTAGGACCATCACTTTTTGGTCGTTATTTATAGATGTGTTTGTGTTCTAAATTAATTAGTTGTTGAATTAGCGGAGTAAACAATTGTTAAATGTAACAAAACCGATTATTAACCAACGTTTATTTTATTAAATACTAGCTAGAGTGGATCAAGTTACCTTATATTGTCATCTTTATTATCATGTTTGTAAAGTGATCATTAGATGAATGGATTTTCTTTAAAATTTGTATATTGCATTTTCAGTCATTTTTATTATACTTTATATTTAAGTTAAACGTTCATTTATTATCAAAGTAAATTCCAAACTAAGTCCGGTTAGACAAAGTTAAATGTTTTCTCTTCTTGTTATTTTTACTTTTTAAGGAGGAGGTTAACTGATATACCCCACAATCAAAAAGTCAGGGGTTCAAATATATAAATTTTTACGTTTATTTATGTTCCACTCATTAAAGTTTGAATATAACTAATTATACAAGATAAATTATGTTAATAAAATGAAAGAGAATATTTGTGCAATATTATGAGAATTGAAGTAATAAAAATGTACGATATTCTTTATCATGATCAATAAATTAATTTATGATTAGTGGATGAACACGTAATCATACATGCTTTTGACCCTACTTGCAACTTTAACTTCTACTCCAGGTCTGTTTTTTTTTTTTTTTGTGTTTTACATTAAATTTTTTTATATATCAAAATAAAAAGAAATGGCAAATTATATTCTTGTTAACAGTAACAGTAAGATTAGTAACGAATTAGTTAATTAGCCAAATGACGTTACCTTGTTATTTTATTAATGAACATTGAACGGCATTAGTATAGTACTAGCTAGTAGTATCAATCTATACATCTTTAACTTTATTTTTATTTTTATTTTCTAAAAGGATAAATTAAAGGAAAATTATGGATATGTCGGCACCTACGGTTTTGTTATTTCTGGTGTAGTAATATGATGGCGAGTAATGAATTTAAGGCCATAATAACAAAGGTAAAAATGAAGATGATAATTACTAAAGAGAACTACTTTATCCTTTTTATTATTAAGTCAAGGTCATTATGTAATCAAAATGATGTTGCCATTTTATGAATTTATTTTCGATATATTTCTTTAGTATACACAACTTATTTTAGAACCAATAATATATGAGAACTGTTATAGCCGTATAAAACACGTGAACGTGGTGAATGGAATATAATCAAAGTGGTGGGAGAAAGAAAATGAGACGGTTATGTATTTATGTAATCATCTTATGTATAAATGCATTTTGTTATTCTCATAGTTCTCAACATATTATTGATTCTGAAATAAGCTCCTCCTCTCCCAACCCACACCCACACACACACACACACACTGTGGATGTTTTTTCGAAACTAATATTATGTTGAGAATCGCATAAAATACTTATATATGTTTGACAAGTTTCCCTTAAAACATTTTTCGTCTGCCCATAAAAGTGTTTCCCAAGGAACAACAAGAAACATTTAGTTGGACTACTAGAGATGATCAACGAGTCTAAATTTACATCTAAAAAATATGTAAATATTTTTGGAAATCTAGTGGTGTGCTTTTCTTAGTGTGTGAGTTTCGAGCATACAAAGTCTCTAGTGGTGTGCTTTTCTTAGTGTGTGAGTTTCGAGCATACAAAGTCTCTTTCAAGGTCCATCAACTAAGCTAGAAACCTTAGTATTTGTAGTCCAACAAAAGAAAACCAACAAGTCACTTAACTATATTAGGCGTAAAAATTAAATTGTGTTAAACGTCAATAGAACTTTATTATATTTAATGATCAGTTAAAAACTAGTTAAAAACTATTTTAACTTTATTATATTTAATGATTAGTTAACAACCTATATGTTGCTGCCCATCTACATGTCGCCCGCAACAAGTTCTTGTTGTCCAACCGTAGGAACCCATTAGCAGCAAGTTGCTACTGCATAATGGTAGGAACCCATCAACAACAACAGGGTTATCGGCAGTTATTGTATAAGCAGTAACCAAGCCTCGAGTCATCAGCATCAACCGACCATCAGTAGTAACCACCTGACAAGACAATCATCAGCAACAAGTTATTGCTGACGCTGAACCAACTTTCAAAAATACAAAAGCGACTCTCAAAAGGCTCACAATGATGCGAAGTGTAAAGTGCGTCATCAAAACGCCACCTTACGCCCATTATCTATGTTGCGTGCGTGCGATGGTACTTTACACCTTTTAAGGTCCTCACTTATTCCTAAGGAAACGATATCCAATTAAGCCTCCCACTTATATACCTAAAGTTCCAACTTCCTCCAATGTAGGACAAGTTCCCACCCATTTTTCTCAAAGTTTTTTTTTCATTTCAAACACACAACTTTGAGGATCGATATCCCATTCATCTTAGCTACATTTTGAACATGCCTTATTTGGAACTAAGCCCTCCCTTGTTTATTTAGCGGGTGATTATCCTCCCAAAGTAGTACCTCCAACAGAAATATTCCCAGGAAAGAATGACAGGTCCAGGAAGGATTTATACACCACTCTTTCCTTAGACAAAACATTCTGTTTGTCAGATAACTACATACTAGTTGGAAGATTACCCGTTCATTATGAAATCATAGTATTCTCATCATTGTGTTTTAGTCTATACTCCTAAACGTTCATAATGGTTTCACCACGAAGGGTCAAAGAGATTTATAAATAGGAAGTACGAGCGGCGTATCCATCACCTCTTTGATACTTCGTGATTACGCCATTATTCTGGTTTAGTGTCTAAATTAATCTCCATTACCCTGTACCTTAGTTACGCACATAACACATAATAAAATAATTCACATAAACATTTATCTAAGGTATAGGTCCAGTGTACTTACTATAGTTTCGGGTTGTTTCCTACGTTCTTTCCTCGTAGCGTACCGCACTCGCACTTTAACGTGCCGCACCGGGTCTCTTGCATGCTTCTCAATGTTAAGTGTGTGTGTGTGTTTGTAATGGTGTTGGTGTGTGTTGATGTCTCAAACCAACGGCTCAAACCCTCTATTTGTAGCTGCCGTCCTGGGTCCGTAACAGACCGTTACCAAATGGTGACGGTCCGTCACCATTTGTGCCTTAATCAGCAAGCACTTCGCCTACACGTAACAGACCGTTATCTCCTCATGACGGTCCGTCATGCTCGTAACGGACCATTATCAACTCATGACGCTCCGTCATAGGGTTTACACGCGTAAGGTTGCAATGATGAGTCACAGGACACGTGCCATTTTCCGGTCAAATCCTTGCTCAACCCGTAACGGACCGTTACCGTCTTGTGGCGGTCCGTCACAACTCGTGACGGACCGTAAGCGTCCATTACGGTTCGTTATAGGTCAAAATTCCAATTTTTCATTTTTGACCCTGAACTTTGATTTGTTCGCCGTTATTGTTTATCGAGCCTTGAAATTTGGGATGTTACAACTCCCCCCCCTTAAATTAGGTTTAGTCCTCGAAACCTGTTAATTCTTGAAGATAATTTCTTTTCCATTCCTTCCTTGCTTTTTCAGGTCATCTCCGACCTTTTGGTGTGCCTTCTCTGGTACTGACACTTGTTTAATTATCTCATGATGTAATTGCTTCTTATTTGTGTTCACATATTAGTTTCCTATCAACCTCTATCTCTTTCAGATGTATATGAGCAATTTTGTCTGCTATACACTCTTGTGGAACGTGTTTCGGTTCTTTAGGTAGCTTTAGTTGATAAGTCAATCTTCTAATTCGTTTGAATGATCTTTAAAAGGACCAATGAATCATGGACTTATCTTTCCATGTTTCTTACGTCAATTTAGACCTTTCCAAAAGGCATAAAATGTAATCTCCTTTTTGGAGATCTATTGGTCTGTATCTTTTGTCTAACAAATTTCTCAATTGTGACGTACATTTCTTCATTCCAGTATGTGTTGATCGGTAAGGAGTCTTAGCCACTGGCTTAGTTTCCTGAATTAAATTGATTTTGAATTCGATCTCTATCTCTCTCTCAGGTGGAGCACCTGGGGAGATTGCTTGGGAAAACTTTTGGGAATTTATACTACTATTAGAACTTGTTGTAGTTCTTTCCTTTTATATTCACTTCAGCCACATAAGCTATGATGGCTTGGTGACCTTGTCTCATATAGCTATTGATGTCGCACAGACAAGTGTGCCTATCGAGTGTAGTACAGCTTAATGGTAAACCGGAATATCGAACCCTAGAGACACTACGATAACTATACTAGACTCTGACTCGTACTAAAGATTGATGATTGATGGGGTTGACTACACTAATGATTAAACTAATAAATGCAGAAAACAAGGTCGAATCTAGCTATCAAGATGAAGAACTAAGGAAGAAATCAGATATGGGAAGAATACCACCTAGGTCGGAATCCTACTTGCAAAGTACAACTTCTATCGGTTCTGGAAACTATGTTGGATCTGGGTTTCTAAGGAAATAACTCTAGACTACCTAGTGGATCCCTAATCACTCTCAGGGTGTCACCAACTAAGGAACCTAAAGGTGTAATAACTCACCAGATAGTGGATTACCTTTCGGTCTCTTCAACAATGACAATATACCCAAATAGACAGATAACCTTTCAGTCTCACTGTCCACAATACATTCGAAGAATGCACGAGGTAATCTCACTATAAAAACTATGACTCAGAATAGCAACAATCACTAGACACCTAAACCAACTTCCTCTCAGACAGTTGACACTTGAATTCCTAATGACGAAGATTAAACGACTATCTCTCACTTCTCGGGTATTGAGACAGGATACACACTCAGATCTAATCTATACTCAATCACAATTCCTGTGGTTACTACGTCTATCAAACCACACAAACAATCACAACTAAAGTCTATGACCTAGATACGCTATTCAAGCTGGAAGACATCCACAAACAACGTACGGAATTATAATCAAACACAAATCAGATTCAAATATATAGATTCATCACAATTATTAAACTGAGATTGTCTACAAAATCATAAAACCAACATTAGATCCAAAAACCAACAAAAGTCGCAAATTTTAACAAGCAATCATCGATTGACCTAGGCAGTATTAAGAAGTTTAACCTAAAATCATGTTCAAAACATTCAAACACAGAAGTGAAAACATAAACATAGGTTCAATCTCAGAAAACAAACACAAAGATTGAATCTTGAAAACCGAATAAGCTATTACAACGAACCCGGGATCTAAAAGCTCCGATCTTGCACTTGATTTCCTCTTCCTTCTCCCAAAATCGCCTCTCAAACTCCTATGGACGGCAACACAATCGAAATTCCCTCATAATGGCATTCAAAATCTATTTAATTCGAAATTAGGTCTTTTTGCGCAAATTACAACCTCTTGCGTACCGCGAGAGAATATGGTAAGCCCCTCGCGTAGCGTGAGGGCCAAATTAGTCGGGCCGGCTTCTGGAAATCCACGCGTACTGCGAGGATTGGTTCTTCTCGCTTCACGTACCGCGAATGAGTTATTTTCACCATTTTTTACTTTTGTTCTCCCGACTTTCTTCTCTTGCTCGGTTTCTTCTTGTATTCACTTGTATTCAACTCGAGCACCTGCAAACACATCAACGACTCAATAGTATACAAAACGACTCAAAACAAACATAAAACTAATCAAAACTAACTAAAACAGTAGGAATAAAGATGTGTGCTTCGCACTACATCTGCTATTTATCTTTGCCATCGTACATAACGTGATCTGGTTTCGTCATAATGACACTAAGTTCCTTTTTCCTTGCAGACGTCGTGGATCGTACAATCTTTTGATTGCATATAATCGTCATAATATGCAAAGATAACTAGTTCAATTACGTCAAATTCTAGCTTTGGCATCGGAATATTTTTCTCCCTCCATTGGTAGTTGGCAATCTCGTCATATTTTGGTTACTACGCAGTTTCTATCACTCGCGGTTTTAACCTTTAATACCTTAGGCAACTTGCTTCTATTCAAGTTTCTACGATCTACTAATTCTTGTATAAAACGTAAGTATGTAGAAATTCCAAGAGGAAGATACCTTATACATTGTCAGGCGTCTTTTGCTTCCTCAGTTGTAATTTGAAAAGCCCTACCCCTTGCTTTTGGAGCCTCGATCCATTTTTTCTCATTGTCTGCCACTCTTGACCCTTCACCGGCCTTCTCAGTCTGAGATCGTAGCTCAGGACATTCTCTGCTGAAATGTCCTGGCTTGTAACAAGTGTATCATAGTCTAGCTGAACTCATATATTGTATTGCAGTGTGTCCAACTTTACCGCATTTGCTACAATTTAGAGTCTTGAACCGGCATTTTCCAGGATGCCTTTTTCCATAGGTTTCACAGTCGCTTATTTCTTTCTTTTGAGAGGAATCACTTTCAGGTCTTCTAAATCTAATTCTCCTAAGAGGAATAGGAGATGGATAATTCTCTCCTCTTCTCTTATTGTCCCTTTCTTCCTGCCTCTTAAGCTCTGTTTCTCGTTCTCGAGCCCAATCAATCATTTCCTCCAAGTTCGCGTGCTTGGACGAATGAATGAACTCTCTAATTTCTGTTTTTAGAATGAGATGGTATCGTGTCATCCACATCTCGGGGGTTGTTAACAACGCGGTACAGAACCTGACTTTATCGAAGAAAATGTCAGTAATCTCGTCCACATATTCATTCGTTTGACGGAGTTGAAGGAACTTCTCAGTGATTCTGTCTATTTTCACTCGCGGGCAATAATGCTTCAGAAATATATCCTTGAATTCTTCCCACTTCATCTCTTTGATCTTATCTTTACCTTTCTCTCTCTTCACTGCGCCCCACCAATCGTCAGCTCTTTCTTTGAGTTGGTTGGTGGTAAAGGTTACTTCGTCCTCCTTACTGCAATGACAAGTATTGAATGATGTTTCCATTGCATCTATCCATCTTTGACTCTCCAAGGGATTAATGGCTCCCTTGAACTCCATTGGTTTGCATGCCATAAAGTCCTTATACGTGCAGCGGTTTGATTTAGAATTTCTATCTTCTCTATTCTGGGATTTCTCTATCTCCTTATGATTCTTAAACCAGCTCTCTAGTGAACTTTGCAGTTCTGCTTGCATAATTGGGAGGTTTGCATCAAACGCCTTCCCTACTTCTAACACAATCTGCCTCTGGATATTCTCCGGGACTTGTTCTACTTCGTTCTCATCATGAAGTTGAGACGCAACTCTCTCGTGGCTTCCTTCGTCGCGTACTTCATTGTTATGACGTTCAGTCATTGTTGCTGATACACGAATTTCGTTTAATCACTCGCTCGTTCACCCTAATTATAGTCTAGGGTTTCATATTTATAGGCCTTATACTATTTTAACCCTAATTAAGCATTCTAGGGTTTTACGTAAGGCCCCTTCCATGTATTCACACATATGTACATTCATTCATGCATTTTAATCATGCATATTCACATTCCCGGCTTACTATCTGCTGGCATAAGTTATCATATGATGTTTGCGATATCATGATGGTCTCATATAGTAGCTCCAATACTGGCCAGGTATATGGCAATGTATGTTATGTATCATGATACTCCCAACTATCACATGAAGCTTATCTCATAAAAATTTCTACCCACGTATACTCACACATTTCTGTTTTAGCATTGGAATTTAAACATACCTGCTTCATTGGATGACCTCTGATTGAATCCCTATTTATATCATGAGCACTTATGGTTTGAGTTTAAGCATCCCCTTTTGATACTTAAATCCCTCAAACCGTGCTCTGATACCAACTTGAAACATCTTATTGTACATTATTATCTTATTAGAGTTTAATGCGGAAAACGGATCCTGGATTTTTCAAAACCTTATCACTAAAGTGATAAAGATATATTTTATTAGAAATATGGTTTTTACATAAACTATTACATTATGTAACATAGGGATTCTTCAACTCCGACCGGCCACGTCCTCAGGAAGCTTCATTCCACGTGCCTCTTTCCTACAGTGTTTGTAAAACGTTTTTGAAGTAACTTACGCTAAGTAAGTACACTGCATCATTCATTTTATTAAGAACCGTTTAGGTTCTTATTATTTTTCAAGTTTTCCAAGTTCTCGACGCCCCCGTGACCATCTCCGGACGTACCTCCAGTCACGTCATGCGTATATTTTATGGGTGTGCTAACCTCAACATGACCATCTTCGAAATTACCTCTGGTCATAGTATTCATTTCATTCCTGAGATCCGCCCCGTAGGCTGTACATCTCTCTCCACTTATTTATTATTGAGACCCACCCCTCTGGCTGGACATCTTATT
Organism: Smallanthus sonchifolius; assembly: GCA_023525975.1. Lineage (NCBI taxonomy): Eukaryota > Viridiplantae > Streptophyta > Magnoliopsida > Asterales > Asteraceae > Smallanthus > Smallanthus sonchifolius. The sequence goes on from CM042025.1 coordinate 159,603, forward strand.
CCATTCATTCATTTCTTATTGAGTCCCGCCCCGTAGGCTGGACATCTCATTGCATTGGGATCTTGAGTATCATAGACTCACAACCTCCCAATGTATTCCTAACCAGTCCTCACCTTAAAACTTCGTAACGGTTTCCCCACGATGCACTAAACAGGCTTATATATAGGAAGTACCAGTGGCGTATCCACCACCCCTTTAACGCTTCGTGAGTACTCCATTATTCCATTTTAAGACTTAGACTCGTTTCCATCACACATTCATATTTACACATATGGCATGATCATCTATCATGCATTCACATATTCATATTTAACACACATCGCATATTCGCACATATAGCATGACCTCGTGTCATACTTTCATATTTATCGTTCCTCTAATTCCTTATACAGGTTTATCCATGTTACGTTTAAAGAGATTTGTATATAGGAAGTACCAGCGGCGTATCCACCAACCCTTTTACGTCCCATGAATACTTCTTTACTTAGAATTAAGCTTCCCCATTAATCCTCTTTTATCTAATAGCATGACTTCCTCATGCCTTTATCCAATCCTTACTCTAATTCCTCCTAAAGGCGTCTCTATGATGCATTAAAGAGGTTTATATATAGGGTGTACCAGCGGCATACCCACCACCCCTATAGTAAATCATATATACTCCTTTATTTAAGATTAAGATTTCCCATTTATCCCCATTTATTTAATAGCATGATCTCTTCATATTTTTATTCCATTTCTACTCTAATTCCTCATAAAGGCTTCTCCATGATATGTTTAAAGAGGTTTATATATAAGAAGTACCAATGGCGTATCCACCAACCCTTTAACATATCATATATGTTCCTTTATTTGGAACTAAGCCCTCCCTTGTTTATTTCATTTATTTAGCGGGTGATTATCCTCCCAAAGTAGTATCCCGAACAGAAATATTCCCAAGAAAAAATGACGGATCCAGGAGGGATTTATACACCACTCTTTCCTTAGACAGAACATTCTGTTTGCCAGATAACTACATATTGGTTGGAAGATTACCCGTTCATTACGAAATCATAGTATTCTCATCATTGTGTTTTAGTCTATACTCCTAAACGTTCATAATGGTTTCACCACGAAGCGTCAAAGAGATTTATATATAGGAAGTACGAGCGGCGTATCCACCACCTCTTTGATACTTCGTGATTACTCCATTATTCCGGTTTAGTGTCTAGATTAATCTCCATTACCCCGTACCTTAGTTCCACACATAACACATAATCATATAATTCACATAAACACTTTCTAAGCTACGGGTCCAGTGTACTTACTATAGTTTCAGGTTGTTTCCTACGTTCGTTCCTCATTTAAACGTCTCTCCGGATCGGAACCACACACGTAGAGTACCGCACTCGCACTTTAACGTGCCGCACCGGGTCTCTTGCACGCTTCTCAATGTTAAGTGTGTTTGTGTTTGTAATGGTGTTGGTGTGTGTTGATGTCTCAAACCAATGGCTCAAACCCTCTATTTATAGCTGCCGTCCTGGGTCCGTAACGGACCGTTACCAAATGGTGACAGTCCGTCACCGTTTGTGCCTTAATCAGGAAGCACTTCGCCTATACGTAACGGATCGTTATCTCCTCATGATGGTTCGTCATGCTCGAATCGAACTAGGTGTGAAGTAGTAGAAAACAGGTGGAGCAAAATTGAGCAGGTGGGTTTAAGCACGTCACAACGCACTAAAACAGAGATGCTAATTTGGTACGACGCACGACTGTGCTATCCAAAACGCACGGGCATGCATAATAAACGCATGGGCGTGTGTAGACAAGAATGGTACAATTAATGCAATATTAAGCAAGATCAAGATTTTATATTCAAGCCCGAAGGGTTCTCGTTAGGATAATATTAAGTAAGACAGACTGCAGTTAAGACCGATGGGTAGCTCCTCGAATTAGTCTACTACAATATCACATGTATAAGGAAATCTTCTATGGTATTGTGGGGGTAACTATCATCCGGAATCATCTACAACATGACCTCTACACATATGAACATGTGAAGGGCTCGGACGTCAATACACATGGATAACCTTAGGAATCCAAACCTGTTTGGACCATCGAACATTCGGACCATCAAACGTCCGAACCACTTAAAGTTGGGATCATTGAACACACGCATCATCGAATGTTCAGACATCTGGTAAGAAAGATCACAAGTAACAACATTAAAATTTCTAACATAACATTAAAGAAATTGTGTACTCTAGGCTAGGTAAATACTAATGAAAGCCTGCAGGACCGGCCCGTTAAACCCGGCCCCGGCCCATGATATGTGTAACCGGTCCGGTCTTTGGTCCTACCTTTCATGGCTTAACGGCTATGGTCCTGGTCCGGGCTAAGTCCGCGGGTTTTCAAAAAAGCCCATAAAACCCGTATATATAGAACAATTAGTAATTTCAAAAAAAAAATCTGGCACTTAATTTATGTTTTACATAAACCATATTTAAAAATTTCCTTTATATTATTATTATTTGAACATTTAACGATTGTGAAAATATTAACTATAGTTATTTATCTTTTTTAGTTTAAACAGTAATCGTTTTCAAGTTTTCTTCCTATTTTAATACGAAAACAATGTTTTTCATAAATATAGTTTTTTTTTTAACTTTATTCAATTTTGTTATATAAACCCAAATGTTTCTTTATACTTTTCACTTATCGCCCAAGAGAACTAGAATTGAATAGCACTGAATGTACAATTTTAAATTACAATTTACACCATCATACTTTTGATTATGAACATTTGTTATTGCGCAAAAGCTTTTTCAATACTCTACGACCCTACCTATCACTTTTCGATATTTACTACTCATAACTAACAACTCAGATCAATTGCATATATCTCCTACAAAGATTAAAGACTACATATAATGATTTATACATAAATGTAATGTTATTTACACATATATAAAATAAAATAAATTCTAAAAGGTAAAAAAAACAAAAACTAAAACATATTCAAACGCATATAATATTAGTTCACAATTAAAATCTTGCATAAAGAAAAAAAATGAAAAAGAAAATGAAATAAAAGGAAAGATCTCTTTGAATTGATATTTGTAACAATTCGGCCAATTCTTTCGATGTAATATTCAAGTATATTCTATTTTCGTTACCAAACAAATGAGAATATTGTACGAAAACGTCTAATAAATCAGATTTATAGTTACACAGAAGCTAATATGATTAAGGAAATTTAATTAAACGGGCCTGATGCTAAAGCCCGAGGACCGGCCCATTAAAGCCCGTGAAAGCCCGGACCGGCCCATTAACAATTGGTCCGGTCCCCGATCTCCAGTTTACTCTGTTAATTGGTCCGGTTAAAACCCAATAATCACCCCTACTATCAATAAAGGACTACGGAATGAATATTATGATCATCACAGGCCCTATTTCAAATTAAAGGCACACGCGGTGATATGTTTACAATTATAAGTCATCATTTTAATCACAAACTGGCATGTTTTTTTTTCTTTTTTTCTTGTTAAGGTAAATATTTTTTTAATTAATAGATACCTTTTTTATGATGAAGGTTTAAAACATTTATATTTAAGGCAAAGTAGATATAAACTTTTTTATAATTTTACCTATGTATATGAGTAAAAATATTAAGAGTTAATTGCACAAATAACGCATGTGGTTTGATCAAATTGCATTTGGTCCTCAGGTTTTAAAACTGTAAATTTAGCTCAAACGTTTGTGACCTAGTTGCACATTTAACCACTGACATTAATGCTATTTAGTTTTTAACGAAAAATTAACCCATGTGTCATTAACGTGACTTACGATTGCAAATTTAACCCTAAAAATGAGTTAAAATCAGTAAAAACCAGTAAAAAAATTAGTAAAAGTTGATAAAAATCACTAATTTTTTTTTTATTGATTTTTACATATTCAATGCGTTTCTTTTTCTTACTATTCTAGTTTTTATATAATTTACGTTTTAACGGCTACAATAAAATAAAATATGATTAATTACTTAAGGTGGAGGGGATGGAACCCCTTTAACCCCTAAGTACCCTAAGGTCAAGACACACCATATCATTTTTACTCTAAACTATCCTCTTCACAAAAGAAAGTTGTTTTTTGTCCTCTAAACTTTTAATTTTAATTTTAAAGGGTCTTTAAATACATGTCTTTTTAAAATAATAGTCATTTCTTTCGGATATTTTATTATATACTATTTTATGGTCATATTAAAAAAAATAATAATAAATGATTTGTGGCATACATAATACAAATTGTTCCTGGGCCTCTAAAAACACATATGGTACAGTACTACCATTTTAAATTATACCTTTGTTCTTTTTTAATTAAGAGAATCGATAAAAGGTAGCCTATTAAATTAAATAATACATTCAAGTTTCATAAATATTTATCATGTATTTTAGTTAGGTGGAGGACGTGACAAAAGAAAGTTGTTTTTTGAGGTGGTAAAAAGTTTTAAAACCAAGTTTTATTAAGAAGATGCATTTATTCAATAGCTGAGCCGGAGGTGGTGTTTTTGTATATAATAAATACATTGATTGCCCCTTTTTTTCCGGTACAACAAAGCATATTGGCACATCTACAAGATTTTCTTGATTTTATTTAATATACCAATCAATAGTTTTTTTTTTTTGATTGCTTGTGACAATCCTCGTTAATAAAATAAAATAAAAAAATAATGTTTCTTCCGCTTCAAGTATATATTACATCATCAGTTAACAGAGAGAGATAAGATAACGCATGCATGTATACATACATACATACATACAAGTGCTACTTTTCAATCACACAAAAACCAGCAATCAATTCAATTCATATAAGAGAAGAAGCACTTACACCAAATCAATTCCCCTCATCATAACTTCAAGATGATAGTTGGAACCTGCCACTCGGTTTTTTTCTTCTCCATCCCTGAAACCAATCATTTACCTCTTTTCAAAATTTAATTCTACACACACAAGGTTTTAAACATTTGCTTTTGTGGCTGGCTTCCACTAACTTTTGCCACCTCTAATATTTATTTACTCAGCAGATTTTTAACATCAATTCTTTATCTATGTACGACCTCATAGAAAAGTATTTGGTATGCTGGTCCAAAAGTCATATGAGAAACTTACAACGGCAGCATAATACACCAAGGTTAGGCCTGCTAGAGCGACAAATGCGATTTGGAATATGTTATACCTGCCAATCAGATGATCAGAAATGAGCATAATATCTTATAACACACAAAAGAAAAAAACATTGTGGAAGGAAGGATGGACCAACTTGTATAAGTATTTTATTCCACGAAGAGATTGCAACGTATGACCAAAAATTTCTTGGGCGGCTGTAGCTCGAGCATAGTATGCAAATGCGGTTGAACAGAACTGAATCACACTAAACCATGAAAACACAATGATTATAAACCTACTGGACCATATAAAGACAGAATAACTTGAAAATAAACAAGTAAAAGGAGCTAAAGGTTTTTTAATAGTTACAAAGAAAGTGAAAGGAATTAAGCAGCCTACCTGATGGAGCAAAGAAGAATGAGACCCACATTGAACAGGAAAGAGTTCATGAGGGTAGCCCCCCACCTGTAACACCATTTCAAAGGTTATAATATTCAACTGAATACCAAATATCAAATGTAAAATAAACACAAATATTATTAGAGAGAAAAAGGTAGCCAATTACTTCATCGGATGGATAGTGATAAACACTAGTCTCAAACCAAGCATCATCGCCCCAGCAATTACTGCAAGCAGAAGGTAGAAGCAAAAGAATGCAAAGGCCGCGGTACCCAGAAGACCTGGTGAAGTAGTATTTGGTCAATGTAAACGTGTTTGTTCAAAGTAAAATGCATATAAAAAGTAAAGGGATGGAAATAAAAAAATTACCCCAAATATCATCCAACTTTATGAAAACCTCATTTAAGAAAGGAGAAAGTGGAGGGTCAATCAACAAATATATCACAATGTGCGCAACCCAAGCAATTGAAACAATCAACCTAACAAGAAGAACAGTCAGTCAGACACATTAAAACCATGAAAGAAGATTTGATTCTGATTGAACTAAGGAATTCATTTAAAATATGTAGAAATTGATCAGCATATAGCGCCAACATAAGAATATAAACAGTTAATCCATAAATGATACCAGGTCCAGAAATAATCATATTTTCATAAGGAAAATCAAATTCAACTTTATGGTAAAGTAATCATATTTTCCAAAATAAAGGTGATATCAGTTTCTTTGATTCTTCAAAACAAAATCAATGCTAAACTATACAAGCAGCATCGCATACAAAGCTCAAACATTTGGTCCAAAAAATGTAGAGATGGAAATGAGCCAAGTGGGGTGGATCACCGGAAATGAGCCAAGTGGGGCGGATCGCCAATCAGAGAAGAGTTGATCTTTTACTTAGAAATCGACATTGTTGTTTTTAGCTTTTCTCATCTCAAAACCTCAAATACTTTAATACTGCACTTTATCAATTTACTTTAATGCAATAAAACTTCTGTAGTATACAACCACAACAAATTTACTAATTTTGAAGTTAAAAAAACATTTGACAACTGACACACGTCATATATTCAACCTATTTAACAAAGAGAGCAAGTAGACAAGTAGTTAAATTGTTTCGAATGATTCCTCAGAGCAGTGGCATGTTTATGGTTTGCTGGATGTTTTCTAACAAGTATAACTTGGTAGACAAGGGCACTACCAATTGGAACATATAGAGTGACAAAAACAAGTTCAGTTGAAGAATCACATACTAAATATGACTCACCCAAAGACTCCAAGTATAAGCTTTGCCAGATAGCCAAGAACAGTCATAGCCCAGGTGGCCTCTGCCTGAATAGGATTACACCATATTTGGTGGTCAACTAGGAAAACATAAATAAAGTAATAAATAATTCAGAAACAATGTTACATGTTTATCACCTTTTCGCCTTGAGGGTACATCTCTTCTAAAGCCTTCACGTCATCCTCCAAAAGAAGCAACTCCTGAAGGGTAGGAATATTCACATAACCTTGAAAATCGACTAATTATCTAACTTAAAAAGATAAACTAATTATATATATATATATAAGACAGTTTCAGTGTCGTGTCTCTATTTTCACTATTCCTTACGTTTTAAACTCTCAACAGCAGAGGAAGATAACTTGGTTAGGCTAGCATATGTGTTTCCACTTTCCAGACATATAAAACATTTCACAACATACTGGATTCGCTACCTACAGATTGATTTTCATATTTTTATGATTATCAAAGCATAAATGGCCAACATATGCATTTAGAAGATTTATACAGGTTGGAATAGGTGAATAATGGTATATGCTTAGAACTTGAGAATATTTCTTGCATTTACAACTATGTGATTTTTAACTTCAAGAAGCTCATACCTTTTCTACAGCCTTCATGTTTTTACGCCATTTCCTTCCTTTTGAACCACTTCTTTCTTCCTGATGAAGTGCGTCAGCTGCCTTCTTCAATTCTCTTGCTTTTTTACCAAGTTTTGTTGCTTCCTAAACAAATAAGAAAACCAACAAAAACATTCATTTCTAATTGAAATCATCTGCATGGCAATATGATTTATAAACAGAAGAACGAAGGGCCTACCTTGATATACTGTGATCTAGTAATCACTGCCTTTGGTCGCCTTATGAATGAAAATATAAGCCCTAAGGGGAGGCAAGCAATGCCAACTCCACCAAATATCTATCATTACAAGGCAAAGCTTTAGAATTATGCAGAAAATATTCACATCTGAAACGCCAGTTAGTCTTAACAGAAAGAAATACTATTACTTTCCATGCTACATGAAATTCACAATAATAAGTCCAAGAAATGAAATTACAGAAAAAAGCACGGAGCCAACAATCGTGGCTAGAGCAACAACATATTCTGGAAAAGTTGAGCGCATGGTCCATGTTGTCTCTGATGAAGGACTAGCATCATAGGCAGAACACTGTCATTAACAAAAAAAAAATTAAATATAAAATGTGCTGCAAAAAAGATACTAAAGCGAATGAAAAAAATAAACATAATAAAATTTGTTTGTTAACCTGGCGACCATTGTTGACGCATGGTTGAACACTTGTTAACTGGAAGGTACTTGGGAATGAAATCGTCGAAGAAGACAAGTGTCTTACAGTAAAATCAACTTTTCCAATAAGACCTAGTACATGAAATCAGTACAGCTCAGCAACAAAAATATCCAACAGGAGAACAAACATGAACTATTACAGACTTCATATCAAAATATACTTATATCAATAAATTGTTGATACCTATTACATGAAGTGTAACAAAATAATGGAAAATGGATACAGTTTACACTAGGCAAAACAAGGCAATGTTTGAATGCTAGAATGCCTAGGCAACAAGGCACCCTTTCAAAGTAATACAAAAAAAGCCAAGCTATAAAAGAGATTCATTAGCATGATCTAGAAAGATATAATAGTATTCAGCACTATAAGGAAGGTGTTACTGGGTTGAACATAAAAAGGAGGGTATGATACGAATCCTCTATATGTTAAAATATAACATAGAAAATCAGAGACAACCTAGCAACCATGTAAGCTCTCTTTATTTGTGCCACTAAACAAAGGCCTTGAGTATATTTGAAAATGCAATGACATAAGGATTTACAATATTGTGTACTCAATTTTGGTAGATGCGTATTCAATCACATGAATAGGGGTTACATATTATAAGTTTATAACTGATTTGAAACATATCCTTTTTGTCAAAGGGGGAACAAGTACAGGTTATGTGTTGTACCCAGATTGTTGACATCAAAATGAGAACTTACCTGCCATTACATGGCCTATCCATCAGCTATAAGCTTTTATGATTGAATTAGGGAGGGGGAGCTATGCAAGGAAATTTACTCGTAAGCTTGATAAGACCAAATCCAAGAGTGGAGTCTCAGTGAGTTTTTGCTATGTCATTTATCCATTAACTCATTATGGTAAAAGGAAAAAAAAAAGAGCATCTAGTTCCTATAGTTAAGATCACATTATAACAATAATTCTATTTTACACAAGTAACACCTAGAATGTATATATTTTTAGAGAATTGTATCCCAGCTTTGTTAGAAGATGATATGAAATATCCCTAATAATATAGGACATCGGTAATAAATAAAATATGGTATGGAAAACCAACTAAAAGGAAAAAGATAGTTCTTCTATCACTCACTTTGGATATACTTGATTTATAAAGGCGCGCCTAATGTGCGAGGCACACCAAGAAATCATGAAAGCGCCTCAGGGCCTTGAGGCAGCGCCTCATGCACATCCGGGTCACAATTGGGCAAGGTTGGTCAAAATTTGGGGTCTGTAGGAGGGTGGTATGTAAATACAACCAAAGGGGTGAAGAGATTATGAATGGTTTATTTGATAAAAGGGCTAATATGTAAAATAGATGCAGCTTCTAGTTGTACTTAAAGCTTATTTGGTTGTATATAGAGCAAAGCCTCGCGTATGTTTAGCTCTTGAGTCTTGCCTAATGCCTTGCGCCTTGACTTTCGGGACCTAAACGCCTCAGAGCGCCTTGCGCTTTTTTAAACCAAGATAATGTCCCTCCATACATTACTACCTACCTAGAGTCAACTCAGTTGGTTATATTCCATTACGTGTGTCGCATTTATAACTCATGGTCTAAAATGGATATGGCAACCATTTTCTGAGTTGTGATATGTGCCTAATTTTTCCTTGATTCCTCTCTAGTACTATCATTTGTTGGGTGTGAAGGCCTTTGGGCCGGACTAGGCCCAGTGGGCCTCCAGGGCTGATTTGGGCCTGTTTAGTATTAACTTGTTGCTTAAGTTGTTTTCTAATTAGTGTAACCCTAATCTAGTCTTATAAATATATCCCCTGATGTAATAGTATTCCTTGAGCACCTAATAATAAAGAACCCTAGTTGCAAAGTGGACGTAGGCCAATCGGGGCTGAACCACTATAAATCTCTCGTGTCGTGTCTCATCTTTTTCTGTCTATTGATCGTGCGTGTGTGTGATTCCGCTGTGTTACCGATTCTGATTCCTAACAGATGGTATCAGAGCTTTGACTCGTTTACACACGGTTTGCACGGGTTTCGATCTAGAAAAAGGGTAGGAGAGGCTGTTCGGATCTGCTGCAACTGTACAGCCGCCGCTACAGTACTTTTCCAGCGTGAACAGTACTTCCGGAATGAACAGTGCTTTTCAGAATTTCGTTTTTTCTGCTGCTGTTCCAGGCTGATCGCAGCCTGTTTTCTTGGTTTTTGGGCCGCCGGAAATTAGGGTTTTTCGAACCCTAGGTTGCTGCAAAAAGGGGAAAGGAAAACAGGGCTGTTCTGGGCTGGTTTTTGAGTGATTTTGCAATTAGAGTTCCGACTTGGATTGAACACTGCTGAGGTTGTCTGTTATGATGATGCACTGGTCTGTAGTGTGGAGAGTAGCATGGACTCTTGGGTTATGGATTCTGGTTCTTCGTTTCATGCCACGCACAGCGGGGAGACGATGGTGAATCTGAAAGTTGGTGACTTTGGAAAGGTACGGTTAGCAAACGGTCACATTCTTGATGTTACGGGCATGGGAGATGTAAATTTGGTAACGCCTTTGGGAACAATTTGGAACCTGAAGAATGTCCGGGTAATTCCTGAGTTGAAGACGAAACTCATTTCGGTCGGTCAATTGGATAAACAGGGACTGGAAGTAAGGTTTGGCAATGGCAAATGGAAGATAGTTAACGGTAATCTGGTTATTGCTCGTGGGAAGAAGCGTGGGTCGTTATACATGGTGGAAGTACCTGCTAAGGGAGTAACCGTCCCGGTAAAGCAAGACAAAGTCTGGTTCGCTGAATCTAGAGCTAAGAAGGTTCATTTTCAAACGTGAAGCTTGGAGCTAAAGAGATGTCAGCCGAATGTATTCGGAAGTTTAAACCAGTCAGGGGACTTGGTGACAGTGGGAGCACGGGACGTGTTCCGGATACAGTCTCAAAGAGCCGGTGGGTTTTGAAGACAAAGGTTCCGACTGTAAAATTCTCTCCTGAAGATAGTTTGCAGGGTTAGGAGAGTGGTAATGGTCCTTGGTGTATCTCTGGATCAGGTGGAGTGTGCAAGCCGGTTGAGACAAAGGATGGGTCTGTTAAGACTGTTGGGTTGGAACTCGGGGGCGCTTCAACTGCCCCTTCATGTACATGATGAGAGGGGGATTGCAACTAGGAGAAATTGATGAAGTCTGAGCTTGTTTATGGGGATTGAAGGCTCAGGAGACTTTGGATACGAAGGATACTGGAATTACTGGATCGGGGATTACTTGGATGGTGTTTGTGGATTGAGCAAAGCCTTCAAGTGGGAGATTGTTGGGTTGTGAAGGCCTTTGGGCCGGACTGGGCCCAGTGGGCCTCTAGGGCTGAACCACTATAAATGTCTCGTGTCTCATCTTTTTCTGTCTGTTGATTGTGCGTGTGTGTGATTCCGTTGCGTTACCGACTCTGATTCCTAACATCATTGTATAGTCTCACTCTCACACACACCTCCACATAGATATTTGTTTTATACTTATTTAATATGTAGCTGTTTTTACTGCCCAATGTTCTACCCACAGAACCATAGCAAGTTTTAGCGTTATCTTATAAGAACATGGGAAAGTATTAAAGTTTCTTCTGTTTTACCAATATCTACTAGTAACAAATTAGAGTTATGTTTCCTATGTCTAGGTTCATGTAACATTTTGTTCCAACATATATTAATGTTATAAATAAATTGAACATTTTTATGACTTTTTTTGTGTGTGATCGATTCGCATGGCTAACCCCTGCAAGAAAAGACTTTGTTTGATGTCCTTTGAGATGTTATCATAAATCATATATCACGTTGCTTCTCTTAGAATTTGCATTCTTTCAAAGACATTTGAGATCATATAACACCTGATGTTAACTCAAGCATAGTGTCCTTATCGTCTAGTATCACCGTGACAGTAATCACGGTAAGATTATGCTTATAACATAGAAAATAAAAAATATAACATTCATTGATCTTGTGATAAAATGCAAAAGTAGAGTAATTTTTGTCATAAACCTGCGTAAGCTAATGATTTTCTGCAGTGCACATAATACCTACTTGCCTCCCAATTGACTAAAACAAGTTATACTCATACTTGCAGTTGATGATAGCAAAAAGATGTTTCTAACAGGAATACATTTAATAAGTGAGAACACTAACCGTATAAAATGCCCAGCACCAAACCACAAACAATGGCTGTAGTTACCACCCACAGCAGTGCGCTTTTAATCCTCTTGCCAACAGTCCTGCAGACAAAAACTTGATATAAACACATACATGATTGAAGTTTAATATAGCTACCAATTTATTCTACTTTTATAACCTAGTCATCATTTATTGCAGCTGAAAACTAACCGGTTTTGATGGAATAAGTTACTTACTTGTCTTGGTCGCCTTCGTAGTAAAACATTGCAAATGGAATAACAAAGAACACAAGAATAGCATCGACGATGTAAATAGCCAGCCACAGATCCTTCATCGGCAATGTGAGATTACAAGCGCCGTTATAGATGGCGTGCCGGCAAGCCTGCCGGTTGGCGACATCGGCGGGAAGCATAAGTATGGAGATGGCAGCAACGGAGAGTCCCAAAACGACGACGAACTTGGGGAAATACGCCTGATTTTTGTCATCGGGGTGTTGGTAATTGACAAGGAGGTAGAGATTGAAGATAAACACCAGTACACAAACAACTATGGCTACAATCACAAGCGCGAGATTGAAATCCCCCATTGTTGACCTTAGATCCGACTCAAAATCATCAAATCGGATTTCTAGGGTTTTTTTTGAACTTCAGATGAGATCTACTTTTGCGAATATGAACAGCCTGGACCAAGAATCATAGCCCAACTCCACTATGTATTTTTATTCCCTTTTCAAAACAAAAAAAAAATTTATTTTATTTCTATGTATTCTTTTGGTTTATAAAAGTTACCATTTTTATCCTCCATCCATATTTTAAGGGGTAATTGTTTCTCCTTTTAAACCGTATCTCAATAACGATGGATTACCCTACCCTAATACGTAATTTGTCTCCATAGGGAAATTTTTAGTTTTTTAAAATCATCCATTTAAAAAGCAACTTCTTCTACGAGTTTAATCAATAAGCAAAAACAAATCAAGAATTTAATATTTCACTCAAACGAATCTCCTCCCATGTATGTTTTTAACACTGAGCAATACCTGGAACTAAATTTGGAGATAAAACTAATCGAATCCTTTGTTTTGTGATTTGACCCTGGTTGCCATCACCATCCGACTTGTACATAAACACATATATGGAGATCTGAACAAGCATGTAGGTATTAAGCGATCCTCAGAAGAGAGCTATTTATGATCAGTATGGTGAGGAGGGTTTGAAGGGGCAGGTGCCTTCTCCTGACTTTAACCCAAGGAATGCAGATGATATCTTCTCTGAGTTTTTTGGTTTCTCTAGTCCCTTTGGAGGGAGGGGTATGTTCAATGAAGATATTTTTTTCTCAGCTTAGAGGGGCGGCTGCTGAAGGATCACCAAGTATGCCGCCTAGGAAAGGGGCCATCATTGAACGCATGTTGCCTTGCAGCTTGGAGGACTTGTTTAAGGGGACTACAAAAAAGATGAAAATTTCAAGGGATGTTTTTGATGGTACAGGGTAAGCTTTTGTATTCATTAAGTTTTCAAGTTGGACACAAATGGTAGTAAGGTAAATCACCCATAATGGGAATTGGCCTAAAATATGTTGCTATTTTGTGCATATAACTCTTTTGAAAATACCAAGATTGTATGTTCCAAGAATGAATAATTGCTCTTGTTCATTTTCTTTGTAATTTGTTGTATGCAAATGGGTTGAAATTTATGGGGTTAGCTGAGTGCTTTGCTATCCTAAAACTTTGCAAGACATAATGGGTGGTGGTTAGGTAACAAGTTTGGGTCAAGATGAGTAACTTTTTAGGACGGGTTTAAACGGGCTTGGTTGCGTGGTGTTGACTCACCCACACTTCTGTTTGTTCTTTTTCTAATTTCATAAACTATTTATATATAAAATATGATCACAAAATCATCAATAGAAGAGGATGGATCCAATTTTTTTTCTTTTTTTTTAGAAGTAGCAATTTAGGAGGTTGTAAACACTTGATTATGCCATCTATGATTTTTAAACAGTTTGAACCCTTTTCTTATTAGCTATTCTAATTTGTTTTAAGTTTACCCATTTGATCCGCTAACAATAAGATGTGGAGTTTTTGGTTGTGAATGTAGGAGATCAACGACAGTGGAAGAAATTCTTGCAATTGAGATTAGACCAGGATGGAAAAAGGGCACCAAGATAACATTTCCAGAAAAGGGAAACGAGCAACGAGGTGTAATTCCTTCTGATCTTGTATTCGTCATTGATGAAAAACCACACCCTGTTTTCAAGCGAGACAGTAACGATCTTGTTGTCACCCAAAAGATATCATTAGCTGAAGCCTTGACCGGTTACACTGCAAAAATCTCAACCCTTGATGGAAGGAGTTTGACCATTCCTATCAATAGTGTAATCAGTCCCACATATGAGGAGGTGGTTAAAGGTGAAGGCATGCCAATTCCCAAAGATCCAACAAAAAAAGGGAATTTAAGAATCAAATTTGATATCAAGTTCCCTACAAGATTAACATCTGACCAAAAAAAAGGTATCAGGCTTTTGTTGACATCTTCATGAGGTGTCACTCCCAAGTCAGTCAGGTAAGCTTGGTTGTTTTAAGTGGTGTTTTGAATTTCTTGCCAAGAAGAACATTGATTTTCAAATATATTATATATTGATATTGATGTTTATTCATCAGGTTAGATTTTGGTTTGACTTATGGAATCTGGTTTGTATGAATTGATATTCAAGTTGTGAATGCTATTTCTTTTGCTATTGACTCCGAAATTTACTTTTTCCTGTTTTGGTTAATTTAAAACCAGAGATAGACAATGGGCCTGACCCGAGAATGGTTCCAGGCTTAACCCAAAACTGGTCCTAAAAAGCCTTAATGATCAGTTCCTGGCCCAATGGTCTCTTTTTGGCTTGGGCGAAATTTCAGTTGTTTTTTTTAATAAAAGAATTTCAGTTACTTGAAAAGATTTATAATAAGCAAGTAACATTAAATAAAAGAATTTAAAATCAATGGCTCCATAAGTTACTTTCATATTCATCCGTCTGGTGTAAGTCAATATATATTATGTTAAAATTCGGTGACATTTTTATTTATCTGTGGAAGTAGACGTTCTTCATCTTTACGCATTAGAAGTTGTATATCTACATTGTATTGTATTTAGTAATGGTTCGTATACAAAGATAAGTTGTATATCTAAACGCACCTGGCATGAGATACATATGGATGTACAAATGTAAAGAAAAAAAAAAGGATTATTATGAGTTAAATCGTGTAAGAAAGAGAAACAATTTTAAGTTCTGAATCTAATGGAATCTTTTGCATAAATTCCAAAAGTAAAATTTCTTAAGATAAACAACATAAGTAGAGTATGGGATACAACTAAAATTCGAAATATGCAGATTACAGAGTTCAACATTATGTAATATACAGAAAGTCATAATATGCCTCGGTGAAGTCATACCATTTTGATTATATATAATGTGTTCTAGGTATGAAGTTTTGTACTGTAAATAAATGCAAGTAACATTAAGTATAATGCACATTTAGTATCATTTAATCAACTTCAACTTTGATTTAGTCGTGTTGATATATAATTTGTGACAAAAGTATTTGTATATTTCAACTTCAATTCTTATAGCCTATGGTTCAATTTTACAATTACCTAAACTTGCATCTAATGTTCAATTTAACTAAATTACCATAATCTCATAGCCTATGGCATGAATATACAAGTAATTGGACAATACATGGCCAAATTACATGAAATAATCAGTACCAAAGTAGAAATTTCAAAATTTGTGGCTTCTCTTTTGTCTTGGAACACCATTAGGAAACCTCTGTAGGAATTTTCAGTAGGGTTTTGATCATTAAAATACTATGAAAATGAAGCATATGTTTGAACTTGAAAAAAGGAAATCAAACTAACATAACCACAATTTGAAGAACAAATCAACATAAGCAAACTAAGTACCCTCAATTGTTATACCAAAAACACGAAACCTGGACAATGACGAGACATGATCTAGTGATAGAGGCGAGGGAGAACATGAGAGACAGTGAAAGTGAAGAAAATAAAAAGAGAGTTGATAGGGAAACGCAAGCTGCTTCTTGTATGACATGTTTAAAATAATTTAGAATTGTGATTTTTTTATCCGTACATAAAAATAAAGTCTCTTTCCAACAGTAATTGCGTCTTTTGCTTTAGATTCTCTCTCATCTGATTTCAAAATTTCAGATTCTCGATCTCTGCACACTCAACATTACTTTATCTGGATCTTGATTCATAATATATGGAAATGGGTTCCAGCCCTCGTACCGTTGAAGAGATATTCAAAGATTACAGCGGTCGTCGTGCCTCCATACTTCGTGCTTTGACATATGGTATCCCTCCCTCGTAAACCTACTCACCTTTTTTTTGTTTTTTTTTAATTTAATTTAATTTGCCCAGATGTTGATGAGTTCTATGGGATTTGTGACCCAGGTAATTTTCCACTTCAGATCTGTTGGAATTGAGTTTTTAATTGTTCATATCTGCAGAATTGAAAGTCAGAAATTAGGATAAAACTCTAGACTAGTATTTTAAATCTTCAAATTACAAAGTAGAATGCATTAGTAAAGTAGGAATTGAAGCATCAGGATCTAAAAAACTTTAGCCAAATGGATTGATGATGAAAACAAAACAAAACAAATTAGTTTCCTTTGTTTGGTTTCAGAAAAAGACAACTTGTGTCTTTATGGGCATCCTAATGAAAGCTGGGAAGTCACTCTGCCAGCAGAACAAGTTCCGCCAGAGCTTCCCGAGCCAGCTCTTGGAATAAACTTTGCAAGAGATGGCATGAACCGCAAAGACTGGCTCTCACTCGTTGCAGTCCACAGCGACTGTTGGTTGCTGTCTGTCGCTTTCTATCTTGGAGCCCAACTAAACCATAACGAAAGGTACTTGCATTTTATGTGCAACTTTGATATGATTCAGTTGCTACTCTACTCACTCACTTTATTGTTTAAAGCGTTTTATAGTTTTCTGCATAATCCCTCTTGTTTATTCATAAACATTATTGATGGGTAGTTATTTGTCTTGTGACATGTTCTTAATTCATTCACAGCTAGGATGCACATGTTGGGTTGTAATTCCTTTCACTTATTCTAGCATATTGTAACACAACCTTAGTTTTTTTTTTGGTTAAAACCAAGAATCAAAATGTTGTTAATTCTCAGTTGATCCTCGTTGATCTTTTTCTGTTTTTTTTTGGAACTATTTTCAAATACAAAAACAGGATTACTTATTATTTAGCATCATCACAGTTAAATGTGTTTCTTGTCAATCTACATAAGGTTGTATAATGCATGACTTTGGGGAACTTTTCAATGAGGTGTTGTCAAAGCTTCATTCCTTAAGGACATATGAAGACCAGAAATTATCTTTTCAGTTTTAGGCATTGCTTTTTCATATGAAAATGTTCATATATTTCACTTAATCCTACATCTTCCTTTTGTTTGATATCACCGTCTATAATTGTGGTTTTATATTATATTATATTGATATCGTGTTAGTTTGTGAACTGGCCTGAGATTGTCTCTAAAGTCTGCTTTTAGAAGTCACAATGATTTTCATTTACATTATAATCATTAAGGGCTTTAAGTTACGGACATCAGTTTTTGTCACAAAAGGTGGTACTGTACTTGCTTGGTGAATGAATCATGTATCCTTTTTCTTTGAACTATGAGGAAGTTCTGATGGAAAGAAAGAAGATAACAGAAGCAACCACTTAAGAGATGATGAAGCAAAAATTATATTGTTATTTACAGGACCAAATATGTTTGTGTTAAATTTGGTTGTGAAATATGCTTTATGTAACTTTCAGAAATGGACTCTTTCTTGGGATTGGAGTATAATAATCCAAGTACTCTCATCTAACCCTAATTGATAATAGTTATGGGGGTAATTGTTCTCTGTACAGCTATCAACATGAAATAAATTCAATTCAAAAGTGAGACAAATGAGTATAGTGATTTAGGAAGACTTTACTATCCGTTTTGCTACCCCTTTTCCCAAAAGTGCAACACTTTTCATGTTGAATCATCCCCAAAAATATGTGAGGTGTCATTTATTAGTGGTTTTCAATACTAGTTTTGCTGTTTCATGCATAGGTAATTATTACACTGTACACAAAAAAAAAAGAAAAAGAAAGAGGTTTTTGGAGCCAGGGGTCTCAGCGGAAGCATCCTCTTTACCCCCTCGGATAGAGGTAAGGTTTGCCCCCATCACACCCTACCCTGACCCTACTAATAGCCTTGCTATGTGTGGAATTATACTGTGCACGTTTGTTTGTTTGTTTGTTATGCATAGGTAATTATTACTCAAAATTAGTAACTTCAATTTTGGTTCACATTCTTTTATTTTATTTTTGTTAAGGGCATTTTTTGATATTTGATCAATAGCAATATTTGCTTTCTTTGGGAACTGAGGGAGATAACACCAAAAGTAGCATTCCTGCTTAAATAGATACAGTCACTTTTTTTAAAATGAAGAAAAAAAATGGCAACATGAAACTTCCAATGTGCTTTGATTTTGGAAAGGTTGGATATCAATTATTATATGAATAAACATTATTAGCCCACTAAACAACTTCTTTTACACATGTGGTTTCATGCTTTTAGATTCCTGTGATAAATTTTAATGTTGAACCTGATGTGCTATACTTCAATTTTGATTATCTTTGTTTTTGTCTCATTTAATTTAATGTTCAACAGGAAACGTCTGTTTAGCATGATTAATGATATGCCAACTGTCTTTGAAGTTGTAGCAGAAAGGAAACCCTTAAAAGACAAGCCTAGTGCTGCAGAGAGTGGAAGCAAAGCAAAGGGCAGCACAAAGGTGAGTTCATTTCTTTTGAAAAGATAAAAATACACTTGTAACAACCATAATCCCTTAATCTGCAGAGATCAAGCGATGGACAGGTGAAAAGCATCCAAAAGGCAGCAGCAGATGAGAGC
Organism: Smallanthus sonchifolius; assembly: GCA_023525975.1. NCBI lineage: Eukaryota > Viridiplantae > Streptophyta > Magnoliopsida > Asterales > Asteraceae > Smallanthus > Smallanthus sonchifolius. Next base: position 178,778 of record CM042025.1, read on the forward strand.
TCTGAAGATGAAGAAGATGAACATGGTGACACACAATGTGGTAGCTGTGGTGGAAATTACAATGCTGACGAGTTCTGGATTGGCTGCGACATTTGTGAAAGATGGTACCATGGCAAATGTGTAAGAATCACCCCAGCCAAGGCCGAAAGCATAAAGCATTACAAATGCCCCTCTTGCAGCATCAAGCGAGGTAGGGCATAAATAATACTCAAACATTAACTACAGTGGCCATATTACCATTTAAAAAAAAGAAAAAAAGTATGTAATGTAATTTTTTCCTTGCTGACTATTGATAAACAGATTCCCAAATTCATCCTTGTTCTTTAATCTTTATGCTACTATATAATATATAAGAATCTGTTTAATTTCATTTAGCTTTAGTTGTGCTGGTTTCTAGTATGAAGTGGAAGAGCAGCTTGTTATGATGCTCAATCTTACCTTTAAGAATAACATATGCATACTACTGCAAGACCATAAATAACAAGTATATAGAGGTGCTGAAAAAGAAAAAAAAGAGAGATTTTTGGAGCCGGGGGAGCAACCTCTCTATCCCCATAACACCCTCCCCAAAGACCCTACCGATATTTGATTATTTGTTTGTATAAAGGTACTGCAAGGTACAGCCCTTGTGTGTGATTGTGACAAGGTGTTTATGGTTTCTGTCCTAAAATAATCTTTCACAATGAAGAAAAACAGAGTATTAGAAATTCGTAATGAACACACTTTTCAACTAACTGAATGTCACTTTGTATAAAACATTGTAAATGCAATTTGAGATCATCCACAGGTAAAATAATTATAATTATTTGAGATCAACTTCATTAGAAGAATTGTTTTCTTTAGACTTACTAAAGCCCTAATCACCAAGTAGACTAAAGCCAAATTACTTGCTAGACATCAATTGGAATAAGATAAAAACAGGGTGGATATGAGGCTATTGGCCATGGTGCAACATTTAAAGTGGTGAGGGTGATCAAACAGTCAACTATCTTAATATTTTAATCTGAAAGTGAGGGATTTTAGAAATACGAAACCTACAAAGATTAAAGGATTTTGTATGAATCAACTGAGCCAATTGGAACGGGGTGGGTCTTGTTGGTTGTTTAAATTTTTGACCAAAATGTATTACTGATGCAAGAGGTGGGTGGGTGAAACATAACTAAAAACACATACAGATTCAAAAAAATACTTAAAATAACGACCATTATATTATATATATTTCAAGGAAATATGATAGATAGGTTTATTTAGTACATAGAAGCTAGCTGCATAAAACTGGCATGAATTTAATTATAAGATATCGCTATCGAGGAGATTTGAGCGACTGGACTTGTGATTTGCCATGAAGACCATTTAACCTGATGAACGTACGATAATCATTAAATGTCATGGGTTGATCATACAGAGGTGGTTCATTGTCTGTTAATAGCGGTCTTATCAGAATATCTCCCCTCGGGTTGTAGAAGAAGGCCAACGAGAGTCGATCTTGATTTGAATTCACAATCACACGGTGCTCTACACTCTTGTACTGCCCATTGCTTACCACCTTCATAACCACCAATTAATCAATTATATTTATAACAGTACATGATCATGCATGATAGCTAGGTACCTCAAGTTGATCAGCTAGGTTGATAATGAAGGCATTAGGAATGGGTTTAACTGTGAGCCATGCATTATCTTTACGGACTTGTAGCCCGGAAACATGATGGTCCGGCAACAGCACCGTAATGCCACCAGGATCTGAATGTGGTGAGATCCCCAAAGTCAAATCAGGCTGTGGACACTTTGGGTACAAGTTAACTCTGAGTGAAGCCCCAACAACTTGTTCCCCTCCAAACGCATTTTCCTCTTCTAATCCAAGGTTTAACGAAAATATTTTCATCAACTTCCCACAAAGCTTTAAAACTGCCTCATTGTACTCGCTCACCAATTCCCTACAACAAATAATTGTAAGAAAATAAAAGCAAAATTATAAAAGGATATGATTGATTGATACATGTAAACAAATCTCAATAATATATAATGAAACGTGGGTACACGCAAGGCAATAATTGAATTGTCGTCTATATATGCATGCATGCATGTTTCACATTCACAATATGCGTTCAATTCTAGCATGTTTCAATTGTGTTAATTGACGGTAACTTTATCTATGGACCACTGAAGGCTTTTATTATTAAATCTAATCTTCAACAAATTAAATATTTATTTCATGTTAGAACGCATTATTATTATTAAATGGTCATGGGTGAAGATTTTCAATATAAAAAAATTGGTTCTAGAAATGATTATGCACCATACTGTTTTTATCATTAAATATGACATTGATTTTTTTTTTTAATAAAATTAAGAAAAAATGGAAATTTTGTTGCCTTAATTAATTCAATGGTTAAAATATGACATGTGTTATATAGTGTGTGTTTTGGTTTGAATATCGAGATTAAAATGAATGTTGTACTTTTGAGACGTAATCATATAAAAATGCATCAACTTTTGAGACGATTAGGATAGCTGATCATGATTATAAAGGCAATCAGATATAGAGTACGTTTTCATATTTTCCTCAGCCTTTGAAATATATGATAAAAAGTTCCTCTAGAAGATATTAAAAAACCACGTGTTATTCTAAAATCTAACAAATATATTTGTTGATATTTAAATTTTTCTTATACTAATATTGATCATGAATTTTGAACATACAATTAGATACAATTAACTTCATTTTTTTAGTGTTCATTTTTTTGAATATGACTCCCAAATGAACGCTTCGAAGTTAGACTCTCATGCATTCATTGAAAATTAAGTATGTTTTTCGAAATAACATTTTCACAAATACATACACTACATGGTTACCAATTAATTATAATAAAAATCATAGAATTTTATTATGGTTTATTTCAAAATAATTTCTATTGTTTGGTCTAAGCTCATAGTAACTTAATTTAATATTGATCGACATTAACTTTCAAAACGAAATTATAGCTTCATGTAACGTAATTATATATATAAAAAAAACATATACACAAGCTATATGCTTTATACACGTACACGCTTTTGTTCTCATAAATATTGTATGTTTAAACTTAAAACTCATGTGGTGTAAAAAGTTTATTTGTAAAAATTTCAAAATATATATGTTTTCATAATTAAAACCCAAGACGACTTTAAAACGATCCATATTTTAAAGCTGTTTTGGTGTGAAATTTCTTTAAGGGGAAAATCACCATCATTTTTCTATTAATTATAGTTAATTTTTTATGGTAAATCATTCAAACCTCTAATATTCTTCTATATTATTAAATTTTTTATAACTAGTTAAAAATAGTAATTTAGATAAAACAGTTATAAGTAACAGTTTAGTAATTTTTTTTTCAAATACAACCTATTTAACAGTACCTAAAGAAATAGTCATTAAATGATAACAAGTATTTATTCATTATACATAACAAATTAGGTGATGGTAAGTATTTTTGGTGTGAACACACACTTTTTGACATGGACAAATTGTATACTTTTTCTATTATATTTTTTCACAAGTATATGTGTTGAAAACTATTGGCTTGCAGTTTTTATTCGCTATATATGTTTGAACATTTTTTTTGTTGATTGTTCGGATAACATTACGACTGTCGATTTCTAACACATACTTGTTAACACGAAACGACACAGAGTTAATAGGTTTCGTGTTTGAGCTTAACAGATTCCGTGTCTTAAATAGGTCGACACGTTTAAGACACGATATTGGGTCTTAACAGGTCATAACCTGTTTAATCTGTTTAGACTCGATAACAAACATGTTTATATTTTGAAGTATTTTAAAAAATATAAATATTTATTATTTAGTTATTATAATATTATTTACTTTAAACAAAACCATAGTTCCATACCATCGTCTATTCTCATCCCGTCTCCCTCTAACAACAACAATACAATCGTCTTCTTTCTCAGTTCTCTATAACAAAACCCTAGCTCCCTAATCGTTCATGCTTGGCTGCTCCTCAGTCATCACTCCCCCGTGCCCAACGACCCTAGATCCCTCATCGTCCCTGCTCCTTAGTCCTCACTCTCTCCTGCCTCTGACAACCCTGGCTCCCTCATCGTCCTGGCTCTAGTCCTTTTGATCAGTCCCTAAATAAGCCTTATCGTGTAATCTGTTTCTAAATAGGTTCGTGTTCGTGTCTGAAAAAAATGACACGATTAGTTATCGTGTCGTGTTCATGTCTAGCACTTCAGGTAATTGTGTCTTATTTATGTCATGTTTAACATGTTATGCCAGCTCTAGATAACATTATGTGGTGATTCTTTTAATTCCGAAGAAAATCAATAAGTAGAATTCCTTTGTAGCGTTTTATATCACTTAATTTTAGCCTACTAAAAAGTTTTCATAATAAATAAACAATACTAATAATCTAGAATAATTTATATAGTTGAAAAGTTTCATAAGTGCCTTTAATTAATGAAATATCAATGCAACTTGATCTGTAGTATATACTTGATGATCATTTTCAGACTTTGTTTTTATACTAAATTTGGATTTTGGATAAACATGAATGAAGTAGATTAAAAAGCAAAAAGTAATAAGCATGCAAGTTTTTAAATTTTTACTACCCGAATAGCTTTGGGCGAATTCATGAGATATGATCGGATCAAAATTCAAAACTAAAATAGTAAAAAGTAATTAAAACACTGGCTAGCGTGGCATATGCAAGTAGAAAAAGAAATTGGCCACTCTTCAAGCATAACACGTAAGCATTTATTAATCAAATTAAGTGCCAAAAGGTTATGGTGTAGTGGTTGAGGTGAGTCCTAAAGTCCCAAGGGATCCGGGTTCAATCTCTGCTACCACTATTAATTTCTAAGGCTTGCAAATGATGTCTAGTTCTTAGTCTGACGCGGATCCAGGGTTCGAGCCTCGGCTCTCCCTCAAGCCCGGAAGGGGCCGTATTGGGGGGGATTTTTCCTTGGATGCTCTCCAACTCTGACGCCAAGTGAGCCCGGTTAAAACAACATATTGGCCGGAGTTAGACGAGACTCTCCCATGTGACGGGAGGTGCGACATCACAACATTCAATGTTCGCCGTTAAAAAAATCAAATCAAGTCAATAAAACGTCAAAATATTAATTCTTTTTTTGAGGGGATGGTTATCGGATGATAATTAATGTGGAAATAATTAAAAAAAATACGGATTACATGAATACTTATTTGTTCAAAATCAGTTTTGACAAAATTAAAATAGTTTTTATATATCTAGTGTATTTATCCATTTTTAGAAAAAGCACGCTTCCAATCTGCATGTGTTTCTATGACGCTATGATGTAGTACGTTACTTTTGACTGACTCAAAAAATCTAGAATCGACAAAATATATCACTCTTTCTTTTCTTTAGATCCTTAATGATCAACTCGTTATTATATATTAAGCCCGCTTTTTAATTATATTTCGTAGTTATATTTTATTGTTAATAGATTAGATGCACAAATATATAATTTATAATAACAATATTAATTAATTTAAATGGTTTAAAACATATGAAAATATTGCTTGCAAATTTCTAAATTGTTATATTAAGAAAATATATTAAATAACTAATTAAAATTAACACCAAACAACAAAGATGATTAAAACTAAGTTAATTAGAGTCCTCATCTCAATTTATAAAAAAATATTTACATATCATTTAAAACTATTTTCACTAATATAACTATAAAATACTTATATACATACATATATATTAAAACTTATATATGTTACATGATTTATTGTTTATTTGGTTCTAGAAAAATAACAAACACACACATATACGTACATATATATATACACACACACACTTAAATACCTTTGATTTTCTTATTTCTTTTACTTTTCATTAATTAAGACTAAATTATACTATTTTTTATCTTTAATTTATTTATGAAATCATTAAAACCGTGAAGCTAATTATCAAAACACTAATTTTTAATATGTTAATTTCCTTTATATAACAAAATCACACACACACATATATATATATATATTTTTAAATACCTTTGTTTTTCTTTACGACTTTTCATTAAGTTATACTAGTATTTTGTATCTTTAATTTATATTCGATTTTTAATCATTCGGTTATGTAAAGATTGATATTTTGATAAGTTGAAAAGTCAAGTAAATCAAAGTCTGCATGTCGTTAAATACTGATCGATCATCGAGTTTATAAAACATGAAAGAGAGACATGATACCTGCAGGATTGCGGCCACTTACTCTCATTTCTGATTGACACCGGGAGGAAGTGAAGGAAGAAGTAATCACTCCAATCCAACTTGGCCCCTTTCTCCACCCCAAGACGACTGCCGTATCCTTCGTAAGTAGCGGGGGAGTTGGCATACTCCTGCTTCTTCTCTAACGGAAGATGGAAAAACTCCCGCCATACCCTCCGTACTTCCGCCATCAGATGGTAGCTCACCCCGTGGTTGATAAGCTGGAAGAAACCCCAGTGGCGGCAAGCATCGGAGATGAGATCCATGGTGGTTTTGCGTAAGGTAAGGTCGTGGGAGTATAGGTTGGCGAGATCAATGACGGGAATATTATCTGGCTGGTTTGAGTTTGAGGAGATGTCCATGTGAAGTGGGCGGTCGTAGATGGGTTTGACATAAGAGTCAGGAATAGAGTCTATTCCGCTGTCTGAGAGTGATTGCACCCGCACCACCGGTTCGGGCCAGGCGCTTACCATATTGATATCTGGGTGTGGATGGAGGGAGAGAAGATGGTTTTCAGCGATCAAAACGAGTGCTTTCAGGATCATTTATATAGAAGATGTTGAGGAGACCGACCAGTTCTAGAATTGAAGTCGTCTGCGTATACACACGTACACACATACTAAATTAATTATTAATACCTTTAATTTACAAATATTCTCAATCATTCTGTACTTATTACCAATGTTTTTAAAACCGGACCGGACCGGCCCGGCCTGACCGGTCGGACCGGAAACCGTGACCTCCCCCGGTCCGGTTACATACTCTGAGACCGTTTGCTGGTTGAACTGGGCGGTTCAAGCGATTCAGCGGTCGAACCGCGAACCGGTGGTTGAACCGGTTAGTTTAATTAAAAAAAAAAAATTTACTATTTTTTTATCTTTTTTATCCTATAGTCCTTCTACTTACTTCTATTTACAATTTTAACTCAATTTAGCTCTTTCCTTTTAATTTATACGCTGCCACAGGTCCTCCAAAACCCTAATCAAAATTAAAATTGAAGATTCAAAAGAATTAAAATTCCTACAGACCTACAACCTTCGTCCTTGACTCAACATTGTTTAAATGGTTGTATATGTAGTATTTGGAATTTTTATATTTTTCTATATATTTTTATGAATATTTATATTATTTATTGCGTCATCCGTTTCTTGAATCCGGTCCGACCAGTGAACCTCTAAGACGTCCGGTTCGTTGTCCGGTCCGGTTCTGAAAACATTGCTTATTACTCAATATTTAATTATCACATCTATACTAAATTAAGGTTTAATGTGGACACTTGTCACTTTCTCATTATTCCTCATATTGATTTTCTCGTCCCTCTCTCCTAATAAATGGGCATATATCTTATTAAATAATAATGATATTATAAATATATTATTAAAGAAGAATACTAATTATATTATATAAGAATATATAATAGAAAATCAAAATATAACTAATTGAAGAAAATACTAATTTGTTATATACACACACATTTCCACCTGATATATCTTGAGACAATCATAATAGTCTGACAAGTTATTACGTATTTACAAATTTATAAGTTTTATATTTTTTAATATACAATCTCATGTAATACACGGGATTCTAACCTAGTTTGTTATATACACACATTTTCACTTGATATATATCGAGACGATCATAATAGTCTGACAAGTTATGATGTATTTACAAATTTATAAGTTATATCGTTTTCAATATACAACTCGTGTGATACACGTGATTCTAACCTAGTTCTCATTAAATACAACCATTCTTTTATGTATTTTTCCTTTTTCTTTTTTCATATTAAAGCTTCACCGATTAAAAATAATAATAATTTTAGATGAAAACATAAACAAAAAATATTTTTATATAAACATCGTTGAAAACATAAACACCATGCTCCATTACACATAGCCTTATAAGAAGACTGGATCGTTAAAGATAAAGTTGCTTGTAATTCTTTTATAAAAAAATTCTACTTCAAAATTGTTATGTTAATATATATATATATATATATATATATATATATATTAAAATCTAAGTAAATCTAGTGATAAAATCTAAATAAAATTAATACAGATTCTAATTCCTCCAAACTCCTAAACGTAGAATTTTCGGTATCTACACCAGGTTCATATTTGTTTCATTGGTTATTTGTTCATCATAGTTTGGTGGAGCGTATCTATGAATGAAGCTAGGGCCTTTACCCTTTCCTAGCATTCTAATAGAAAACAAAACGAAAGTACTTTATTATTATTGAAAATACAATTACAAAGTACATATTTGAAAATAAACTTTTACAAAAAAATTATAACTAGTCTTTCATTAGTTTCTTCCCTAAGTTTATTCATTTCCTCAACATACTCCCAAACCCTTGCTATGATAGATTTCCTTTTCTTCTTATCCTTGGACCATCCCTTCTTTACTTGTCCGTATCACGCAACGAACAGTCGAGACATTCGATCGAGGATGAAGAAGTTTTATTAGGATAACCATATTGTGGAGGTGGATCTCGGATTCCTACCACAATATCGTTATTAACGTTTTGATAAGAACAAGGAACATTAAAATATTCCTCGTAAGGATCATAGTTCATGGGTTTTGGAGCGATGTAAGAATCTTGAAGTATTGGAGATTCAAAACTGTAAGGAGCGTAATCTGTAACGAACTAAAATCTAAAATATAATGTTATTTTCCTAAACTAATATTATAGTGGTGAAGGATGAATAAAATGAAAGTTGGAGGCTAGTTACAAAAGGCGGAAATAGCTAACTTTAGTGCAAGGGGTCAAATTTCCAACTGCAGGGACTGGTTTTGTAATTTACCCAAATCTGATTTGGGTGAGAGGCTAAAAGTGGCGACACACACACAATGTTGTATGTGTGTGTCGCAAATTTGAGAGATGAGCAAGGCAGAAGAGGTCGAGATCATCAAATTAAGAAGATGCATGTGATTTCAGTTGGTTTTGGTGTAATCCTCTCATTCCAAACATCAAGTAAGCATCTTTTTTATCTTATGAATCACCATTTTTGGTGTTCTTGGTGGATTATGGGGGAATCATGTGGAGGGGCTGAATTAGGTAGTCTAGATGGTTAATAACTAGTTAAAAGTGATAACTTAGCTTGATTGAAGGTAATGGGAGGTAGATAACATCATGTAAACATCCAATTTGTGGATTCAAGAATTAGGATTCTTGAGAGAAATTTAATGGTTTTTTGTTTAATGGTGTTAGAATGTTAAATTGAGGCTGGATAAGTGTCTATGGTGTTAATAGACAAACAATTAACCATAAAGCCCCAATTAATTTGGTGTTTTGTTAAATGGGGGGTTTTGGTGGAACTTGGGTAATTCCTTAACGGGTCATTTGGGTTAAGGGGGTATTAGATAGGTTTTGAGGGTTTGATTATGATAATCTAACCTAGACAAATGATAATGTTGGTCATTTGGTATTAGGAGTGTGTTAGAATCTCAATTGGTGTAACTTTAAGATATCTAGACTAATGTTGAGGTGAATTGTATAGGTGATCACGTGGCTAAGATTGAAACTAAACCAGAATCATCTACGGCAAAAGGTATGTGCTTTGCACTTACTTAGTAATGATAGGTGGTAGTAAATGCACATACTTGATATACATGTTGATTTTGCTGATTATCATATGTGCAAATGTATATATGTTGATTTGGTGAAATTGAATATGGTGTATGTATGCAAAGGGTGGGTGCTTAAGGTGTTTGAGGTCTATGAACCTCACAATGTCGTATGGTAATTATAGTCATACAATTATTTATGAGTTATATGGCGTCATTATTATGTCTATGTCAAATGTACTGGTGGGGTGAATAAGGTGTAATTGAAGTCATTGAACTTCACAAGTATAAATGGTGAATTGGGGTCTTTAAACCCCATATGTCAGTAAATATTTAATATCAACAACCAGTTGGTCAAAATCCCCAATTTCCTTGATATTAACCCTAGAATAAAAACCCCTAAATTGGATGTTAAAATCATGTAATTCACCATCCCCATTATCAATAATACTAGGTTATAACTTCTGAACACGAATTTAGCCATTTAATCCCTCCAATTCACCCAATTAGGGTTGTTTAACCAAAACACATCAAGAACTCCATTAATGGAGGTTTAAGAGATGAGAAGGGACTTACTTGATGTTTAGATGATGATGAACATTCCTATAGCAATAGATTTCACATGTAATTTCACCCCTTGAAGTTTGATTCCTCCTCTTTCTCCCTCTCTAGTTGTTCACGCCACCGAGACACGTATACACACACACACACACTTGTTGTGTATCGTGATTTCTCCCCCCCCCCCCCAAGTAAATTCAAGTTTTTAATAAATTTACACTTTACCCCTTTCTACTTCTCAAACTAACTCTTTTAACCCCAAAGTTTAGAATTTACACCTTTAGGTTTTTAACCCTTAACTTTATTTTATTCCACTTTCATTCCCACAACATGATCTAATCATATATTGTCATATTTTAGAAATTTTATTCGTTACACATATGAGTATGTTGAACTTTTGTATATTAGCATCATATATTCACATGAATAGCAGCGGTTCAATCCTTAGTTCACCCCAATATTCGAATATTTGGATGTATAATATACTAAAATGATAATTCAATCTTCAAGACATTTTCATTTATACATAAATTTGTTTTCTGTGATTGTGAAATAATTGAAGTGAATTAGGATTACACTAAAATGAGTGAGGAATGTTGGTGCTTTTAGTGTCATCAATATCATTTTAATATAATTGGAAATTGATATGAGTTAGAATGTGTGAAATATACACTCGTTCAAGACTATTATAATTTCGGGTTCTAAGGAATCTCTAAGGTTATAAGAGGTGAAGCCACTAGACCATGGGGGTTCTAACGTGGCACCGCTCCGATGGGATCCAAGGGGCTAACCCCCATGCTAATGGAAAGTTGATTCAGATATGGATGGCTAATAAAAAGTTGCTTGCAAATGATCATCAGTTAGAGGTGTTGCTTGTGTTTTCTTGTTTGGTTGATCAAGTCGGGTTAATCGGGTTTCGCGTTAATCGGGTTTTTTTTGTTTGGTTATTTGGTTTTCGGTTTGGAATAAAGCAATGTAAATAAACACATATGTTCACAAAATATAGCCAAGTAGGGGTTACATTTCTTTAAGTGAAATGTAAGGCCTCAAACCAGGCACCATACAGTTGGTACTCCTAACTAGTTATACTCTATAAAAACATCTAACTTTCATTTACATAAACAGCGGAAGTCTTTCTCAAAATAATATTATCTTTAAACTCGTTAACTTTGATAACATTACCTAACGAATACATGTACACCAACCCGAGTAGCCCCGCTTCCAAGCCAAGATACCTCATCCAGCTGACTCTCCTACAAAACATTCTAACGTACATACAAAGTCAGCTACGCTAAGTGAGTTCTAATAGTTTAACTTAAACAGCAGCCAACTCATCTCTTTATATAATTATTTCCATTTAGGACCCTTCGGTCCTTATAAAATCATTTTATAAATTGTCCTCATACAGATAACCCTGTTACCTTACAATATTCCGGAGGATTCACCACCCTAGACTCAACCCATCTCTTTAATTCAGTAAGTCTCTCTGACATAGAATAAATTTACTATTCTGATAACTCACAATTTACCATATATATCAACCATACACTGGTTAACTCATCCAACCTCTAGACACCGACTTACCAGTCCTAACCAGGACTCTCATAAACCAATTGACTCAACAGTTGTACACAATGTACTCAGTCCAACACAACGGTAAATCTAACTCGACACACCACATTGATTCCATCTATTTATCACATTAATACCATCTCATACACAATTAATATAACTCATCACTTGCATGCAATTTAACACATATATATAAGCACACAAATACATACCTCATCACTGCACCCTCGTCAGGGTTATCCCCGTTGAGATACTCGTCCTAAGCTCAGCTCCACCTTTGTTACAGGGCCCCGCCACTAAACATAGCGACACACTCGTCATCTATGATGACTACCCAGCTGCCACACGGTGACTATATCATCTACCATACTGTGACTGACACATCACACGTACAATGATGACCCCGAAGGACTCCGTCCTCCACATCACTATTAGCCGTATACACGGACAACAATGCAATCACGCAAGGCAACACATATATACACATGACACTACCTGGACATATACTACGACTCACCACCATTTCACGGATCACTTACTTAGACGTATCCTCATAACGTCTAGAAACCTTACCCAACTCTTTCCGAATAGGAAGTTATACGACACACAAACACCATACTGAATTCTAACCCGTGTACACTATGGACACCCCATAGACCCATGCTAACACGACACCCGCCGTGTCACGAGGACAACGACACAATACACACAATCTCAAACACATAACGCTTAACAGCATACTAGCATTTACTTGACTCGTTAATGAACCCCGTACGGGTTCCCCTGTTAACTCTCCTTATATAACCATCACAGGTTTAACTAAATTTCTGACTCATCCCGACTAACTCATAAGATGACATACACAGATCATCCCAACGCTTTTTCACCCACCCTAAGGACCCCGCAACGACCTTAGCTTCATTATTACATAGCGATTTCATAGAACACTTCAAGTTTAAACCATAACTTGTAATACGTTCGCTTAGTAAAACACGTGAGTATGTACGATAGCCCCAAAACAGTAAAACTTTTAGAAGAGGGGATTAGAAACTCACCGGTTATACTAAGTCCAAATCCTAGCTCTGCAACTCGCCCGTTCACGTTCTAACCCAAACCTGTCAAATGTATGATCATAAGATCAGACATGTCCCATACGTACGTCAAGTAACGTATGATAATAAATTAATTCTCGACATTCGTCTCGTCATCGCCACATCCCCATGAAACCCTAGTTTCATGCGTTTACCCGACACGGACCGTCATTGCCCCGCTTGGAACTCGTATACTAGAACTGGGTTATGTGCATTCACGTGTACGTGACCATGCAAAGCCCACGCTCCTTGAACACACACGTGCATGTTTCGGGTTCTCTTGTTTGCATGCAAACCATGCACCAAGAGAAACCCTAGCTGGGTTCACCACCCTCTTAGCACGCGTCCGCCCGTGCATCACCATCCTCGACGTTCCCGTCGTTTGCTCATCTTCGCTTAATGTTACAAGCCAGTCACAGCCACCAACCTCCGTCACGAACTCAGTCTTCGTCCCTTAGTCGCGTAACAACGGTCGTCTTCATCATGCAGCACTACCGTGGTCGGTCCAGCCCTAGGCAGCCAGCCCTCTGCCTTTCTCCGCCTCCCGCCACCACCGTTGGTCCCTTGGTTCAGCGACAGCACCGATGCTCCCTTCCTCTTTCTCCCGGTCATTGAAACCTTGCCCTAACGAGTCTCCACCAAGCCCCACTCTTGCCGGAAGATGCCATAACTCCTCACCGCCATGCCGCTTGTTACCAACAGTGCCCACCACCACCTTCACCCATACCCTTGTCCTCTAAGGCTAAGAACTAGAAACCCTACTAGGGTTCTCGACCAAACAGTAAGCAAACAGTCAAGACGAATAGGAGTACGAGTTTTTACCTTAGCGAGTGATGGTGTTTCCTTTGCTTGACGCCGTCGCGAGAGCGTCGCATCGCACCGCCTTCACTTCCCCTCCTCGTCGGATCTCTCTCTCTCTCCCGATTTCCTTTGCAGTCGAGTGCTCCTAGGCCGATATGACCTAGGGTTTGCTAATAGGAGACTTATAAACCCTTGCATGTTACTCTTGGGTCCTTATGTTTCCCTTAACGTGCGTTTAAATCCCAGACACGCGCAACAACGACTAACTGGGTCCTTTAGTTTTGATAAACCCAACTTTACGTGAAAATCCGTACAACCCATGACACATAATAAGGATCACGGATGCCCACAGCCCGAACTATAAGTTTCTGAATTTCTGGGATGTTACATGAAATTTAAGATTACTCGTACCCTAAGTTTTCGAGTCACATTTGTACACAGAACCATAGTGATTACATCTCTCTATTGGAACATCCTCGTTGTACCGTCTAGGTGTTGATGGGGTATGTTCAAAAGTCGCCTATTTAAGATCGAGTTAGAAAAAATCGGATATATTTAAAACTTAATCTGGTAAACCGTTCCCTAACCTGAAACCCGATCTACACGAACAAATCTACTCGAATCATGAACAGGTCGGTTGGATTATTCGGTTAACGGTTTTTTTTACGTGCTTATCATTGGTGGTAACTAACATCATAAGCTATTTGAATGAGCAGTGATACCTTAATCCTTAGCCTCAAGTTACTACTTAGCAATGACAACTTAATCTTTACTAGGTTACTACTGAAGAGTAGAAATTAACGTGCAATAGTAACTATATCCAGTACTAAATGAGAGCAGTACTAACTAACTCAGAGTAGTTGTAACTCTTTGATGAAGTTTCTATATTAAGGTTTTCAAGAATATAACTGATAGTTGCTATCAGTTATAACCGCCAACTGTTGTACCCTTTTACGAAGAGTTGCAACGTTTCATCATAATCATTGTGATAGTTCAACCCCTATATAAAGAAACTTGTTTAGTCTGTTAAAATCATGAATTTTAGAACTTTGTTTTCATCAAGAATTCATTCATGTTCTTGCTTAGCTTTCTGTCTTATCCGACTAAAGATTGCGTTCACTCGGAACACTTTAATCTAATAATGAAACACACAGAAATCGGGTAAAAGAATGGGTGAATGTGGTTCACCATCCCAGCCTAGATTAGGAAGGTTTCAGTCATTACTTGGCATCAAGAAGTAAACCAAACAAGGTAAGGTTTGCACAAGTTAGGAATTAGACCAACCTGCAGTATAGTCTCAAGGGCTACAACTTTTGAACACTTCCAAACTTACTTGTCTCCCACCTCCCTCTTTGTCTGTTAGGTTTTAAACCCAACACTCAAAAATACATTTTTTTAAATCCTTTTCCACTTTTTTCATTTATTTTTACGGTATCAAAATATTTTGTTTCCTAACCGAACAAACATTTTAATTATTTGTTCGTGAATAATTTTTAAATGTGAATAATTTTATCTTTTTATTTTAAATGTGAATAAGTTTATTTTGAACGGCTAATTCAACATCCACTAATTTTACTCTTAAATCTACATTTTTGTCTACCATAATACTAAAACCTTCAACAATTTAAGGACGCTATGTATTACCTTGACACTACTAGGCTAGAAATGAATAATTTGTCGTTGGATTCCTTGATTGACAAATAATAATAATAACAATACATTGGTCATTTCATATATGTCTTTGTGATAACGTGTGAACAACGTGTAAGTCATGTATTCAATACTGTGGAAATCTGTAACAGATAATAAATCTTTTATTAATCATAGTAGACCGTGGTAATGAACGAACAACGAAAGCGTCTATTATTGACAAATGTGATAATCCACTAACAAAATTAAGCCATCATATAATTGATAAAAAAAAATAGTTCGATATCCGGCCTAAACATTATTAGACATAGTTATGGACTTTCAGATAATGCCATATCCCAATTTATGTTTCACGTTTTAATCACATGCATCGATGGAGTCGGTGTTGATTAATTTCAAACTGTTCCATCGGAAATATCACAAAGTTGATTAAAATAATGGTGCATTAATTTTTTTTTTCTTGAGCGGTGTGTGGGGCCGGTCCCGAGAATCCTTAACATGTTTTGGGCCCAGGGCGTGCAAAAAAAAAACGGGCCCCTATAATATAAACTCAATAATCTTATATAAAAAAACTATATATATATATATATAGGTAGAGGTGGTCAAACGAACCGGATCCGAATTCGATCCGATGGATTATCTGAAACCGGATCCGGCTAGAACCGGATTTTTTGGAACCGGTCCGGATTTTTTCAGAACCGGCGGATCCAGAACCGGTTTAGGAGTTCTTGACGGACCGGATAAAAATCGGACATTTTGGAACCGGTTTTTTCCGAACATTTTGGAACCGGTTCTAGCCGTTAGAGGGTAAAAAACGGCTATATAGCCGTTTATGGCCGTTTTTTTGTATTTTTTTTATTGTTTGAGGTTAGAAACTATGTATAAATAGGTATTGGGGGTATGTGTTAGTTCACCACAACATCCTAGCTCTCAAAACTCAAAAACCCTCTCAAAACGTAAAAAAAGCTCACTTTAACGCAAAAAAAAAACGCTCACATGGCTTCCGCAAGCACTCAAAATCCGGTTGGTGGTTCTACTAGCGAAACCACGGTGGTGAGAGTACTTCCTTGCTCCCGAAACCAAGAGATATGGGCTTATTTTGATTTAAGCGAAATGTCGAACGGTTCGCAAAAGGCTTCGTTGCAAACGTTTTGGTAAAATTCTGGGTGCTGCGGGAAATAGCACTTTGAGGAAACATATTGGTAGTCACGCAAAACACACTTAAGGTGAAGATCAAACTCAAATTGGTAGGTATGGAGGAGTTTGGCAATACAATGTCGAGAGGGTTCGTGAAAAAATGGCACATTTCGTCATTCAAGAAGGGTTGCCTTTTGATCACTTTGATAACCCGCGCTTGACGAGGATGATACAAGAGACACTTCAACCGAGCTACACCAATGTAAGTTGTTCTACTTTGAGAAGAGAATGTTTAAAAATGTGGAAAAGAGCTAAAAAAGAATTAATCTTAGGTTTTAAAAATTTAAATATCGGCATTAACTTAACCACGGATGTTTGGTCCGCTCCACATGGTTTACCCGAATCGTACCTTTGCGTTACCGCACATTGGGTTCAACCCGAGTCGTGGCAAATGATGAAGCGTACGATTGCGTTTGATTATTTTGGATATCCACATACCGGCGAAAACTTATTTTATATTTTAGACTCGGTAATTCAAACTTATAAAATTCAACCAAAAATATTTTCAATATCTTTTGATAACGCTTCAAATAACACAAACGTGGTGGAAAAATTAAAAATAAAATATGAACTGCCTTGTAACGGTGTTTTCTTTCATAGTCGATGTGTTGCACACATCATTAACTTGGTTGTGCAAGACGGTCTAAACGTCCAAGAAATAAGAGAAGTGAAAGAAAATTTTAAAGTGATGTTACGGGAAGTTTTTAGCACAAGCAAAAAAAGATATATAAACTATAGAAACTTGTGCCAACAAACGGATTCCATCTTTTTAGGTCCAAATTGGGACGTACCTACTAGATGGAACTCGACATGGAAAATGATTGAATCGGCCTTAAGGCAAAGAGTTACTTTAAAACATTTCCATGATGAACTTTTGCAAAAGAAACGCTGTTCACAAAAATTTTGATAATATAAGTTGGGATATGATCGAGAAACTAACTAATTTGCTTGAGTTTTTTTAAAAATACAACTACATGTTTATCGGGAGTTTATTATCTCATGTCTTCGCTAATACTTCAACAATTATACTTAATATGTAATAAATTAAAAGAGTTTGAATATCACGGCACTATTTTTTTTAAAAATGGTAACATCTATGAAAGCTAAATTTAAAAAATATTTTTCGGAAATGTCGGCCGTTGTTACATGTTCGGCCGCCTTAAACTCAACGATTAATGTAACCGGTGTTGAAACATTAATTGGATCAATATCGGACGATTTAAATATGTTCGAGTAAGACCCAAATTTTGAATCAAATGCAATAAGGTACTTCAATTCTGCTTTTAATAATATGTTTGATTATTATTTACGCAAATATGGTGGAAGTGGTGATCCATCAAACATACGTGAATCAATAGGTTCGGGTTCGGGTTCAAGTTCTAGTTGTTCAAGGAACCCGATGCTAAATTTATTTAACACTTTAAGAAACGAAAATACTAAACGAGCTCGTGGAAGCACACCAGGTAGCGAGCTTGGAAGATATCAAGCAACCGACTTTATTTCAACTCTAAGATCCGAAGAGTTTGAAAACTTTGATATCTTGAGTTGGTGGCAAGGAAGGGAATCCCAATATCCCATTCTAGCAGCAATGGCCCGTGACCTACTAACCGTCCAAGCTTTCACGGTAGCTTCGGAATTTGCTTTTTCTCTTAGTGGCAGGGTTTTATCTATTCGAAGAACGAGGCTTACACCGGAATCTATGGAGATGTGTATTTTCTTGAAGGACCATTTGGATGCCGCCGAACGTGTACAACATGTTGCAAAACTTTACCACCGTTGACCGATCCGGTCCGGAAACGATCTGGATCCGGATCCAAAAAAAATCCGGTTTGTGCAACTCTATATATAGGGGATGGTTCCCCTAAAAAATGCAATTTGGCTAAGAAGCCTAAGAAACAATCTCATCCATTCAATTGGATGATCAAGTGTAGAGATTTAAGTGTAGAAAAAATAAGGGATGAGGGAGCATTCTTGGAAAACCCACAATTGTTGACTTTTTTCAAACACCCCCACTTTTTTTAAACGTACATAACTTTTTCATGTGACCTTATTTTTTTAAAAAAATTACACCATAAAATCGATCGTTTTTTACCTTTAATTCGAGTATAGTATTGATATATTTTTTTGTAAAAACAAAATCGACACTTAATGAAATTGTGGTAATTTACGTAAATGTGATGGTTTATAGTAAAACAACACAATTAACTGTGTTGCATTGTAAAACAACACAATTAACTGTGCTGCTTTATTATAAAACAACACCAAACATAACAATTAATTGTGCTGTTTTACTATAAAACAACACCAAAACAACACGGTTAATTGTGTAACTTGTTCTTTTTAGCTAACCAAGCACAAACAAAACCAGCACAACAAAACTAGTATATCAAACCAGCACAAAACAACGTTTTGATGCATAAGTTTTTTGTTGCCTACCACTGAACCATTTTGTTGGTGTATGGATGCTTTAAATTTTTATTTTTAAAGAATGCTACCAAATTAGGCACATAATAAATTAACTAAAAGTAGCACAAATTAAAGAAACCAGCACATTTACGTAAATTGTATTGTTTTACCAGAAACCAGCAAATTTTTAATGTGTTAAATTGTGCTGTTTTACCCGAAACCAGCACATTTACGTAAAGTAGCACAAGTTCATTAAGTGTCGATTTTGTTTTTACAAAAAATATAGCATCACTATACTCAAATTAAAGATAAAAAAATGCTCGATTTTATGGTGTAATTTTTTTTAAAAATAATGTCCTTATAAAAAAGTTAAGAACATTTAAAAAAAATGGGAAAAGTTGAAAAAAGTCAACAAAAGTGATTATTACTTAAATACTCTTCCACCCCTTATTTTTCCTACACTTAAGTCTCTATCCTTGATCATCCAATTGAATGGATGAGATTGCTTCTTATTTATATATATATATATATATATGGGGTTCAAATAAGAAGTGCAATTTAGCTAATAAGCCTAACAAACAATCTTAGCCATCCATTTTTCTAATAAGGGATGAGATTCAAGTGGGGAAAAAAATAAGGTTGTAGGGGTATATTTGGAATAACCATTTTTGTTGACTTTTTTCAAGTTCACTCACATTTTTAAACGTCCATAACTTTTTTATACAACATTATTTTTTGTAAAAAATTACACCATAAAATCGAGCATTTTTTTCTCTTTAATTTGAGTATAATGTTGTTATATAAAAAAACGATTATGTAAAAAAAATAAAATATGTGTTGATTTTCGATAAAACAGCACTGATAATAGAATCTGTGTTGTTTTCAAGTAAACAACAGCAAACCAGCACAGGAAAATAGCACAACAACAAAATCAGCACAACAGCAAATCAGTACAACATAAAAAACAACACAAGTAATTTTATAAAATCATAAATCTGAAATAAAAGTTTTCATTTTAAAAGAAGAATGTAATAATAAAGTATATATATATATATATATAAATATATATATATATATGTACATACATATGTTATATATAATAGCAAATAATATGTTAATTGCAAAAGTTGAAACTTTGAAAAAAAATATGGCCGGAAAAATCATAGATGTTACAGTATCCCCAAGTTGAGGTGATGTCGCCCAGACGGTCTATAAAATAAACTACTAAACCTAACCTAGACTCCTAAGTAATAAAAGGAAAACTTATGAACTAAACCGCACTGACTGGCAAGTGTACATGTCGAGTGTAGCACAGCTTAACGGTAAACCGAGTTATCGAACCCTAAAGACACTGTATAACTATACTAGACTCTGACTCGGACTAAAGATTGATTTGGTTTGGGGGGTTTACTACACTACTATTAAACTAAGGAATGCAGCAAACTAAGGTCGACTCAACTATCAAGAACAGAGAACTAAAAGTGAAATCATAAGATGGGAAGAATATCACCTAGGTCGGAATCCTACTTGTAAAGCACAACTTCTATCGGTTCTGGAAACTGTAATGGATCTGGGTTTCTAATGAAACAACTCTAGACAACCTAGTGTATCCCTAATCACTCTCAGGGTGTCACCAACTAAGGAACCTAAAGATGTAATAACTCACCAGATTGTTGGATCACTTCTCAGGTATTTCCAACTATGATAAAGTACCCTAATAGACAGATTACCTCCCAGTGTCTCCGTCCGCCAATACACTCAAAGAATGCACGGGGTAATCTCGGGTTAACAACTATGACACGAATAGCAACAGTCACTAGACACCTAATACCGGCTTCCTCTTAGACAGCTGACACTCGGATTCCTAATGACGAAGACTAAACGACTAATTCTCACCTCTCGGGTATTAAACTAGGATACACATTTAATTCTAATCAGCAATCAAAGACAACTCCTATGGTTACTACGTCTAGCAAACCACCCTAATCACAAACCCTAAGATCTATGACCAAGATTCAAAGATCAAACTGGCAGACAACCACAACCAACGCAAGGAATTGAAATCAAACACAAGATCAGATCTAAACATGCAATAACATCACAATTATCAACTCAAGATCTTTTACAAAATCATAAATCCATTAATTGAATCCAAAAACCGAATAAAAATCCAAAATTTAATAAGTATTCATCATGTGACCTAGGCAATATCAAAGTTCTAGCCTAGGATCATTCTCAAAACATCCAAACAGAAGTAATAAGAACAAAACATGGTATCAAACATAGAAAACAAAGATAAAGATTAAATATTGAAAACCGAATACGTAAAACTACAACCCGGGATCCAAAGCTTCGATCTTTAGCCTTCAATCCACTTCCAAACTCCTAAAATCGCCTCTAAGAACTGCTCTGACGGCCAAAAATCGAACTCCTTGAATTATCGCTATCAAAATCAATTTAATTTGGAAATCAAGGGTTTTGCGGAATTTCCTTCCCTCGCGTACCGCGAGACATTTCCATATGTTCCTCGCGTACCGAGAGGAACAAAATAGTCGCGGCCCTTCCTGGCTTCCCTCGCATACCGCGAGAATTCCCTATCTCTTCCCTCGCGTACCGCGAGGAACTAGAATTCAACATGTTCTCTTTTTTTCTTCCGGCTTCGTTCTCTTGTTCGGTTTCTTCATGATATTCACTTGTATTCCACACGAGCTCCTGAAAACAAGACAAAGACTCAAATGTACATTAAAACGACTCAAAACAATTACAAAACTAATTAAAAACGCACTAAACACTAGGAATAAAGATGTGTGCTTTGCACTACATCAAACATCCCCACACTTAACCTTTTTTCGTCCTTGAAAAAGCTGCAAATGGAATCATAACTCAGATCTAACTTAACAAACATCAATTGCAAATTAGCAAAATATACTCACGCGTTAAAAAGCAATAATCAGTATTTCTATCCGATTAAACCCAAGCACCAATTTTCAAGCCCCGTATTGTGTTCTAATTCCAATTTATACATTTATCTCAATCAACCTATGTGACTCACACTTAGAAGTTACAGCTCTACCTAATCCCGTCTCACGGTCATGCTTAGGCACAGATCAAACCATATAGATTTACATTACCACGTTAAACTAAAATTTACAGTTTTCATAAATCAGATGAAATATGAATGAATGGATGATATATAAGCATTAGTTAGCAAATAAACTTTCATCTAGAGGCGTTTCAACCAAGTCACTATCTCGGAATGTAACACATAGACTAAGTCATAATCATGAAGCATATAAGAATCAACCCAGTGGTGTTTCAATCAGGCTGGAACCCGACGTGTGACACGTATGCGAAACTTTGATTTCAATCAAATAAGCTCAAGAATTATGGACTATGGATGCGGGCGCCACCGAAACTCGGATTTATTCTCATAAAAAGAGAGTGGTGTGCCATGATTTTTCATAAACCTCTAAATTTTAACTTAACGTGGTACCTATCACCCTATGTTGACAGTTTCAGTATTACCGATTACCTTAAGATGAATACCGACAAGATATCATGAATTAATTTCAATTATTAATCTTATTTAACACAAACAGGCTATTTAAGCTTTACTAGTTAGCCGGGTCTACCAAAACATCACTAATTAGACGTGTTTTTCTATTATTTAAATATTTAAACTCACAAGTAGATCGAGTTGTACTATCATTTTCCAAGTATAAGCAGTTATTTCTAAGGACATTTTTCAAAATTTTAATTTTTTTTTTGTATTTTTTGAATTTTTTATAAACAAGACAAACTAGCTAAACTAGACACTCACATCCTCACACTTGAAAGACACATTATCCTCAATGTGAAGCAAAACACAACTAAAAATTAATATGCAAAGATAAAAACAAAAAACAAAAAAAGGAAGCGACTTAGCTGGTAATGTAGATGTAAACAAATGTGCACGGTATAGCATTTCGGTCGCGGTTGCACAAACTGCCGTCGGGTTGCCTTTACAAATTGTATATAAGTGATAATCAATCCTGCCCGAATGGAGATTGAGTACGGGCAGGATGATAAAACCTGTAAAATAAACCTCACAACAAACCCGCAGCTTTAAACTGACTCAAATAAAATTAAAGACTCGACTGACTCACTAAGAATTAAAGACTCAAGATAGATAGATGTAGAAAAACATACTCAATGGGTGGCAAACACATAGACATGAAAGCCACAGCAAGGTGAATCATCGGTCATGAACGGTTTCTAAGTCTCCCATGGTAATGGTAGTCTAATGGCATGAATGATGAAATGGTAGGTGTTGAATGATGATGGATGATAATGATAATGGAGGGTGGATAGGTGGTGATGAAATATCATGGTAGTGGTGGACGATGAAATGGTAAGTAATGGTGAAAACGGGAATGGAAACGGGTACGGGAAACCATGGAAAACAAAAGAAAAAATCTTGGGTCAGGGCACCTTTGCGTACCGCAAAAGTCTGGGCGCCACTCCTCGCGTACCGCGAGGAGGTGGTTTTTAGGCCGGCCATGATGTTTGGCCTTCGCGTACCGCGAGAAAGACCCCATCATCCCTCGCGTACCGTGAGGGACTGTTGTTCATAGAAAGTTTCAAAAATTTTTCAATTTTTTTACTTAGAAAATTTTAGACCCCATAAAATTCTTTTTCACCCAAACTCACTAAAAACCTATCCCAAGCATACAAACGAATGTAGAAATACCTGGAACTTCATTCCTGATAATTTTTCTCACCGAATCAAGCGCGAATTCCTGCAAAACATGATACAAACAAAACACGCATACCGAAAACACATAAAAAGACACAGACTCAAACCAAGTAGTACACACAAACTCTACATCCCGAGCACTTGCCCGAGACTCAAACAAGCTTATCAGGAGGCTTCTCCTAAATCCTAACCGGTACCGCCTTCATCCTTCGCGGCCTACCGGTCCTCCAATTCAGCAACTTCACACTCTTATCAAACCATGAACTCAAAACAAATTTTTCACCCAGATCCTTCCACCACAGCTTAAATCTACCCGGTCCGAATGTAATATGCATCAAATATCCTAGCAAGTTATCACCTCTAAACATCCCCACACTTAGGGTTTTGCCTATCTCTAAATTAGATGAATCTATCAAAGCACGGTTTCTCTTCTGGGGTGGCCTATACCTAGGGGTGACTCGATCCCTCTCCCCTCAGCACAAACAACAGTAAAGACATGTAGAGGTTCAGGAATGGGTATTTCTAATGGCATGACCTCTACACTCTCACCAGGATCATCATTGGGATCCTCAACACTCTTAACCAACATCCCCACACTCGGGGGTTTACCTATGATCTCTTCCAATTCAGCCATTATCTCTAGCAAATCATCAGGCACCTCATCACCGTATTCATCCGGCTCATCTAACAACCTCTCTAACTCCAACGCCCAATCAGATTGTTCTTCTAAATTCGGGGCGGGTTCACCAACATCTAACAGCGGATCAGAGTCCTGCTGGTAGTCCATGAAGGCATCAAGCATGCACACAGAGTGGCTATGCTTGCCAACATCCTTCACGGACTGTGTGGCGTCAAATATAACCGACTCATCCCCCACACGAAGTGTGAGCTTTCCATCGAAGACATCGATTACTGCCTTGGCGGTGCGTAAGAATGGGCGCCCGAGGATGAGTGGGACTCTATCATCCACTTCCATATCTAGAATAACAAAGTCCACGGGGAAGACAAATTTACCTACTTTCACTAGAAGATTTTCCACAATTCCCCGTGGATACTTGACTGAACAGTCAGCCAAGGATATGCTCGTCGGCTGTGGTTCACCAAGGTCTAGCTGCTTGTATAAAGAATATGGCATTAGATTGATGCTAGCACCTAGGTCGTCCAACGCGTGGTGCATGGGCAAACTTCCTAGAAGACACTGGATCGTGAAACGCCCTGAGTCTCCCAATTTCTCGGGCAGCTGGTTATGCACCACCGCAGAGCATTGCTCACTAAGTGAGACTTTAGAGAACTCCTCGAGCTTCTTGTTGTTGGAAATCAGATCTTTTAGAAACTTGTCATACTTTGGCATGCGCTGGAGGACCTATATGAATGGGAGATTGAACTTGAGTTGTCTAAATATATCAAGGAATGTACCATATTCCCTAGCGTTCTTATATGGCAGTACGCGTGCTGGGTAAGGAATACGACTTAAGTCAACCCCGGGGGACTTCATCTCCACCCCCTTCTTCTTCTCCATTTCCCTCTCGGTAGGCTTCTCCATCTCTATCTCTTCATCCACCGGCTCTTCTTCTACCACCGGTGGGCTCTCCCTCTCTCCGACCATCTTAGCATCGATTGCAGCAAATCGAGCTCTCCAATCTACCTTCTTCACTTCCTCTACTGAAGGTATGCCATACTCAATTGAGTGGGAGTCATCCTCTACAACATCTTTCTACTCCACACTCCTAACTGACACGACCATCACTGAAGCGTTGGAGCTTGAAGATGGACCTCCCTGTCGATCTTTCAAGCTCTGAACGATGTCTCCTACCGTGCGTTGCAGATCCTGGAGTGCCGACTGTTGATTCTTCAAGAGAGTGTCATGGCTATCCAATCTCTGCCTAGCATCCCTGTCATTTTGCACTAACTGAGCAAGCAACTGTATCTGATTCTCTATCATCTCTTCGATCTTCCTTGTGTTGACACTGCTTCCTGAACTCGGTCCAGCCTCTCCTCCTCCATACTGTTGCTGGCGACCATTAAACCCAGGCGGGTTATTTCCAGATCTCCATCCCGAGCCATAAGTATTGTTGTTATTAAACCCTCGGTTCAGGTACTGGTTGCCAGCATAGCTCACATGCTCCTACACACTTGACAGTTGTGTAGCCGTTATACTAGCCTTTATACTAGCCTACACATAAAATCTCAAACTGGTTCAGGTCGGGTCGTACACATAAAATCTCAAACTGGTCCTAACTCAACGTTTTGAATCAGTTTTCAAACCGGGTTAGGTCAAACTGGTTTGTATATATGATCAGGTCGGGTTACGAACCGGTTTGGCGGGCCCAAACTGGATTTTTTTCATCTCTAGATACAATAGGATCGATCTTTCTTTCTCTTTTTTTTATTTTTTATTTTCTGGTATGTTAGGCATGCGCCTCGTCTGGGCTGCCTAATTGCTATTTTAAATAGCCCACCCAATTCCATAGCCAAGCCAAGCCAAACATGTCGGTTTCTTGTTTGAAGCCCAATTTGCTTATTTTATGCCCACAACACAAGATACAGTTAATAGGAGTTTTACATTTTTGTAAAGTTTAACCGGTTGAGAAATTAATAAATTCGTTTGCTGACTTTTTAATTTTGATATTTAGTTGATTGTAATAACAAAGTTATTTAGATACTTATTTATTTGTTCAAATTAAATTTAAACTGTTAATAAATAAACACTTAGAAAATGATTACTTTTTTCTAATGCTCTAATGAATTACAAGTAGATTTGTTGTTTATTGTTATTTAAGATAAACATTCGTGTTTTTTTTATATCCTTTTGATCTTTTGATTTGTATTCGTTTGATACATGTGGATTCTTAAAGCTTTATTTGGTTTATCATACATATGATAGTTGCTGGTCCATTCAAAAACCATTAGATGTGATTATGATTCATATGAGCGTTAGTTTGATTCGATAAATAGTGATAGATTTATTATGGTGAATATGATTACTTTGATCTCTATGATTAGTCCACCTACTTTTGTGCTCCATGACGCATTTGGCTAATTTTAAATTTTGTTTTGATATATATATCTGATTTGGGTCCATTATGTATGAATTTGTATGTACTATGATATGATTCGTTGTTCATTTGCTTTGATAGATCCTCATTTATTAATCATGCTATGAGATACCATTTATCTATTTTATTTTCCTTCTTTATATTATTTGTTCACCGGTCATTAAACCTGAATACATTTAGGGATACAATCAAGTTACTATATGTAATTAAGCCGGAAATTATCCATGTAAAAGTAAACTTTTCCAAAATATACAAATATGAAAACCTTCATAAAATTGGTAATTAATCATAGGGTTAATTTATTATATTGGAATGCTTTAGGAGATGGTCAAATAAGTTAATAAAAAATGTAATACCCAATAACATGTTATAGAGGGGAGTCATTAAGTTTAAAACAATAAAACCGAATAGGCCAATAACATCTTCAATCAATCAACCCTTGCACCATTCGAAGTCGAAGTTCGACGGTCGTCATTTGTCCCCACCCCCTTGCGAAATCGCAATTCACAATCAATAATCGTTTTGTGTTATTTGCAAAATCATGATCAACAATCATCAGGTTTTAATCGAAAATTTTGGTTTAAAATCGTTTTTGGCTGTTTGCAAAATCACAATCAACAAAATCATTTTTGGTTATTTAAAAATCGCTGACAACAATCACCAGGTTTGACAATCGTTTTTTAGGCCTAATGCCTCCCAGGTTTAAATTCATTTCATTTTGCTTTAAAATTGAATTACTGATTTGATTTAAAATTGAAAAATGTTTTGCTTTCATGATTGATTGTGAAGTATGAAGGTTTAAAATCAGTTTTTATTGCTTCAACTTTTGATTATTACTAGAAACTTATTTGTTAGGTTATTAGTTTATAGGTTATTAACTTATTGAAACTTATTATTATTTCACTGGTATAATTTTTCATTACTTATTAAAACATATTATTGGTTCAATGGTTCGCTTTTTCTTTACTTATTATTTTGTTTATTTTTATAACAATTATCGTCGTATCAATGAATTTTTTTTATTTTAAATACGAGTGCCTAATGAGTAGGTAAACAAAGTTAACCACAGTTCAAAAAGGTCAAAATAGTCTACATGACATGAGGGTTTTGATATTAGGGTGGTGGGAGCGGGAGGGCGGGTAAGGAGGGTACCACTCCCCAGGGCCGGTCCCAAGAATGCTTAAAACGTTTTGGGCCCCGGACATATAAAAAAAACGGACCCCATAATATAAACTCATAATGACATAATCAAAAACTACAACAAACGAATAACGATTAGCAAGTAAGGGGGCTTTTTTAATTCCAGCCCCAGCCCACTTATTTTGTTATTTTTTAATAAGTTTGAAAATCTAGAGTGTCTTTTTTTAATTCCTAAGTAGGTTAATAGGATAAATGGATAACACAAGTAGTGGACCTTTTTTTAATTTATAAGTGGGTTATAGGATAAATGGATAATACAAGTTGAGCATTTTATAAATATATATATATATATAATTTTAAAACTACGAGCCTCTTAGGAGATCGGCCCCCGGACGGTCGCCCCCCCCCCCCCCTAAGGGCCGCCCCTGCCACTCCCACTAAAACGGGTTCAAGCAGGTAAGGAGGTGCGGGTATCATCAGCGGTTTGGAAACCTGTCGAAAGAAGTTCAATTTGAACGCTTTTAGGGAGGTGCGGGTAGTGTGGTTGGAGGGTATCACTCCCATCATGAAGGGTACTTTAGGAGAGTAGGTTGGCTAAGTGATGTGACATCTTCTAATTGGTAAAATTTATGAGGGTACTTTGAGCTGGCGAGTAACACCCTCACCATTCTTAGAGATATGGAAGTTTGTGGGAATATGTTCATGCCAAGTAACAGCGGATGCATGTGAACAAAGTAAAAGGCTGCTCGTCCATCATTGCCACGTGGATTTCATTGGTGTCTAGTAGCATCAACACAAGGGACATTAAAAGTTGTGATAACGCGTAGAAGGCCCCCTCATGGCCTTCTAATGTGGAGGTCATCTGTTCGAATATCACTTGATGTAATATGTTCAGGTGGTCCAGAGGTTTTTCTAACAATGACCCTTTGAATGGTGGGTTTCCCATGGAATGGTGGGCGGGCCGGGTCATCAGCGCTATCTGCGATCACGGGCGTGGGTGACCTTTCGCCAATGGGTTTACCCGGATGACCGGCCTTATAGTATTCGTTGGCTGTTAAAAAAAACTACACAAGTTAATTTGGTGGAATTACATTTTCTTTTAAAAAAATTAATAATTTATTTTTAATTTATTCTTTTTCTTTAACAGCAACAAGATACTATACTATTATAGATCAAGGAGGCTTCTAGCAAGTAGCTAAAGCAGGGTTACACCGTTAAAAACAAACATCAAAACAACACCAAGCATTCCAACCTAATAAGAGAAGGTTTGTTCTATTCTTAATCCAAATAAAAGAATCTGTTTTTATGTCCTCAAAGGTCTTTTCTATGCTTCTGTGTGGTGTTGAAGATTCTATCATTCTTTACTTTCTAGATGAACCAAAAAGTAATCAAAATGATCATATTTTTATAAAAATTATTCCCCGTGACAGTCTTCGAAAACTTCAATAGATCCTTCACAGAATTCGTTGTTTCATCATCGAGAGTTTACACCATTTCTTGACCTTATTCCAGACCGCAGTTGCAAGTACATGATCGACAGATTCCGAAGAATCACCACAGAATACACAGGCTGCGTTTGGAACATTTACATGTAGGAATCCTATCTAAATAAATTCACCTTAACGGGATCCATTTTATCAAATCAAAGATAAATTTATCTTGTAAAAACAACTTCTTTATTCATTCATGCTTATTTTATTTTATATTATATTAAGTACAATATTATTCTTTTTTAATCAATACACAACCATTTTAAAGTATAAAATTACAAACCGTATAAACATAATGCATTTATCGTGTTACTGGATTTTAGGTTGAATGTTTAATTATATAATATCTATTAAAACTTGATTATGTATTTATATAATTTTATTTGATATCAGAATAATGTAATTTTATAAGTTAACTTTATGTATTGTTTAAAATTTTGGTTGCTTCCTATTATCTTATCTATTAAAGTATTATTGATGCATCATGTAGACTTCTAGAGTGTTGTTGCTTCTACTCCATGTCTTCCCCACATATATCCAAATCTGAATTTCAATCGTTGTATCGACAACAGGAGATGTTTTGAATATCATTAAAATTATTCGATACTATCACTTTGTAACATTTGTTTTATAATTATATCATGTTCTTTCTAAATTGTATTCGGTGATTTTAATAATATACAAATCATAACTCATTTAATTGTTGATTACTCTTTAACTAATAACGTTTCGAATCTAGTTTTCAACCAAATTATAATAAATAATGATTGAGCATTTTATTTAGTATTTATTATTTTACCATTTATAACTCCTATTGTAAGCCATGATTTATATTATTCATTCCTACTTTTCTATTGAAAACATTCCATGACGAATTCATTTTTATTTTGAATACATATATGTGTGGAAAATTTCCTTATATACATAGTAATTTAAAAAAAATTTTCTTTTTTTTTTGTTATTGAAATTGTAGTTAATAGATTATTTAAGGTTGTAATGTGAAATAGCATAACATCCTTAGCTAATTATATTAAGTTGGTCATAATTTGAATTTTATTTGAGTCACCAAACACAATTAGACATAAAATTATATAAGTCGATCAATTTTGTTTTTCTATTGTGACAACAGTCATAATCAAGCATTAGGCCGGGTTAGTTTTATAGTGGTGATAAACTGTTGAAGTTAAAATATAATGACATTGTCAAAAATATCATCATAACATCAAATTAGATGGGTGGTTTTCACGCCCGCGTGTTGCATCGGGGATACCGCATGTGCAAAGTGCGTTACAGCCACCGCATGTCAATCGATAAGATACTTAATCTCGACACGCACATCAAGTTTCATCTTTGTATACACTTCTCTAAAACGGTTGGGGACTCCGCATGAGTTTTTACATAAACTTTATGCCACGACCGATCAGTAAATCTAAAATTAATTAAAGAATAAAGAAAAAGTCAAATAAATAAATAAATAAACAAATAAAATATTTAAAACATTTAAAAATGATTTAGTTAAATAAAAAAATTCACAGAATAATTAAATAAATAAAAAGAGAAAAAAAATAAGCTAATTGGAAAAGCAAAAAGGAAAAAAAATGTGAAAATCAAAAGGAAGAGGGGGAGGGGGTTGAGGTTCGAACCCGGGTGGAGGCGAGGTAGGGAGGGGTGCTACTACCTCCACAAACCAATTATCTTGTTAAGGAACGAATATGAATAAGGTCTCTTTCGATTCGTTGGCAACCCTAATTGTTATGACTAAAAGATTTCGTAACAAATAATTTATCCGTAATATTTATTTCATTTTTATTAAAAAAACTTCAACCGATTCTTATGTAACATTTCAAAAATAAAACGACGAGTTATAATAATGGGTGAACACGAGACGAAGAGAATAAACAAACACGGCGTGACGGGCCGGCGAACTTAAGGGTGGCGCATAAGGGGGAGAAGCCTTCCTATAAATAGCCCAATTCATCTTCATTTCTCTCATTTGCAAGAATCTAGAGAGAGAAACCGTAGAAAGAGAAAGTTGACGGATCGACCCGAGATTGAAGAAGTGTGTTACTCCATAGCTCGTGAGCAAAACCTCTGAATCAGAAGCTCGATACAGGTAACGATCTGATCTAAATCTGAGTTTTTGTTCATTTTGGGGTTTTCGGGTTTTGGATAAAAAGATGGTATTTTTACGTATAAAACTTGAAAATGAACATAGATCTAGTATCTAGAAGGAAAAACGAACGTTTTTAAAGTCGGGATCTTGACGTGCTCAGATCTACATGCAAAAGTTAGGGTTTTTGCGGGGAAGAAGACCCTGCGTACTTAAAAGTACGCATGAACCAGGCCTTGTGTACTTGTTAAGTACGCATGAACAAGACCTTGCGTACTTGTTAAGCACGCAATAACAAGACCCTTCGCACTTGTTAAGTACGCAAGAACAAGGCTCTGCGCACTTGCTACGTGCGCAGGCATCAGGCCTATGGGTATATATATAGCTGGTTAGTGAAGTCTGTATGTTCGCCTAAAACAAAATGAGTAAACCGTTAGAGTCTGTATAGGATGTGATGTGTATTTAACTACTCAATCCAGATCGTACGTGATGTTGTTGGGCCTTTGATTAGGACAACCGAGACTAGCTTATCAGGTGAGTTCTAGAATCCCTCTTTTAAATGTTTAAATAATGTTTTTGGGCTGATGTGCATACATAACGATGTGACTGTTTTATAAAACGATGTTTATGAATGACGTATGTGACGTTCCATAAAACGATGTTTATGAATGATGTATGTGACGTTTTATAAAACGATGCTTATGAATGATGTATGTGACGTTTTATGAAACGATGTTTATGAACGATGTTTTGTAAGGAAAGGTTATGAAAGAAGTGTTTATGAAATATTTTGCCAAAAGAACTTTACTGAGACTAGCATGGTTGCTGCACTCGCAGCTATGGCGAAGGAGATTAAGGAGTTGAAGATGAGCGTGATGAAGTGTGAGGTATGTAGAGGAGGTCATGATACCATCGATTGTCCTGTCACTCAACAGGAGCAGGTAGACTTCCTAGGGAACCAAAAACCCCCTCTGTTCAACTTTGGATGGAGAACCTACCCCAACTCTAATTGGAGATCTAGCGGGAACCCACCTGGGTTTCAAAACCATCAAAATCAGTATGGTGGAGATAGAGAAGCAGGACAGAATTCTGGTAGCAGTGCTGGTGAAAAGAGGATTGAGGAGATGTTAGCTAACCAGACTCAGTTGCTTGCTCAGTTGGTAAAGACGGACCAGGAGACTCAGTATAAGCTAGCAGTCTGCATTCTTAGATTTGCAGCGCATAGTGGGAGACATAGCGCGCCAGATGACTGACCGATCTAGAGGTTCATTTTCTGGTAGTACTGAGACTAACCCGAAAGCCACATTGAAAGCGGTGACCACGTGCAGTGGTAAGGGAGGAGAAAGTGAGCAGACACCGGCATATGATGATAATGAGTCAGTTGATGAGGAGATAAAGATGGAGGCTCCTGGAGGGGTGCACGAGAGGCAAGTCCCAGCAAGTACGATGCCCAATAGTGAGTCTCCGACGGAGGAGGAGAAAAGTGAGGAGAAGAAGAAGACCCCTGATGTTGATCTTACTCGTGTTCCATATCCTACTCGCCTGATGCAGCAGAAATATGCTAAGGATTATGGACACTTTCTGGAGTTGTTTAAGCAGTTCAAAATTAATCTGCCTTTTGTTGAAGCCCTCCAGCATATGCCGAAATATGTTAAATTCCTAAAAGATCTTCTGTCGAATAAGAAGAAGCTGTAGGACCTTTCAACTGTCACTCTAAATGAAAGATGCTCTGCAGTGGTCCAGAACAAGCCACTGGAGAAATTAGCAGATCCGGGCGTCTTCACGATCCCGTGTTTGTTTGGTGGTTCGACTCTGTACCACGCGTTGGCCGATCTCGGTGCTAGCATCAACCTGATGTCATACTCTCTCTTCGAGAAGCTAGGCCTTGGAGATCCGGCCCCTACGCACATGAGCATATCTTTGGCTGACCGCTCGATCAAATATCCACGGGGAATAGTGGAGAATCTGTTGGTGAAGGTTGATAGGTTTGTTTACCCCGCGGAATTTGTCATTCTTGATATGGAGGTTGACGATAGAGTCCCACTCATTTTGGGACGCCCCTTCTTGCGCACCGCCAAGGCATTGATCGATGTCTTCGACGGTAACATCACACTTCGTG
This sequence comes from Smallanthus sonchifolius, assembly GCA_023525975.1. Taxonomy (NCBI): domain Eukaryota; kingdom Viridiplantae; phylum Streptophyta; class Magnoliopsida; order Asterales; family Asteraceae; genus Smallanthus; species Smallanthus sonchifolius. Next base: position 212,517 of record CM042025.1, read on the forward strand.
TGGGGGATGAGAATGTCACCTTTGAGGTCATGAAATCGATGAAGCATTCTAGTGGTCAGGACAATTCAGTGTTCTTTCTAGACACTTTCATATCTCACATGGATTATTTCCTTGACTACGTGTGTGGCGCTGACCTGCTTGACACACAACACCTGGGTGAGGAAGACCAGGAGGTTGAGACTGATGCTCTCCCCGAGCAAAGTTCGAGCCACCCGACTAGTAAACCGCCTGAGTACCCAGAGATTTTTAAGGTTTATAAAAACCACGAGGAGGAGAAGAAGCCCTCGGTTGAGGCACCACCATCCCTTGAGCTCAAAGAGCTACCCTCTAATTTGGAGTATGCTTTCCTGGATGGCGAGGTCGGTTTGCCCGTCGTGATTTCTGCTACACTGACAGAGGAGGAGAAGGATAGATTGATTTAGGTCTTGAAGGCGAATAAACAGGCCATTGCGTGGAAACTCACTGATATAAAGGGCATCAGCCCGACCTTCTGCACACATAGGATATTGATGGAGGAGGAGTACAAGCCAGTTGTGCAACCTCAAAGGAGGCTTAACCCGAACATGTCGGATGTGGTGAAGAAGGAGGTTCTTAAACTCCTGGATGCAAGATTGATATATCCGATTTCTGACTCCCCATGGGTAAGCCCGACTTAGGTCGTCCCGAAGAAGGGTGGGATGACAGTCGTGAAGAATGAGAAGAACGAGTTGATCCCTACGAGGACAGTCACCGGTTGGAGAGTGTGCATTGACTATAGGAGACTGAATGATGCCACTAGGAAAGACCACTTCCGCCTTCCTTTCATTGACCAGATGCTGGAGCGCCTGTCAGGGCAGCAGTTTTATTGTTTCCTTGATGGTTTCTCGGGTTATTTCCAGATCCCCATTGCATCGGAGTATCAGGAGAAAACCACCTGTACATGCCCGTACGGTACCTTCGCGTACCGACGTATGCCATTCGGGTTGTGTAATGCTCCAGCCACCTTCCAGAGGTGCATGGTGGCCATCTTTCAGGCATGATCGAGACTTCCATGCAGATTTTCATGGACGATTTTTCTGTGTTTGGGAGTTCTTTCGATCATTGCTTGCAGAACCTTGAGAAGATGATGAAGAGGTGTGTAGAGACGAAGTTGATGCTTAAATGGGAGAAGTGTCACTTCATGATGACTGAGGGGATTCTGCTTGGGCACAAAGTTTCACGGGTCGATATCGAAGTGGATAGAGCAAAAATTGACACGGTCGGTAGTCTTCCACCACCGACTAGTGTGAAATCGATTCATAGTTTTTTAGGTCATGCGGGTTTCTATTGACGATTCATTAAATATTTTTTGAAGATCACCCGACCCATGACCCGCCTTTTGGAGAAGGACGTCCCATTTGAGTTTGATGCGGACTGTTCGAAGGCATTCGAGTTCTTGAAGGAGCAGTTAGTCTGTGCTCCTATCTTGATTTCCCCCGAATGGAGCTTACCCTTTGAGCTTATGTGTGATGCGAGAAATTATGCAGTCGGGGCTGTTTTAGGCCAAAGAAGAGATAAGCACTTCCACCCAATCTATTACGCGAGCAAAACTCTTAATGATGCTCAAGAGAATTACACAACTACCGAGAAGGAGTTGTTAGCGGTGGTGTTTGCATTTGACAAGTTTCGTTCATACTTAGTGCTCTCGAAAACCATCGTTTATACTGATCATGCGGCATTGCGATGTCTGTTCGCAAAGAAGGATGCCAAACCTAGATTGATGCGATGGATTCTCTTGCTTTCCGAGTTTGATATTGATATCAAATACAAGAAGGGAGCGGAGAATGTGGCGGTCGACCATCTATCGAGATTAGAGGAAGAAGAGATTTCGCGGAATGCGGGTCTGTAATTTAAAATCTCTCGCGGTACGCGAGAGAGTAAAGAATCCAGAAAAAAATTGAAAAAATAAAAACCCCCTCTTTGTTGCCTCGTAGCCCATTTACAACCACCACCGGTGACAACCACCTACATCACCTGATTCCACCACTGGCCACCACTACCACATTCCCACCCCCGTCGTCCTCCTCACCTACCACCTCCATCATGTGAGTTCACCGCCGTTTGACCGCCGTACGCCGCCGCTTCCACCAACGTCATCACCATCATCATCGTCATCTCCGGCTATCACACCCACTACCACTCACCACCACCTACCACCGGCGGCCACCACCTAACTTCACACCAGCTGCCACCATCGTCATCGCCGGTTATCCCGTCACCGTCCAACACTTCACAGGGGTCGAATTCCGTTTGTTTCTTCATTTAGATTTCACTGTTAGCTACACATTGAGGTAAGGTTCCCTGTTACACCTTGAATTTGAGTCCAATTTAGTGCATTTTGAGTCGTTTAGAATAAAATGTAGTCGATTCGAGTGTCGTTGGGTTTGTAGGTTCAAAAGTAGCGTAAATGGGTCAGTTATTTGTGTATAGTAAGTCATTTGGGCAGGTACTATTTGTGCAATGAGTCGTTAAATTTGAATTTGAGTCGTTTCAGTGCATTGTGAATCAATTAATTGTAATTTGAGTTGTTATGGGCTGAAGTTAAACCGGGTAGAATCTATTTACAAATATCTAACGCTAATCTTGTGGGTAAATTGAGTTTTATATGCTACTCTTACGTTAGTTTAGTCTGTATCTTCAGTCGTGTACATATTTTTTGTCGTTTAGGTCTTGTAGTCAATTGTACAGGTTCGGTCAACTGTAAATTTTATCTCGGGATATGCCTATGTTTTTCTATGCAGGTTTAGACCACCCCGCCCGTTCTCAATCTCCATTCGGGCGAGGTTGTCTGGTTTTTAAATTTTCAAATAGGGTATCCCGAATTTTTCATTTTTTTAGTACATTAGTAGGCTATTAATTAGCCGGACGACCGCGAATGAAATGCTATACAGTCGTTCGGCATGTTGTATTTTTTTATTACCTATATGTTGTACTAACTTGTAAATGCATGTATGTCTGACCGAGGAGAGTCATCTAGCGCGCCCAAGCGCAGGCGGGGCCCACTTCCCCATCCTAAGGGGAAGGCTGAGGAGCCGCGTCTGATTCGTCGGGCACCACGTGTCATTCGATACGCGGTTCCTGAGGTCTGTCCCGTGCCCGATGCGGAGCCGACGCCGATAGAGGGTCGAGTTCTTTAGCACCATACCCTCCTCCGATTCGATCTCATGACAGAGGACGCTGTCCGGCTAGAGAGGTTCGTGGATATGGAACTATATCAGCACAGAGGATTTGATCCCGTGACGCCACACAGTACCTGGAGCTCACCATCGAGTTCCACACTACCTTCCGGTACGTCACAGGCCAGTTCGAGGAGCCTGCTGCAGTGTCATTTGCGTTGGGCCGACAGGTTTTTGACATGTCAATGCCACAGTTTGCGGTTGCCACGGGGTGGTACACCGAGGCCGAGGTGGCAGCACCGCCGTTTCTACAGAGCTTACATGGGTTATTCAGGAGGCGACACGACCAGGGGGTCAGCGACAGTCAGTTACGCGACTTCTGGCATTCCATCGCCTAATGACCGTACTCCTCATCTCTTATGGAGTCGTCCATTCGCGACCCCCTTATCCAATACATCCACAGGATCCTGGCTTGCGCTCTCATCGGACGTCGGTCCGGTATTGAGAAGTGCAACCAGTTGGATCTTTTCTGCCTATATTGCATCGTTGGCCGCCGAGAGGCCAACCTGGCAAGCATTCTCTTTTCATCTATTGCCAGGGGTTGTCGCGGTAGACCAGAGGCTAGGCTGGAGCTCGGGCCTTATATCACCAGGCTGGCAGAGCATTTAGGAGTGTTTGACCGATATCTGGGCCGCCTACTCACACCGGGTCTTAGATCCCTCGCGATGGAAGCCAGGAAAAGCCCCGACTATTTTGGCCCTCGCGGTACGTGAGGAGCCGGCCAAATTCTCTCGCGGTACGCGAGAGACCCGCTTATTCGGAAAAATTGGAATTTTAGGTTTAAAGATTATGTCGTCCATTCTTCAAGGAGGTCGACTAATTGTCGTCAAAGCGGGGGTCTTGGGCGATTTTGGCAAGAAAGATTGGATTTTGATCAAGGTTTCAAGGTATTGGAGACAAATCGGGTTAGAATCAAGCATTCGGTCACGATTAATCATTCGGTTGTTCTTGATCTGTGTTCTATGACTTTGTTTGCTTTCTTTAACTCTGATACTTCTTTCTTTATCATGTTTCTTGGCTAAAACTTTAGAACTACCTAGGTTTAAGATGATTGGATGTTAAAGTTTAGATTTTCATTGGTTTTTGGAAGTTGATTTGATCATTGTGCTATTGTCCAGATCTGATTTGATGTATTTAATGAATATGCATGCTTGTTATTGATTGTTTGTTGGTTGATTCATCTATACATGCTTTGTTGAATGTCTTTCATGAATGAGTGTGTAGTAGGTCGTTTACTTTGTGTTTACGATTAGTTTGTGGTTGTCTAGACGTAGTCACCATAGGATTGTCAACTAGTAATCAATTAAAATCAAGTGTTCTTCTTATCTAAATATCTGAAAAGGTGATACGTAATCGAGTAGTCTTCGGTGTTAGGGTTTCTGAGTGTGAATTGTCTAAGAGGGCGTTTCCTTAGAGGTCTATCGAGTCTATAGCATAATCGGTGATACCGAGAGGTGATCCAATAACTGGTGAGTTTAATAGCCTTTGAGTAGTCTTCTGGTCACATCCCGCGACCGAGAGTGATCGGGAATCCATTAGTCAGTCTTGAGGGTGTCATATCTTTAGATCCCAGTTCCATATCATATTCCTTAATCAATAGAAACCGAGCTTAGCATTCATGATTCATAGCCTAGGTAGTCCTATCCATTCTTATTGATTTCATCTCGGTCCTTGTTAGATAATCGTTTGTCTTCTTTAGTATCATTTGCCTAGTTTAATCTTAGTTCGTAGAATCCCCCCCCCCCCCCAATCCAAACCAAATATTAAGTCCTAGTTAGAGTCTAATTCGTGTTAGAGTCAGTGTCTGGTGGGTTCGATATCCGGACTTCTTTTAGCTGTGTTACAATTGATAGGTACACTTGCCTGTCTTTGTGGTCTAGTTTAGTAGAGTTGTCTAGAGTTTAACTAGAGTGTCTAGGTTAGTTTTTGTTTAATTTTATAGACTGTTTGACCGACATCAAGCCTCCTTATAAATAGCCCAAGTCACCTCCATTTCTCTCATTTGCAAGAATCTAGAGAGAGAAATCGTAGAGAGAGAAAGTTAGCGGATCGGCCCGAGATTGAAGAAGTGTGTTACTCCATAGCTTGTGAGCAAAACCTCCGAATCAGAAGCTCGATACAGGTAACGATCTGATCTAGATCTGAGTTTTTGTTCGTTTTGAGGTTTTCGGGTTTTGGATAAAAAAGATGGCATTTTTACGTATAAAACTTGAAAATGAACATAGATCTAGCATTTAGAAGGAAAAACGAACGTTTTTAGAGTCGGGATCTTGACGTGCTCAGATCTACATGCAAAAGTTAGGGTTTTTGCGGGGAAGAAGACCATGCGTACTTGTTAAGTACGCATGAACCAGGCCTTGCGTCCTTGTTAAGTACACATGAACAAGACCTTGCGTACTTGTTAAGTACCCAAAAATAAGACACTGCTCACTTGTTAAGTACGCAAGAAAAAGGCCCTGCGTACTTGCTAAGTGCGTAGGCGTCAGGCCTATGGGTATATATATAGCTGGTTAGTGAAGTCTGTATGTTCGCCTAAAACAGAATGAGTAAACCATTAGAGTCGGTATAGGATCTGATGTGTATTTAACTACTCAATACAGATCGTACGTGACGTTGTTGGGCCTTTGATTAGGACAACCGAGACTAGCTTATCAGGTGAGTTTTAGAAGCCCTCTTTTAAATGTTTAAATAATGTTTTTAGGCTGGTGTGCATGCGTAACGATGTGACTGTTTTATAAAACGATGTTTATGAATGACGTATGTGACGTTTTATAAAACGATGTTTATGAATGATGTATGTGACGTTTTATAAAACGATGTTTATGAATGATGTATATGACGTTTTATGAAACGATGTTTATGAACGATGTTTTGGAAGGAAAGGTTATGAAAGAAGTGTTTATGAAATATTTTGCCAAAAGAAGTTTATGAATGAATGAATGATTTTTAATAAAACGTACGAATGCTTTAACTGAAGTAAAAGAAGAGAATGTTTTCGAAAGTCACAAATGAACGAATCTGCCATTATTCCTTAGGGAATGAAGGTTATGGGTATGGGCTGTATGTTATGGGCCTTTACCTTTTAGGGGCTTTTGTGGCTAGCCAACTGTTGTACAACTGGGGTTATGACGGTCACCAAGGGGATTATCATGATCCTTGAAGTTGGTACGATTTACCTTACGGGGTAGTCGTGCTTGAAGTTTGGTACTTGTGCCTTACGGGGTGCAATGCTTGAAGTTTGGTACGTGTCATCCTTGTGATGTCGTGCTTGAAGTTTGGTGTTGAATGACCTAAGTATCGGGCCCTATGATTTCTTCACCCGAAGGACAGTACGGTGTTGATGGGCCTAGTGGTGGTGATCTTTAGGTTATTCCGCCAGTATGCGATGTTAGGAATTGACGGTTACGAGAAGGCGCAGATTCGATATGTTCGTTGACTTATGTTTATGATGTTATGCTATGTTATTGCATGATTTCGTACGCTTTTATTAATGAAGTTAAATGATATGTTTTTTGGCAAGTATTTGAAGTTAATGTTTTATGAAAAGCTAGAACTCATCAGCATAGCTAACTTTTTAGTATGCACATTCATGTTAAGGCAGATTATGATGATGGACGATGATGCTGGGCGGCTTGATGAGTTACCTGGATGATATGAAGACTAGCATCCCGTTATGATTAGTTATGTTATGCTTATGTATTAGACTATGTTACGCTTCCGCATGTTGAACAATGTTATGATTATGTTTTAATGAAATTTTTCGCTGCGTTATTTTGATATTTAAGTTTAATAATTGTTTGTGAATAAGTAATTCCTCGTAAACCCTTTTTTTTGCCATTTTTTCTTTTGTTTTTTTTTTTTAGATTTCTTTTTTATTAATATTTGCATCTACGTTTCCGTTTAAATTCTTTGCCGCACCCCGACGTGAGGCGCGGGTTTTCTTTTGTGTTCTTTTTTTTTAGTTTTAGATTTCTTTTTTATTAACATTTGCATCTATGTTTCGTTTAAATTTCTTGCAACATTAACGTTCTTTTTAAAAATTGGCCCGCACCCCGTCACGAAACGTGGGTTAAAGTTGCTCGTTTATAAGAAAAGAAAAGGTGATGAAATCTTTCGTAAGCATGACGATGAGCATCGCGATGTGAACAAATGTGTACGTAAAAACCAAATAAAGAAAAATAAAGAAATGGTTAGAGAGAGAAAGACTTAAGTTTCCGCGTAGAAGGATGAGAAGCAAACCAGAGTTTTTGTTTTGTCCAGGTCCCATTCATTTCTTTTCTTTTTAATTCTAATAATCTAAAAATATAATATTTTTTAGATTAATACATACACCGCTTTAATGCCCTTCAAAAAAAAAAAGAAACCTACATATTTAAAGTAATTTAATAAAGCGTAAATATTAATTAATAAAAATGGTTTCATATTATGTAGAAGCTAATTAAGCATATATAAATATGATTCTCTTTGACTAAAGCTTTCTGGTTCTCCTTTCTTCCTTCTCTCACAAAAAAAAAATCTCTTTCTTCCTTCCCAATCCATCTACCAAATTATTTCAACACAAAGAAATTAATTAATTAATTAATTAAACCTTTTTTTTTCTGATCGATCGATAGATCATCTGTATATATATATATATATGGAGCCTAGCCAGCTTCATCATATGAGTGTGGATTCAGGTGGTGGCGATAGGTTTCCGCAATGGAGCGTACAAGAAACGAGGGAGTTCTTGATGATAAGAGCAGAGCTGGATCCGACGTTCATGGAGACAAAACGTAACAAGGTTCTATGGGAAGTTATTTCTACAAAGATGAAGGAGAGAGGGTATAATCGCAGTGGTGAGCAGTGCAAATGCAAATGGAAGAATCTTGTTACACGTTATAAGGTGTGTACATACATGTTCTTTCTTTTCTTCTTTCAAATATATATACGTAATTAATTTATTATTTATTAAGGTGGTTAAAGAAGCAAAAAATTAATATTTATGTTTATACTGGCAAAAAATACATTTCCACCAAAACAAGTCGTTGATTTCATGACCAAAATATACACCTCGAACATTGATCAGTTACTATATATAAGTTTTATGTGCGTGTAAACATCACCAAGGAAGCTTCAAATATATTGATGTAGCCATATAACTTACAAGCCTTTTAGATATAATTAAATATCGATCTACCTATCACAAAAAGATGGTTATAATAAACATTGAAGTTTAAGCCCCATTTGATTTAAGGTTTTCATGATGCATGTTGAAGGAAAACCCTAGAACGCACACTTTAAGTTAAATCTTTTTTAACAGTAACACCTAGATAATCCAGTATAAATCTATCACCCCAAGACTCGAAGCCATACCTTTAATTGGTTAGGATGAGATCACCACTCTATCTTCTACCCTGTTAAGTTAATTATATGGAGGTGTATATATGTATGTGCATCTTATTTTTATTGGCAATATTGAATACTTCAAAATGACATTTATCTAGTGTTATCATTTCAAATCAAATGACATGTTAAATAGAATGAAAATTAGGCATAACACGAATCATGATGGTACCCATTAGGTCTTTAGTTGATTTTTTTAACAACATTATTTTACTCTTAAATACCACTTAACAAGTACTTACAGGATTTGAACTCACACCACTCTATATCACTAGGTCATGAGCGGTTAGTTGATTGCTTGACAAAATATATACTTGTTGTGGAAGAAGAAACTAATAATTGAGTTGTTGGCATGGAACATTTAGGGATTTTAAACAATGGAACAAGAAGGTATGAGGCAACAATTTCCATTCTATAACGAGTTGCAAGCGATCTTCACCAGTCGGATGCAAAGGATGCTATGGTTGGAAGCAGAAGGCATAGGATCATCCTCATCCAAGAAGAGACTCATGCACTTATCTTCTGATGATGAGGATGACATTAATATCAAAGAGAGTGATGTGGACAAGGCAGGTAATAAGAAGAAAAAGAAGACTACAACCACTAATGTTAGCAAAGATAGTAGTGTTAATTTGAAAGAGATATTGGAGGAGTTGATGAAGCAACAAATGCAAATAGAAATGCAATGGATGAAATTATACGAGTCGAAGGAAGAGGAGAGGAGGATAAGGGAGATGGAGTGGAGGCAGAAAATGGAAGCATTGGAGAATGAGAGGATTATGTTTGATCGGAGGTGGCGAGAGAGGGAAGAACAAAGAAGGATCAAAGAAGAAACCAAATCTAAGAAACGAGATGCCCTTATAACTCTTCTTATAAACAAGCTTACACCAGAAGATCATTTGTAAATTTATATGTACATACATATTCGTTTTTTTCTATTTCAAGAAAAACATTAAACAAATTGAAGGTTAGATTAAAATATCTTTTCATATCTTCGATACCTAATAAATAACATAATTAATTAGTTAAAGATTCTTTTTCTTACTTATTTTTTTCTTTATTATTAATTATTTAATATTCTTTACCAAATATTTAATATTTCGTTTGTAATTACTAAATTTTCATTATTAACTATTTAATATTCTATTTATTCAACCCGTGTAAAACATAGGTTTCTAACCTAGTTGTTTTAATATTTAAGTACGAGACATAAACATAAGCGTGCGAGTAACATTTTATTGTAATCAACCGATTTTAATAACCATTTATATTGGATTTTAGAATAATTATTATTGACTCGTTACTGCATCACGCCATGCAACTACGTGCCGGCCTTAAGCTACAGATGTTTAAAAATTCTTAACCTCATATATACCTATAAAAAATATATTTATTTTTCTCTCAAACATTCATTATAAGAATTAATTATTTATAAACTTCAAAAAAAATACTAGCATTAATGAATTAAAAAAACTATAGTGACAACCTTTAGTTGACTTTTTTTGTGTTCGCACATACTTGTTCTCATTACTTTGACATCTCAATTCCCAAATGTCAAATCTACTAGTTTTGTTAATGAAATGTTTACATGATAAAGAGAATTATTAATTAATTTACTTTTTATTTATTAAGTCTTTTACCAGTGACGGTCTTTGGGTAAAGCAAGTAAAGCCTTATTTTTGGGCCATCAAATTCAAAGGGCCTTAATTTTTTATTTTTTTATATAAAAACTCCTATTAATTTGTTTAAAACTGATTACTTTTTATATATACTAGATCAAGCTATTTCTTCAATTAAAAGTAAATTTGATCAATTTAAAAAGTTTGAAAGTATTTTTGGTTTTCTATTTAGTATAAAGAAATTAAAATCATTCAATGATGACGGTTTAAAACAACAGTGTATTGATCTTGAAAAATCTTTAAAACATGATGTTAGCTTAGATATCGATGTTCTAGATTTATTTCAAGAACTAAAAATTTTAAGACATGTTATACATTTAGAATACGACACACTTATTAGTATACTTAATTATATTAAAAAGTTTAATTCTTTTTCAAATGCTTATATTGCCTATAAAGTTATGTTAACTATTCCTGTAACGGTTGTTTTCACATAAAGAAACTTTTCTAAATTAAAATTGTTACAAATTTATTTAAGATCTACTATGTCACAAGAACGATTAAATGGGTTAGCTATTTTGTCAATTGAAAATGAATTATTAGAAGAAATTGATTTGGAAAATTTTATTAAAGAGTTTGCTTATAAAAAAGCTAGAAAAATAAACTTAATCTAAACATTTTATACAAGTACAAAACTATTAAAAAATGAATTTTTTTTAACTCTGCCAAATATAAACTTTTTAGTTTATTATTGTCAGTCCCAAGCCCGGATAAAGTAGGAGAGTTTATGACATGACCTTTGTTGAAAGGATCCTCAAATTTTTAGTTCACTTTAGTCCACCAATATGATTGAGCCGCCCCTCTCTTTTACTTACAAAACTATTATTTTCCGTTTGTATTTAATTCTCTATTGACATTTTCGAAGAATCAAACAAAATATTTCAAATACAATTATTAATGTCATTTTGTCGATACCTATATTGTCCCTATCACCAAAGAACAGATTCAAGTTTTTGATTTCTTTGGTGTTAGGCATTTGAAGGTTTTAGCCCATTGTCATATGAAAATTTAGTTTGACCGCAACCAAGAAATATTAAAAATGATATATTATAAACGTAGGTTAGAAACCCGTATATTACATGGGTTGAATAAAGAAAATATTAAATAGTTATTAATGAATTATAAATGAGAAAATACGATTGATATTAAATAGTTCCTAATTATATCTTCGATTAAGGTGCATTTATAATACCATGATTGAGAAAAAAAAATCTTAAGTTCACCGAATTATGACACGTGACGCAACCAGTTACTATAGGTATAGATACATGTACGGATGCATAAATATTTGATTTGAATAAATAGATATTTAATTTGTTATTTTACCTAACTTGACTTTTGTTGTTTAATTTAAGTTTGACCAATGATATGGTTCCATTTGATTTCTTTTTTCATCAAAATCTACGTATAAAATACAAATAAACTCTGTATCTGTAAACCCTATTGGCATCTATCAAATAATCACATCATTTATCAAACAATTGTTCTTCAAAAAGAATATTGTTGCTAGAAATGAGGCACTTGATAATCATTTCATTTCAAGCAAAATTCAATGTATAAATTATCAAATATCCATATCTACTTTTTTTCACTCAGTTTAGGGTCAGTTTGGTAGTATAAGACGTCTCCAGTATCGCTAACATAATGGTCTTTTTTCAAGCTTCTAATTAGTTCACCGAGTAGGTGAAAAGGTAGAGGCGTCGACTTTTTTGGTTCTCGATAGTATTTCCCAAGCACCGGTTTTGCAGCCTCCGTCTGCAATAAAGAAATAAATGATTATGAATACAAATGCAAGGTAGAAAAATATTTCATTGAACAGTGACAAAATCCATTGTCACATTTATAACCATTTAAGAATAACAGGTTTGACTCAAAATGTCAAAGGATAGATACCTTCCCTTGAGCATTCACATCAACTTCCTTATATTACTCATCTTTATCCTTATAATTACACTAAAAAACACAACTTTTTCTACCTTTTATCTCTACTTTTCTCTCTACTTATCTTTATCCTTATAATTATACTAAAAACCACTACTTTTATCCTTATATTTACAAAAACCTTATATCTTTTCTCTCTCCTCTACTCACAACCACTTTAAACCACTCCTTAAAATATACAAAACTCACTCACATAATTATACCAAACCTGCTCTGAATGCTCTAAGAGTACAATTTAAACTTTGTACCAAACTTCTATAAAAAAGGGGCCCACAGGTGTTGAGAGTTCAAGATATAAATGCAAAATCTTATCAAACCAATTGAAAAAATCTTTGGAGATAAGGGAAAGTTTGACTACAGGGGTCAAACCATGTGGCTTTCATATTCAAATTTGCTACGTTTTTTGTTACTTTTTCAAGATTTTCTTAATAATTAAAGCATCCTTGTAATATCTTTAGTAATAGAATTTCTTTCTGAAAACATTGTGGCATATTACATGTCATCTTTAAGAATCCTAACATAATAAGTTTGACTAAGAAAAAATATACTTATCTTTTCCAAAAGTTGAACTTAAGAATCCTAACAAAAAGGGACTAGTGACATTCTGTTTTCATGCAACTAAATTAATGCATTCTTGAAACATGTAATATAACTTTTTATGATTCATGAAGGGATACTAACCGCCTCAATTAGGTGATAGTGAGGGATCTGGGGAAAGAGATGATGAATGACATGAGTTCCAATGTCGTGATGGATATTATTAATCCAACCATAATCACGGTCTATGGTGGTCAGTCCTCCCCTTAGATAACTCCATTCCTGCAGAAACAAAAACAAAAAAAAATTGATAAAAACAAGAAATTGATACATATATAATTTGTGGGTCCCGGCGTACTCATGCAAACAGGACTCAAGTATACAAGCATTATTAGATCTGTCAGGACTGAGGTGCTAGGTTCGAATCACTAAAATCAAAAGTTGGCTCTTTTTATGTGAATCGCTAAAAACATGTTCGACTAGCAGTCAAATGTCCACAATACCCTTCAATATGGCTTAAATTGATAAATTTTGTTAGGGGAGTGAAACATTGCTACTTTATAACAATGACAATGATCAAATAGATAACTCTGGCTGGGGACATCCTGATGGTACTCCCCAACCAAATGGTTGTGGGTTCAAATCCTGCGGAGTGCAGGTGTGCAAAACATGAACAGAAATAAGCAAGCATATGTGACACACCAAAATAATAGGAAATTAATATAAAGAGCTAATACCTTTCCGCGATACCAAGGAAGTTTATCTTCATGACCATGGTGATGCAAGTAAGTAACAAAATCCAACCACATAACGTTTATCTGAAATCAAAACAAAATCCTACATCAGAAATTCCTTCTTTTATTTCTTTTCACCAAATTCAAACTCCCAGCTTATTTAACAACAAGATGGGAATACAATAATGAATATCAAAATTACCAAATATGGAATGCCATATAGCTTTAGCATTTGCATCGGACCAACAACAAAGTTCAAACCAAAAAGTAAAGCGAGCATTGTTGCCCAACAAATTGTAGAAGTGATCACGTCTTTTTTCTCAACCGGGACAAACAAATCGCTACTTGGATCAAAGTGTGAACCACTCTTGCCTGGAGATCTATTCCACTACAAAAGAAGAAACATGTATGTTGTCATATCATCGAGTCCACAAAAGCCAAAAAAGTAATTATAACAGTTGTATCATGTCATGTTGCTGGGTCGCAGACAAGTAATAAACCAATCAAAATCATTACAACAGTTGTATCACGTCAAGTTGAGACTTGAGAGAGAAAACCTTTTTCATTTTTCTTGAATATTTTCTCAAAAGGACAATTTCATATATATCTTCTTAAAAGTTCAAAATCTCATATCTATCCTTCTAATGCTCATAATATATTTACCCTTTCAAACACTAAAAATATAATACTTATTCGTTTCATAGTAATGAAGAACCCAGTTACTTTAAAAGAAGTAAAAAAACATCAAGTATTCACACTAATATCGTTGTTTTCCTGTGTGTTTATTTAGTTAACCCGGGTGTTATGGTTATATTTTACTTTATTTACCATGGAATGGGTAATTGTGATGCTTTTTGTGCTCTGAAAGGGTAAATATGATATTATGAAATTTAGAAGGATATATATGACTTTTTGAAGGATGTCAAATTGATCCTTTAAAGTATAAAGAAATAAACTTACTAGGTAAAAAGGATAAGCAAGCAATGGAAAAGGGAGGGTGAAGCGTAGTGTTCGTGTCATCCAATCCAAACTCTTGAATGTTTTCTCAGTTAACTATACAAGAAAGTTGGGAAATTAAATAAATTGATCATACATTTAAACCACAATGTTACAGCTAACCATAAGAAAGATACCGGGTGCCATGATTCATCGTTTTCAACATGCCCGTGGTTTTGGTGATGAGTTCTATGGCTGATTCTCCTGTAATATTGATTCATGAAACATTTTTAATGAAATCACAACCAATATTTACGATCAACGATATCAACAGTTCCATTCTTGATGCAAAGGATATGAACTACATCAGCAATTCATAATCCTATTTAAATAACAACATCAAAAACATGACGAAATTATTTCCATTTGCCCGTTTATGGAACTCTAATAATCCACATTGTAAAATAGTGAGATTATAAGTGAATCCAAGTGGATTTAATTAAAGCATACCATCCGTGATAAGGCACAAGAATTGAAGAATGCAGAAGATGCCCAACCACATTATTGAGCTTGGGATTGTTGGAGAAGCTTCCATGGCCACTGCAAATCAATATATAACATAACAAGATCAAAAACTGAAAAATTCAACCATACCCCTTTTGAATTTTGCAGTCAAATGGTTGATTTTGTTGAATCCAGAATTGATGGGCAGCCTTTTTAATCTATAATGGTTAACATTTTTTCTACAGATGGCCCTTTTTATATAATACGGAGACTTGGTTTAAAAAAGTGTGAGGCGAGGCGAGGCGTTTCGGTCCCAAAATCCGAGGCGCCACGCCTCAGGCGCAAGGCGAGGGCTTCACGTATGCGAGGCGCTAAAACTAAAAAAATAATAAAAAAATGTATTATGCATGACACACTTCACTTCTTAATCATAAAAACACAAAGCATACTTTAATACTTAGAAGTTAAAAGCTTAGAAGATAATTAAACATTCATAAATTGGTCACAGCCTCACAGGATAAACCCAAATATGGTTACAGGCCTGATTTAGGGTTATTTAAATTGGTCACAGCCTCACAAGTTAAGCTCAACTATAGATTTAGGCCCAAATTGGTTTAAATGATGGGCCAAGCCCAACTGATTTAAAGCTAAAAAACGTGAAAATACATGAAGCGGCGCCTCGCCTCGCCTCGCGCTTCAAGCCTGAGGCGGCGCCTCGGAGCGCTTCATGTATCTCGGGCGCCTCACCCATTTGAGGCGTTTTGCCCAGCGCCTCGCGCTTAAGGCAGCGCCACACAGTACGGAGAAAATTGCAATAAATACGCAGCAGCACACTCACTTCATTTCTAATTTGGTCACTGGACTTCACATATTGTTACTAAAATACCATCCAGATTTCAAAATCCTTGTAAAAACATCAATTTCGGAAAATGTTATGAAAACCATTAAACTTTAAAAAACTGCTAGAGAAACAATTCAGCAATGACAGCGGCGGTAAAAGTTATGCAAAATTTTCAGCTTTGAAAGTACAGGGTCTTAAGTCTTTAATAACAATTTATAAGTGAGTGACCAAATTTGAACTTAAGTGAAAGCAAGTTCCAATTTATCTCATATTAATATCTTATCATAGCATTTTTTGTGTCATGTGAGACTATATAAAACTTTTTATCATGTTTGAACCATAAAAATGACTAGTTTGACAATTAAAAGTCAAAACTAATAACAAAAACTCAAGATTTATGTAGAATAAAATAGATTACTCGATCATGATCAACAACAAGAAAATAACCCAGATAAACATGAACAACACCAAAACCCAAAAATTCAAGCATACACATTTTGACTTTTTGTAGTCAAATGGTTGATTCTTTTAATCTAGAATAGTTAACATTGGTTAGCAATAGTTCTTTAAATATAATAGTGCAAGCGTGTAGCAATTTGTAACTTTTCTTTTTGTTTCATGTACATCTAGTCATCAACACAAACTTGTATCATATTTGAACCCTAAAAATAACCATTTTGACCAGTAACAAATGAAACTAATAACAGCAAATCAAGATTACCAGTCATGGCCAAGCACAAAAAGAGCCCAGAACATGGTCCCTTGAGCAGCCCAATAAAGTGGCCAAACAAGCCAATTGTTGAGATGAGCTGCAGCTGCTGCTAATCCAAGAACAATAGCAACATCTCTTACAACATAACTCATTGACCTCCATGGATCTTTCACCCAACAATGTTTTGGTATAGCAGCCCTAATATCAACCAGTTTGAATGGCGGCGGTGCCCCTGCATCAAATTTCTCTTCTTCTTCATCTAAACTGATTCTCTCTCTCTCTAAATCTTGTTCATCAATTGATGGAATCCTCAATGGAGCGCTAACTTTGACTGCCCATTTTGAAAACCCATCAAGATTCGTTGTTCTTGATGAAAAGATTGGATCTTTAGAGCGTAAAAGAATAATATTTGATGGGTTGTGGGTAAACCGTTTTGTGGGTGTGGCTAAAGATTGGGGAAAAGGTTTAATAGCAGACCCTGATAACACCAATCCTGCCATTGTGAGAGTTGGTGTTCTCTCGTCCCACTTAACCCTAGATGTATGTATGCGTGTATTTATTAGAGGCAGATTGAAAGAATGGCCAATGGGGTGCAAGTAGATCAAATGGCCATATGGGTACGTATGGGTAGTGTTATTTATATTCCCATGACCTTAGATTTCGTTCGTCGTTTTTAACATTTTTTATATAATTTAAAAAAATAACATTTAAATCCATATATAGTGTTTGACATACATGAATGTATAATTAAATGAAATGGGTTATTATAAAAAAACATGTTTATTAATCACATAGAAATAGAATAGATCATTAAATAAGGAATACGATTCTTTTCCATCTAATTATTTTTATTTCTTTAGGAAGAGATGTTTTCTTTTCATTCTTTCAAGTAATTGAATGTTTTTGTTTAATTATTGACCTGACCCATATAATTTTACGACTTCTTCTGTTTTGCTTACACAAAGATCTAGAATGTTCGTACCTTTTAATATCCACTTGGATATTTTTCATTTTACAACCTCTTATATCCATTTGGATTTTATTTTATTTTTGGCGGTGATTTTGAATTACCAAGATGGTACCCTGGTTAACCTGAAAGAGATGATAAGATGAATACGGGTATTTCTTGAGGATTGATAGCCCTTCAAAACCATTTTATTTCAAAATGTGGGGTACGTCGTGTTTCGTGCTCAAATGGTACCTCTTAATCACATGAAAACATTGTACAAGCAAATGTTCGGGTTTATCTTGCACAAATATCGGCTATCTTCAGCGATTCACGGTAGCTGAGTGCAATATGAAGTGTTTCAAGGGTTTAACCAGACATGATCTCACGTTGGATCTTTTCCAAGGCTAAGTGCTTATATTTTTTTTCTGTTTCACTTTTACCTTTTTCTTTATAAATTTCTTAATCTTCCTTATTAGCTTGTTTAAATTGTGTACATATTTCCTTTGTTTCTGATCATGTATCTTCTGTTCACCCGAAACTTCATTTCATCGAAACTACTTAAACCGCCTGAAACTACCATCCACCCGAAACTATTTTGTTCTATAGAAACTAATAGTTTCGACAGGGGCATTTTAGTCTTTTGTCATGCTCAAATTAAATGTCTTCATAATCAGGTTTTCTCCCATGCTCATTCTCACTCTCATTTCCGATACCTCTTCACACTTTCATCTTCACACACAAAATCTCAAAACGGTCTAAGTTGCTTAATCAGTGTTGTTTATCTGATCCTCTATCGTCTTCATCATCAGGTAACAAATTTTCTGTGGTCTCTATCGTGATTTTCAGATGAACAAACCTATCAATTTTTCAAAACATTTACGTCTGACATTTCCTTTAAGATGATTAGGGCTTAGATCTTGTTTTTAACATCACCATTGTTAATATCTCACTTCTTCTTGTATATACTTGCATATTACTCACATATTTCTTGGTAAGAAGGAGTTTCGATCTACACAGGCCCCTTTCTCTTTATTTTTGTACATAATCTATGCTTTCTGAAAGATGTTTCTGTATATATGTTTTGTTTTGTTCCCTTTGTTTCCTTTGAGTCTGTTCAGACGATTCGGGGTTTGCCATCAAAACTAGTTGTTTCGATTAAAGGGTGTTTTGTTTTTAAAATGTTTTCAGAATTTGAACTGGTTTTCAATCGAAACTAGTTGTTTCGATACCCTTTCCTTCCCGAAACTAAGTAGTTTAAACTAGGGCTTTTGCTCGAAGCTACAAGTTTCGATAATTATTTCTCAATCGAAACAAGAAGTTTCGATCTGGCCTTCTCTGAAATTTTGCTAAGTATTGAGATTTTTGATATCCTATTTCTTTGCAAATATGGATCTCGTATTTGTAAAGAGACACAATGTTTGTGCTATTTTGCACACAGATGATCCTAAGAATGCAGACTTCTTACCTGTTCTCAATTTCTTGGCCAACTCCAATGTCAGCTTTGCCATAAGTCACAATCTGTCGGTGTTTGAGACCACCATCAGGCAATTCTAGAGTATTGCAACAACAACAATTATTAACAATGTGGAGCATATCCGTGCTACAATTTACAATCAGGAAATTCTCTTGTCTGAGGCTACTATCAGAGAGGTGTTATACTTTAATGACAGTCATGAGGCATCGGTGGAATTTCCAAGTTTCTATGTAAAAGAGTGTTTCAGAAGACTAGGCATCCTAATGAATTCAAACACGGACAGATTGTCAAGAATACCCTTCCCCCTTTATGGAGATATATAGTACATGTCTTCATACACTGCCTATCCATAAGGAAAGGTGGCTTTGACTCAGCCAATGTCATGGTGGCATCTGCTATTCTTGGATTAGTCAAGGGCAGGGATTACAATTTCTCTGGTTTAGGGTTTAAACAGTTGAAAGAAAACATTAATGGGGAAGTTAAAGAGAAATTTCTTGTTTATCCAAGGTTTCTTCAGATCATCATAAACCATCTTCACCCAGAGCTACAACAAGAAGGGAATGTATTTGTCTTTTATCATATGTCAGCTAAGACTTTAAGCTACATGAAGAGTACCAGCAAAAGGACCAACATAGCAATTGCTGATGTTCCTCTGTTTGGGCATATCTTAGGTGAAGAAGATGAGTTTGTTCCTGATATAGACCCTGCATTGGCACAAGATCAAGAGGAAGAAGAAGAACAAGAACATGACAATCAGGGTAATCAAGAAGTTGAAATTGAAATTCAAGAAAATCTACAACAAGAAGTGGAGCAACCAATCCAAGAAGCTGAAATTGAAATTCAAGAAAATTTACAACAAGAAGTGGAGCAACCAATCCAAGAGGCTGAGAATGTTGAAGTTGAGATTCCACAAATGTGGAGATGGTTGAATATGTTGAAGCTGAAGCTGATTCTAGTGATACTCTGGATGAAGGTATATACGGCACAAAATATGATGTCTTTGATTATGAGACTGACACTGAAGAACAAACTGAACCTCCTGCATCTTCATCCAAAAGGCAGGCTTACTCAAGTTCAGACTATGAAAAAGAAGAACCCCTTGCCAAGAGAATCAAGACTGGGTTGGAACCATTGTCCTCCTCTTCTGAGTCACTGTTTTCTATTCCTAAAAAACTAACACCAATTCAGTCACCTATCCATGTTTCTGCCACCCCACAACCAACTCCTCAAGCAACCCCATAACCCTCACCACATACCTCTCATGTTCATGAATCATCACCCTCTGTTCCCCGGGTGAAAACCCTAAGTCTGGAGGTGAAAAGGTTACAAGACAAAGTAACAGAACAAAATAAAGTGATAGAAGAATTGAAGTCCGATTTGAAAGAAAGCAAAGAAAAATTGAAAGATCTTAATGTTGAAGTTGGAGGTTTGCATACCCAACTAGATGTCCAACAAACTCAACTTGAGACCCAACAGAAACTAATCTCTGAACAACAACAAGACTTTAAGTCTTTATCTGATATAGTTGAGCAACTCAAATCCTCAATAGTCAAATCTTCACAGCAATAAACCTTTTTCTACAGTTTAGGGGGAGACTACTTCTGCTGGTGGACCCTCCTCCCCTGCTTTTGTAGCAAACCCTGAGTCTGCCATAACGCTCTTCAAGACAAAGGAAGCTCAGGAAGTAAAATCTGAAGAGATTGAGTTTGATCTTCCCTCAACTAGTGAAAGGAGAGTTGCCATGGAAAAGGGAAAAGGGAAAAGGAAAGGGAAAGGAAGCCGATGTTAAGCTTGTGGTCTTAGATGAAGAAGAGATTGGGTCAGATCACGAGCTGAATGCTCTTTTGGAAGAGATTGACAATTATGGATTTAATGAAGATTATCCAGAAATTTTTGCTACAGAAGATCTGCACGAAGAGAATGTGCGATACTTCACTGAGGAAGGAAAAGAGATCCAGGCACTCTCTTACGATGATAAAGATGAAGCAAATGTTAAAGTTGATCTGGTACACACTGAACCAAACCCCACTGAACCAACTCAAACAACTCACACTAAATCCACCCCTACTGAACCTATTCAACCTCCTAAACCAAATCCAGACTATCCCGACCCAAAAAGACCTTGGATGAGGAAATTACCTGTTGAGGAGCCTCCATGTTTTATTATCCATCAAGGCTCTAAATCCGTCGGTCATTGTGACACCTGCAAAAATTCCAGAATCTAAAACCTATTAGTTGGACTAAGCCTAACTAGTCCCAATAGAAATTCAAACCCATTTAAGGCCTAATAAGGATCCAAGCCTATTTGAGGCCCAATAAGGATCCAAGCCCATTAGAGGTCCAAATTTTACACAGTCTAAACACCATACTAGCCACATCTAATGACTTGTTACGGGATTCTGAAAATTTGAGTAAAGATATAAAAACGTACGCGATTTAGAAATTCTAAACGTTAAACGCGTCAGACACTGGTTCATAAACGGATATTCGGCACGATTATTTAAGATAACAAAGTATTAATATTAATTATTAATATCCATTCGGAAAGTCCATTTAGAAATTTCACACAAAGCACGCGTACGTAAACGTTAAGCTGCATTAGACACACAGTAGACCACAGTTAAGATTGTACGGTGATATTAACGTGTTTAAGTACATAATTAATACCCACACGATGTGATGGGTTTACAAACCTCGTTACCCACGTTGCAATGACGACAATAACGTGACTTAATTTAATGGGTACCCATGCTTCTCCATAACATAATCTTGGAGTCCTCATGGTATTGACAACTTTAATTTTAAGTTGTATTTGTGTGTTATGAACATTATGTACCTACGTGGAGATCTTTCTATTTCTACTAATAACTTTATTTATTTTATTTTTTTTGGAAATAGGTAACCTTCTTTGATATGTATGGACGTAAGTTCAATATTTCTGATGTTGGGGTATCTTGCGATGGAGGCACGTTTTTCTCTAAGAAGAGTAAAGGGTAATTTTTTTTTTCATATGATTTACTTCTAAAATACCCACTACCATTTTCTTTTTTACTATATTTTTCAATTAAGTTTTTAGGAATTCGTCGACCTTTCTGGAGATCGAAACATAGGTAGAAAACCTCGATGTTTTTCGATCGGAATTTGTTTCATTCTTCATGGTAGCAGCACGTTAATAGAATTTATATCGGGACGTAAAGAAAAAAAAATTATACACAGCCGCAAATTAGTTTTTTATAAGAAAAGGTTGAACGAAAGTTATTGTAGAAAAATCAAATAAGTAAAAAATAAGATTTACCCCTAGATAAAATTTTCAAACTTTAGAAAATTGAGTGTTTGAATTGCAAATTTTGTCAAAGTAAGGGGGCTGGGTTAGAAAATGTGTCGGTGGCCGGTGCCAATATTACAAATTAAAGTGGTAGTGAATAATATTTAATATTTTTTTTCTTTTTTAAAGTAATCTATACCAACAACGATATTTAAAAACTAAATTAGGTACTTGTCTTTAATGTATACTAAGTTATTACCCGTGTGTTACACGGATTTAACATAAGTCATATGATCATGATAATATGAAGAAGTCGAAGTGTTGTATGTCCTCAAAATAAATAATCATTATATAAAAAAACAAAAACGACAAATCATTGATTGTAGTACCACTTTAATTTCTTTAGTAACTATCCGGACCAAAATCAAAGAATCACTAACGGAAAAGTTTCTTTATTTCCAGATTCGTTGTGATTGATAGCAAAGAAAGTAGCATCTGGTGGAGCTCCCTTAATAGATGCAGAATCTCAAACCGTGAGAATATGCTCTCATGCCTCCTCTAAGTAATCCTCCCCATCTCCATCTGCAATTGTAACTATCATCTGTGAGCATTATTAAGGAGGAAAACCATTGAGATGTTCAATTTACACTCTTCATCCTCTAATATTGGTTTTGAATGTTAACCACCCTACTGCTTCACAAATTCAATAAACACATGAAATCTCTTAAATTTGTGAGAACACTTTTTTTTTTTCTTTCTATTTTTCTGATTACGACTAATTATGGTAAGTTTGGGCCATACAAACCTTGATTGCATCAACGTTTTCTTTTTCACTTCTACTGGTAAATGACTGAAATTATAATAATGTACAAATACCCAATATATATTTCAATCTAAGAAAAATGAAATCTAACTAAACCAAATTCATCCAAAATACCAAAATTTGATCTAAAGAACTGTTACTGATCATGTTGGCTGCTGCTACAGTTTGCCTGGTTATGTAATTTTGCAAAATAAAATTTTAAAATTATTATGTATATTATGGTTGTTCGAGAAAAATATACACCACTCAATATTTACACACTTTTATTTGCAAAATCAAACCAATTTCTTTGCAAGTTCAATATTTACACATTTAATAACAAAAATACCCCATACCAAACAAAAATATACACCATTAGCTAGGTTCTAAAAACCTGCATTTACCATAATCATCATCAGCCAAGATCCAGATTTATGAAAATTGATTCATGATACAGGTCTTTATTATTTGACAATCCAGTTTCATTCTAAAATGATTCTTGAATGTGGTTGCAAGTCAAAGCAAAAAAGACAGATATGGGTGACTGCAACATTTAAAAGAAAATGAAACACAAATACAAACATGTATTCCGAACTTTTCAGCTACTTTTGAGATGATAATGTGTGCTTTATCTAAATGGTTAAATAACCCCTAAATACAAACTATTTAGCTTGCTTTGTTACAACCATGTATTCCAAACTTTTACCACTCCAATTCATAACGTCCATGTTTAGAACACTCTTTGTCTACCAAAACACATTGAAGACCTCTCACATCAACTACAAACGTTAACAAATGAGTAAATAACAATCAAACAAATAAATTTTTGAGTTCACATTTTGTTGATATGAATAAGAAATTAGAACAAACGAATATTAAAAACAACACTGAAGGAGTTTGTTATTGAACTGTGGTAGCATCTTAACTAAAGGAGTTTGTTACAACTAAATACCCTTGTGACCAGTAAACTTAATTAAAAGAGTTTGTTTATGAACTGTGTGTAAGGCTCCTTTCCCGGGAGACCTCACTTGTTGGATTTACTCATAAACATAGTCATCCATACTGAACTTTTTAAGTAAAATCATTCAACATAGCGGAAGCGTACAATAAGTCAAATACATAACGTAGCAGCGGAAGTCTTAACATTTAAACATAAACATTGTCTTAACATAAACTCAAATAATTGGGATGTCAGTTGTGCCGAGTAGCCGTCACGCCTTAGCACGCCCCTTCTTCTTTCTACATGAAGTGCATACTAAAAGTCAGCTAACGCTAGTGAGTTCTAGTTTAAAGCAATCAGATATAAACTTATCATATAATATATATATATATATATATATATATATTTTTTTTCTTTTTCTTTACTCTACTTATTTCTTATAACATTCGTAATGAGTACGTATATAAATACATACATGCTTAGTTCTTCGTGCACAATCGTTGGTCATACACATATGGGTGATCAACCCGTTATTTTGCTTACGTAAGTCACAAAGACAAACGTTCTCGAACTACCGTCGTAGCCCATTTACTTAACCGTCGGGAACTAGAAACCGTCCGTCATATCTTAAACCGTCCGGCAAACCTTCGGCCGTCCGTCTTTACCGTCCTACCGTCGTAGTCCGTCATATTCGCCCGTCTGCCCTAAGGCATCCGTTTCCAATACGACTATTATTCATGCAACCGTTCTACTTATTATTGATAAAGCATTTGCTTCGACCGTCCATTGATTGCCTTTAATGCGTCTTAGCTTATGAAGGAACGTACATGTCCCGGTTGCATGATAGTCACATGGTCGTTCGTCTACCGAGTTAGCCGTTATCATCGAAGCGTCCATAACGTTTACTTATACTTGGCAAGCAATATATACATGGATATAAAGCAAAATTTCGTTCTTACACATTATGTTACTCTTTTCATACTTGGCAAGCAGTATATACATAGATATAAAGCATGATTTCATTCTTACACATTGTGTCATTCTTTTCATACTTGGCAAGCAATATATACATAGATATAAAGCAAGATTTTATTCTTACACATTATGTTATTCTTTTCATACTTGGCAAGCAATATATACATAGATATAAAACAAGATTTCATTCTTACGTGCTATGGCATGCTTTCATTTCTTTATTTATACACATAACATAACATTCATTCATATCATGTATACACTCCAGCCCCAAAACATTTAAAATCATTTGCACGTAACACATAAAGGGCACATAGAACTCACATGAGGAGTGGTTTCTGAAATAAACTTAGCTGGTTACCGAGCGTCACTAATGTCACTCACAATCTGTATAATGAAATCATACACATAAGGTAGTGCTCCTAAATGACACTAGACATTACTATGCTTGAACCCAATAGTTTCGGTGGGGGGGCTCATACTGAAACTATGGTAGTTTCGGGTCATGAGTTTATATCGAAACTATGGTAGTTTCAATAAGTAACTAATGTAAAATCTTAGTAGTTTCGGGTCATGGGTTTATATCGAAACTATGGTAGTTTCGATGAGTAACTTATGTAAAGTCTTAGTAGTTTTGGGTCATGGGTTTATATCGAAACTATGGTAGTTTCGATAAGTAACTTATGTAAAATCTTAGTAGTTTCGGGTCATAGGTTTATATCGAAACTATGGTAGTTTCGATGGGTCTGTATATATCGAAACTAGGTAGTTTCGATGGATTCGCCTATATCGATTCAATGCATCAGTCTTCCTCCCCGATCAGAACCCTAGATCTGACCTTATGATTTCAAGTTGTTTAAACCTCAAACTTTTCAAAACGTTCCATTTTCATCCATGATTATGAATATGTGGTTTGTTTTGAATATCATACGTAAAAAATACATCTTTACTCGTTTTTAACCCGAAACCCAAAAGTTATAAAACTCAAATTTGGGCCAGATGGTTACCTGTTTTCGTTCTCTTTTCGATGCTAGACGATCCAGAGGTGATGAGCTACAATCCTCGAGACTTTGAGCTTGGTCCCGAGCTTTCTCTCTCTAGACCCGAGCTCTCTCTTTCTTTCTCTAGCTTGGCGCAAATGAGGGAAATGAGGAGAGGCTGAGGTGAGGGCGTTGATTAGTAAGGGTTTCTCTTCATATTTCGGGCCCATGACCTTTGCCAAACCCACCTTGTTTTTCTTTTATTAGTTTTCTATTTATTCGGGATGTTACACTGTGTTAGCATCTTTGCTCATATTAGTTTCAGATTCTGCCATAGCATTTTAAATGAGAACCAGCATCCCAAATCTGCATGACATCATTGGCATAAATTTTGATATAAGTAAAATAAAATTCCAAAAAAAAGAAACAGATTGAAAATCTTTAAAAGAAACAGATTGAAAATGCCATAGCATTGTACTAAACATGAAATTGAAAATCTTTATGAATCTAACCTTTGCAGCCCCTTTTTCTAGGGTTTTGTATGATGATGCCATTTTCTTTTCTTTTTTTTACGACATTCGATCTAACTGAGTGATACAGTTCATCGTCAATATGCGCATAAACAAAACCATCAATACCAAATTAACGGAAAACCAATGAACATGAAATCGAGCTCCAGATTATATAGAAATAAAATTTGAAATCAGAAACTTAAATCGATGTCCAGACCCCCTTCGACTTGGACTTTGGATCAGAAAAACCTCGATGAAGAAGGTGGTGACCGATTAGGGTTGGGGGTTGAGAAAATCTGAAGATTGAACGTACCTGGTTGTGTTTGAAGAAACAAATATTCAAAATTAGGTACCTCTACGTGGAAGAAAACGGAGGAACAATCGCCATTAGGGTTTGAAGCAAGAAGAAAGGACGAATGAAGGGATTAGGCAACTATGTCTCAAATTAGATAATACGGGCCGATTTAGATTGTGGAGCAAATCGGGACCCGCGTACTAATGTTTTAGGATCCAGGCGGGAAAACTAATTAAAAGGCTCTAGAATTATGATGAGAATCCCAAATCTTAAATAGTATAGATATAGATATAGATTTTGATCTCTACATCTAGCTTTTAGGTTTTCTCATAAGTTAAACTTTTATTTAGTTAGTTTTATGATAAATTAAAATAGATGCTGGGTTATGTAATTTAGTTCAGTTCAATATAAGTTTATTAATTTGATATATTTGAGGTAACCCTCCTCCTTTATGATAAATTAAATAATAATAATAATACTAGTAGTAGAAAGACGAAAATTGTCACACGAATAATTAGTTTACGTAGTTTTTTCAACTATACATAATTAAAATTTGTGTGTTAATATTTTCGTGAAACTTTTTCTGAATCTATACTCTATAATAAATAAAAGTTTTGACGAGACACTTGTCGCTCTCTTATGCATTCTTAACTTTTTTTTCTCCCCTATTAATTATACAAATTTCTTTAATTGTTTTTATAATTTTTAGTTTCCCGCTTCTCCGTATTAAATAATAATGATTTCAATATTTTTTTATAAAATTTTTTTATTTTAAAAAATAGGTTTGTTAATAAAACATTTTTATAAATTGAACATTTTTTTCATTCTTTTTATAAAACATTTTTTAAAAATAACTATGTTACGTTTCTAGAATTTGTATTAAAAAACTATGTAATATATCATAAATATGTAATATGTAAATCTTTATTATTAAGCATATATAACATTACATTTATATTCAAATCTGTTACCTAGTTTGGTTATAAAGCATGTAATGAAAGTACCTTCACAAATTGATCTTCTAACCTAACTTTCTTTACCAACTTTTTGGACTCTCTAATTTGGAAAATTTAAAAGTGAATATCCTATTTAATACCAACTTGCCCTTTTTTTTTCCTTCAGATTTATTTGAGAAGCTCCACTTTTTTATTAAACTAAAAGGTTAAATATAACTGAACAATATAAGATAACAGATTACACCAAACATGTGTTTCTATATTACATATAATTTGACAAACATTGGAGTTTGAAGGTCATTGTATTCTGAAGTTTTACCACACAAGTTAAAACCAAATACAACAATTAAAAATGTACAAATTTTCTTTTTAAAATTCAAAGTTAAATCCACAAAGCACATAAGATTCTTTAAGTTAACTTTGTATATACTTGAAACAAGCTTGTCCAGAAAATGCTGGTAATGTGAGAGAAAACACCATAGTATAGTATGTCTGTCATATTGGCAAGAAACTGCAAACAATGATCATATCTGCCACCACTTTCTGCGTTCCATTGCCTTTACAAGCTCGTTTGCTAAGGATGCAAAGTCTTCAGCTTCGTTGCTTAGATCTTGGGTCCTTTTGCTAATTTTCTAACAAATCAGAGGAAGTTGACTAAATGAATTCAAGTTATAAATTATGTGATGCTTGCTAGTAAAGGCGACTCATTTACCAAATATGGGTCGACTAGAAACGGGTCAAATAGCTTGAATGATTCAAAAGAGCCCAAAGTATGTAATGAGATGAAAAATATATTCACCGAATACGACATGGCGGGAAATGATAAGTTTACGTGTGGAGAGTTCATAGCACTTGTAGCCCCGATGATTAGAAGGGTAGCCTAAGAACACACATGGTAAGGAACGACTTTGAAGTTTGTTTATAGAAGTGGAGGGTAGTAGAGGATAACATAGACATCCAAAGGTTTTAAGGTGGGTTGTTTTTTGTAAAGGAGATAGGTGGGGGTGTGGTTGGCTTTAGTTTTGGAGGGAAGGATATTTAGGAGATAGGTTGCCATTTGGAGGGCATGGTGCCAAAAGGTGAGAGGTAACGAGGCATTAGTAAGAAAGGTATGGACAATGTTATTTATAGACCGTATTTTACGTTCGGATTTGCCATTTTGGGAGGATGTATAAGGGCATGAGAAGCGAAACTCCATGCCATTTTGGGTGCAAAAGTTGTGAAAGATAGTGTTGTTGTATTCGGTTCCGTTATCACAGTGAAAAGCTTTGATTTTTCTTTCAAATTGGGTGTGGATGAGGGCATAAAATTTAAGAAAGATGGAGAAAACATGGGATTTGTTTGTTAGAGGATAAGTCCATAGGTAATTGCTATAATCGTCCAAAAACAGTATATAGTATCGGTGACCACCCGAGCTACGAATCAGGGAGGTCCAAACATCGCTATGTACAATGTCAAAAGGTAAATTAGTGAAAGATAATGAGTCATAAAATGGAAGTTTAATATGCTTGCCAAAAACACAAGATTGGAACAAATGTTTATTATCAAAAGTACGAACTGAAATAGACTTGTCTTTATTCAAAATACGTAATAAAGAGGATCCCGGGTGACCCAAACGGTAATGCCATAAATCTTGATACAAAGCCGCAAAAGTGGAGGGTCTTGTAACTTGAGTAGTACGCAAGGATAGCGGGTAAAGATCTCCGGTGCTATCACATCGAATGATAGGAATCCGCGTCTGGTAGTCCTTCACAAGAAAACCAAAGGGGTCAAATTCTATAGAAATGAGGTTGTCCGTACTAAGGTGACAGACGGATAACAAATTTTTGATAAGGTTAGGTGCGTGTAGGATGTTATTTAGTTTAATGGGTGGATACGGTGGGTTTAGTATGGTATGTCCAGTGCCGTGTATGGGTATGTTGGATTGGAATTGTTACCGACAACAATATGGTTTGACATGCTATTATTGAAATACGTTGAGATGTTACCTGTGGTGTTGGACATATGGTTGGTTGCCCCAGTGTCAAGATACCAATTCTGATCTGGATTGAGGGTCATCGTGTGCAGAGTCTGCTCAATATTTGTAGGAGTGAAGGAGTGATCCGAGGCTGCATAGGCATGTGATGGCAGTGCCCCCAAGGAGTCCTGCTCCTGCTGATCCAGTTCTGGTTCTGTGGGCAGGGGCTGGTGTAGTAGGGTACGGGGCAGGAGGTCCGGTCCATGGTGAGGTATGCCAAGGGGAGTTTGAGTAGGAAAAATGTTGCCCCCAGGATGGAGGAGATTGACCCCACTGAGAAAAAGGGTTCCCGCTGTTGTAGTTTGCCTGTCCGCGAGACCGACCTCTGCCTCGTCCTCATCCAGATCTGCCCCTACCACGATAAGAGTGGTCATGGTACCCCCTGCCACCATAGCGTTGGGGTGGGTCACTGTTGGTAGGACCCCGAAAGTCAGGGGACGTTGTTAGGGGTCTGGAGGCTGGGCCGGTAATGGTGGTAGCATGAAGGGCAGTGGCAGAGATGGATTGGGACTGGTTATTTTTTCGTGTTTCTTCAAAAACAAGTTTGGAACGGGCGGTGTAGAAATCAGGAAGAGGGGTAGTTTGTTGTAGAAGCATAGCAATACCTTCAAATTGGTCATTGAGCCTAGCGATCAGTTGTAGGACCAAACGTTGATTGGAGATTGGGGCTTCAACATTGCTCAATTGATCAGAGATAGTCTTGAGTTCTTGACAGTAAGCAGACACATTCGGGAAAGAGTCCAGCTGGATATTCGAGAATATGTTTTCAAGGTAGAGAGCCCGGGATGAGCGATTGTCAATGAAGATGCTCTCTAGGGCCTGCCATGCCTGGGCAACAGTGGCACCAGGCTTGATGATGGTATGAAGGAGATCGTTAGAGATCGTCCCATATATCCATTGTAAGACAATGGCGTCAAGACGAGGCCATAATTTTTCTGCAGCAGCCACATCTTCTTCTTTGGATTTATCTTTGGAAGATGAAAAAGGTGCGGGTGTAGGTGGTAGGATGTGGTCGATAACCTCTAAGGCACAACAATGGATCTTGAATAACTCAACCCAAGAGGTGTATTGGCCATTTTCCATCTCTAGAACGATGGGGATGAAGTTTTTGATATTTGTGACAGTGACAACAGGGTGTAGGGATGCCATTTGGGGTCAGGGTGGGGATCGGTAAGCTGTTTCAGGGTTGAGATGAGAAGGAAGAAGGGAGGAAGAAGGGAGGAAGATGATCGGAAGATGGCAGGGAGGAGGGGGAAGGCCGATGGGAAGGTAATTAGAGGGCCTGGATCTCTGATACCATAATGAGATATAATTGTGGCTAAACTCCTTGCCTTTCCATTATCATTGAGAGGTTAATATAGATACAATAGTTACACATAAGTACCTTGACTAATATAAATGTATACAAAGCTAATAGTATGTACAAATGCTTACAACCTCCTTAATCATGTTACTAAAAAATGCTACATTCTTGCTTTCATGATATAGTTATTATAATCACATTGAATACATCAATTCTTTATAAATGAAGACAATTACAAAAAAGTGGTCTTGGTCAACAAGATCTTGTTTCCACATGTGCTAAAAACTACCCACCCGGCCATTTTGCCACCTCTCATCAAGAGGCGGTATTCTATAGCTACATTAAATTTCTCCATATAAAAAACACAAAAAAATCTCAATTTTGGGAAATTTTTATTTCAAAATTACTTATTTTCCCAATGTTATAAGCTAAAACCTATAAAGAAGTCATGATTTTGTAAAAGAGATTCTCAACCTTCTTTTTCATGATTAAGGACATTTTAGGCATTTGACTAATAGTTGTAACAGTTATAATGTGAAGTCAAATGTTTGCTAATAAACAAACATTTTTAATAAATTACGTGGCTAATCAAATATTGCATATATTTATTTTGAATATGTCATATGCTATGTCTACATGATGAAAAAAAATCCTACCTCAAGCTTTTCTTGGCGTTCTAAAAGCTTGTTTCTTGCTTGTCCAGCTACCGAAGAAGCATCCTGAAAAAAAGAACCCATAACATGATTTTCAACTTATTTAGAATTTATATTTTAGCCACATTAGGACATCTGCCTTAGTTACCCCTGCATTCTTTCTATATTTAGCAATAATCTCTTCACGTGTCCTGAGTCTGGGCTCTTCATTATCACCATCAAGTAACATTTCCCTGTCGGTTCTCTTTCCTGTGTCATAAGATAATATTAATATTATTAATAGTAATATTAATATAATATTCACTAGGGTTTCAAATAAAGCATAGATTTAGAAATATTTCCGAACATACCAGCTTCCTCCTTTTGTTTTGTATGTGATGAAGTAGGCATGGATACAGATACAGGTTCATCGATTTCAATGTCATCTGCATTAACATATGTATTAAAGTTAATTAGTGGTACAAATACAAAACCAGAAGCAGCATCGTACATAAAATAGAAGGTGGCAATTTCTACCCATTTACTCATGAATGGGTCAATTCAGGTTATGCTTCATCTCTACCGACCCACTTACCCAAGGGTATTTTTGTAAAGAATACAACCTCTTAAATCATTTTATTCAAAACTTGGATTATTATAGAAATAACATAATTCAGATTATTACTGGAATAATATAACTTTTGTGATTATATTTAGACTCACTATCTTCTTACAAAAAGATTTAGAATTTTGTACACAAGTGTTTCAGGTCAACTTAATTCGCCTGTACCAAAAACTACCCATTTGGACCAGTGACCCAACCCCTCCATTTTGCCACCTGTAATGCATACTTTTGAAGCTATTTAGATAGATAGCCAGCTTACCTATATCAAGCTCTATATCTTCCTGATCATTAGCATTACTTTCAAGTGGATCTGGAAATGGATTTTTTGAAAAGATTCTGTCCAGATTGCTAAAACCTAATTTAAAATCTTCAGGAAAGTTGTTGTTGTTATTCGTTTTTCCTCTAAATCCTTTAAGAATATTCACAAGTGCTCCAGGGATACCCTGTATCAACAAAGACAATTTACAAGATCACTAATCATTGAACATTTTAGCAGTGTCACTGATCATATTAAAAACCTTTTACTACTATCATTTTAGCAAACTATTAGACAGAGTTTCAACCTGCTTTTTCTTTTGATTATGAGAACTGCTAATAACAGCTTCTACTGCAGCTGCAAGAACTTTATCATGAAGTGAAGGAAAAGATTCCATAACCCTGCAGTAATGAAGGCAAAACATTATCATTATAATCAATGTTTTCAGAACCGGACCGAACAACGAACCGGACGTCTTAGAGGTTCACTGGTAGGACCGGTCGGACCGGATTCAAGAACCGGATGACGCAATAAATAATATAAATATTCATAAAAATATATGGAAAAATATAAAAAATTCCAAAGATATACAACCATTTAAACAATTTTGAGTCAAGGACGAGGATTGTAGGTCTGTAGGAATTTTAATTCTTTTGAATCTTCAATTTTAATTTAGATTAGGGTTTTGGAGGACCTGTGGCAGCGTATAAGTTAAAAGGAAAGAGCCAAATTGATTTAAAATTGTAAATAGAAGTAAGTAGGAGGACTATAGGATAAAAAAGATAAAAAAATAGTAAAAAAAATTAAAATTTAAACTACCCGGTTCGACCACCGGTTCCCGGTTCGACCGCTGAATCGCTTGGACCACCCGGTTCAACCAGCAAACGGTCTCAGAGCATGTAACCGGACCGGTGGAGGTCACGGTTCCCGGTCCGACCGGCCGGTCCGGTCCGGGTTTAAAAACATTGATTATAATGACTGTGGCATCTTATGTAGACAAAGCACGGTGTCACAAAATAAAGATAAATATACCGGAGATCATCATCACTTTTCAGTAAAGAGAGAAATGCCACTTCAGACCCATTTATCTACATAAGAAAAAATTGATCAAAAAGATATATTCATTAAGCAAAAGTTCTAAAATATTTATGCACTTAAACTTCAAAGGTTGTAAAATTTCTAGAATAATACCATGGCAATCTGCCCATTCTCTGTAGAACACATAATCCTCTGCATATTTGCCTTGTAACTCCACCTTAATATTGACATTAATGAGGTTACTTTCACCAGTTCTAAGTCTGGCAAGGATCTGTATAAAACTATACATGTAAGCACAAATATTCATTTTCAAGGCCTGTAAGAATGAAAAATAGACAGAGAGAGACCTGATTTCCAATTCTCCAGATTGATATAGTAATACTAATCCACACTTTTTTTCATCTTTCTTAAAAGTTGAAGTCCAACAACAATGTTTCTCAAGTTTTACTTTAAGCAACGGTTTTTCATTCCCCTAGCAAAATAGAAGTTACTATTAGCTCACCACCAACAATTTTGACCCAATTACTTAAAATGGGTTGTATTTTACTATTTTATATCCAATGGGTCAAACGAGTTAGCTTATAAAACTTTGTTAAGAACGAAAACGACACGGGCGAATTTAAATGCTTACAACCTCTTACAGTTTTTATTCAAGAAAATTAAATATTATCTTCATAATATAGTTATTTAATAAGCATATTTAGTATATTAATCATTAATAACTTATAAAATTCAAGGAAAAAGGAACAAAATATTGATGGGCCAACATGACCATAGTCGTTCTGACTAAACTGAACCTGTTTAGACCCATTACCTAACCCGCCCATTTTGCCACCTCTATTAAAAACTGAAAAGATGGAGGGCCATAGCACACCTGAACCACAGATTTTAAACGATATAAGCACAGAGCATCCTTGCAACAAAGTAAAACGAGTGAATCCATTGCATTCTGTTCTGAATTGATATGTTCGGTCTTATGGTGGCCTATTTCACTTGTAGGTTCATTTCTGGCTGCAATATCCTTGGTTAACTGTGTTGACTCCTTTTGTTCCACCGACTCAACTATGGAAGTACTTCCCTCTGAAAGAATATACATAATACTGGTATTATTGTTAAATATATCATACTTGTAAAATGAACACCATTAGCATGATAGTTTTGAAATTTGTAAAAGAAGAAAAGGAATACTTCTTCCATCCCATATAAAAATGCTTGAATTGGCACAGTTTTAAAATCTTTTACTGTTTGTCAAATATCCAAAACTTCCTTCAACTGAGACGATTGACGAAGTACACAAATCATGTAACTACAATCAAGATGAACAACGATGACAATGAGGCTAATAGATAAACTAACTAGGTTCCTTTCTAAAAAGGGAAAGAAAATTTGCAGTTG
Organism: Smallanthus sonchifolius; assembly: GCA_023525975.1. NCBI lineage: Eukaryota > Viridiplantae > Streptophyta > Magnoliopsida > Asterales > Asteraceae > Smallanthus > Smallanthus sonchifolius. The sequence goes on from CM042025.1 coordinate 247,391, forward strand.
TAATGGGATAGAGTAGATTTGGGGAAACAAGTGTGTCAGGCAGGTTGGATAACGGGTTCAGGTCAAGATGGTCAATTTTAGTTTGGGTTGATTTGGGCCGACCTGCTATCACCTTTTGTTGTCTTTTCTTATTTGAATTCAAAAACAATAATGTGTTAGATATGATTACAAAAACCAATACTATAAAGATCAAAACATATTTTTTTAAATAATATGATTTAGAAGGTATTATGCATTTTAATTACTCTTTGAGGGACTTTCAACCCATTTGACCAGTTTCCATTTAGCTAAAAAAAAATATTTTACCCATTATAGCATAACACAAAATAATAGAGTAGTCATACTTGCCTATAATATGGATGGATATAGCAGTTGTATCTTTCTTCAATTGCATTGGTTTAGAGTTGATCATGCGATTATCACCATCAAATACATATAAATTTGCATCTCTGGTAGATACAAACATCAATTTCTCTACATTTTTGTCAAGATTCTTTGGGCCTACATCTTTAGGGCTTTTAACACCATTATATACAAATGATTTCCAGATCAAGGAAATCACTGGACTGCTAGGGTTAGGTAAAGATTCGGTTAGGAATGAAACAGAGAATGAGTTCATATCAAGTACTGCAACCTGCAATAAGCGCATTTTAGACCAAGAATAACTGTTACATGATGTGTCAAAATACTTGACTTATTTGAAAAGAGAGAAAAAAGGATAGAATGTTGACTCACACGACCGCATTCATGTGCAACGGCTAGTTTAGCTCCATGGTCCATATATTGAAGAGCTTGAACAGGGGAATCAAGAAGGTGGAAAGAAGCGATACAAATGGGACCTTCACCTTGAGGTTGTTTGTGAACTGAAAACAGTACCAACTTGTTTTAAGTAAAGCATAAAACAGTTAAAATATATGTTGGAAATAGGCTTACCTTCTTGTTTAATTCCTGTGACAGTGTGAAGATCCATCTCTTTTGAGCTGGAATTGAGATTATAAACACGAATCTACAAACTCAGAACATTAGTATGCAGTTAGGTCAAGCATGGTCAGCCGTTAAACCATTACTGTAGAAGCATCTCTTAGACTCTTACCAAACCAAGTTGATTGCCAACTGCTAATCGTGAAGTCGAGGAGCACAAGTTCAGTTCTGAAATTGGAGAAGTTGAACCACTCACTTTCACATCTTTCATCTGTCAATTGCCTCGGATATGTTAAATGAAATCCTCTTTGACCCATTTACTTGTTAATGGGTTGATTCTGGCTATTTTTTTAATCTCTAACATGTCAAGTGGGTTCATCTTCAAACGAACAGGTCGAAAGTTGTACAACGTGATTTCTGATGCTTAAAACCCGCTAAATCATTTTATTAAAAACTTAGACTATTATTGAGATAATATGAAGTTTGTATTATCTCTAAAAGTATTAAAAAAAATTGGAGAACAAGTGTTTCAAGTCAACCCAACCCGTACACCAAATTACCCATTTTGGCCCATCCACTTGCCATCTCTACTCCCATCAACTAAGCAAATATTTCAATTACCATGAAAAATTAACATAAGGTAGTGACTCACCGCTCCTATAACGCAAAGGATTGACAAGACTGGTGAGGTGGCATCCCAGATTCGAACAGATCCATCCATATAACCAGCTATGTAAATTCTCTCTATCACATAACCTTCAGGAGAAGTAAACTGATATGCTATGCCTCCTGATATGGGCCAACTCCCCACCGCCATTTTTTGTGTTGAATTAACCTTCATATTTGTGGCTACCTAAGTAAAACAGATTATTTTATTAATAATACAAAAGTGGATATAAAACCATAAATGCAGCATATAAGTATCTTTATTACCTCCACAAGAAACTTTGAAGTGTTTTCACTGCCAACTAGTGAGATGAGTTTTGCTGCACTTAGGACTGGATTAAGTGTAGGTATGACTAGAGGACATTCTAGAGAAGATAAAGTAATTCTTTTTTCATGTTCAGATGCTAAGGCAGCTAAATTCTTATGATTGACTAATTGCAGATGTCCTGGGCTTGTGAGGACTAATAAATCAGCACCATGATTGCTTATTGCACTTGGTAATAAGCACATATCAGCAAACGAGCCAATAAGAGTGACCTCTGCACGACCCACACATTTTAGGGTTTCCATCCCAGGGCTCCATTCAAGACTCAAAACCTGTAGCATCCATAAAATTAATAATTAGAGGAGGCAAGATGGATGGGTTGGCCCGACCCAAAATACTTCTTTGTCTAGTTAAAACTTTTAATAAAATTTAATGCATTGAATAACATTACAAGAAGAATATTATGACAAGAATATCTTAATCTTTGAATAAAATGGTTTATGAGGTTGTATGTAACAAAAATACCATACTGAACGGTTCCCTTTTTAACTATATTCATTTTTTAATCGTTTGAGATTTAAAAAACATATTGAGCCGGTCAGAAACAAATGGGTCGAAATTGCCACCTCTAGTTCAAAAGGGGTCGGGCTGGATTGACTTGCAAACATTGTTTATCAACTTTTTTGTTTTTTTTTTTATAAAAAACGATTCATTAACTATGATATTGAAACAACTTATTACAACAATAATCCTAAATCTTTAAATAAAATGATTCAGGAGGTTATATGGATCAAAAATTGACCTCGGGTGACTTTTAATCTGTTCAACTCATTTGACCCGCGTCCCTTTTAGCTAAAAAAAGGTTTAGATAAATTTGACCCATTTGAGATAAAGCACAACTCAATCGACCCATTTGAGATAAAACACAACTAAATCAACCGATTTGTAAGTAAACGGGTCGAAATTATATCTCTACTAATCTGTTAAACTCACCGTTAAGACTTCGTCAGACCCAATTTCATCACCTCCATAAACAAACAGTTGGCCATCACCGTCATTTTGGGATTTAGTGTTAGCTGACCAGTGCAAGACAATGACAGGTAGTTTCCTTTCGGCAGATGACAACTGTAACCTTACAACATTATTGTTTGATGCTGCAGTTTTTTGTTTTTTACTAGATTCAGTAGTTGATGTTTTCCAAAACATTATATCTCCATCTATGTATCCAACAGCAACAACTGTCCCATTAGAAGATGCCCAACAAAGAGCAGTTATTTCTTTTTCCTCCAAATCATGTTCAGGTTGACCAGAAAAGTCAACAACTCCATCCTTCAGTTCATAAACTTTATCACCTCTAACTACAACCACTTGAGCTTCAAAAATATCCCACAATATAATTAAGCCACTCTCATATGCAATCAGAACTCTGCAAAAGAACAACCAATCAGAATATGGTAATTTTGGAATCTGTCAAATATTTGGCAAATCCCCAGACAAAATTATTCAGGTCATAGGAAAATTAGTGAGTGTGTGCAAATACGGTTTCTTTCCCACTAAATGGTGGCATGTGGAAACTTGAGAAAACTAATATTATTGTAACATTAATTAATGATATAAACAAGTAAATACATAGATGTAGGAAATCAATCCCAATGTTTACCTAATGCCCCTATTATATCCTCATCTAAGTTAACTTAACAAATAATTTAATCTTAAAACAAATAATTTAATCTTAAAACTTATTATAGTACTTGTCTCTGAATTAAATACTCAACTAATAATTATCTTGAAAATAAGATGATGATAAAAGTATAACATATGGAACTAAATTCCAACAAATATAAAGGAGAGAACTTCAACCAATACTTGTATCTTGCCTATTCCCAGAAGAAGAAGGCTGATGAAGAACTCCAGCAATAGTCTGATGATCTGGAAATAATGACTCAGCTGCTTCTGTGGAGTAAATAGAAATACACTATATTAATATGTTAAAAAGAAAATAATTTTGACGCCACCAAATTCATAAAGTAACACTAGACTAAATTTGTTCCAAATTTATGATTTAAAACAAATATTTCTATATAAAAAGAGATAACTATTTACTAAGCACCAATTCTTTGGTGTATGTGATATTATTATTACCAATAAGGGATTTGGCTGAAATATGATATGGCAGCAACAAAAGTTCTCCATCCTCTTCATGCTTTAAAACAGACATCAAACCATTCTCATCTCCAACATACCTGTATTTAGTAACACACTAACTAACTAATGCACCACACATAAAATTTCAGAAACTTCATGGAAAAAAGCATTACGTAGCAAGTATTATTGCACTTTTTCAAGTATCTTACATGAAGAAGGAGCCATATATCACAGAGAAACTTGTAATGTTGGAGCTCCATTGCAAACTAGAAGCAATAGACCTATTTTCCAGATTCCACACCTGAAAGTAGCATCAAGTCATGAAGAGAAGTTGTAATTTAAACCAAAGGTATCTTGGTTTGCAGTTTCCAGTTTGATTTTAAAATTGATTAATGAGGAACTAGTCATTACCTGTATGTCGTTGTCATTGGAGATGCTGACTAGGAAACCTTTGTTGGATAGAAACTGCAAGAAGAATAAACAAGTATGTCTAACATGTTTTAAACTGTTAACAGGCGACATCATAAACTTACTAAAGAATTTATAAGGACAACAAATGGAATCCAACAATATGACATATGAAAGATTTCAAACCAATGTTTTGATCTTTCTAAGACTGCTTTCTACTTGTCATCTTCTGTAACTATATCTTAGGTTTTAGTAATGTTTGTATGTAGAGAACCAATAATCAAATGTATTCTGTTGGTTGCTTACTTCTACCAAGAAGTCTAGTCTTTATTTTTCTTTCTCATATAACATTATAACTACATATATGTGTGTGTATCTAATACTTTAAAATTTGTTGTATCTTCCTACATGTGTTCAATATCCTTGCATGTTCCTGCACTCATATCTTGCTTAGGAGAAAGAAGAGGAAGAACACACTTGACATAACAACATCAGTCAACAAAATGAAAAGGTTTAATGAAAAAACAACAAACCTCCAAATACTTGAAAGGTAATTGCTTTGGAGAAATTAGGAGTCCTTCAATATTATCACCACCAATCACTTTTATCCTGCCATCTCTGCATGGGTTAATAGGAAAGATATGAACTTTATATGTTTCTGCTGTAATATTTTGAACTAATTTATTTAGGCATACTTCTCAAAGAAGAGTGCAACCTTCCTTGGTGTAAGAAAAAGGACTTGAAATCAAAGTTACATACAAACTCAGAATATAGGACCCCCAACAATAATCCATACTTTTTTATATTCTACAAGAAATGACAACAAAAAGACTTACAATGTTCCAATAGCTAATACACGCTGAATAGGATCAAAGGCAAGAACCGACGCAGTAGATGGGACACTGTAATGGACTGCAACTCGAAAGTCCAACTCATCTGGTGTGAGGCAGCCTTTTAGATTCGGCTAGACAACAAACAACAAGAAAGTTGATAATCACACTACAACATTAATCATTTACAAAAAAGCATCTATAAGAACAAAAAAAAAGAAGATGCTTCCAACTGTTGTCTCCCAGTTGTAGCAATCTTCCATTGTGGTTCTAAATTTCTTTCTCGCCCATTTCTAGTAATTACAAATTTTCTATTTTGTCATTTTTGGGTTAGAATTGGTCATCTTGCAATTGCCCATGGAATTTGGTCCACATAGTTCTCTTGTTTTCTGACTTCCTTGTTACCAAAAGACACATAACTTAATCAATTTATATAAATTCTTTTTTAAGAAACTAGGTAAAACTAAATCCTTAAAATTTTCAAACCAGAAAACTTGTTGTCTCCATTTTGAATTAATTACACTTAAAATTTGGGTTGCATAGCTGCTCATTTAGGCTTTCAATTCATAACAAAATCCCTAACACAGTCACTAAAAAGATTTACAATTCAAAGTAACAATCAGATGATGAACAGACCGTCAATAATTAAAACTCACATAGAAGCTTAATTACATTATCATCATGAAATTCGAGAAGGCGAACCTGATGATGATGAAGATTGTGAAGCTTAGTTGCTTTCTGCAAGAGTTTCTTGGCAAACATGGGTGCCGATTCTTGTTTCTGGAAATGGTCTCGAATAAAGCTTTGAAGTCTTCTCCGGTCTCTGATCTCTCTTGATTTCAAAAAATAAACAGTAATACACACAAAATAATGATTAAGTAGCTGGTTCCGCTAAGGCTATCTTTAACAAAATTTAAATGAAAATAATAATAAAACTAAATAATAAAAAAGGAAAAAACAAAATTAAATAATTACCAGTTCGGATCGTCGAGAGCGAATACTGAGACGGGTTCTGATAATACCAATACCGGAAATGATGTTGTTTGCTCATAATAGGTTCGGCTCGTCACGGTACCACAACGGTAACGTCACTCGCTATAGGCAACGATACCAAACTCGATTTTGAATACAACTAGCTAAAAACAGAAGCGCACTCCGTTTTTTAAAAAAAAGTTAACGAACGAAAGTGATTAAAGAAAAACGAAATTAATAGAAAATTAAACGGGTTAAAAACGTATACTATAAGGGGTGAAAATGAAAATGTAAAAAAAGAAAAGAAAAAAAAACGTGTCGTGTCAAATTTTGAATCAATGAGCAACTGTTCAACCTCACTTCATTTTTTTGAAAAAAGTTAACGAACAAAAGTTATTAAATGAAAACGAAATTAGTAGAAAATGAAACGACGAATATTTTTGTTTTGTAAATCTCTTTGGTTCATGCATACTGAGTAAACATTATATAGTTCTTGGTTGATCTTCAAATACCTCTCCGTCCGGCTTCCTCCTCCTCCTTGGATGGAATGGAACTATCCCCATCATCAATACTATTATTATTATTATCCATATGCTCACAATCAAACTTACATCATCTAACTATTTGTTGTTAAATATATAAATAATCTAAAACAATGTAAAAGCTTATTATTGAAGATACGTTTGTAAATTTGATTAAGCCAAAAATGAAACCATTTGTGCAACCCACCATTGCTTTGATGATGTCACCAACATCCACTTCAATTTGAATTGGTGAAATCCGGAACATTTCATATTTACCGAAACTCTATTTAAAGAAGAACCCCGCTGCCACGTGGAAGCAATTTTTTTTTATTTTCATTTTTAACCCTTATAGTATATATAATATACGTTTTTAGCTCGTTTCATTTTCTATTAATTTCTTTTTTCTTTAATAACTTTCGTTCGTTAACTTTTTTCAAAATACGGAGTGCGCAGCTATTTGTAGTTTTTTTGTCAACGTTTCGATATAATTTTTTTTTAAAACGGAGTTTTATTCAAAATCATTGTCTATAGCGAGTGTCCTTACGAGCCGAACCTATTATAGGCGAACAACATCATTGTCGATATTGGTATTATCGGTATTCGCCTTATGGTTATCGACAACCCGAATCGGCATTTTTTTAATTCGTTTTTTTCCCTTTTTTATTATTTAGTTTTATGTTTCCTTTCTATTAACATTATTTTTAACTTTGCGCCTACGTTTTCGTTTAAATTTTATTAACGATGGGCCCGACACCATTTTCTATGATAACTATCGTTCGTTAAGTTTTTTAGATAACGGAATGCGTCGTTTTCTTAAATTTTTTTGGTCAACGTTCTGGTTTAAATTTTATTGAAAACTAAGTTTAATTCAAATTCGAGTGTTTTTTTGGTATCGTACATGATAATGAGTCTGGGATTCGATGTAAGTTTTATTCACGCAAACGAGTCAAACCAACCAGCCGCGAAGCACGGAAGGTAAAAACTAGTTTTATTTATTTGTCAACCTAACAATTAATTCACTTTTTTACTTGATATATCTTTATTTTTTTTATAAGACGATAACATGCGACTACGTTTACTTTTTAAATTGAATAGGAATAGTGAAGTTTAAAGTTTTTAGAAATTGACACTAAAGTTTGTTTTCTTGTAGAGTTGACTATAAAACTTTTACCTTTTTGTAAATTGACAATAAAGTTTTATACGTTTTGTAAATTGACAATAAATTTTTATATTTTCTGCAAATTGACAATAAAGTTTTATTGTTTTTATATTGACCACAAAACTTATAAAGTTTTATTACGTTTCAACGTAACTTTTATGAAAAACGGATCCGGGTTCGACGTGCTTTTTTATCTATATTTTTATATTCACAGTCGATACGTAGAGACTTCCTATGCCTCTCTAAACATGCCTTCTATCTACGCTTCGACGTGAAATTTTTTTATGTTAATTAGCAGCGCCCCTACCGCAATGTGTGCGTTTACATCACGGTTTTGTTTTTCTTTTTTTATAAAGTTTAGAATATTATCAGCGTCTACGACACAACGCGTGGATTTGAGTTTTTTAAAATATTGTTTTTTTGTACACTACGAATATACTGTTGCGTCGTGCTTATTTTTATTTATGTTTCGGTAATTTTATCTATATCCGATCTGGTCTAAGTTTTCGAATATTATCAACGACTCCGTCGAAACTGGCGTTTAAGAGCAGAGTCACCACTGCATGCGTCCGCCGCTGCGCGCGGACATGTTTTACTAAATTTTTCTATATTCTTCATAAATTTAAATGTCTTAAATTAACCAAAAATATAAATTCATAAATTTCTAGCTAGTGTAAAAAAGAAGTAAATTTATCTTACCTCATACATCAAAGAATTAATAAAAATATTTTGAAACATAGATAAAACCCGACCTACCTAGTAGTTTCATTCAAAAATCAAAAGTAAATATGTAGGCGTGTAAACCTCACGAATATTCAAATGCTTCCTGCCTACCTAAATATATCATATATTTCAATGAACTTTTGAAAAAGAAAATTCATATAACTTTGATTTTAGAGTAAATTGTTATTTTCGTCCCTGTGGTTTGGTCAAAATTGCCACTTTCATCCAATAGTTTGTTTTTTTGTATCTGGGTCCTCGTGGTTTTAAAATATTGCCATTTTCATCCTCGTGGTTTTAAAATATTGCCACTTTCATCCAGTCAGCTAACACCGTCCGTTTTTCTCAGTTAAATGAGGGGTATTTCAGTCCTTTTACTTATTTGTTTTATTTTTTCATCTTTTTTACTCTCACTTTTTAATCATCCCCAATTTAACCTCTAATTTAATCATCCACCTGCTGGCCTTCTTCCTCTTTTCCTGACCAGTTTCCGACGAGCACCACTGGAACACCTCCGTCGCTTGTTTCTATGATTAAAAAGTGAGAGTAAAAAAGATGAAGAAATAAAACAAATATGTAAAAGGACTGAAATACCCCTCATTTAATTGAGAAAAACGGACGGTGTTAGCTGACTGGATGAAAGTGGCAATATTTTAAAACCACGAGGATGAAAATGGCAATATTTTAAAACCACGAGGACCCAGATACAAAAAAACAAACTATTGGATGAAAGTGGCAATTTTGACCAAACCACAGGGACGAAAATGGCAGTTTACTCTTGATTTTAAGTCATAAATATGTAGGCGTGTAAACCTCACGGACATCAAGGTCGAAGAAATAGATCATAATATTAAATCCCTACGTTTTTTTTTTGTTATCAACTAGATCCAAATATAAGTCCATTTCTCGGGATCAATGATGTTCTTTTGATTTGATGTACCCTATCTTTCGTTGTTGTTGTGTTCGCCTTTCCTTTCGGGGGGCTTTGTGAATAAAATTTGCCATTAAAAAAATATATATAAGTTCGATTTTAGTTTTGCATGATCAAATACATATAAATAAAACTTAGTGAAAGTTTTACTTTATTCAGTTTGGGGACTCGTTAACTTATTTGTCAAGTTTTTTTCATTAGTTTTAGAAACTTAATATAAACTAGTTAGAATAGCCGCGCTTCGCGCACGAGTGTCATGTCGCTTAATTCACTCATAATAGTTCCGGTTCCTCACAGTAGCACAACGGTAACGGCACTCGATATAGTTTACGATAGCCAAAAATAAAAAACTCGATTTTGATTACAACTCGGTTTTCAAATAAATTTATATCGGAACGTTGAAAATAAAATATAAAATAGCCGCACACTACGTTCTTTGAAAAAAGTTAACGAACTCAAGTTATTAAAGAAAAAAGAAATTAATAGAAAATTAAATGGGTTAAAAACGTATATTATATATAGTACAAGAGATGAAAACGAAAACAAAAAGTAAAAGCATGAGGTGGCGCATATTCAGTGGTGGTGGTATTGTTCAAGTAAGGTTTCATTTAATCTATTACAAGCTAGTTATACACGCGCTACGCGACAGTTGTCGGGTCGATCGTTAATAAAATATAAGCGAAAATGTAGGCGCAACGATAAAAATAATGTTAATAAAAAAGCAACGTTAAACTAAATAATAAAAAAGGAAAAAAGTTCAAGTCGTCGAAAACCATAAAAACGAATACCGATACTCCGATAATACTAATACCGACAATGATGTTGTTCGCTCATAACATGTTTCGTTCATCAACGTACCATAACGGTTACGGCACTCGCTATAGGCCACAATAAAAAAAACTCGATTTTGAATACAAATCCGTTTTCAAAACAAATTTATATCGGAACGTTGACAAAAAAAAAACACTAAAAACATACGCGCACTACGTTTTTTTTAAAAAAAGTTAACGAACGAAAGTTATTAAAGAAAAACGAAATTATTAGAAAATTAAACAGGTTAAAATCGTATAATATATATAGTATTAGGGTTGAAAATGAAAATAAGAAAAGAAAAAAAATGCCGAACCAATGACTTCCACGCAGGTGCATGCAACTGCTAAAGTACACTTTCAATTAATCTAGATTAGTTGAATACCCGCGTTTCACGACGGGTGTCAGGTCGCCTAATTCGCTCATAACAGGTTCGTTTCGTCACAGTACCACAATGTTAACGGCAGTCGATACGCTATGAAAAAAAGAATCGATTTTGATTCCGTTTTCAAATAAATTTATATCGGAACATTTAAAAAAATCCTTGATTTGGTCAAATCTTCAGTTTAAGTTTAGACATTGGGGTTCCGCCACGGGCGTCAGGTTGATCATTAATAAAATTTAAACGAAAATTTAGGCGCAACATTCAAAATAATGTTAATAAAAAGTAAACCTAAAATTAAATAATTAAAAAGGGGAAAAAGTTCAGGTCAGAGAAAAAAAACAAAGACCGAGAGCGGTTCTGATAATACCAATAACGACAATTATGTTGTTCACTCATAACGGGTTCATTTCCGCACGGTACCACAACGGTAACAGGATGCGCTATAGGCAACGATAGAAAAAAAACTCGATTTTAAATAAAATTCCGTTTTCAAAAAAATTATATCGGAATGTTGACAAAAAAAACTAAAAACTGTCGCGTACTCGTTTTTTTTTTAAATTAACGGACGAAAGTTATTAAATGAAAACGAAATAATTAGATAATTACACCGGTTGAAAGCGAATTTTATATATAGTATGAGGGGTGAAAATGAAAAAATAAAAATAAAAAAAACTCACACATGTCACCTTTTAAACGGCAATGCTACTGTAGATAGAGCTTTTCCTTTAATCTAGATTCTAATGTAAACAAGAAGAATATTTTATTAAAAATAGTCTTTAAGTAGAAAAAATGTTTCTAATAAGAAACAATATTATTTATTTGTTTTGTGTAAATATTTAGTTCTAGGGAAAAGTTTGCAAATAAGCATTAGGTGATGGGTTAAGAATAATAATGTTGAAACTATTAACAAATGGCGATGTAGCTCAGATAGTAGAGCGCTCGCTTAGCATGCGAGAGGTACGGGGATCGATACCCCGCATCTCCATATTTTTGATATTTTTTTTGCTGCTTATTTTGTTATTAATAATAGAATTTGATTTTCTGGTTATTGCCTTTTCTTTTCAATTATTTTATACATTAACAAATATAAATTAGTTTCACCGCAACACTACTTGATCACAATAAAAAATTATGAAGTAATAACAAGTTGTAAAGGAAGGATTGGAATTATTATTATTTAAAAAAGGTAAAGTGATTTGATATTAATTAAACTATGAATTTTGACTAATATGAATTACAAAAGGCCGCACAAACGAGGCCTAGAACAGATTTGTCTTCCATTTGCTTTTACTAGAGCCATCATTCCTGCAGTTGCACCGGCACATATTACAGATGATATAACACCCTGTCCCCCTGCACTTACAAATTCCAAATCAACAAATATGCTATGTATCGTTAACTTGCATATATTTTTTCTTAAAATGGAATACCTCGGTTAAGAGTAATTGATGTAACTGTCAAGCTTCCGATTAATAAAACTGATGCCACTGGAAACAACTGCAAATAACCCAAGAGTATATTAAAACTGTTCCATATAGTGTAACATCTAAGAATCACTTGATAAATTAGAATCAAAAGTAAGGGCGTGTTTGGTACAATGGTATGGGACTAAATGAATGTTAGATGAGCCAAATGCCAAGGTAATGGTCTCAGCAGGATTTCTAACAGATAATGTACGTCCGATATGAGGGTATGTGTTTTCAATATAGAATCCATACCCATAAAAATGGATATAGCTTGGGTTTTGGCAATCAATTCCCAATTATTCTCCTCTCTTTGTCTAGAATAAATGCAATACCCTCTTTTATGTCATCTATAAATAAATATAGCATGTTTGGATGATATGTTAATCAAAATTTAAAATCATAGTAACTTTTATTTTGTTTTACAAAAGTTTTTTTTTATTTTAATTAAAGGATTTTAAGAGAATTAAATAATAATCAATACATTATAGTAGATTAGGTATAAAACTATATATATAAATTTTTATTACTTTTTTCATTCTAGAAGAATAAAGAATGAATGGTAACTAAAGAACAAGCATCATAAATATATAATCCAGTCAAAAATATGATTACTCACAGTGCGTGATTCAAATTTGTTCAGCTGAAATGGGGAAGGACTGTTTCCACTGACGGTATAGTTTCCAGAAATGAGGTCAATTGCATCCTGAAAAAAATAAAAATACTAATACTCAAGAAAAAGATTAACACAACTAGGAAGGCAAAATTTGGTTATAGAGAAGCTTGCCTGTCGAATTCCATCTTGAAAATTATTTAAATAATATCTCGAAAGAGCACTAATCCCGTCTTTTATTAATCCAGAAAAAGTTTGTTTCCCATATCTGTTAAAAAGGAAAAAATCACAAAAAGGAAAACAAAAGGATTGTTGTATCTCAATCTTTCTTCCGATATTACCTGACAATGTCTCCTTTTAGAGCATTGGTTCCAGAATACTCAAGGCTGATCTCGTCACCTTGATTCACCCACACTATTAAAAAAAGAGTTGCAAATATTAAAAGTGAATAAAGTTTTTGGTTAGCAAAGAACCATAAATGATAATATTCTTAGTACACACAATTCCTGAAAATCTCAAGATCTTCATCCTCTGTAAAAGTACAAATGTGTTCTGAAGATGTTAGTGCACACATCCGTTGCAATTGTTGATCCAAAGATATTCGTGCAAGATAGCTCTGCAATGACAAAACATCACAATTTTGTTCTTTTAGGGCGTGAAGGGTCTCTAGTTTTAATCTCAAGCAAATAAAGCAAAATGTTTTCAAGTATAACTGAATTCCAAGGACAACTTGGTAGGTCAAATCGCATGATCCTTAAACAGTTATAATTATCGATGGAAAACTGTAAAAATGTGGCAAAATGGGTAGGTCGGGTAGTGGGATGAAACATGTTCAGGTCAGAAGATGTAATTTCTAAAAAAGCAGGTTGGGTCGAGTTGGCCTACCAACACTTTTTTTCCTTGAAATTTGTAAAATGTATTAAATAATTATAATATTAAGATATCAATATAAAGGGATTTAACATATTGTAAGCATTTAAATACATTTCGGGCCAATTTCTACCCATTTGTCCTGTTTTCTTTTTTTCCTAAGCTTAAAGTTTACATGTTTGACTCTTTAGATAGAAAATGTAACCGAAATCAACCCATTTCTAAGTAAAAGGGGTCAACGTCACCAGCTCTAGATAAGCGTGTAAAGCTTAAGTGTGTTTTCTTGAACCTGGGTAACATTTGTTCGATCAAGGCAATCAATGCAGTTGGATCGAATTATTCCTTTCTGCTCTTCTACCAACTCTCCTTCTGTGGTTTGGAGGAAGTATCTGCTGAGCTGGAACAGTGAATATCATAATATGTATTATGAAAAAACCATCATAGTTCCATTAAGGAAACTATTTCAGGAGTATAACTTGTAAAGATTGTAGTCAAGTTTCACCATTACCCCTGTTTTTCAAAGTCATCAGCTATTTCATTGTAGAGAAGTTTCAAACTGTCAAAATTTGATCCGCCACAGCGTTGATGGAAATCAAATGATACATATCTAAATCAATAATAAATTCACATTAAAACTGCAATCTGCCCCCTCATGAACAGATATAACTAACAAAAAAACTAAATTTAGATCAATGTTTCCTTTATCATGTAAATGTAATAAAAGGGGTCTAAAATGTAAACAAACATATAGTAAAAAAGTCAAAGCACGAATAAAGAATCACCTAACATCTGCCAGCTTTTCCATTTCTGTGGCATATGCAAGGCTCAGTTGGCCCTCATTACCATGCTGCATGTAACCAATAGCATATAATATTACTATATTGTGGATAACAGAGCATGTCATTATATAAAATAGCATTACAGTGCAATCAAATTAATGTTTCGGTCAACTCTTACCTTATCAGTCAAGTCAACAGCAATAGTACTTCCATATCTTTGAATAAGATCATGAAAGTGGCGTTTCACAATCATCGGCTGCCAGCAGTTAACCAAACATAGTTATCCATGACTGCTTGTATTATATACTCGCTAAAATATAGCTCAAAACTGAAGACTAGTCTATGTATATGGAAGTCTACAGAACCATATAATAATACAGTTTTTGGTATATTGATTGTTAATGAATAGGGTTACTAGAGACATTATTTATAGGCTAGGTAATTCTTGACTTCAAGTATTCCAATTAGACTTTAGGGGGGTTTGGTTCACCAAACTTTTTTGATGGAATTGAAATATGTCAAAAGATTAGAATTTGAAGGAATTGGAATATGTCAAAAGAATTAGAATTTGAAGGAATTGGACTTGGAACTGAAATTTGAAGGAAGTGGAAATTGTGATGCATTTGGTTGACAGAATAATCATGTTTGGTTTGTTAAAGAAGTTGAAATGTGGTGATGGTGGCGGTGAGGGAATGGGAGATTTAAGTTCATTCGGTTTAACTCCTACACAATTTGGAAGGAATGTTGAGTTGGAATTTGAGGTGATTCATTCCAATTCCATTCATTCTCCAGCCAAACATGCTATCATTTGTATTCAGATTCCAATTCCAACGAGTTATGCAAACCAAACAGGTTAGGAATGAAATTTAGATTCCATTTCCACTGAATTCCAACAAACCAAACAACCCCTTAGGGTCCAAGTTACCATGATTAAAGAATCCTAATATAACAATACTAATATAGTCTAATAAAGTCCACACCGTATCTTCATGCTCAATAATAGAAAGACAGGGTTTGTAACTCAGATCAACAATTTGCTCCCACAAGAGTGGAATTGAACCTCGAACCTGAAAACAAAAGGTAACTTCACTAATCAGAATCAGACAATATAACATCCTAAATATTTTTTCAAGAAATATAATTTCTAGGTCTGAAGTAAATTGGATGTGTATAAGCTTCCAAGCTTAATTTTTTTTTTTTCTTAAAATAAACACATTTTGCAATAAGATACCAAGAAACATGCAAAAGTAGTAGGGTTAGATATGCAAACCATTCATATTAAAACCCACTAGCATTTGGAAGTTAAAATCAGTAGTTAATACACTTAAACATTAAATTTAGAATGCACAATATCTTTCAAAAAGTAAGTACCTGCAAAAATGATGACTTGAATCCGTCATACTCCAACAATTGCTCAGTTTCAATAAAATTAGCAGTATCCCCTTCTAGATTAGCTCCGCGTCTCCACATTCTAGTACCTGATTCATATCAAGTACCTCAAAGTTTGGCACATATAAATGTCACTGTCTTAGATTAAGAAAAGTAATTGTCATCTTCACCTACCAAGACGCCTTGTGCACCTCCTTGATATTAATGTAATTGTGGATGTTGAGTTATTTAGCTTGGGCCGTCCCATCTGGAAGCTTAATTCTTAGTTAGGGGAGAGTATCACAATCTGTTGGGAATCTAATAACAATATTTTCTTCCAAATTTCATTGGTAGACAACTATTGACATTTATATTAGCACAGAAAATGAAAAAATAAAAACATATATACATGTGTCACTGTGGCACATTGAGAGGATATTTCCTTGTAATAGTGGCACAATGAACTCATCAACCTGTGATAATAAATATCTAATATCAAATGTGATAATATCATCTATATATAAATAGTCGTGGGAAGAAGAAAATGTAAAGTAGAGCATATGTCTAACCTTATTCTCAATTAGCTCCTCTAAGATATTCCTGTTCCAAACAAAGCGTGGGTCAGCCTGAAATACAAGCAGGTAAGTTTTTGATCCTCAATAAGAGCTGTTAATCATTATTACAAACCATAGTGCAGGAAATATGAAGGTTGTGTAGTAGTTTAAATCAAATGACTGCATGTTATATGATGATAATGCAGTCCTCTTGACTCACAAAATATGAAAGTAGATCCAGAATACATGTAATAGCACATAGTAGTCAAAGGCTCAAGGCGCAAAGGCTGAGCCTGTCACCTAGGCGCAAAGGCTGAGCCTGTCACCTAGGCGCAAGGCGCTTAAAAAGCAAGGGTTTTTTAAGGAAGGCGCACAGTATAAACAGGCAATGTTTTAGACTGGTTTAGGCTGGTTCAGACATGTTCCAGGCAATTTTTAGACGTTTCAGATCAGTTTTGGCCGGAATCCTCGCCTGAGCGCCTTGATGGACGCAAGGCGGTACGGCTGCGCCTCGCCTGGGCGCCAAGGCAAGCGCCTTTTGCACCTTTGACTACTATGAATAAGCATATAAATTTATTCATTTTAGATGATACTACACATCCGAACTCATATGTGTATATACCTGCTTCCAAATTGGTTTACTCATCCACCCATCAGCCATCTTATATCTTCTCTGCAAGCTGTAGGATATCAAGTATCGTTAAAATGAAATTTATCTAAAACTAAATACTTGTGTAATAACTAAATTATAGGAGCTCATCATACAATAAGAAAACATACTTTAATGTAATATCAGTTTCATAGGAATAATACAAGCCAGGTGTCTCCTCCACAATTCTCAACAATGTCTGAAAGTATGCCTCATCCTTTTTCTGTATAGTGATGATTTTATGAAACAATTAAGCTTGGGACTTCATATCTGCTGAATGGAAAAGATTATTGGCAAATTGAACTTACTTGCTGATTGGTTAGATTTTTTAAACCTTCATTACAGGATAAAAACTTCATAGACATGACTCGGAAGACAGGGTAACCAAGGTAAGTGCCAACCTCCTTGCAAGAAGTTATAACCAATATGTATGTTCCTATGCAAAGATCACAAAAGGAATAAGTTACACAAGCAAACTCCATGAAGATAAACAAACAATTTCTAATAAATGTTTGGTCTAATAAGCATGTTATTAACACAGAATCATAAACTAAACGCCTTATGCAACTAACAGTATTCTATCCAAATGGACAATTTTATGCAATGACAAGCAGAAACAGTAGTTGAAAACTAATTCTACATTTGAAACTAAAAATCAATTTTTCTGCTTTACGAGCAAGGGAAAGATAAGAAAAATAAAAACATAATAAACTTTATTATAATCAGAAAGGGGCGCGAAAGACATGACAACATGACTCATTTCCATTTTTCTCTCTCTCGACCAAGGATGCAATTAATCATGATCTTTTATCCAAAAGGTTCAGTACAATTATCAGATCGCTAATTTGAAAAACCAGCAATAGTTGAACATTTTGATCTTCAATCAGTTTAATACTTTAATCTTTAAGGAATTTTTGCTGATGAAAAAGGAAATATATTAACCCCAGCCCTGAGCATAATCCAGGCTGGCCCTACTCCTGAATCCGATGCACAACGCATATTGGAGTTAATATGTTAAATTTGTCTCCCATCATTACTCTATTGTGCATGGCATCCATTAAGAGAAACATAAATCAAGGGCACATGATAAACTTTCTACCATATGGTCCAGGTTTAAAGGGTGTAAAACTAAATTAAAATCTGAATAAGTTGCACAATAATTTTTTTACACATGATTTGAATATGACACGAGCATCATAAGCTTATCGGAGATGAGTTAGCTAGTATGCAAGATGTATCTTCTAAACATACATTTGCATGTTTTTCTAATCACTCTTTAGCATACTCTTAGCCCTTAGTAATACAAGCAAGCGAAAAGGCCCTAACAAATTCAACCTATTAACCGTTCTTATCAAACTTCAAGTAGTAAATTCTTCAACTCAACTGGCACCTTTCATAATATCCTGGACAAATATTAGTACACACCGACAAGTTTTCTAAACTATAATTTTCAATGGCTCTCTGCCTATAGCAGCAATATATGGCCAACAAACCAAACCTAAAACTGTAAGGATGGATTTTAAAATAATTTATTGAATATCATGAACAAGCACACCTGCAAGCAACCTAATTGATCCAGCAACTCCAAATACAGTATAGACCTTGGAAGCACTTTCCAAATTAACTTCACCTGCATAAACAAAATTATATACATAATTTGTAACTTATTCTGCAACATATTGATTCATTTTAAATTCTAGCAGAGGCTAAGTTATGGTAATTAAACAAGGCCGTGGCTTAAGGAAGATGGAGATCCAATTTAGTACGAAAATAAAATCAAATTAAACAGAAGGCAATGAAACAAACCGTGAAGCTTGTGAAAGGTTCCATCGGAACGAGCGATAGAAAAGCCTTGATCGGGAAATTGAACTGATCTGATGACGAATTTATCTCCAAATTCGTGCAACTCTAATTCGCTCCATAGCTTGAAATGATTCTTTTCCGTAGAAGAATTTGATTCGATTTCCATTAGGGCTAACGAAAATTGTGTGATTGTAAAATAAACGGTGGTTGCTAGCTGTTTAATGAAGAAAGAGTCATTTGAACAGACGGAGAGGGCTGTCTAATTGGTTGGGGGGATCCAATCACTTACGAAAATAATAACCAACACGTCACTTATCCATTTCTTTATTTTTCTTGCTTCATTCCTATATATGTATTCACTCTTAAAATTATTATATTCACGTTATTTCTTCTTTAACCGCTTATTCTATTAAATTAACTGTCCATGGTAATGTGGTTATTGAGATTCGTAATTGCCCCTTAAATGAATTAGATGGTATTTACTATTTAGAGTAAAAAGTTTCCAATTCCATAAGACTATCCTCATTAAAGCATGGGGTATACTTATGTGATTGTGGTGTGGTGTGATAATAAAGTGCACGTCACGTGGCGCCACGTCTCTATGCTCATTATCACACCATCCATCACTTGGCAAGGGGTATACTCGTGTGATTGTGGTGGTGTGATAATTAAATGTTATTTTTTTTTATTTTCATTTAAATAAAATAAAACATAATGTTTAATTAAAATAAAAATAAAAATAAAATAAAACATAATAAATAATATTTCATTAATAATTAAAAAAAATTGCAATAATAATTAAAAAAAAATTACATAACTAAAAAAAAGTACCTAATGTTCCGAATTTTCGTAAACATACTCAATCAAGTCCGTCTTTAGTGCGTTATGAATTTCTCGATTGCTTATTTCTTGTCGGTTTACTCGCTTTTGATCTTCATCAATTCATTCCTGCGTAACCTCCTCCTCATTTGGGTTGTATTGACAAATTGTCACTTCTTGATCCTCTAAAATCATATTATGCAAAATCACACATACATAATGTTCCGGATCTTGATTAGAGTCGAAGATCGAGCTGGACGTTCAATTATATGCCACTTATTCTTCAATAGACCGAACGCTCGTTCAATATCTTTTCTTGCCGTCTCATGAGCCTTTTTATAATTATTACATTTTATATCTTCCGGACACGTAAGAGACTTGACAATTGTAGCATATTCTGGATATATTTCATCGGCCAGATAATACCCACGCTTGTAATGCGATCCTCTGAGTTCAAACGATGAGTCGAGTGCGGTTCCGTTGATCATATCATCGAATATAGGCGATTGATTAAGAACATTAATGTCATTGTTCGCATCGGCAACGCCAAATAATGCATGCCAAAACCATAGATCATTTGAAGTCACGGCTTGATGATGAAGACATTTTAGTATAAACTATTTTTTTATAGTAGGAGATTAGAGATGAGGTATAATATGAAAGGTATTTAGGTTTATATAGGAGATGAGAATAATGAAAATAAAAAAATAAAATAAAAAACTTTTTTTTAAATTATAGCCGTTCAACGGCACGGCTATTCCAACGACAACGAGAACAAAAATGGCCCTCTTTCTCGCGTGAAAATTCTCACGCCAAATAATCACGCCGTGATTATTGGCTCGAGGGAGCGGTGTTCCACGTGATCAAGGAACCACGTAGGATCACGCCGTTAAACGACGTGGGTATACCTGATGGCCTTAAGTCACCTGCTAGTAAGGTAGGTTGTGAGTTGACCAAGTCGTTCCAGCAACCATGGTTGCAACCCAAATCCTTGGTACATGTCATCCAATGGTTGGTTTTTTATTTATTTTCTTTTTTGCTTTTCTTTACTAATATTTTATTTTACATATAATTTTATTTTTCTTTAATAACATGTAATATTTAACTTAAAAAAAAATCTAAAAACATTGCCTTGTTTAAATTTTTTTTTAACATTTCGATATAAGTTTTATTAAAAACGAAGTTCGTTCAAAAAAATGTATTTTTTTTTAAATAAAACCTTTCAATTATAATCGTTATTATTCAAAAAAAATCTAACCTTATCTCATTTGCCACTTATCGGTTCATTAGATAAACTAGTTTCAACATGAAATAATTATTTTTAATAAATTTTATAGAATAAACAATAATCATAAACTATTTTATTTAATAAAAAGTTGGTTTAGGTAGAGTTACTAATAATGGGTGTACAAATTTGGGTTGGGTTGGGTTGGGTTACCCCTAACCTAAATGTAGTCTACGTACGGCTTTTAACTATTGATGGGCCAACCCGCACCGAGTCAGAAACCCATTATAAAGCTAACCTGATGAAATAAAATTCCGTCATTTGATCTAGGGATTGTATTGCACAAATAATCGAGGTACACAAATATCTGATCTCCTTTGCGTTAATTCCAAGATTGTTGATAAATCGTATTATAGTTCATAGCTCTTTGTAATTAAGAATTAGGGTTCTTTTTATTTTGATTTCTTGGTGCTGTAACGTTTATTCGTCGATTTGGTAGATCATGGCGGGAGGAAATTTTGTGCAGCGTGTTATGTCTTACCTTGTTAATGAGATCCTCGTTGACAGTCTCGCCAACAGGTTATCTATCTATCTCTTTTTCTTCCCGCAATAGTTTCTGATAATATAGATGTTATTATTAAAGTAGCTAGATCCTTAATTATAGATTTGGAAGGTTAAACGTTACCAAATATCATTGGTTTTATCTTTCTTTGGTTCAATTCCTGGTTGAAAGTTTGCCCTAAATTACCAAATATCACGATATTAGGGGGGAAAAAAGGAGAAGTTTTGGTTGTGCACTTATTCCTTCGGTTAGGAAAGTTATATGTAATGCTTGTTATAAACAGACAATGGTAGGGACAAATTAAGTTTTAATCTTGGGTTTAAAAAGTGCCCAAGGGGTGGCGATTTTGTGTAGGCAAGACAAGCAGCCTACGAAAGGCACACTAGAGGCGCGCTTTTTAGGCGAAAGAAAAGGCATAAGAGGTCTGAGGCGCTCTCTTCATACATGGGCTGGATTTGTGCTTTAGGAAGTTAGGCTTTTTAGATTGTATATGTAGGTTATTTAGATATTAAACCATATATATAGCTTATTTGTATTTAAATTTTAGGTAAATGATACTAGAAACCTATAAGAAATATATTAAAAAATTGTGCCTCGCGTACGAAAAGCGATGCACTTTGCGCCTCAGTATTGGACTCGGTCGCTTTTTTAAACCCAGGTTTTAATAGAGCACAGATCTTATGTGCCAAATGGAATTGGTACAGTTTCAATCTATTTTGCCTTAACACAATGCTTCTTTTTTTGTTTTAGTTATTTTACAAAGAAGCTTTTAAGTTTGACTGTTTAGATGAGTTATGGGGTCTTGATAATGTAATGTTTTTATTTTAATTTTACCTTGGTGTATGAATTTAATCTTGTTTTTTCATTATAACGCACATGAAGCCTAGTTGCTCTCTCTTGCCGTCACGAAACACACAATAATCTAGGAGAAAATCAATTTGAACCATTTATATTGTATGTGTTTTTGTCTATTAAACTTAGAGGACTTGCCTATGGTGCTCGGTAATTTTATTTTTTTACGAAGAGTATTTCAATAAGTCTGCTGTGATTTGCAGGTCTTTTAAACAATCATAATTTTGATTTTGTTGTTCCTACATAGTGCTCTGCCACAGTATTGTTTTTACCGTTATTTCTATCTTCAAGCTACTTCTCTTACATGAGCTTGACAATGGTTTTTTTTCATGGAATGTAATATCTTAGCCGAGCATTTCAACGATTTGCTGTGAGGACTTCAAAGTCGATGGAAGAAATGTCGAGTCTAGGTAAATAAAAACAGAATCTATTTACACGTGGCAATTTCAATCTATTTACTTGATTTGGGTTTTTTTAAAGAAAAATAGCTAAAGGAGGAATGCGTCAAAACTTAAAACACAATCAATTTTTATTTCCCACAATCTTCTAAATATTTTTATCCAAAGATTTAGGTTATTTCAACTTTGTAGTAAGAAAAAAAGCCTTTGCAGGTCAACCCGCTTTTGTCAATCAAGTTAAAACACATGTATTATGCATGCACCTGAATGTTGTTTTGGATTTTGTTTCTGCAGCTGCAAAAAAGAGGCAAGAAATTGCTGAGCAGGTGAAGGAAATGTCTCGGAACTTTGAGGTACCTTTTTTCCTGTTATTTTTCAAAAAGATTCGCGATCATTGAAGATTTATCAAAAGTAAATATGAATATATGATACATGTTTTTTTCGTGTTGCAGTCAAAGAACCAATGATGCTCGATTGTGGAAGCTTGCGTACAAGACCAAAATACGTTTTTTTGTTCTTGTAGTTGTAGATAGTACTGTCCGAGTTGAAACTGTTGCAGGCAGCTATTTTGTATGTACAAGATTCAAACCGTTGCTTGTTCAAATGATATGGGCTTGTCTTGCATGCTTGTTTTTGTTTAAACATTATCAAGATTGTATGCAATAATAAAGTGATTTGATGGCATTTTAATTTTTTTTTTGATTTCACATGTTATGTTATTATGTGTCAAGTAGGATGTTTTTACTGACGTTATACATTTCTTGCCATGTATTTGGAATTAAACGAATGTCAAGTAGCCTACTAATAATCCAAGTCATCCATAACAAACAAGATCATCATGCTCATTGCACATAAAATGCACTGATAAAAATATTTATTGAACATATAATGTAGGTATTTGGATTATTCTGCTGACACCACCGAAAGCCTAAAAAAGACCATCTTGCGCTTCGGAATATATTTTAGATCCTCTCATAATATACACTTAGATGGGTTGACCTAAAGCTCTCTGGAGTTGACCAACATTAGCTCTAAAGCTTCAGGGATGCCACCAAAAGTTGCCCAATGGAACTGACTGCAAAGACATACAAAACAAAGATCACTTGCATACAAATATAAAAGGAGTGATTGTGATTCAGATTTTTCAAATTGATATCAGTGTAGACGATAAAGCTCCATATTATGGTACTCTCTAACAAAACAGGAATGTTCAACTTCAAAAATGTTTTAATCGAAAGTTGCTTACCTCCAGAAAACCACAAATGGTGGAATGACATGAAAGAAGCTAAGTCTCAATGTAATCAGGCAGTTCGGCGTTCCCTAGATAAATCTGTTGCATCTCCTCTCTCCAGATCTGTATCACCCAAACTAAAATCAGACAACACTATCTAGGATCGGTCATAAATGGCCTTGCAATATAATGAACACACACACTACATAATTCTGCTACACGCTATGTAAGCACTTTAAACATTAGACAACAGAATCACAGAAAATATTATGTTGACTTGAAATACATACCATCTCACGGAATTCAAGTCGGATATGTGGCACGTTCGTCTTGCGAATATCATTTCCATCTGGTCCTCTCTTATAATACTCATGACCGATCCAATGTGACTGGAAAAAAGAAATTCAGATGCCAATTCCAGCAATATTTACATATACAACCATAAAAGAAGGCGCATGTTCATTCTCAATACAATAATATTACTTCGATAATGGAACTTTACCTTCAGAACATGCGAGAAACCTGATTGGTATACTGAATTACGGGCAATCTCACAGAGATCGCAAGAACTTAATTTCCATACCTGTGAAAGGAGAATGTTAGTATATTCCCTGCAAATGATATGAAACACTAGATGGTGGCAATTTCAACCTGTTTATCGAATCGACTCATTCCTCGAAGAATTTAGGGTTTTATGTTCTTCTGTTTGTCCTGTCCTTCTGGACTGTTCAATTAGGTTTGACTATATTTTTAATTTACTTGTGATCATAGGGTTTGCGTATACGACGAAGCACAGGCATGTTTTAGTTCAAATTAATAGTTGCATATAGAATTATGAGGTTATAGCGAAAATTTTGGCATATTGATTGCTGAGCAACAATTCTATGGTTTTGAACCTTTTTTTTGCATATTGATTGCTGATTATATTTTTGATAATTTTAGTCATTTGATACTTTTTCAAAGTAGATCCGTTTTGACCCATACCATAATTTGTCAAAACCCATTCTTACCCGAAAAAATGCCGTTTTTTTCTAAAGCGACCCACCCTGACCCAAACCCATCCTGATCCAAACCCGTCTTGACCCGCTCGTCTTGCCAGGTGTACCTACTCGTTTTGAAACTATTACCCAACAACCCAGCCCTACTGGTTTTCCACCTCTACAAACTCAAAGGAAAAAGAGGAAGGTAAGCTTACAGAAGCAGCAATACTGTACTCCTCCACTAACGGCTCCTTTGTTAGGTGGATTTGTAACGGGTCATCAGTAGATAAAGAAACATTAAGGCCTCTGAGGAAAAACATTGGAAAAGGGTTCCGGTGATAATCCAAAAATAAGGAATTGTTGCTCAAAGGAGACATTGCAAGACCAATCTGATTACAAAGGCAACAGACCATCAGAACACGCTTTTAATCACAGACCAAAAAACAAAAAGGGTCAAAACCAGAAAAGGAAAAAAGAAAGTCTCTTTTATGTTACCTGTGCAAGGTAGTACAGGTATTGGAGTACAGGAGACTTTCTCAGATTAATCCCATGAGCAATGTTATGGGTTGTAAGAAACGCAGCAGCAAGATGGTCGATGTCACCAGCCTGTAAAAAAGGAACAGTATAATGCAACTCAGCAATCAATAATTTCAAAAGGTAAAACTGAAAAAGAGTTGAACGAGTCAGTGATACACACCTCACCACAATGAGGGCGGAATCTGATGGTAGTCATGCCTTTTGATTCACGAAGCTGTGACATAACATCAAAAAACTCAAAATTCATATGTATTATTATTGGAAAGTTTTGGAATTTTTGAAAAAATGGATTTTTATGGAATTGTGCATATTGGATAAGCATACTTGCCTTGTTTAGGGTGTAGAGGTTGGCATAGCAATAGTATACATAATATGAAAATGCAGGATTGAATATATTGGTCCATTGTGCAGGTGTTGGCATGTGCTTTGTAGGGCGTCTTTCAGGTTTGCTTTCATCATCCACTAAATCCAACCCCACAACCTGCAATCCATAATAAAACTAATTTTGATGAGAAGTGCCATTATGTATACAACTAAACCATATTTAAAGTAACAGAAACGGAAGCTTTGCACAGTGTGTGAAGCACAGTTTTCAGGATCCTAAACATGTATGCAGCACATAAGTAGGGAGATATTTTTAATTTTACAAGTCAAACCTGTTTCAAGAAAACATGCAACTGTGGATGTGATCGTGGATCGACTGTAACCTCGAAAAGAGGAAGGAATATATTGTCAAGAATGGTCTGAAATGATGTCACGATACCCATTTCCTTATATATATTATAAAGTCGAGGCAGCTGCACAAAAAATCAAGATTCAGAAGTGAGGATAATGATGTTTATGTCT
This sequence comes from Smallanthus sonchifolius, assembly GCA_023525975.1. NCBI lineage: Eukaryota > Viridiplantae > Streptophyta > Magnoliopsida > Asterales > Asteraceae > Smallanthus > Smallanthus sonchifolius. The sequence continues at coordinate 273,676 of CM042025.1, forward strand.
TTATGCACATGTATTTCAGAACCGCCCCAACCCAAAAAAATGTAATAATTAAATCAATATCAATAAAAAGTTGTGCTCCATAAAGTTCAGAAACTTTTCATCATCGTGTACTAATTAATGAAATGAAAAAAAGTAACAATGATATACTTATAGTAAATGTAAAATATTAATCCTTAATAGGCGTACCTGAATCAGCCAGACAACATTATCACTGTAGAGTTCATTATTCACAATCCAACTTGCCAAATTGTCCCACTCACTTTGCTTTCTCCCATATATGGATATTCTGTATTCAGCCATCTGTAACAGGCAACATTTTTAAAATCAGAAAGAATGGCCATCAAAATTACTTAAGAAATAAACGTGAAGCAATTCCAGAATTCAGAACTTACTTGATATTTACTTGCATCAAGATCTGTAAATACTTGTTTGGTCAACTCAGCAAGGAAGCGGCCTGACAAAAATGTATTCATATAGAATTTCAAAAATTATGTTTCTAAGATTGCAGCAGTAATCTTTTATTCCATAAGTTGAAATAGATGAAGCTTACCCTGGATTAAATTATCTTGCTTCAAGAAAATCTCCCTAAGCCTACTTTGACCACAGGGATTATACTTGAGATTAAATTTGTCAAAACGATGAAAGGTGCTCTTGTCTGCATGCACGTCTAACAGATCAACATTGAGGTCATAACTGCATCAAGAAATTTGAATACCGTAAGACTAGTTTATCATGAAATTTCAATTATTTTTAATTGGGCATCCAAACAATTGTTTTACTACCCAGTTAAATCCAAGCTCTCAAAAACTTCTCTCAAAGTCAGATACGTCCCATCCCGAAATATTACAACCTGAAAAACAAGCAAACAAAAAGTCACTATCAGAAATCAATATAACAAAGATGAAAAGCAAATCAACAGATTATTTATTATATTACCTCATCAGGTTCTTTTCTCAACTTAGACTTGATGAATCTTAACAAATGTTTTTGATTCATGCATGCAGAATGATGAACATGGGTATCAACTTTCCGGACATTATAGAAGTCACGGTGTGGTGCACTTTTCTGAGCTAAAAACTCTTTATCCGCGTTTAGCATTAAATGAAGGTTGAATTTCTTGATATAAAAAGGTCAGAAGTCAGATAAATGAGAACACACCATTCAAAAAAATGCAAAACATAACAAACACAAAATACTCAACAAACCTGCTCTAGAAGACCAAGCCGGTGATGGCATACTGTTCGTGTATTACCAGCAGCTATCACTTTGAGGATGTGATGTAGGTCAGTGAAAAAGGTTGTTGCATCAACAACAGGAAAAAGCTTCTCTTTTGCTGCAAATTTTTTTTTTAAAAATACACTTTTAAGTATAAATAGAGAGACAAAAATAACACCATTAGCAATCGCCGAATCATGGGATCTTACAATCTTTATTTGCATAAACATGAATGACCCCATCTTCCATTTCAAAGTAATGCTGTAGCATGATTAAAATTTTTGTCAAGAAAACTAATATTTATTTAACACGATTTAGTGGAAAGTACAAAGTAGTTCAAAACTCACATCAGTTTTTGCTTCAGGGACAAAATCAAAAGGATTTGGATTTCGTTTAGGGGTACTAGGATCAGATATGATCTCTTTTTCCCATGGTGCAACGCTTTCTCTAAACACATAGCTGTCTCTCATTTCAAGGCAAACCTGTAAAGCCCTGTAAACCTCTGCTTCATCAGGTGACGGTGTCTCTGCAAATAATCAAATTGTATGATGTTCAAGTACAATTGATTATTAAAGAAATTATTAAAACACACCAGTCAAGTAAAAGAAATCATTATAGAACTGTTTTGCTTTTGCATATGAAAAATAGTTGTTTACCTTTTGCATATGAAAGACGGGGTTTCACTTTGTGAATTAATTTGTATTCTTTTTTAACTAGACAATATAATCACTTTACCTTTAGCACTTTCTTTCTAAAAACAAAGAAAATTGGTTTATAGACCAATATGAGTTTCCCCTTTTTCAATCTCCATAGCCCTCTTAGTTTCACACAAATACAAAATGGAAAAAATGATAAACCCTCATGATCAATTGGTGAAAGTCAGTAAAAGCTTAAATGCACCAATGTGGGTAGATCAATGGTTGTGTAGGCATGTGCAAGACACCCATCTCGACTGACTTATTTTCTTTGACATGGATTTAAGATGAAATTACCAGTTCAATGGTGTTTTAATTATATTAAGACATATGGGAGGTCAAGCTCAGTTCTCTTTTGAGACAAAAAGTGCAAAAGGCATGCCTCATATCAGTGAAATGCATCATTAGCAGAAAAAATCATATCTATATCAATGTGTGTGCAAAAGAATCATCAAAAAAAAAAATCATAGCATAAGATGTGTTCACATTTAACTACTCAGCAACTTCAAAACACCAAGTAATTAACAAATTCAAACAAAGAAAGGTATGCTAAACGAATATAAATGAACACTCACTTTTATCTATAGCCTTCATAAACAAGATGGAACAGAGCGCAGTTTAGAGCAATACTAAAGTAGGAAAATGAAATTCTAAAAGAAGACATTGTTTCTATTGAAAGACCGTTATTATTACAAATATTAGTTTTATCATTTGACTTTATGTTAGGTTAATTACTAGCTTTATTCATTTATTGTTAAAATAATAATTAGCATTGTCATCACTGTTAGTTCTATCTCTGTTCTATATGGGTATGTAATTCCATATTGGAAGTAGACCTGAATGATAATAATTTGATTAGAGTTATGTAGGATGACTCTTTCTTCCCATCTCTTTCTACCTATGTTCCCTTTATTTCTCTTTTTACCAAACACTTCCCTATACCAATTGTAAATTCAAACCATGTCAAAGGCTTGGAATTTCCAAACCTTAACCTGTAAAGATAACACTATTTTTCACTCAATCCTTTCTTGCTTTCACTCTCTATATTCTTGTTTTGCTAGAAATAAAACATCTGTTACCATCTACAGTTGTACTTCCACTTGTTCATTTTTAAGATAGGAAAAGCAGTTCATTCTTATATAATTATTTTAAAGTTAGATGAAGTAGAAAAGAGAAATGAATACCATATGGAGAGATCCTAAGTCGCACAAAAGTTTCCTGCTCCGGCTCCTTTCTAAGAATATCAGCAGCAACAGGATCAGGTTGTACACCGTGTAAATCACCAGATACACTATGCGACCGCATCAAAGTAGCCGCAGCTACCGGTAATTGTTCACCATTTGCGTTAACAATTGCACACTCTGGGCCCTGCTCATTTATGTCCAAACATATGTATTTAGTTACAAGTTTGGCAAAGAGAGGGAAATGGATTTCTCATAGTAGCATACCGCATTCCCATTTGTGTGAAGGTATGTGGGATCTAGATTAACATTGTCAGTCACATCCACCTCTTCATCTGAGCCTTCAACACTTTCGAAAGCACTTGCACTTGCAACAGGAGACTTTGGAGAAGTAGGTCTAAGTATGATTGAAGCTCTCTTGGCCAATCCACTATGGCTAGTAGATTTCCCTAACATGATTGGAGCAATCAAAGTAAAAGAAGTGAACAAATAACAAACAGCAACTTAATTAGCATTTTGATGACAAATTAGGCACAACAAAATCATTTTGTTACCTTCAGGAAGGGTATGGAGTTTAGGCAACCCTACTGGAAGAGCATCCTCATCATGACCACCAGAAATCGAGGTGACGTCAGGCAAGGAAGTCGAAGCCCGACGATAAAATCCATTTCTCCGTCCTGCCTGAATCCGCCTCTGCGATGGCTTCTCAATGCTATTCTGCTTCTTATAATGCTGCGGCAACTCATCTTCTCTCTCATTCTCAACAGTTTTGGCAAACTCCAGCAATTGATCTAGGGTTTTCCTGTGCATATAGTAAGCCGAAACGGCGACAAACGAAGCTCCGACTAGTGCCGCCATGGCTAGATGCAACGCGTAAGTATCCATTTTCTAACTAATTGTCTCTAGAAAAACCTCTCTCACGAGTGTATCTATATAGATTTCGGTCACTCAGAAATCAAAACCCTACTTAAGGGGAGAAGAGGGAGTGGAGAGCGAAGAGATATATATGGAGTATTTATAGTGGGAATAAGATTATTGGGTCCATCTAGCTTTAAACAAACAATGGTGGTGTGGTGATCCTCCAATAATGTCATGATTTTTATCTTTTAACACCACGTGCCTTTATCACAATGGTCTTGTCATTTTCATCCGAATAAATAAACAAACAAAACTCGTATTAGAATTATTGGTATATGCGATGACACCAAACTTTACATCTATTCCATTCTAACGGATAGAGAGGTTACTCCAGCTAAGACATCAAGCTCCAAAAACGTTTTTTCTTTTATATTATAGTAATCCATATATCATAAACTATAGCTAAAAGAATCAGAGCGAACAATAATACAAGAGTACTAACAATAAAAGTTATAAGATACCGCTAACTTACAGTAATGAGTAAAATGTACTACAACCATATAGTAGATACAGATAAAAGAGCAAATAGACTAGAAAAAGAAGTACTAACCCCTGTGAAGTACCTACACTCTCCCTTAAAAGGTATATACGACCAAACATCACTAAGGTAAACAAAGTTCACAACCCTAATACAATGTCATACGGTGCTAAGGCAAACAAACTACAGCTAAGAGAATCAGAGCTAGCAAGCATACAAGAGCACTAAGGCAAACAAAGTCCATAACACTAACGCAAGGCCAAGGCTAAGGCAAAAAAGAAGTATAGGAAAAAACTAAGGCCTTAAGAAAAAATTAACACAAATCTGTACACTCCCTACAAAGTCCATAACCCTAATATGTCGTATCCAATAACTTCTATTCTCGATCATGTCACAACCCGACCAGGGGGCTAGGCGTGATGATCGAATACCAAAACAAAAACACAGCGGAAGTAACGTGACATATATTTTATAAATGTCATGGGTCCAGCTAAGTCAAAATATACATTTACAAATTTACATATCCTCTATACACTAACTAAAAATAAAATAATAGATTCTATCTTCTCATCAAAGCTTTCTCGGGTGGAATCTATGGCTCGACATAAGTCTTCTAAAGGAATCATCTATCTTCAAACAAGCTCGTGTCTAAGTTGCTAATTTCCAGCTCAAGAAGGGTACCTGAATACATGCTTAAAAATATTGTGTCAACTAAAAAGTTGGGGAGTTCACGAGTTTAGATAATAATGGTATGGTGCAAATTAAACAAGTTCACAATCAACCTGTGTCCACGACCCGTGGACATTAAATAAAACCCTTACCCATACCCCTTATTGTTATGGGTCATACTTATGTCTGCCCACATAAGTAAAAAAAAATGCGCCAATATATGTCACAAGATATCCATGTATCATTTAGTGAGTGGTCTCCCCGGTCAATTAGGCCCACTGTGTGCGGGGGTCTTCCCCAGATAGTACTACCCATATATCCCGTCGGCTCCTTATGGAGTTAATAATTGTGCTAAAAGTCGGGGTTTGTTGTGGCAGCAAAAATCGTCTTGATTAATAATTACACCATAAGTATAAAAGCGTATAGAAACATGTAATCACCCAAAAGTTTAAGTAAAAGAGGGGAAAAAGCACATGAACTCACCTGATAATCTTGTATACGCCAAATCAATATGCTAAAGTTGCGAGCTTGCTATTGTGTGTGTAGGCATTAAGATAAATCCTAATTATAATTGTGACATTGGTATATTGTACTGAAGTATTGTCATCAACCGTATGGTTGAGCTCGACCGATTCGTTAAAGTGTTAGGTCGTTTGGTAAAAGTCTAGGGTTTTAAACCTCCATTTATTAGGCTAAATAGTTGTATCATAAAAGTATTAAAGGAAGTAATTATGGTGATCTTATATTCAAATAGTCATAATGCTTGGTATGTAAACACTAGTAAAAACTAAGTTCATAATTGTATGAAGCCACATAAAAATATATTTATATCAAAAATAAATGTTTGAAGTTTATAAAATATTTGTATATATATACATAATATATGTATAAAGTATTGTGTCAAATATCGTTTTTGTAAACTAATGATAAGTAAATTAAAATATGGTTAAGTACGTATATCAACAATATATAATTTTAAAACTTTAATCATTATATAACAAGTCCTAGCAAATATATATGTATACTATGACTGTTATAAAAAGTAGCTAATACTTAGTATTTTTAACTATACACATTCGTATTAAAATAAATATTTAGGTTTTTAAATATAGATACGTGTTCGAATCGAATATATACATATTACTAGTATAAGTATGTTTGTATTGAAACTAGGTATCTATAGTTCATAAGTACACGGTTTAGTGATAATAAATATAGACATAATTATAATAATTTGTAGAGGCAAAAATAATACTCATACTATTAATGAAAGTATTTTTAACATTAATAATATTAGTGTAAAATATAATATAAGTTTTAGTAGTTATAAATAACAACAATACTAATACAAATATAAGAGTTATGCTAACTATATCACGTTAACAATAAGTGTAGCGTTTAAAATGTTGTTAAAAGTAATAATATTAGTGTTAACAATAATAGTTATCATAAGAATAATAATAGTAGTTAATATAACGTTTTTAATAGCAATAACAACTTTTGTAGTATTAGTAATATCAAGATGAAATATAATACAAGTTTAAATAGTTGAAAATAACAATAACAATAATAAGGGTAATATAGTATATTTATAAATAAAGTTAATATTTATAATATTGTATTAAAAATAGCTTTAGTGATAATAATATTATTAATAATAATAATAGTATAATAATTAATAAAAGCAATGATAATAATGATAAGTTTTTAATAAGTACAAAATTAATAATGTTAATAATAAGTGTAACGTTTTTAACAAAAAATCGTTTAATGTTATTCAATTCTAATAATTTAAATAAGTGTAACGTTTTTAACTAATAATAATAACATTTTATATATTTAAACTACTAATATGTATGAGTATGTGTATATAAATTTAGAGATCGTATGATTTTGGTTTATATATATGTATATATATACTCGTAAGGAAGTAAATATGTGTGTATGTTTATAAATACATTTATATGTTTATAAATATTTATTATTTAAAATGAAACCCGGATTTTGGTTCGTTACAAATCACCTCCCCTTATTTAGGTTTCGTCCCCGAAACCCGACTTCACATAAAAAAGGTTCGGATAATATTTGAGCATTTCCTCCTCGGTTTCCCAAGTCATTTCCGCTCCCTTCTTATGTTTCCACCTCACCAAAACTTGGCTAATCGCTTCATCTTTCTATCCAAGATTGCCACCGGTTCCTCAACATAAGTCAACTTTTCATCCAATTCAATATCATCAAATGGAACAAAAGTAGATTCATCTGCCAAACATTTTCGCAAATAGGACACATGAAACGTGGACTTAACTTCATCCGTTTCCTAAAACGTATCACCCCTTTCCAAGGAGAGACTTTCAAAAGCACAAAGTCCCCCACTTGAAACTCAATCGCCCGCTTTCTATTATCCGCATAGGACTTTTGGAGATCTTGAGCCGCCTTCAAGCAAGCCTTTATTTGGTCAATACTACTATTAGTTTCCTTGACCACCTCTTTACTACCAAGTTCCCGTTGACCGATTTCACCCCAACACACGGGTGTTCGACATTTCCTCCCATACAATGCCTCAAAAGTCGGCATACCAATACTAGAATGGTAGCTATTGATATAAGAAAATTCCTCCAACGGTAAATGGTCGTCCCAACTACCCCCAAAATCCAAAGCATACACTCGCAACATATCCTCGAGCATTTGAATCGTTCGCTCGCTTTGACCATCTGTTTGTAGATGATAAGCGGTACTAAGATTCAATATAGTCCCCATATCCTCATGGAATTTCTTAAAAAAAACGAGAAGTAAATCTTGTATCACGATCCGATATAATCGACACAGGTACACCATGACGTGACACTATTTCCTTCACATAGATTTCCGCCAATATATCCGATGAATACGTTTCTTTTATAGGAAAGAAATGTGCACTCTTTGTCAACCGATCCACTACTTCCTAAATCGCATCATAACCCTTTCGAGTCTTTGGTAGTTCAGTGATCAAATCCATGGTTATGTTCTCTCATTTCCAAAGCGGTATTTCAAGCGGTTGAAGCTTTCCATACGGCTTTTGGTGCTTCGCCTTTACCCCTTAAGCATGTAAGACATCTCTCCACATACTTAACAATATCACGCCTCATACCCGGCCACCAAAAATGACACCTCAAATCATAAAACATTTTTGTGGCCCCCGGATGGATAAAATACTTGGATTTATGCACCTCATCCAAAATAGTTGTCAAAACACTTGACAACCTAGGTATCCAAATCCTATCAAAGCATGTTTTTAACCCCGGATTATTTTCCCCAAGCTTGTCAATATAAGAAACCATCCGTTCTTTCTTCAAATCCCCACCAAGTGTTAATACTTGAGCTTCTCGAATTTCGTCAATAAGAGATGATGAAATTGTCATCATGAATGACTTCACTTTAATGTAGTAACTCTATCCGCCCTCGTTACTCCCCCAAGGTTATCTCCGTATTTAAAGGTTCCTTCGACAATGATACGCAGTTTGTCTACTTTTTGCACCAATTAGTTCGCCCACTATCTAAGATAGCCACTATTTCATTTGGGCGAATCGTTTATCATTTATCTCATCTTCACCATATGAAATAACAACAGTTCCATCCTCCTAACGTTTTCGTGTATGGTCATGCAAAATGTATTATGGAGTCCACTCATTTCATCTGAATAGTTCCAAACATTAATCTACTCACCAATAAAGTCCCTATGTTGGACAACCCAACGAAATGTGGACTTATCCTCCTATGATCTTAAACCCTAATCACCACTTTTCAAAGGAAAACTTTTATAACGTCAAGTTTCCACTTGAATTTCAACACTCCTAACCATGGGATACTTGGATTTTTGAACCTCTTTATACGAATAGTCAACACGTTTGACAACTAAGGAAATCCAAGTTCTAATCCCACGTCACCCACCTCTTAATTGGAAATTTCAAAACTACCTCACCAATCCACCCATTGAGACTCAAGGTCTTAAGTTCATACCTCTTGGGATTCGAGGATCCCAACACCCATACATAACACCCCTTAAAGCTCGAGTCTTCAACTCAATCATTCTTAACCGATAAAGTATGCAACCTCCTCAAGTAAGGATATGACAACTTCCTTAATTGAATCCTCTATTACAACACTGGAAGGAAGATCCCTATCCGCGACCCAAACACCCTAAGTATCTCCATTGACTTAATCATAAGTCATCCTTTGAGATTTAAGGATCTCAATCACCGAATCCACCTTTGAAGTTCAAAGACTTCGTTTTCAAACACCGCTTGTGAAGTCCAAAAGACTTCCAACATCATTTATGAAGTTCTAAGACATCAACCACCATTTATGTACACATTCCACCTATGTACATTTCACCCTTTATATACATATTTCACCTATGTATATCATCGTTTGCGTACAATGTACATTTTAACATTTACCCCTTGACCATAAAGTCCACAAACTGAGAGACCTTTAGTCAGTTTTATTGTAACATCCTAAAAAAAATAAAACGACAGTTATAATGACGGAATAAATGAATAAGGCATGACGGGTCAGGCCGGATGGGCCGGCGGGCTTGAACGGGCGAGCATAGGGGAGCCTCCCCTATAAATAGCCTAATGCACCACCGTTTCTCTCATTTGCAACATCTAGAGAGAGAAACCGTAGAGAGAGAAAGTTAGCAGATCGACCCGAGATTTCAGCCAAGAGTTGCTCCATAGCTTGTGAGAAGAACCTCCGGATCAGAAGCTCTATACAGGTAACGATCTAGCCTAGATCTGAGTTTTTGTTCGTTTTTTGGTTTTTCGGGTTTTGGACGAAAATGTGACGTTTTTACGGATGAAACTGGAAGAAAAATATAGTTTTGAGTTCTATAATGAAAAGCGAACATTTTGAATGTAAACAAGTTCGGGATCTTGACGTGATCAGACCCGAAGGCGAAAGTTAGGGTTTTTGAGGGGAAGCAGATCCTGCGTACTTATCAAGTACGCAGGAAGAGGGTCCTGCGTACTTATCAAATACGCAGGAAGAGGATCATGCGTACTTATCAAGTACGCATGAAGCGAGGTTTGCACACTTATTAAGTACGCAAGAGCAAGGCCCTGCGCACTTGCTAAGTGCGCAGACATCAGGCTGTTTAGGTAAAGTCGGTATGTGTAGAAGGTTAAACCATTAGAGTCGGGATTTGGTCTGATGTGTATATAACTAATCAATTCAGATCGGAAGTGACGTTGTGGGACCTTTGTTAGGACAACCCAGATTAGCTTATCAGGTGAGTTCTAGAAGCCCTATTTTAAATGTTTTGAATAATTTTTTGGGCTGGTGTGCATACGTAACTATGTGACTATTTTATAAAACGATGTTTATGAATGTTGTATGTGACGTTTTATAAAATGATGTTTATGAACGATGTTTTGGAAGGAAGGGTTATGAAAGAAGTGTTTATGAAATATTTTACCAAAAGAAGTTTATGAATGAAGGAATGATTTTTAATAAAACGTACGAATGCTTTAACTGAAGTTTTGAAGTAAAAGAAGTGAATGTTTACGAAAGTCACAAACGAACGAATCTGCCAATATTCCTTAGGGAATGAAGGTTATGGGTATGGGAAGTATGTTATGGGCCTTTACCTTTTATGGGCCTTTGTGGCTGGCCAACTGTTGTACAACTGGGGTGATGACGGCCACCAAGGGGATTATCGTGATCCTTGAAGTTGGTACGATTTACCCTACGGGGTAGTTGTGCTTGAAGTTTGGTACTTGCGCCTTACGGGGTGCAGTGCTTGAAGTTTGGTACGTGTCATCCTTGTGATGACGTGCTTGAAGTTGGTGTTGAATAACCTAAGTATCGGGCCCTAGGAGTTCTTCACCCGAAGGACAGTACGGTGTTGATGGGCCTAATGGTGGTGATCGTTAGGTTATTCCACTAGTATGTGACGTTTGGATTTGACGGTTACGAGAAGGCGCAGATTCGATATGTTTGTTGACTTATGGTTATGTTTTTATGTATGTTATGTTATTGCATGTTTTCGTACGCTTTTTATTAATGAAGTTAAATGATATGTTTTTGGCAAATATTTGAAGTTAATGTTTTATGTAAAAGCTAGAACTCACCAGCGTAGCTGACTTTTTAGTATGCACATTCAGGTTAAGTCAGGTTATGATGATGGATGGTGATGCTGGGCAGCTTGATGAGTTACCTGGATGATATGAAGACTGGCATCTCGTTATGAGTAGCTTATGTTTTGTTTATGTAATAGACTATGTTACGCTTCCGCATGTAGAACAATGTCACGATTATGTTTTAATGAAATTTTCCGCTGCGTTGTTTTGATATTCAAGTATAACAACTGTTTGTGAATGAGTAAATCCAACAAGTGAGGCCTCCCGGGTTTGGGGCCTTATAAGTTGGTATCAGAGCAATAGTTTAAGAGATTTGGACACTCTCAGTGTCTAAACTTAAACTGTGAATGGGACTGAAAGCGGATGCCAGTACGGGTAACTCGAGCCACAGCATCAGGTATGAAGGTAGTATATATTTACATATATAGTATGCCTTAGAAAGGGTTAGATAAGGACTTGTGTTCTGATGGAATCACAAAGGTGGTCAAATAGAAATCGAGAGGTAGTGTAATGGTAATTGCAGATGGCCAGTGTATATTGACATCTTACAATGCTTATTGAATTTTATTTGTTAAGTAGCGTGATGACGTTGGATTCCTTGTCTTATAGAACGAAATGGCGGGACGAAAGAGCGGAAGGAGTGGTGGGAGCCGTACCGGCGGTCGAAATGGTGGGCGTGGCAGGACCCCTGCGCGCCAAGAGTATAGTGAAGGAGGAAGTGTTCACACTGAACCGGCGGATAGTGTGCATGGAACTGAGCAGACACAGACTGAAGAACAACCTTTCACTTTTGAACTAGAAGTGAGAGCAGCTATAGCTCGAGAGTTCACAGAGTTGATGAAGACTTCTCTGCTAGGTCTGTTAGCTGAAGCATTGAAGAAGGTTAATGGGGAAGGTGAGTCTAACACGGCGGTTGATACCCCGAACACCGAGGTAATCAACGCACCGCTTAACCGTGGTTGCGACTATAAGTCCTTTAAGGCATGTGACCCACCGGTCCTGACTGGGAAGAATGGCGCGGTGGCTACTTTTGATTGGGTAATCCGTATGGAAGCTGCCATTCGCCTGAGCGAGTGTCGAACGGATCAAGTTGTGAAATTTGCTGCTAACTCCTTGAGAGAGGAAGCATCCCATTGGTGGGAAGGTGTACGTCAAGCAAAAGGGAGCGAGGTTGTGGATGCGATGATGTGGGCTGATTTGAAAACTTTAGTGTTAAGAATTTATGTCCAAGGAATGAGATCGAAAAGGTAGAAAGGGAATTTCTGGGGATTAAGGCCGGGAGCATGACCCACCGGCAGTACACCACGCGGTTCAATGAACGGGCACGTCTGGTGCCACATCTTGTCACAACTGAGGAAAGAAAGATTTCTTATTATATCCAGGGACTGCCGGACAAGGTCCGCACCTTTATCAAAGCAAACACCCCTAGCACCTACGATTCGGTGGTGGAACTCAGTGGTGTGGTGTATGATGATCTGGCATTAAACGATGCCGCCATTGAGGAGCCGAAGAAGAGACCGAGCTTCTCAAACAAGCGAACTGGTGGAAAGATGTTTGGGACTCGTGATAAGAGGGCTCGGGTGGATGAGCCGGCTGTTTGTAAGAAGTGTGGAAGGGAGCATGCAGGTGAATGTAGACTGGGATCTAACTTGTGCTTTAAATGCGGCAAGACCGGACACTTCTCCCGAGAATGCCTGCAAGGCTTCAAATGCTACAATTGTGGGGAGAGTGGTCATATGAGCCAGGAATGCACCAAGCCTAGAATGGGTGAAGCCGGGAAAGGGAAAGGCCCGGAGAAGAAAGAAGAGAGGCCTCGAGCAAAGACTCGTGCGTACGCGCTGACGCAAGACCAAGCCAGGGCAGACCCCGATGTGGCGTCAGGTACGTTCATTCTTGACAACACTTTTGTTTCTGTGTTATTTTATTCGGGTGCCAGTAAGAGTTTTATGTCTGCGACTTTTTGTAAGCGAGTGAAGTACACTGCCAGTAAGCTAGAAAGGGCCTTTAGCGTAGAAACCGTTGAGGGTAGAACCGCGAGAGTGGCCGATGTAGTTGACAACTCCAAGATAAAAATAGAAGGTCATAGGTTCCCTGTCAGATTGTTTGTTATGGTTTTGCGAGGGTTTGATGTCATGTTGGGTATGGATTGGTTAACTGCCAACGAAGCACAAATCATATGTAAACGAAAGATAATCCGACTCAAGGCTCCGGATGGTAGCAAGGTCGAGATTTTTGGAGATCGTGACGCCCCGATGCCCAACGTTATCTCGATGATTAAGGCAACAGATTACTTGAGGCGCGGATGCGAGGCTTATCTGGTGTACGTGATTGACAAGTGTAAGGAAGTGAAGGAACTAGACGACGTACCCGTGGTAAGCGAGTACCCGGAGGTGTTTCCAGAGGACTTGCCTGGGATACCACCAGACAGAGAGATTGATTTCCAAATCGACTTAGTACTAGATGCCCAGCCCGTGGCAAAAGCTCCATATCGACTAGCACCAGTAGAGATGAAAGAGTTAATGGCACAACTAGATGAGTTACTTGAGAAAGGATTTATCCAACCGAGCATCGCCGTGGGGTGCTCCGGTGTTGTTTGTAAAGAAGAAAGACGGTTCGATGAGAATGTGTATTGATTATCGTGAGTTGAACAAACGTACGGTGAAGAACAAGTACCCTCTACCAAGGATCAACGACCTGTTCGATCAGTTGCAAGGCGCAAGTTGGTTCTCAAAAATAGACCTTCGGTCCGGGTACCATCAATTGAAGGTGAGGGAAGAAGACATACCAAAAACTGCATTTCGCACGCGTTATGGACATTTCGAGTTCCGCGTAATGTCTTTTGGATTAATGAACGCCCCCGCGGCGTTCATGGATTTGATGAATAGAGTTTGTCGACCAATGCTGTATCGATCGGTAATCGTGTTCATCGATGATATCCTCATCTACTCCAAGAATGAGGGTGATCACGCGTGTCACTTGAAGGAGGTATTGGAAGCTCTGAAGAAGGAAAAGTTATATGCTAAGTTCTCCAAATGTGCGTTCTGGCTTAGGGAAGTCCAATTCCTAGGTCATGTGATTAACCCGAACGGCATCATGGTTGACCCATCGAAGATAATGACGGTAAGGGAATGGAATATTCCTAGGACGCCAACCGAAATCCGTAGTTTCTTGGGATTGGCAGGCTACTATCGGAGATTCATCCAGGATTTCTTGAAAATAGCTTCGCCATTGACAAAGTTGACTTGGAAGGAGGTAAAGTACGAATGGGGTTCGACCCAGGATGAGGCGTTTAAGGAATTGAAAGAGAAGCTAACCAAAGCTCCAGTCTTGGCCCTTCCCGAGGGCATTGAAGACTCAGTGGTATACTCTGACGCTTCGGGTCAGGGATTGGGATGCGTGTTGATGCAACGCGGGAGAGTGATCGCGTATGCGTCACGGCAGTTGAAAGTTCACGAAGCCAGTTATCCGACTCACGATTTGGAACTTGTTGCTGTCGTATTTGCATTGAAAATCTGGAGGCACTACCTCTACGGGGCGAAGCTTACTATTTACTCCGACCACAAAAGTTTGAAGTACTTCTTCGAACAGAGGGAACTTAATATGAGGCAGAGACGATGGTTGGAACTATTGAAAGACTATGACTGTGAAATCATATACCATCCTAGAAAGGCAAACGTGGTGGCAGACGCTCTAAGCCGAAAGGACGTGCCTGCTCCTATTATAGTGAAAGCTTGCCAGTTGGTGGTGACGTCAGATGTGATGAGGGAAATTGAAAGAGCTCAAGATGAAGCACTGAGGGAAGAAAACATAAAGAAGAAAGAATGGTTGGCCAACATGACAAATTAGAATATAACACCCTTGGTGTTAGGACACGTTTTGGACGGGTGGATACCTATGGGTGGCGAGCTTAGAACCAAGATCTTGGATGAGGCTCATAAGTCTCGATACTCTATCCATCTTGGTACCAATAAAATGTACCAAGATGAGGAAGGAATACTGGTGGCCTGGAATGAAACACGAAGTGACAAAGTACGTAAGCAAGTGCTTGACTTGCTCGCAAGTAAAGGCCGAACACCAGAAACCGTATGGAAAGATTCAACCACTTGATATACCGGAATGGAAGTGGGAACACATTACCATGGACTTCGTAACCAAGCTACCTCGCACAGCTAAAGGTCATGACACCATTTGGGTAATTGTGGACCGTTTAACGAATAGTGCTCATTTCCTACCTATTCGCGAGACGTTCTCGTCGGAAAGGTTAGCAGAAGTATTTATTAACGAAGTTGTAGCACGGCATGGGATGTCTTTGACGATCGTATCTGACCAGGACACACGATTCACATCGAGGTTCTGGAAAAGATTTCACGAGGCGATGGGCACAAGGCTTAATATCAGCACGGCATACCACTCACAAACGGATGGTCAGTCCGAAAGGACCATTCAGACATTGGAGGATATGCTTCGTGCTTGTATTATCGATTTTGGCGGCAGTTTAGACAGTCATCTGCCATTAGCCGAATTCTCTTACAACAATAGCCATCACACGACTATAGGCATGCCGCCTTACGAAATGTTGTATGGGAGAAGATGCAGGACCCCGGTTTGTTGGGGTGAGATTGGACAGAAGGAATTAGGAAGTCTTGAAATCGTAAGAGAAACGTCGGAGAGGTTTGATCAAATCAAAGCACGAATGAAGGCCGCACAAGATCGTCAGAAATCCTATGTGGATAAACGACGAAGGCCTATCGAGTTTGATGTTGGGGACAGAGTAATGTTGAAAGTGTCACCCTGGAAGGGAATCATACGATTCAGGAAGAGAGGAAAGTTAAGTCCGAAGTTCGTCGGACCATTCAGGATAATGGCACGGGTTAGTGAAGTCGCTTATCGGATATAGTTGCCTAATGAGTTAAGCGAGATTCATCCTACCTTCCATGTATCACACTTGCGAAAGTGTTTGGCAGATGAATCGGCTCACGTACCACTTACTGACATCGAGGTCGACAACAACCTTAACTACATCGAAGAACCCGTGGCCATCTTAGACAGAAAGGAGAAGCGTTTGCGTAATAAGATTATTAAATTGGTTAAAGTCCAATGGAAGCACCGAAAGGGATCGGAATCTACTTGGGAAACAGAGACGGAAATGAGAGAGTCGTACCCTCAACTATTTGACTTATGATAGGTTTCGGGGACGAAACCTATTGTGTGGGGGTAGACTTATAACATCCCAAAAAAAATAATAAAACGACAGTTATAATGACAGAATAAATGAATGAGGCATGACGGGCCGGGCCGGATGGGCCGGTAGGCTTGAAGGGGCGAGCATAGGGGAGCCTTCCCTATAAATAGCCTAAGGCACCACCGTTTCTCTCATTTGCAACATCTAGAGAGAGACAGTTGGCGGATCGACCCGAGATTTCAGCCAAGAGTTGCTCCATAGCTTGTGAGAAGAACCTCCGGATCAGAAGCTCGATACAGGTAACGATCTCGCCTAGATCTGAGTTTTTGTTCATTTTTGGGTTTTTCGGGTTTTGGACGAAAATGTGACATTTTTACGGATGAAACTGGAAGAAAAACATAGTTTTGAGTTATATAATGAAAAGCGAACGTTTTGAATGTAAACAAGTTCGGGATCTTGACGTGATCAGACCCGAAGGCGAAAGTTAGGGTTTTTGCGGGGAAGCAGATCCTGCGTACTTATCAAGTACGCAGGAAGAGGATCATGCGTACTTATCAAGTACGCATGAAGCGAGGTTTGCGCACTTATTAAGTACGCAAGAGAAAGGCCCTGCGCACTTGCTAAGTGCGCAGGCATCAGGCTGTTTAGGTAAAGTCGGTATGTTTAGAAGGTTAAGCCGTTAGAGTCGGGATTTGGTCTGATGTGTATATAACTAATCAATTCAGATCGGAAGTGACGTTGTGGGACCTTTGTTAGGACAACCCAGATTAGCTTATTAGGTGAGTTCTAGAAGCCCTCTTTTAAATGTTTTGAATAATGTTTTTGGGTTGGTGTGCATACGTAACTATGTGACTATTTTATAAAACGATGTTTATGAATGTTGTATGTGACGTTTTATAAAATGATGTTTATGAACGATGTTTTGGAAGGAAGGGTTATGAAAGAAGTGTTTATGAAATATTTTGCCAAAAGAAGTTTATGAAGTTTATGAAGTGTTTATGAATGAAGGAATGATTTTTAATAAAACGTACGAATGCTTTAACTGAAGTTTTGAAGTAAAAGAAGTGAATGTTTACTAAAGTCACAAACGAACGAATCTGCCAATATTCCTTAGGGAATGAAGGTTATGGGTATGGGAAGTATGTTATGGACCTTTACCTTTTAGGGGCCTTTGTGGCTGGCCAACTGTTGTACAACTGGGGTGATGACGGCCACCAAGGGGATTATCATGATCCTTGAAGTTGGTACGATTTACCCTACGGGGTAGTCGTGCTTGAAGTTTGGTACTTGCGCCTTACAGGGTGTAGTGCTTGAAGTTTGGTACGTGTCATCCTTGTGATGACGTGCTTGAAGTTGGTGTTGAATAACCTAAGTATCGGGCCCTAGGAGTTCTTCACCCGAAGGACAGTACGGTGTTGATGGGCCTAATGGTGGTGATAGTTAGGTTATTCCACTAGTATGTGACGTTTGGATTTGACGGTTACGAGAAGGCGCAGATTCGATATGTTTGTTGACTTATGGTTATGTTTTTATGTATGTTATGTTATTGCATGTTTTCGTACGCTTTTTATTAATGAAGTTAAATGATATGTTTTTGGCAAATATTTGAAGTTAATGTTTTATGTAAAAGCTAGAACTCACCAGCGTAGCTGACTTTTTAGTATGCACATTCAGGTTAAGTCAGGTTATGATGATGGATGGTGATGCTGGGCAGCTTGATGAGTTACCCGAATGATATGAAGACTGGCATCCCGTTATGAGTAGCTTATGTTTTGTTTATGTAATAGACTATGTTACGCTTCCGCATGTAGAACAATGTCACGATTATGTTTTAATGAAATTTTCCACTACGTTGTTTTGATATTCAAGTATAAGAACTGTTTGTGAATGAGTAAATCCAACAAGTGAGGCCTCTCGGGTTTGGGGCCTTACATTTATCCTACCACCGACTGTCAATGCCAATACGCACTCTTCCATTTTCCCTTTCCACTGAAAAGTTTATGTGCTTTAGAACAAAACACACATGTGTAATGACCCTTATCAAATCCTCTTTCTCAACTGGAATACTAAGTATCCCTTTATATCCCCGGTTGATGTTAATGGCACAAGACATGTGTATACACCAGTTCGTATACCTCGTGTTTCACTATCTCTAATGAGAACAGATTAACACGTCACCCCTTGATCATACTTGATAATGATATGGTTACTAAGTAACCCAACACCTCTTTTACATTCATCGGATCAAAATCCATGTGATCGTTTTGTCCACAACCTCATATTATTAAAACATGTAAACACCAACATTATGACACCCTCAATGTTGATCGCACGAATCCACCGATCTGCTTAGCCTTTCATCCAACACAACGATCGAAAAGCTTTAGTCACGACTATGGTGATTAGAAATGCGTGACCTATAGGCCTAAGAAAATTTCTAATTTTCTCCCCATTTGTTATCCTCCAGACATATAGCAATGTCCGACATTTCTTCCCATAAAAGGTTTCTAGCTCGGCTTTCACGAAGCCACTTCTTATTTACTCTTCGTTTTCCACTTAACTCATGAGTTCAACCTTCCCTTGCGCATTTAATAATTGACTCCACGTGAGTTGCTCCTATACACAAGGATCCCTTTTATAACGTCAACAGATAGCATCGAGAAACCCGATCTATCTACATGTCTTTGATGATTCCAAGATTCGAGCGACCTCGACTAGTCATAAAACACTTGCCCGAAATCTCGTTGATCACCTATGATGTCCACTGCACGTGAAGGAACTCTTCCAATATGCCACCCACCATGGCTTGCAATTGATGGCATTTCAACGTTACCTCTTGAATCCACCGATACAGGTTCCTTCACGCCATTATGCCTTTCTCTCTACGGATAAAAATCCACCAATTATCTGTCACGACCCGAAGTCGACTCATCGCGAGTAATGCACCTTCTTTCAATCACAATGGATTGCTTCAAAGCCAATACCATTATAGTGATTCATTGTTGATTAATCAATGATTAATTCTCATCCTTTAACTCCTTTGTGTCACACCCCAACCGACGGCGGAAACGTCGGGGCGTGAAGCGTGTAGACTGTTCATGAGCACATGGTTGACTAAGGTTGTAATATATTTAACATCCAATTTCATAGTTCAAGTAATCAAGTACAACGTTTACAAGAATCAAGATACATAAATGTCTTTATGAATTTAAATACTAGGTCCAGTTCCTATGTGTAGCATCTTGAATATGAACTCAAAGCTTAGTACCTGAAACATGCTTAAAACGAGAGTGTCAACTATAAATAGTTGGTGAGCATACATAGGTTTTGACACCACAAGTAAAGTTCAAATATTGTGTACAACTCATATGATACATGGTTTATAAAGCATTTATGGAGAAACTAAGTTAAGCTAGTTGCACAGATGTAACCTTGTAATTGAAGGACATAACATACCAATGTTAGCCAAATGAAGGGCACAACATACCAATGTTGGCCTAATGTAAATGTAAGGGCATAACAACACATGTTACCCCGTTGTATGTGTAGTATAATTGCACGAGTATGTCATGTATATGTATTGTATAATTGCATGAGTATGTCATGTGTATGTAGCCTTAACAGTTAGCATCCAAGCATAAAGCACAAATAAACGCGTGTGATCATATTATAGAATTGTACGTATGTAATTGTAAATAGCGAGTTGTTGAGAGAACATGTTTCACCCCAAAGATGTAAAAAGGAAAAAGGGGGCTATGTAAAACTCACTTGTGTTGGAGCGTGTAGTTTGCACAGATCAACAAAAATACCAAGCGTGTTGTAGGTCGCTACGTTTGACCTATCGGATAAATGTATAACGCGTGTCATTGTTTGTGTTATTTTGTGTCCAAAGTGGGTTCGTTGGTGGTTTGTGTGTTTAGGGTTGGTTTTGGAATAATAAATTAGTAGCGATATATATATATATATATATATTTATTTAAATAAAATTTAATTAAACGATATTTGTTTAAATCAATATATATATATATTTGTATAAAAAAATGATTATATGAATTCACGATTTCATCGGTTTTGAAACTATCGGGAATTAATCGTTTTAAATTTCTAAAATCAGCGATTCGGTTTATAAATGATTCCCGGGTCTTGGGATTTTATGACTTCGTTTTTATAAACAAGTTTCGAGATTTTTTAAATAAAAACATATTAAATTAAATTTGAAAATAAACATTTAAAGTTTCTGGTCAAGGAGCACGACCGTGCTCGCGAGAGGCACGACCGCGCTCGTTGTCGGGCGTGACCGTGGTGGTCTGAAGCGCGCCCGTGGTCAAGTCAGAAGTCAATTTAGGGGTTCTGGTTATAGAGCACGACCGTGCTCGTATATGGCACGACCGTGTCTAGTGTTAGTTTTTGGTCAAGGCTTGTTTCCTCGGTAAGCACGACCGGGCCACACCTGGGGCACGATTGTGCTTGGTCAGGCATGACCGCGCTCAATGACGAGCGCGACCGTGTCGAGTCTTTTTCAGACTCAATTTGATCGATTCTTATATTAAATGCTTCTGTATTCATAGGGCTTTCATAGATTAGGTGTTTGCGAAGCTATTTACATAGTTCAATTGCATTTATATCGTGTCTAAATTGTAGTTCGAGCAAAAATGAAGTTTCGGCTTTTTGGTTTCAAAATCGTAACGATTGTGTGATATTGTTTCGAATTAACATAGGGCTTTTATTCTAGGGGTAGATACGAAGCTATTGACGCATTACTTACCTCCTGAAAGTGGGCAATCGAATGCGGTCGGCTACAAGTCTTGAAGTCGGGTTCTCGGCGATCGATTTGAAATCCGGAGGCCGTTTGAGCGTCAAGCGAGAGTTCTAAGAGACTGAGTGGGTGTGGGGGAAGGTGTAGGAAGCCAGCACTTTGCCTTATATCGATCAATTTCGTGAGGCATGGGTGATGGTAGTTATGGGATTAAACAATTGCCAATTGGATGACGATTGTGGCGTGTTTCAGATGGAAAATCAGTCGGGTATGGTCCAACGCGCGAAAGCCGGCTTTTATGAATTTAAAAATTCTGCGAATTCGTCAAGTGTTGATGTGATTTGGCTCTGCAGAGGCAAGTTGCTTCTGCAAGCGCGACCGTGCCTAGTATTAGGCGCGACCGTGCTTAGATCTGCAGGCGCGGTCGTGCTTAGTGCAAGGCGCGACCGTGCCTTGCCTATTTTGTAGTTTTTGAGTTTTGTCGATTTTGGTCCTCGGGGCTTGTGAGATTGTGGCGTTTTGTTTAAGTTGTTATTGTAATAGAATAGTTTGTATACGTAACTGCATCATAGTTTGTTTGTACACGAATTGAAACTGAAATACTTGTTTATTGTATTCGAGAACGATTACATGGTAAAAAAATCAGAAATGTTACAGTCTCCCCTTGTTGAGGGGATTTCGTCCCGAAATTCAACTGGTCGAGGCTGCTGAATTTGTGAAGAGGTGGGGTTACTTGAGTTTCATTTGGTTCTCACGTTCTCAAGCAAAGTCTGGGCTACGTTTTAGATTCTCCAAGGATTTTGAACATTGGGTCGCGTAGTACAATTGATAATACGATATAGGTGTGTTTCCCAAACTCAGGTATGAATGATGATAGTGTGGATTTAGTTTAAGGAGTTTTAAGGAGCAAACCGTTCCGAGAGTATATTGGCTCTAAAGACGAAGTGTATCCCGTGAAATGAGGGCGATGAGAATTTGACGATTAATACTCGTTTAGATCGTAGGTTAATATGTTCAAGATATTTTGTATGGTCGAGGGACGTTAAAATATAACACAATTCTTTACATGATACGAACAACGTTACTTCTGATAATATGACAGGAACACTTATATATAGGAAGTACCAGCGGCGTATCCACCATGCCCTTGTCATATCTTATTAGTTCCGTTATTATATATCATGATACATTTCACAAATATTGACCCGTCAAACAACATTACACTTTACGTGACACGAATAACGCTACTGCTGATAATATGATAGGAACACTTATATATAGGAAGTACCAGCGGCGTATCCACCATGCCCTTGTCATATCTCATTAGTTTCGTTATTATATATCATGCTAGGTTTCATGTCGTAACACACTATGGAATTTGCTATGTTTTCCATGCGCTGATTCCTATAATTCCGTGTGCACCCGTAATTATCCAAATCGTCGCATGGTCCGTATAGTTCATCCCATTATGTGTGTGGGGCCAGGGGGTAACACAAAATCACACAATTTGTAACTATTGTTTTCACGTATGTGTTGCAAATAATTGTATACCTAGATAGTAAGGTCAATTGTAACAATTGTAAGTAATTTAGTTCCGTGTAATATGTAAGCACTCACTACATCCATGTACGATCTACTGTTATGTACTTTGTAAGCATGTATAGTGTGAATAGTTTAGTACCGTGTATGTAGCAACAAATGGAAACAAATAAGTAATAATTTTTTTTTTCACGTATGATGTAATCACATTGAGTATTGTGGGCAACCAAGCTCTATGTATTATGTTGTCGATCTAGCACTGTGTATATTGTAGCCAACTAAGCTTCATGTATCATGTAATCGATCTTGTATCGTGTATGTTGTAATCAACTTAAGGTTTATGTAGCATGTACTCAATTATGTATATGGCAAACGACTACGTTGCATGTTTCATGTATGTTTGTGAATAACTGAGTTTCATGTGATTTGTGGATGTTCGTGTGTAAGCTATTGAATCTCTTGAGTGACGTACATTAATGAATTTTGTTTGTATAGGTGGTCGAGTGTCGAGGACAAGCGTGTTGTTCAATGTTCATGTAAAATGCGGGTAGTCGAGTTTTAAGGGGTCAGTGTTTGTATGTATGGTAAATGCTCATGCGAAAAGACTCATCTTCTTGAAATTGGCTAGTAAGCTCAACTTTTTAATAATAGTGGCAAACCATGGTAGGTGTAAATAGTCCGAATAACGACAAGATAATGTAAATGATTACAATGCGAAATTTTATTCTAGATTAGATCTTCATTTAACTCCATCTTGCACTAGCTTCAATTGGTCTCATTCACTGTCTCGGTGTTAACTAGATTTTCGTTGGTGTTTATGTTGAAAGCACGTCTACGAGCACCACCTTGGACAACATTGACAATCCGGGGACATCGGTGACGGAAATGGTTTGGGTCGCCACATTCAAAGCAAGCTCGTTTATCAGTAATAGCCGGGACCACTGGGTTCATCCCTTGCTGCTCGGTCCTGTTACCCTGGTTGGTTTGAGTAATGGGCGGTCCAGATCGGCAAACATTAGTAGTATGGCCATATCTCCCACAGTTGGCACATAAACGGCATGGCATTTTTAGGAAGTGATGATAATTGCATGTGTTGCACAAAGGGTTGTTGCCCATATATGGTTTCTTATTCTGGTTTTGGGCTAGGGGAGCAACTTGGTTGATTGGTACCGCAGGGATAGCGATAGCGAAGTTTCGTTTCTTATTGTTTTGGGGAGGTTTGGGTTTGTCTTCTCTAGGGGGTTCAGAAGAGGTTGCTGGGTTGGTGACTTTCATTGCACCCTTCCTTGTTAATGTACCCGTCTTCACGTGGTTATCAGTCAATGTGGCAGCTAGACGAATAGCGTCTTCAAGAGTTGCTGGATTTCTTCCTAGGACGGTATCCTGAATCTGTCTAGGTAAACCACCGATGTACTTTTCAATGCACCGGGATAATGGTGTGACCATGTGGGGCACAAGAAGACTTAACTCATGGAAACGGGTTGTGTAGGCCATACTTTCACCGCTGTCTTGAGTGAGATCCCAAAATTCAGTTTCTAATTTCTTCATCTCATTTCGAGGACAAAACTCCTCTGTCATGATTTTCTTCAGCTCGTCCCACGGTAGTGCCATTGCTACATCCATGCCTCTAGTTCTTTTCTCACCATTCCACCAGGTAAGTGCCCGTTTTTGGAAGACGCTAGTAGCACGACGAACACGGAGATTGTCGGGACAGTCACTATTGAGAAAAGTGTTCTCAATACTTTCAAACCATTGAAGGAGTCTCGTGGCTCCTTCGGTGCCAAAAAATGTGAGGGGATTACATGAGTTGAAGTGTTTGAAGGTACATTGTGGCGGGTTGGCACCACTGCCACCACCCGTATTAGCACTACCACTGGCGTTTCCATTATTGTTGTTGTTGGCTTGAGTTAGTTGAGTTACTAGCTGAGTGAGGAGAGTAGCAAGGTCGGTGTTATTGTTGTTGTTGGCATTGCTGGTATTGGTGTCGGTGCTATGGTTGGCGTTATCGGTGTTGTTGCGGTTGTTGTTACGACGAGGAGGCATTCTATACAAAAGAGAATGATATAAAAGAGTTGTGAGAATTTATAAAATTTTGTTGAAATTTAGGATAGGAGGAATAATAACACATTTATTTCATAGTTCGGATTGTATTCAAGTGATCTCTTTACCATTTGAACACTATGACTTATTAAGGTTAATCAGACTTATATAATTTTCAAGGAGACGTGCTTTAGCCTATAGGTAAACACTCATCCCGGGAATTCCCAGGAAAGCATACGGATCCCTCGGTTGATTGGGATTTATATGAAATGCTTTCCTAGACAGAAAACCCAGAATACAGGTGTCACCCTTCCAGATTGCACATGTCCTTTAATAATTAACAGAGTCTAAAACCTTAATGGGTATATGAAAATATTTTTGATAGACTAAAATCCACGAGTATGAGTTTTCCATGAGTTATGATGATGACATAGAAGCAGACAAGAGGGATATGTGGTTTGGGATATGGGTGTGGATATTGTTTGATCAGTTTATTGCCTAGGTACGCCTAATATGTCGTGAATTTTTATAATCATTTTAGGTAGAAGTAGACTAACACCTAAGTTAATGAACATGTAACACATAGCATGTAGGTAGTAATGATTTTTAAGCACAAGAGGTATCAAGTAGTGTGACACGGAGACTATCAAGTATTGTATCATGCGATGAGGTATTTTAGACTAATATGTAAGAAATTTACATAAGTAGTGAACATGTAGCACGTATCACGTTAATCATGAAGCATGGCATAAGTGGGTATCCTAAAGTTATAGTCTAGGTCAAGAGTGTCTAATAACCTAATTCCCTATAACCAAGGCTCTGATACCAATCTGTCACACCCCAACCGACGGCGGAAACGTCGGGGCGTGAAGCGTGTAGACTGTTCATGAGCACATGGTTGACTAAGGTTGTAATATATTTAACATCCAATTTCATAGTTCAAGTAATCAAGTACAACGTTTACAAGAATCAAGATACATAAATGTCTTTATGAATTTAAATACTAGGTCCAGTTCCTATGTGTAGCATCTTGAATATGAACTCAAAGCTTAGTACCTGAAACATGTTTAAAACGAGAGTGTCAACTATAAATAGTTGGTGAGCATACATAGGTTTTGACACCACAAGTAAAGTTCAAATATTGTGTACAACTCATATGATACATGGTTTATAAAGCATTTATGGAGAAACTAAGTTAAGCTAGTTGCACAGATGTAACCTTGTAATTGAAGGACATAACATACCAATGTTAGCCAAATGAAGGGCACAACATACCAATGTTGGCCTAATGTAAATGTAAGGGCATAACAACACATGTTACCCCGTTGTATGTGTAGTATAATTGCACGAGTATGTCATGTATATGTATTGTATAATTGCATGAGTATGTCATGTGTATGTAGCCTTAACAGTTAGCATCCAAGCATAAAGCACAAATAAACGCGTGTGATCATATTGTAGAATTGTACGTATGTAATTGTAAATAGCGAGTTGTTGAGAGAACATGTTTCACCCCAAAGATGTAAAAAGGAAAAAGGGGGCTATGTAAAACTCACTTGTGTTGGAGCGTGTAGTTTGCACAGATCAACAAAAATACCAAGCGTGTTGTAGGTCGCTACGTTTGACCTATCGGATAAATGTATAACGCGTGTCATTGTTTGTGTTATTTTGTGTCCAAAGTGGGTTCGTTGGTGGTTTGTGTGTTTAGGGTTGGTTTTGGAATAATAAATTAGTAGCGATATATATATATATATATTTATTTAAATAAAATTTAATTAAACGATATTTGTTTAAATCAATATATATATATATATTTGTATAAAAAAATGATTATATAAATTCACGATTTCATCGGTTTTGAAACTATCGGGAATTAATCGTTTTAAATTTCTAAAATCAGCGATTCGGTTTATAAATGATTCCCGGGTCTTGGGATTTTATGACTTCGTTTTTATAAACAAGTTTCGAGATTTTTTAAATAAAAACATATTAAATTAAATTTGAAAATAAACATTTAAAGTTTCTGGTCAAGGAGCACGACCGTGCTCGCGAGAGGCACGACCGCGCTCGTTGCCGGGCGTGACCGTGGTGGTCTGAAGTGCGCCCGTGGTCAAGTCAGAAGTCAATTTAGGGGTTCTGGTTATAGAGCACGACCGTGCTCGTATATGGCACGACCGTGTCTAGTGTTAGTTTTTGGTCAAGGCTTGTTTCCTCGGTAAGCACGACCGGGCCACACCTGGGGCACGATTGTGCTTGGTCAGGCATGACCGCGCTCAATGACGAGCGCGACCGTGTCGAGTCTTTTTCAGACTCAATTTGATCGATTCTTATATTAAATGCTTCTGTATTCATAGGGCTTTCATAGATTAGGTGTTTGCGAAGCTATTTACATAGTTCAATTGCATTTATATCGTGTCTAAATTGTAGTTCGAGCAAAAATGAAGTTTCGGCTTTTTGGTTTCAAAATCGTAACGATTGTGTGATATTGTTTCGAATTAACATAGGGCTTTTATTCTAGGGGTAGATACGAAGCTATTGACGCATTACTTACCTCCTGAAAGTGGGCAATCGAATGCGGTCGGCTACAAGTCTTGAAGTCGGGTTCTCGGCGATCGATTTGAAATCCGGAGGCCGTTTGAGCGTCAAGCGAGAGTTCTAAGAGACTGAGTGGGTGTGGGGGAAGGTGTAGGAAGCCAGCACTTTGCCTTATATCGATCAATTTCGTGAGGCATGGGTGATGGTAGTTATGGGATTAAACAATTGCCAATTGGATGACGATTGTGGCGTGTTTCAGATGGAAAATCAGTCGGGTATGGTCCAGCGCGCGAAAGCCGGCTTTTATGAATTTAAAAATTCTGCGAATTCGTCAAGTGTTGATGTGATTTGGCTCTGCAGAGGCAAGTTGCTTCTGCAAGCGCGACCGTGCCTAGTATTAGGCGCGACCGTGCTTAGATCTGCAGGCGCGGTCGTGCTTAGTGCAAGGCGCGACCGTGCCTTGCCTATTTTGTAGTTTTTGAGTTTTGTCGATTTTGGTCCTCGGGGCTTGTGAGATTGTGGCGTTTTGTTTAAGTTGTTATTGTAATAGAATAGTTTGTATACGTAACTGCATCATAGTTTGTTTGTACACGAATTGAAACTGAAATACTTGTTTATTGTATTCGAGAACGATTACATGGTAAAAAAATCAGAAATGTTACAGTCTCCCCTTGTTGAGGGGATTTCGTCCCGAAATTCAACTGGTCGAGGCTGCTGAATTTGTGAAGAGGTGGGGTTACTTGAGTTTCATTTGGTTCTCACGTTCTCAAGCAAAGTCTGGGCTACGTTTTAGATTCTCCAAGGATTTTGAACATTGGGTCGCGTAGTACAATTGATAATACGATATAGGTGTGTTTCCCAAACTCAGGTATGAATGATGATAGTGTGGATTTAGTTTAAGGAGTTTTAAGGAGCAAACCGTTCCGAGAGTATATTGGCTCTAAAGACGAAGTGTATCCCGTGAAATGAGGGCGATGAGAATTTGACGATTAATACTCGTTTAGATCGTAGGTTAATATGTTCAAGATATTTTGTATGGTCGAGGGACGTTAAAATATAACACAATTCTTTACATGATACGAACAACGTTACTTCTGATAATATGACAGGAACACTTATATATAGGAAGTACCAGCGGCGTATCCACCATGCCCTTGTCATATCTTATTAGTTCCGTTATTATATATCATGATACATTTCACAAATATTGACCCGTCAAACAACATTACACTTTACGTGACACGAATAACGCTACTGCTGATAATATGATAGGAACACTTATATATAGGAAGTACCAGCGGCGTATCCACCATGCCCTTGTCATATCTCATTAGTTTCGTTATTATATATCATGCTAGGTTTCATGTCGTAACACACTATGGAATTTGCTATGTTTTCCATGCGCTGATTCCTATAATTCCGTGTGCACCCGTAATTATCCAAATCGTCGCATGGTCCGTATAGTTCATCCCATTATGTGTGTGGGGCCAGGGGGTAACACAAAATCACACAATTTGTAACTATTGTTTTCACGTATGTGTTGCAAATAATTGTATACCTAGATAGTAAGGTCAATTGTAACAATTGTAAGTAATTTAGTTCCGTGTAATATGTAAGCACTCACTACATCCATGTACGATCTACTGTTATGTACTTTGTAAGCATGTATAGTGTGAATAGTTTAGTACCGTGTATGTAGCAACAAATGGAAACAAATAAGTAATAATTTTTTTTTTCACGTATGATGTAATCACATTGAGTATTGTGGGCAACCAAGCTCTATGTATTATGTTGTCGATCTAGCACTGTGTATATTGTAGCCAACTAAGCTTCATGTATCATGTAATCGATCTTGTATCGTGTATGTTGTAATCAACTTAAGGTTTATGTAGCATGTACTCAATTATGTATATGGCAAACGACTACGTTGCATGTTTCATGTATGTTTGTGAATAACTGAGTTTCATGTGATTTGTGGATGTTCGTGTGTAAGCTATTGAATCTCTTGAGTGACGTACATTAATGAATTTTGTTTGTATAGGTGGTCGAGTGTCGAGGACAAGCGTGTTGTTCAATGTTCATGTAAAATGCGGGTAGTCGAGTTTTAAGGGGTCAGTGTTTGTATGTATGGTAAATGCTCATGCGAAAAGACTCATCTTCTTGAAATTGGCTAGTAAGCTCAACTTTTTAATAATAGTGGCAAACCATGGTAGGTGTAAATAGTCCGAATAACGACAAGATAATGTAAATGATTACAATGCGAAATTTTATTCTAGATTAGATCTTCATTTAACTCCATCTTGCACTAGCTTCAATTGGTCTCATTCACTGTCTCGGTGTTAACTAGATTTTCGTTGGTGCTTATGTTGAAAGCACGTCTACGAGCACCACCTTGGACAACATTGACAATCCGGGGACATCGGTGACGGAAATGGTTTGGGTCGCCACATTCAAAGCAAGCTCGTTTATCAGTAATAGCCGGGACCACTGGGTTCATCCCTTGCTGCTCGGTCCTGTTACCCTGGTTGGTTTGAGTAATGGGCGGTCCAGATCGGCAAACATTAGTAGTATGGCCATATCTCCCACAGTTGGCACATAAACGGCATGGCATTTTTAGGAAGTGATGATAATTGCATGTGTTGCACAAAGGGTTGTTGCCCATATATGGTTTCTTATTCTGGTTTTGGGCTAGGGGAGCAACTTGGTTGATTGGTACCGCAGGGATAGCGATAGCGAAGTTTCGTTTCTTATTGTTTTGGGGAGGTTTGGGTTTGTCTTCTCTAGGGGGTTCAGAAGAGGTTGCTGGGTTGGTGACTTTCATTGCACCCTTCCTTGTTAATGTACCCGTCTTCACGTGGTTATCAGTCAATGTGGCAGCTAGACGAATAGCGTCTTCAAGAGTTGCTGGATTTCTTCCTAGGACGGTATCCTGAATCTGTCTAGGTAAACCACCGATGTACTTTTCAATGCACCGGGATAATGGTGTGACCATGTGGGGCACAAGAAGACTTAACTCATGGAAACGGGTTGTGTAGGCCATACTTTCACCGCTGTCTTGAGTGAGATCCCAAAATTCAGTTTCTAATTTCTTCATCTCATTTCGAGGACAAAACTCCTCTGTCATGATTTTCTTCAGCTCGTCCCACGGTAGTGCCATTGCTACATCCATGCCTCTAGTTCTTTTCTCACCATTCCACCAGGTAAGTGCCCGTTTTTGGAAGACGCTAGTAGCACGACGAACACGGAGATTGTCGGGACAGTCACTATTGAGAAAAGTGTTCTCAATACTTTCAAACCATTGAAGGAGTCTCGTGGCTCCTTCGGTGCCAAAAAATGTGAGGGGATTACATGAGTTGAAGTGTTTGAAGGTACATTGTGGCGGGTTGGCACCACTGCCACCACCCGTATTAGCACTACCACTGGCGTTTCCATTATTGTTGTTGTTGGCTTGAGTTAGTTGAGTTACTAGCTGAGTGAGGAGAGTAGCAAGGTCGGTGTTATTGTTGTTGTTGGCATTGCTGGTATTGGTGTCGGTGCTATGGTTGGCGTTATCGGTGTTGTTGCGGTTGTTGTTACGACGAGGAGGCATTCTATACAAAAGAGAATGATATAAAAGAGTTGTGAGAATTTATAAAATTTTGTTGAAATTTAGGATAGGAGGAATAATAACACATTTATTTCATAGTTCGGATTGTATTCAAGTGATCTCTTTACCATTTGAACACTATGACTTATTAAGGTTAATCAGACTTATATAATTTTCAAGGAGACGTGCTTTAGCCTATAGGTAAACACTCATCCCGGGAATTCCCAGGAAAGCATACGGATCCCTCGGTTGATTGGGATTTATATGAAATGCTTTCCTAGACAGAAAACCCAGAATACAGGTGTCACCCTTCCAGATTGCACATGTCCTTTAATAATTAACAGAGTCTAAAACCTTAATGGGTATATGAAAATATTTTTGATAGACTAAAATCCACGAGTATGAGTTTTCCATGAGTTATGATGATGACATAGAAGCAGACAAGAGGGATATGTGGTTTGGGATATGGGTGTGGATATTGTTTGATCAGTTTATTGCCTAGGTACGCCTAATATGTCGTGAATTTTTATAATCATTTTAGGTAGAAGTAGACTAACACCTAAGTTAATGAACATGTAACACATAGCATGTAGGTAGTAATGATTTTTAAGCACAAGAGGTATCAAGTAGTGTGACACGGAGACTATCAAGTATTGTATCATGCGATGAGGTATTTTAGACTAATATGTAAGAAATTTACATAAGTAGTGAACATGTAGCACGTATCACGTTAATCATGAAGCATGGCATAAGTGGGTATCCTAAAGTTATAGTCTAGGTCAAGAGTGTCTAATAACCTAATTCCCTATAACCAAGGCTCTGATACCAATCTGTCACACCCCAACCGACGGCGGAAACGTCGGGGCGTGAAGCGTGTAGACTGTTCATGAGCACATGGTTGACTAAGGTTGTAATATATTTAACATCCAATTTCATAGTTCAAGTAATCAAGTACAACGTTTACAAGAATCAAGATACATAAATGTCTTTATGAATTTAAATACTAGGTCCAGTTCCTATGTGTAGCATCTTGAATATGAACTCAAAGCTTAGTACCTGAAACATGTTTAAAACGAGAGTGTCAACTATAAATAGTTGGTGAGCATACATAGGTTTTGACACCACAAGTAAAGTTCAAATATTGTGTACAACTCATATGATACATGGTTTATAAAGCATTTATGGAGAAACTAAGTTAAGCTAGTTGCACAGATGTAACCTTGTAATTGAAGGACATAACATACCAATGTTAGCCAAATGAAGGGCACAACATACCAATGTTGGCCTAATGTAAATGTAAGGGCATAACAACACATGTTACCCCGTTGTATGTGTAGTATAATTGCACGAGTATGTCATGTATATGTATTGTATAATTGCATGAGTATGTCATGTGTATGTAGCCTTAACAGTTAGCATCCAAGCATAAAGCACAAATAAACGCGTGTGATCATATTGTAGAATTGTACGTATGTAATTGTAAATAGCGAGTTGTTGAGAGAACATGTTTCACCCCAAAGATGTAAAAAGGAAAAAGGGGGCTATGTAAAACTCACTTGTGTTGGAGCGTGTAGTTTGCACAGATCAACAAAAATACCAAGCGTGTTGTAGGTCGCTACGTTTGACCTATCGGATAAATGTATAACGCGTGTCATTGTTTGTGTTATTTTGTGTCCAAAGTGGGTTCGTTGGTGGTTTGTGTGTTTAGGGTTGGTTTTGGAATAATAAATTAGTAGCGATATATATATATATATATTTATTTAAATAAAATTTAATTAAACGATATTTGTTTAAATCAATATATATATATATATATTTGTATAAAAAAATGATTATATAAATTCACGATTTCATCGGTTTTGAAACTATCGGGAATTAATCGTTTTAAATTTCTAAAATCAGCGATTCGGTTTATAAATGATTCCCGGGTCTTGGGATTTTATGACTTCGTTTTTATAAACAAGTTTCGAGATTTTTTAAATAAAAACATATTAAATTAAATTTGAAAATAAACATTTAAAGTTTCTGGTCAAGGAGCACGACCGTGCTCGCGAGAGGCACGACCGCGCTCGTTGCCGGGCGTGACCGTGGTGGTCTGAAGCGCGCCCGTGGTCAAGTCAGAAGTCAATTTAGGGGTTCTGGTTATAGAGCACGACCGTGCTCGTATATGGCACGACCGTGTCTAGTGTTAGTTTTTGGTCAAGGCTTGTTTCCTCGGTAAGCACGACCGGGCCACACCTGGGGCACGATTGTGCTTGGTCAGGCATGACCGCGCTCAATGACGAGCGCGACCGTGTCGAGTCTTTTTCAGACTCAATTTGATCGATTCTTATATTAAATGCTTCTGTATTCATAGGGCTTTCATAGATTAGGTGTTTGCGAAGCTATTTACATAGTTCAATTGCATTTATATCGTGTCTAAATTGTAGTTCGAGCAAAAATGAAGTTTCGGCTTTTTGGTTTCAAAATCGTAACGATTGTGTGATATTGTTTCGAATTAACATAGGGCTTTTATTCTAGGGGTAGATACGAAGCTATTGACGCATTACTTACCTCCTGAAAGTGGGCAATCGAATGCGGTCGGCTACAAGTCTTGAAGTCGGGTTCTCGGCGATCGATTTGAAATCCGGAGGCCGTTTGAGCGTCAAGCGAGAGTTCTAAGAGACTGAGTGGGTGTGGGGGAAGGTGTAGGAAGCCAGCACTTTGCCTTATATCGATCAATTTCGTGAGGCATGGGTGATGGTAGTTATGGGATTAAACAATTGCCAATTGGATGACGATTGTGGCGTGTTTCAGATGGAAAATCAGTCGGGTATGGTCCAACGCGCGAAAGCCGGCTTTTATGAATTTAAAAATTCTGCGAATTCGTCAAGTGTTGATGTGATTTGGCTCTGCAGAGGCAAGTTGCTTCTGCAAGCGCGACCGTGCCTAGTATTAGGCGCGACCGTGCTTAGATCTGCAGGCGCGGTCGTGCTTAGTGCAAGGCGCGACCGTGCCTTGCCTATTTTGTAGTTTTTGAGTTTTGTCGATTTTGGTCCTCGGGGCTTGTGAGATTGTGGCGTTTTGTTTAAGTTGTTATTGTAATAGAATAGTTTGTATACGTAACTGCATCATAGTTTGTTTGTACACGAATTGAAACTGAAATACTTGTTTATTGTATTCGAGAACGATTACATGGTAAAAAAATCAGAAATGTTACACTTTGGTTCGCACACCACGAACCCCTTATGAAAACAAGGTTTTCCTTCCACTTCGGTTCGCCAACCGTTATACTTCCCGCTCTCTAGGCTTCATATGGTTCCTCCCAAGGATCGCCTCAAAGATCCCTATATTCCTCGAAGGAAGATCAATACAACATGATAGAAAGCTCTAGCCATCCTCCGCTAGATTGATGCATTTTATTTCTCCCAACCCATTCCATGTTCCTCACCACCCACGAGGTGATACACGTCTAGACTCTAACATACTAGAGTCCTTAAGATGACTTTCATCCACCATTTCTTCTACTTACACATGTGCCCCTTAGTCTCCCCGACCAATTTTAACTAAGTTGTAGATGTTCTACCTACTTATAGGTCTTTAATCTACCCACTTGTTAAGGCACTATATCTTATCTATGTGTATATGTATTACCCCCATCTAATCATCCATATACATACATATATACATACACATATAACCACCTTCACCTACTCCTTGCTAATGTTCATTGTCATATGGTTATTATAAAGACCCTTGCACATCTCGTCGTATTAATCATATTGGCCAGACATGTTTAATAATACGTTATGTCCAATTGTAATTATCATATTCATATAACAAATCACATAAACAAGTTTCGGCACACATAACACCTTGTCATTTAACTGTGCATATACATATACAACATATATATATATATATATATATATATAATCACCTTATCAAAACATTACTAACCTTTCATTTCCGAAAGCTCCGAGTCTTAGTCAAGTCCTTCTTGGATTCTCGTATCATTTCCCCCATATCAAGAGCATCCGTTTTGAGTTTGGTGCCACCCACACCAAATCCCTCAAACCATTGCTCTGATACCAAGTTGTAACACCCTTAATTTTAAACACCGGTTATAAAAAATGTTTACACACGCGAAAGCATTTATCCCAAGAATTATTTTTTATACTCTTCGCGTACCGCGAAGATCCAGGGCACTCCTTTCGCGTACCGCGAAGGAGCCCCAAAGTTGCCTGCCCAGAAACTGGTTCTTCGCGTACCGCGAAGAACCCCCTTCCGGTCTTCGCGTACCGCGAGGACACACAGTAAATAGAAAATTAGTTTTTTCTCCCAGTTCCAACACTTAGCCAAATTTTCAACATTTTTCAATCCATCATGACACCAAAAATTTCCCAACACTTGGGTTTTTGGACAAAACATTCAAACACCATTTATATACACCCATAACACAAATTCATGTATCAATTTATATCCTTTTTTAGGATTTTCTATTAAACCCCCAAAAACACCATTTATGCATACGAGAATCCTCCTTTCGCCATTTGGACTTGACACTGACCACATCGGAGCTCTTCCTACAAAACACCACATTAGTAATGAAGATAAAACATATCAAACAAGTAAATACTACTTGTTTTCACCCATTCACCCATTTGACCCATTTCCACCCAATTTGTCATTAGACTACATATCATTTGTATTTCACCTACAAGTTTCATTCTTTTCATTTATCAATCATAATTAACACATTTCCATTTCCATTATGGCACATAGGCCATAACCTCATTTCCATTATGATACTTAGATCATAACTTCATATCCACATATCCATTATGGTACTTAGACCATAACTCTATATCCACATATCCATTATAGTACTTAGACCATAACTCCATATCCACATATCCATTATAGTATTAATACTATAACTTCATTCATTCACTTATTCGTACACCACTATACACATTCATACCACATAACACATTATGCAACTTATCACATTATGCATACAACATTGCATATAACACCAATTATCATCAATTACTAAGTAAGTGCAAGAGCACTTACCTTTCGGGTTAGAAGATCCCGCACCACCTTCTCGATTCACAATTTGATTACCTAAACATATACATCTAGTTTAGTAATCTAACATATATTAAAATCACATTATAATTAGGTTCACAACCCAATTTCCCATTTCCAACCCAAACTGACTCGTTTGGTTAATTCTCATATCCAAACACCCTATTTCCATTCAAACTCACCTACTTGAGTTTCATTTCCAATTCCTTGACACTAATTTCTCATTCAATATTTTTCATTAGGTTAGTTTGGTGTTCATTCAAGTGTCTAACATCATATAAACACTTAATCATCATTAATTCATCACCGTATCATCATTATCCAAAAACCCTCAATTTTCTTCATATGAACCCTAACTTTTCATAATCAAAATCAAAGGGTTCTAGGATGTTAATCACCATTCTTTACCTTTAGTTTAGCTAGATTATCAACAATCTAACACCAATTAACCACATGCATCATAAATTTTTGGATTTCTACAAAACTCACGTACTAGCTCATCAAAGGTGAAATGAATGGAAGATAATCACTTACTTGATGTTAGGAAGGTGATGTGTGAGCCAAAACCTTCACAAATCAAGCTTCAATTGCAAGATTTAGCTTCCAAAACCCCTTTTCTCCTTTTTCTCTTGAGAGCATTAACACCCACAACAAAATGAAAAATCTGAATTTTGACTTCTCAATAGTCAAATATGGCAGATTTGCCATATTTATAATTTCAGTCCCTCAACTTTCATTTCATCCATTTTCATGCCAAAAATTAGTTAAAAACTAATATAACCCCAACATTAACTTGAAACCCACTTGTTTCAACTTATTTCTAAAATGTTATTTCCACCATAATATTAATTAGAAATATTTATTATTTAAAACGAAACTCGGATTTTGGTTAGTTACAAATAAGCAGTACCGAGGCTTGGTGTAGGTTTCATGGCTAAAATCTGAGTTTTAATAACACCAAACTGATCATCGAGTCCTAACAGGAACTCATATATCCTTTCTTTCTCCTTCAGTTCTTCAAGCCTTTTTCCAAGTCCACATGTACAACCATTGCATGAGCAACGTGGTGTCGGCAAAACCGACTCCATCTCATCCCACAAGCTTCGCAGCTTTGTGAAATAGGCAGAAACAGTCAACCCATGTTGTCGAGTGGCAGCTAAGGATTGCTTCAGTTCATACGCCTTGGGAGCACTTTCTTTCCCAAAACGTTCTTCCAAATCTCTCCAGATCTCGGTTTCCGTCTTGGCATATTTTACATTGCTACGAATCTCCTTCTCCATTGCAGTTGTTAGCCAGCCCTTAATCATCGCGTCACAACGCATCCAGGGCATATATTGAGCAGATTCTTTCTTCGGTTTCTCAATCGAGCCATCAATGAATCCAATCTTGTTTTTGGCGAACAAGAAATTCATCATCTCAGAAGCCCAATCGCTGTAGTTTTTGTCTGCAAGTAGATCGTTTACGTGCAATTGCTTAGGGTAGTCGGAAGCGTGTAGATAGAGAGGAGAGGTATGATCGATGGCCTCTTCATCGTTCCTGAGTTTTGGGATTTAATCTCCGGCCATTGGAATAGCCGGCTAGGGTTTTGTTTAGGTTTAGGATCGGCCTCTCTGATGCCATAAAGAAATTGGTACCAAAGGTTCTCTATT
Source organism: Smallanthus sonchifolius (assembly GCA_023525975.1). NCBI lineage: Eukaryota > Viridiplantae > Streptophyta > Magnoliopsida > Asterales > Asteraceae > Smallanthus > Smallanthus sonchifolius. The sequence continues at coordinate 311,311 of CM042025.1, forward strand.
ATTAAACTTTGATCGATTACATATATAGCAAAAAGAAAGAATAAAACAAGCAACTATATATGGAACAAGATACATGATTAAGGGTGAATAAACATGGGAAAAATAGATGATTTCCAATATGTTTTGGGGAAACGTCATGCAACTGCTCTTCATCTAAATGAACCCATAAATACTAGCAAATTCATTTTGATATATACCTTGTCTTTTAGTATATGTTTACGATTTTGGGAGAGGGTTATGTGTGCTTTATGACAGAAGTATTCATCAACCATAAAACCAATCAAACCATCTTAAACCGAAGCAAGTTGATCAGTTTTCACGATTTAACCACTTGGTTTTGGTTGTCTGACGGTTTAACGGTTTGAGCGACTTTTTTGAAACCTGAAACCGATCGTTTAGTCTTTATTATTTTTACTTGGGGGGTATGCAGGTATGTATATGTATTATATTAGTGAAATATTTTGATTATTTTGAAAATACACACAAACTAACGACTTTGAATAAAATAAAAGGAAACCGGTTCAAACCGACAAACGAACAAGTTTAGCATATGGTTGATTTTTTTTTCTAAAATCACAGCTAGTGATTTGATTTAAAATTTTGTGAATCACAATAGAAATACTTTATGTAGTTTTAGAAAATGTATCGTCGGTGTGGATTTTATTATCTTTTTTTTAACCGATGAACACACTATCTACTCTTAAAATCATCACACTTGTACTTTGCAGGATTTTAATCTATATTTATTTGGAGAGTTCACCACTTTACACCATTTTTTTTTTTGAGCTATTATCTTATTAACATGTCCATTTCACTAAAGCAGATAAGAAGGTCATAATTGTAATTTGCTATAATAATCATATATTAACATATAGACCTGTCGTGGTTTCCACTAGATAGTTTTCAGTTGTTAATATAAAACTATAAAATGACAAGAAAAAGAAAACAAAAAGTAATTTGTAGGTTCGTAAAAAATCCATTAAAAATGTGATATGGATTTCCAAAAACTCGTGACTGAAATTTTGTGATAAATAAAGAACTAAAGTATGCTTAGTTAAATGATTCCAAGTGTCATTCTTTTTAGTTTATTTTTGTTTACAAACTAAGAGTTGATAAGAGCAAAATTAGGATCCAAAATATCGTGGATGCATGATATATGTCTTTGTTTGTCAAAAAGTAAACGAAAATAATATAAATTGTGTTATTAGAAGAGTATAACTATGCAAAATTTTTGTAAATATTTTCATTTTAATATATATATATATATATATTTAAAATACAAGAAAGTTGTGTCTGTTTTACCTATTAATTGAAGTTATAACCTTTATATCTTGTATGTTTTTAGAATTAGAAATTTAGCTCCAGTGTTTGTATTGATAACAAACTTTTTTTTTGGAACGGCTAGGAATTTCATTAGAAAGCAAAGGGGATTAGCAAGGAGCTATCCCACCAAAACACCACAATGTTACATGTTTACAACAAGAGATTAAAATTACACCAATCAACCAATTGAAACCATTTTTTACCGCCCTGTTTTTTATCCAAATGATTGAGAAAGCCTTGATATCTTCAAAGATTTTGGAAGGATAAATCGCTTGGTTTTGATACACCTTTTCATTAATTAAGTGATCTCCAAATGCACCAAAGCTTGATGAGAAAAATAACATGGAGAACTTTGCTCTTCTTATCATTTGAGGAGAAAGTAAATGGATAGACCGAGAGATCTTGTAAAGAGCTAGAAGGAATTAAGACTTACAATTATTATAATTTGTTTGATGTCATAATTAATAACAAATTTATTATAATTTTAGAAAATTAAGACACTTACAATTAATACCGATTTACGTTTACTTTCTTATAAATATGATTAAACTTGTAATTGATTGCTAATCGTAGCCATAACTTGATTAAATGAAATGTTATAAACAATAATTATTATAAGTTAATTCTTGACCATAGACCCATTAGTCCTAAACGTAAAAATAATATAACCTTTCTTTTTATTTAATAATCAAAATAATTAAAAACCCTTGCGGTTTTATACTTTTATTAATGTTTAATTGTTTAGCAACTGAATTTACTACACATGTCAAAATACAAATGTGAGAATATATTAAAATCCTATGGTTGGCTGTCAAGTGTCAGCAACATTTGGCGCACATGAAGCATACTAACTCTGTACATTTAACGGCTGTGAGTTTTAAATTCGATGTTATTTCGATATGTAATTATGTATGTGTAATTTGTTTAGTTTATAATAAAAAAAATATTCTTTCATCAATATAGATGAACTCTTGGGGGTTTGGGTCAAACATTAGAGTGGTGAATGTCAGGGAGTTACTTTTTTGACTCGCATGCGACTCTTAGTGACCAACTAAGATCAGCCTTTGTCCCAACGATGCAGTGATTCGGAAGCGATAAGATGCAAACAAGCAAGATCGTAATCAAACAACTCTTTATTGATTACAAGGGAAGAGTACAAGTGAGCTTTACAAGGTGAATGTTTTATAAGTTTTAGAGGTGGTCTCTACAAATGACCAACCTATCTATTTATACTAATCATCCCCTAATCTAGAACCTTCTATCTAGATCATTCTTTAATTATAAAATAATACAAAGATCTAAGATATTTACAAAGGATTATTCTAGGCTAATCCATAGTTTAATGGTTGATATGGAAGGGCCTAGAAATCTGAATATTTAATTCATTATTCAGAATCTTCCAAGTACTCTTGAAGCCTTGAGATGATGCTAGAAAATCCCGGAAATAATTTTGAGCGTTTTGAGCGGGTCGTGACATGAAGCTCTCTTTGAGGTTAACGGTTCGAGCCTCGTCTATGACGTGTTGATATAAATAATTAGGAGTAGTTTAGGGGTCCCCAAAACGGGGTATTGTTGTTTAAAAAAAAATTTAGGTAAACTATCATTTTCGTACATGTAGTTTGATTAAAATTGCAACATTCGTCCATTTTTTTTATTTTCCCCTAAATACACTGTGGTTTCATTTTTTTGTCAGTTTGGTCCAACTCGCTAACACCGTTAATACTATTATGTTACGTTAGTGCGACGGTTGAGGGTCGGGGTCGGTGGTCGGTGGCGGCAGTCGATGGCGGCAGTCGGGGGCGGCGACGGCCGCGAGGTTAGTGGGTACGGATGCGACAACGGTGAGTGGTAGAAGATTCCATTTCTTTTTGGTGAATTCCTTCACAATTTGGAAGGAATTTGAAATCCTTTGTTTGAAGGAATTTGTTGGAATTAATTCCAATTCCAATTCTTGTTGTAACCAAACATGTTGAAAATAAATTTAGATTCCAACTCCAATAACTTATGCAAACCAAACACAATAAAGAATGGAATCTCAATTCCAATTCCATCAAACCAAATGCACCCTAATAGTAATTCTAAATTCTTAATTTCATCTCTAGGCCTTAAATAGAACCATTTAGGTGATATTTCAAAATACATACTTTTCAAACCTTTGAAGTTGCTTTAAAATATTATATTGTTTTAAACATTACATTTAATATATTTTAGTAATTTTATAAATATGTGTATCAACTACTTAAAATTGACAAATGTCATAATAAAAATTACACGTGCTAACAAGTAGATACGGACCATCTTATGGGACTGGGGTGAAGCGATCTCACACTTTTCTTCTTTTTATATGTTACGCATACTAATGAAAATCGATCGACCTTAGAGTTTGTTGAAAGATAATCTCTATAAATAATTGAATTTGTATAAATAACTGAATTTGCATGATTGAACAAGGAGATGATGCTTGATCACTGAATGAAAAGAATAAGAAGCTCATTGGTTCTCAAATTATAACCATGCGGAGGGATGAATAATACTTATTGACTGGTAAACTTGACGTTGATTTATCCAGTTATTGACATCATAGATCGAGACTTAATCGTAATAAAATGATTTACTTTTTAATTATTCTAGATCGAATGTATATGTTTCTTTCTTAAAGTCAACCAAACAAAAAATACTATCAACAAGGTAACTTAGAATTTAATTACGTACCTTGGCAGCCAGGAGACAGATAAGGGTTTCCTTCATACCCATCTTTGCACATGACCGGTAACCCTTGTAGAGCACACTTGCTATTTGATTGGCAGGCAAAACCATCGGCTGCTTCACAACTCAGATTACCAATAGCCCACCACTGAGACATTACCTTCAATCTTTTCACTTATCATTTAAATCGGTTGCACCATTAAACATTTACGCCTTCTCCTCAGCCAGAAACGCGTATGTACATCGATTTAAAGGCCTCCTGTAGCCCCGAGTCAAGCAAGGTACTGAGTTGAGTTATATAGTGGTTTATGTCTTGGGCAATGGATGATTGACAACAACCGTTGCCTGAACACTCGGATCAGTGCAGAACACCACACAACCTGTAGACACGCCACCCGACATTGATTCTGAGCTGGTGATCCAAGCATAATCATTGCCACAGACAGCAATGAACTTATTTGCCCGTGAAAAAGTGTATGGCAAATTGATTAAATATGGAGAGATACTAAATGAGTTGGAAGCAGTACCATTTGGTGAATAGCATCTAGCAGCCACCATGCTAGAAACCCGGAGGTTGAAATCAGATATCTGTTATATTTTTAATAGAGGCCGTGGGAGGTTTTGAAGATGTGTTGCAGTAGATGTCAAACCAACAGGTTGAGTTGATGCCGATGCCAAAAGGATAGGGAACGATTAAGTCTCCACATCGGCTCTGGCAGCCTGGCTTTGCCATGTTGATGAGGGTGTAGGTTTCAGAGGTTGTGAACGAGAACATTAACCACATTAGAACAAGGATTTTCATGGCTGTGTTTTGTGGTTTCCAAACTTTTGATCTAACTTTAACAACCAAACTTTTGATGGTAGTTAATAGAGTATGTGATGGCATTAAATCCACATCATGAAAAGGTCAACCGTTCAAATTGTATTTAAGTAATTCTCTAACTGTTGTTATCAAGTGTCCTTTTAATCAAGTTAATTTTACAGAAAAAAAATGATTGGCCTTGTCTTCACACAATATTATATAGATGCAGAAGTTTAGACTCAATTTTGTATGTTCTTGTAACATCTACTATGTACAGAGAAGTTTAGAGGTTAATATGTATACTCTGAAGCCTCTGGCTAATAAACTCATAGTAACTCAACATGGTGTAATCTTTACCATAAAGCCCCTGCTCCTTGCCGACCAAAAGAAGAGTTGATGATAAACGAAGTATAACCCGAACCATGCTACTGTTACTGGTCCTAACTGGTGAACCGACCGGATAAACCCAAACTGAATGAGACTAAACTCTTACGGGTGCGGTTTTTGGTTTGAATTGTTTATAAATAAAAATTGGGTAACGGAGGCTTGGGCAGAACAAGCCGATTAAAAGAGGTTTAATTTGGTTCTGTCGTTTTAGAAAAAAAGTATCAAATGACCAAAACTATCATCGGTAAAATGGGCCGTTAATGTCAATCTCACTTTCTTCAGAAACCCATTTCAACATTGATTAATGGGTAGTCAATAGTTGGGCTATCTGAGGCCCATAATCCAACTCCATTGACCATTTCTGTAAATCATCAACATCTTTAAATGTACCCTCCCATGACCTGATGGAGGATTCCAACTGCTCTACAGGTTCTGTGTTTAATGCTAAAAGGGTGTGAATTCAAATTCAAGAGGTGGTTTATGCAAGAATTCATCTAAACAACAAAGGATGCTTTTTTTTTTTGTAGTTTTCCGGCCCGTTCTGTTAATCCACGGGCTTCACCTGTTCTTGTTGGTGGATGTTAATTTGTTTAGATAAAATATATGAACAAAAGAAGCTAAAGATCAAGAAAATGGATTTATGAATCCATTTTTGAAACAGATAATGTGACTTACATAAGTATTATGCTTGGAATCAATTTACCAGAGAATTCAGGCAGATGAAACTCTTGTTACCTTGACTCCAAGAAATAAAAAATAAAGAAATACATAAAGATCTAATAAATAGATGCCACCAAGTTCAAATAGTAAACCAAAACAAAGACATGAAAAGAGCTTAAAGAAGAAAAAAAAACATCTTTCCTCTTTCAATATGTTCTGTTCCCTAACCACCTTCTCAACTAAATCCTCTGATCATATCAATAATAATGTCAATATCATGTGAGTAGTTCTTTAGATTTCGGTCTGTTTATTATTTTGTTTTACTCGACTCCTGCTGTAAATTGTTATATTGTTGATCAATCATAATGGTAATCATAATAATAATCATGATCACGATATGCTCACAATCATAATCATAATTATTCTTGTCTTGAATATCTAGCTATAATCAATTTAAATTCACATCCAAACACCCCCATAACCCTTCTTTTGGCTTTAAAACAAGTATACCAAACCAAACCAAACCAAACCAAACGTACCCAGTATAATCCCACACATAGCTAACGCTATTAGTAGGGTCCGGGGAGGGTGGTATGATTCTCAACTCATTTCAACAATCAACATATCCCTGACATTAAAGTGTTTGAATTAATACAACATTACCCCTTTGATTCATTTATGATCCTGAGATCCCAATATAAATACAAAAAAATATGCTCTTCTGTTCATATACAATTCACAGGTTGAATGTTGCAAACTTATGCATCAAATGAAAAACTGTAAGGAGAAATAAGAAATTCAATAGGTCCCTTTAAGTCAATATTACCTAGACAGAACCCGGCCAGAATTCCAGATTGAAACCAAAACCAAGTTCCAGAGATTCGGTAATGCAATCGGTGACTGGTGGTGTTTTCCAATGGATCAAAGACTGTGATGGTTTCCAATGGTGGTTGTGGTTGGCGATTAGCTGCGACTTGACGATTTAAAAGTAGCTGAGAAAATGTCCAAGAAATTATCCAGATTCTAAGGATGGCGAAGATAGAAGATGTTAATGTGTATAAACTAATGTGAACGGAGGAAGAATACCAGAAGGGGATGTCTTCTTTCCCATGGTCTGTCGATGACGAAGAGAAAAACCTAGGAACTTGTTTTAGCCCATTCTGAGTTTCAAATCTGCCCAGTTTGACCTGTTGAAAATACTAGTTAACCCAAAGCCACCCATTACAATGTATTAGCAGGCCAAACTAACCCATATTTAAAGGGCTTTGGATAAGGATTGCCAGGTATATCTAAAAACAAGAAATGTGGATTGTTTGATGTAACTTTCATCAAAAAGAAAATTTCAAAAGGAACAATTTAGAAAGGGGTAATCCAAATCAAAATACTATATACTCGTATATATATTTTTGATTTGGATTAAAAATTTTAAATTTACGTAGCCTGTCCAATTGAGTGAAGTTATTTGAAAATACACTTTCCATTTTGAAATGCAGGACAATATTATACAAGGCACTTTCTAATTTTTCCAAACCTAAAACACCAACAAAAGTTTAATTAAACAGAAGAAATTGAAAGGGATGATAAAGTGGCCTACAATCTGTGATTATAAATCAAAGTGGAACCGGTGCCAGATGGCAAAATTAAACAGCGTTCTGCTTGTGGTCTATTACCATAAAAATGGCTGTGCATGCGCAGCAGCACCAACTATGAGAAACCCACCAGGTTAGCTTACAACGAAAAAACCACCACATTTTAAAAATGTAAAAAACTCACCTGCATAATTATGCAGCTTCCACAATAATTGGTACTTCCAAATGCTTCAAATCTAAACTCCCCTGCTCATTTCCCTCCAACTCATGAGCAATAGGATTATATCCAAACAACTTCATTACTTTACCAAGTGATCTCAACACCAGATAAATTTCTTTCTTTTTAGCTTGTCGTCTATCTTTCACCATAAAAACATGAACTTTACCCTCAACTTCAATCCAACTACAGCCTGGCTGTTTAACAACGCCTCTTTGCTTCATAAGCTTTCTAACCCGTTTAACCTCCCCCCAGTTTCCCATCTCAGCATACATATTTGAAAGCAAAACATACGGACCAGAGTTGTTAACATCTATCTCTATTAATTTTTCTGCCACATATTTCCCTAACTCTATATTACCATGAACTTTACAACCACCAAGCAAAGACGCCCATACGACAACATCGGGCTGCATTGGCATATTATCAATTAACTCTCTGGCTTCATCAAGACAACCAGCTCGTCCAAGTAGATCAACTATACACGCATAATGGTCACTCGTTGGTTGTATTCCAAATTCTTTACTCATTGAGTTGAAATAATGACGACCCTCATCAACTAAACCAGCATGACTACAAGCAGAAAGTAATCCAATCATTGTAACATGATCTGGTTTCTCACCCGCTGCCAACATTTCTTTAAACAAGTCAATCGTTTCAACCCCGTAACCGTTTTGAGCAAACCCTACTATGATTGCATTCCATGATACCCAATCTTTACAAGCCATATTTTTAAAAACATGTTTCCCCTCTTCTATGGATCCACATTTAACATACATATCTATAAGAGAATTTCCTACAAAGATATCACTTTCGGGTCCAGACTCAAATCTAAACCCGTGTTTTAACACATGGGCGTGAGCTTGCTGGCCTAATCTCAAATCAGCAAGGTTTGCACAGGCGTTAAGAAGATTCCCAAAAGTATAATGTGTTGGAAAGACGTTTTCTTGTTTTAGTTTTTGAAATAGTCCTAATGCAGTTTCATTTTCTCCACTTTGTGTGTAGCCAGCAATCAATGCATTCCATGACACTATATTTCTATCCGGCATATTGACAAAAATTGAACGTGCAATTTCGATGTTTGATGACTTAGCATAACCGCTAATAATGGAGGTTTCTGTTATGATGTTTTTGATTGGCATTGTATCAAAAATCCATCTTGCTTCTATGATTTTACCACATTTTGCATACATATCAACCAATGCGTTGCATATGACAATATCATCCCTTAGCTTATTAAATTTTATAACTCGATTGTGAACTTCCCGTCCCAAATTCAGTTCTGACAAGCTTGCACATGCACTGATCACACTTGCTAGAGTGACCTCATCCGGTTCAATTCCAGTGTTCATCATTTTCTTGAAAATATCAAGAGCTTCATCAGCTGGACCATTTTGTTCATAACATGAGATCAAACTATTCCAAGAAACCGTGTTTCTTTGATTCATCCCATTGAAAACCTTTTGAGCACAACTCACACTTCCACATTTTGAATACATGTCTATAAGAGCACTACCCATATAAACATCTCGTTCATAAGGAGACTTCAAAACAGAAGCATGAATCTGAGTACCCATTTTCATATTCCTCAAACCCGCACATGAACTTAGAGCACTACCATAAGAATACTTGTTAAGCACAAAATCTTGAGAGTGCATACGTACTAAAAACTCAACCGACTCAGAGAACCGATCATGTTGAGCAAAACCTGACACCATAGAGTTCCATGAGCACTGATCAGTGACAGGCATGGACCTGAAAACCTGGTTTGCTTCATCTAAAAGACCCGCATTCGTTAAGGTAGATAAAACAGCATTCCAAGAGAATATGTTTCTCTCAGGAATTCGATCGAACACCTTGTATGCTTCATCTACCGAACCAGACTTTCCATAAACGTCAACTAGCCTGTTTAGGATGAATGTTTCGGAGCAGAATCTGGATTTGATGATCTGGGCATGTATGCATTGGGTTTGTTTGAAAGCTGATTTTGATTTGAGGCATAGTTCCAAGAGGCTTGCGAGATGTGAAGAGTTAAGAAGATGGCGGTCGTTGACCATGCAAGCTTGCTTTAAAATTTTCTACTTGTGAATTTGGTATGATTGAAGTTTGAGCATGGTATCATCAACACTTGATTGTCATTTTGTTATTTAGATATTTCTGTATCATAAGCAATTACTATTATGAACACCAAGAAAGAAAAAGGAAATCAAAGAATAAAAGAATTTGATTTGCTAACCTGCTCTACTCAGGTGTTCGGGTGAAGACCAATTAGGGTCAAATGGACTTCATTTGCTGCAATGAAATTCCAAAACAATTACTTGTGTTCTTCGAATCAGAAAACGATTTGGATGCATAGAATCGTACCTCAAATACAAGACAAGTCATTGGACGCTGGCTGCTGCTCGACGACGCCGTGGCCGGTGGCGGTCTCCCCAATTCCCTAAGCCGCAAACAACAGTCGAAATCAACGTCAAGTTTGGACTTGGGGCCTGCGTTTAGGACTTTAGGGTTATTTAAAAGAGGCCTATTTCTTTTATATTTTTTAAATTGTAAATATTTTACACTAGTTAGTTGGGGCCTTTAGTTATTGGGCCAAGTCCAGATCCCTCCTTTACTTATTCTTAAACTAGCTTATACCTTAAAATATTAAATATACTAATGATAGAAAATAAAATTTAAAATATCATACATAAAAATTTTAAATTTTTATGAATATATTTTATATATATAAAAACATATTACATATATTAAGGATTAAAAACAAAATTCAAAATATATAAAAATTAATATATAATTTTCTACTTGTTTTCTTTCTTTTCCCTCCTAAAAAAAACTGTGAAACAAGAGATTACTTCCTTTTTTCTTCCTTTTTCCTTCTTTTCTCTCCTTAAATGAGACTCGAGAACACATCGTAATAGTTAGTAGTTATGGACAAATGTATATTACTAATAACTAATAAATAAATGTAAATGAATATGTAAACAAATATAAACAAACGAACGCACGTATAAACATAGATAAGTGCACGTAAACAAATGTAAATAAATGAACATAAATGCATGTAAACAAACATAGATGAACGAATATAAATAAACATTAACGAATGAAAGCACATATTCATTCGTTTTATTAAATAAACAAAAAGTTTTATTCATGTTCGTTTGTTTATTAAATAAATTAACATAAACGAACTTCTCACAAAACAGTTAACTAAACCGTTCGGTATCAATAATGTGAACCTAATCACAACTTGTATGAATGTTCTATCCAATTGGGAGACCAACGTAATTGGTAGGCAAATACGAAGGTTGACAACCGATAATAGAAACGAAATTACTAAGTACCATATTGGAACATCAATGTCAAGGGTCTTACTTTTAGAGAAGCTAACCAATGTTTTTAAACCCGGACCGGCCGGTCGGACCGGGAGCCGTGACCTCCACCGGTCCGGTTACATGCTCTGAGACCGTTTGCTGGTTGGCGGTTCAAGCGATTCAGCGGTCGAACCGTGAACCACGAACCGGTGGTCAAACCGGATAGTTTAATTTAATTTTTTTTTACTATTTTTTTATCTTTTTTATCCTATAGTTCTTCTACTTACTTATATTTACAATTTTAACCCAATTTGGCTATTTCCTTTTAACTTATACGCTGTCACAGGTCCTCCAAAACCCTAATCAAAATTAAAATTGAAGATTCAAAAAAATTAAAATTCATACAGACCTACAACCCTCGTCCTTGACTCAAAATTATTTAAATGGTTGTATATGTCGTATTTGGAATTTTTTATATTTTTCTATATATTTTTATTAATATTTATATTATTTATTGCGTCATCCGGTTCTTGAATCCGGTCCGACCAGTGAACCTCTAAGACGTCCGGTCCGGTTCTGAAAACATTGAAGCTAACACTTAACCTTGAAGCCATATAGAATCCAGAGACTATTCATCAATTATAGATTCATTCCCGCGTAAAAAGAGATTGTTGATAGTAGTCATCAAGATCGAATTTCACACATTTTGTTTCAAACAATGATTTCTCAACTTTCATAGAATAAAATCCAACTCTATAATCTACCATTTCATCTTCAATAAGATGTAAAACCAAACGCTGATTATAAGACTTTAATGTTATTTTATGACAGTTGTAATTTATTTAATATGGAAAAAGTAATAAAATAAAATTTTGTTGTATTAGAAGACTAAGTCTACTTGTCTTCAATCAACTCTGGCTTTCACTCACGCGTTAACACTACTTTCTTGTAATTGGTTTGTTTGGGCGGTCCCATGTCCACCTCCTTCTCCTTCTTTGTTCACGTCACCATTCTTCTGCGGTGAGAGAGAGGGAGATCAGGAGACGTCAACACCGCTGTACTACCCATCGGAGGCGATAGAAGGTTCCGATGCTATTGCGACACTTTTCTTCTTCGGCTGCTCGCCTCTTTCTTCTGTCGGACATGCACACGTTTCTTCTATGATATTCCGTGCGTTCCTGTTGGGAAAAACCAGTAATGCTTTCTTCCTGATGGTTGATAAAGAACCTAGGGTTTTTAATTGACTTTTGCTTCTAGGTTGGACGGTTATTTGTTTTTTTGCAGGTAAATTAGGGATTTCAATCTGTTTCTGCAACTACGAAATAACAAACACAAGGTAATCAATCACACCTTCGATTCCTCTCCACTTATGGAGATGTTAACGTTATCGAAAAGTTAAACAGATTAACTTCCTTCAAGCATACCATCGTCAATTGATCATGTTCATGTATGCGTTTATTTAATTTCTGCCTGTTTCGACCTTCACATGGATGAACTCATGAACAAATAATCTATTCGGTTTTAAGCTTGACATGGATGAACAAATAATCAATAGATAAGGTTTTAGGTTTATGTTTATGCTGATTGGTTACTTTTTATTGATTATTCTAGTTCAAAACATTCACATGACTGAGTGGATAGATGCAACTAATTTACCAAGGGATTATGAACCAATCAAACGGTTTAAAATTGATTGGTTTAAAAAACGTTTAAAATTAAGATAACTTGCTCTATGTTGTGTTACCTAGTATCTAAAATGAAGAATTCTACCTCAACACACATTCCTATATCACATTAGGGTGACACTACAGATATTCACATGGTTTTCAAACCACACAGCTATGTGTTCTAAAACTCTGATCCTGCAAAACCATAATCATGCAAAGGACCTTCATGCAGTACCAGCAGAAAAGTTTTAGGAGCTATATCTAAAATCATGATATATATATATATATAAATATATATATATGGTGAGGTTCAAATGATAACCAATATTTATGTGATAACCACTATCAAACATAGTGTTACGTATATGTAACAATTATCATTATGTTAATGTCACATATATGTAAACACTATGTGTCACGTATATGTAACATTATTTTGTACGTATACGTAAGACTTATCATTTTCATATTTACGTTCAAAATATTTATTGAAGATACTTAAATACTATTTTAACAATTAAAAAAAACAATTTATAAATTATATAATTATTTTATAGTGAGTAGCACGATTATTATATAAAAAATTGGTTAGTATTTAAACCACTTTGCTATATATATATATATCAAAAGTTGTGTTAACTCATTAACTAATTCCTATTGGTTGTTCATGTGTCTAGTATTAATTAAAGGAGTGGATCATATTAAATCTGTCAAAATTGAATGGATGAGATTTGTTTGGGGATAGTTTGGTCTTTTACTATTTTCGTCCTTTTTACCTGCAACTCATTTTCAACCCAAACATCAGACATCTTCATCTCTCATTCTCTCTCTTAGGTAAAAGAAGAAATCTCTCTCTCAAAACATCCACAAAATAAAAAATACTCAACAAGGAGATGAAGATCATGTAGTCACCATCTTCGTTCCTTTAAATTTTTACAAGTTTCTTATTCTTGGCTTCAAGTTTCAGAGACGATGTTCTACTTTCCAACCCAACGTGCTCCCGGCGACCACCAAGTGCCGATAGCGCAGCGCCGCCTGTCCATCAACATCATCACAACTATAAGGCAGCGCCGCCTGTCCATCAACATCATCACAACTATAAGGCAGCGCCGCCTGTCGATTAACATTCTGGATCTGCGGGTACGTCTAGAAAACACATCAACGACGATATGGTTCAGGCCATCGCCGGGACCACGTTATAATTAGGACGGCGTTTGGATACTCATCTAGGGAACACACCTGTTGCAAATCACTCTTTTAACCGAAAAGGCCCTTTTCTTCTTTGTTAATCTTGCCAAGGTAAAATTTAGGGCTTTTTTTTTTTTTTTTAATTTTGAATCTGAATATTTGTATTCTTCGAGCCCGATTTTTAGATTTGGGGCTATCAGAATTGCAGGTTGCCGATGACTACTCCACCCATTGTTACCGTTTGACAACTGCAATTGCGGAGGTACAGAGAGACATTCGCTTTCAGTCTATTGTTGCTTATTGATATAAATTAGTTTAATTATACTTTTGTGTTAATCTCAAAGAGTATATACACTTTCTATATAATCCTCCCATTTCATTAAAATGTATCTGAAGTATGTCATAATTGGTTCTTATGGTTTGTCACGAGGAGTTTGAATATTCATTACTATCTGAATCTAAATATTTCAGGAAGCGCATTCAAACAAGATTGTACAAGGCATCAACAGAATCATCTAGAGACTCTTTTTCATCAATGTCTCGTCTTTTGATTGCAATAATAATAAAACAACTCATCAAGGCCTGCCAGGTTAGTGGGTTTTCTAAAGAACATTACTTTTTGACGGTGAACAATTTTTTGTAATACCTACATTGATGTAACATCTTTTGTACATTTGTGTAATACACCAATGTAAACACCTATTTGTTTTCGTTAGTTTTGTTTTACACGGGTTCGTTACATCTACGGGGGTGTTTGGTTAAAGTGTCCTCACTTAACTCTCTTGCAATCACTCTAGCTTATTTTTACAATTAATTTTTATTTGTGTGGGTATAATTTTTTTTACTAATTGGATGTCAATGTAGTTTTCTTAATTAAATATAAATGTAACTTCGACTCTATCGTACGTTATACTTTTATCCTGCTTGTTTTTTGTGTTTGATTCAATCTGGTGATGGAGATGGAGACTAGCAAATGGACTTCAAGTAATTGGTATTTATTAATTTATTGTTAATGTGATTAGGAACCTATAAGTTCAGGTTTATTGATGAATTTAGTATCAAATGTATTTCATTTTTTTTTTTTTGGGATTAACTGCTGTTTACATTAGTGTATTTAAAAAATTACAAGTCGTACAACACCATGTACAAGTTCACTGTTTGCATTAGTGTTAGTTTGTACCAATGTATGTATCGTATTGTCAATAGAAATGGTTTTGGTTTTTTTTTTGGATTAACTAGATCAGCTGTTGTAGGTATCATTACATTGATGTAATTACGAACGGCTTGAAAAAAATATTTTTTTGTGGGAAAAATTATAATGGATATAAGGATAAAAATGTGACGTTTTGATGGTGTAATTTTTATAAAAAAATAACTTATAATAAAAGAGTTATGAAGCTTTTTTTTATAAAAAGGGGAAATCTTTTTAAAAAATAAAGGGTAAAGTAGGGTTTTTCTTTGTCACACTCTTATTGAACCTGTATTTTGGTGTGGTGTTAAATGACAACAATGCCCTTTTGATTTAAAAAAAAGGGTTTGAACACATGGCATGATCTTGTTGAATATCACATATTTTCACCATTGGATTATGTATATATATATATATATACTAGGTTAGTACCCTATATATACTAGGTTAGTACCCGTGTACTACACGGTTGATGAAAAAAAACATATATCAACGTTTAATACAACTTCATAAACAAAATAATAATTCACTTTACATATATAGAATGATTACAGGATGTAGATGTGGCAACTTTGACCGATTATTATCTTGAAAATGTGTTGATTTTGGTTACATTTTATGTGTTCATATTATAATAATTTTTAGAAAGAAACGGGTCAAATGGGTAGTAGGTTAAAAGTCTGACTAAAGTATGTTTTTAATAAATCCCTCTTAACTGCTGTAATTAAAAATTAACATTATTATGTAAAGATAAATTTCTTGTACTCATTTAACGCGTTAATTCTTTGAAAGATAAATCATGATTGCATGTCAACTTGACCCACACTAAAAACTATCTTTTTTTTACTGAACCTGATTTGGCACATTAACCACACATATTGGTTGTTCTATAGATAACATTTAAGAAGTACCGGAACCGAAACCAAATGAACTGACAACAAATATATCAAGCAACTTTCCCCAACAAACCAGATTACAACAAAAGTTAAATGTGAACTACATAATAACCTAGCAATGCAATTCCTAAAGGCTGGAACAAAATATTCAAGAAAAAAATTATACCTTTATGTCATGAGAATGAGACACATGAGCTTAATGCTAACACTTATAAGGTTTAAAATTTAAGAATATTTCCATATGAACTGGGGCCAACATTGAGAAAGCAACCAGCAATACTCTGTCCATGGGAAATATGTCAAAAGTTGATTAAAGTGTGCTTTTACTGCATACGACTTCTGTCCATTTGGGTTACATTTTATTTGGTCATATGATTTTTAGAAATGAACGGGTCAAATGGTAATAAGTTGAAAGTCGAACAAAGTATGTCTTATATGCATACCTCTTAAATCGCTTCGATTAAAGCATCAACAGAAACATATTCATGTTCACTTAAAATAACATGGTTCAGTTAATTTAAAAAAAAATCTTTAAATAAGAACATTGTTCCTTGTATTACCTTGATAATAGTTGCACCATCTTGTAATGCACTTGATACAACCATCATAATTGGCCACATAAACCCAACTCCGGAAAACATTTGACCACTTTCTGATCCACTGCCATAAAGAATACATACAAGGCGCAAATTTTAGCTTTGAAACCGTAGGTACACAAGTAATAACCAAAGATTTAGAGGTGGCAAAACGGGTGGATTTGGAAACCAGTCAAAAATGGGTTCGACTCTAAACTGACATCTTTATCACGGTCGACGGCTTAGGTTGAACTTTTGTCTGTTTTAAAGAAATCAATAAATAATTAATGAGTTAAATATTATTTGGATGACTTTTTACACATTTGACCCATTTTGTTTTTAGCAAATTTTATTAAATATTTTACTCATTTTACCCCATTAGATATAATGGAGAGACTCGTGGATCACAATTTGAAGGTTAAGCGGATCGAAGTGGCGCAAACTGTATTTTCAACGCATAAAACCTCCTAAATAAGTTTCTTAAGAAATATAGATTATTAATGAAACAAATATTTTTCTTAAGGCACATTAGTTATTTATTAAAAAATAAAAATTTTGGTAACAAAGAATTAGGGTATTCCCCTGTAAGTTAAATGCAAACTTAATGTAATATTAATAGTGAAATCTCATGCTTTGACCCATTACACGTAAACATCCTCCAAATCCCATAATTCAAAATTTGAATTAAGACCATAATTATCATTTACCAAAAAAGATTGCAATATTCAAGGAAAGTCAATAATTTTCCCACAAACACGCAATCCATCTTTGACCAACATCCATTTGGAGCAAGCAGTGCCAAACACCAAAATATATCCCTATCATGAAGAACATTAAGCAGCAAACACCAATCGACCAAGATTTAGAAGAAAAAAACACACTTATTATTAAGAAAAAAAGAACTGGAAATTAATGAATAAAAAGTACTGCAGATCAAACCAACCATTTTTGGCCCATAGAATAAAAAACAAAAAGCTTAACCCGTAGCAAGAAATTACCCTTTTTAGTTTATTATTATTGAAACAAAAGCTTACTTGTATACATGCTCAACTTCTTGCTAACCTGTTGAAACAGGTTAACAATCTTTGAACCACTCTCGTACATTTAGGGGGACCTAAGAAATCAATCTATAATGCATATATAATTTGAGATATTAGTTATAAACTTCCAACTACCACTTACTTTTAAAACTTTTTTTCTCAAAAATGTCAAACTTGCTTAGAAACAGCATGAAGGATGTTTTCTGTATATGTCAAAAAACACAAGTGATGAATATTATTGATGATAAAAACATCATATAAACAATTTATGAACTAATAAACATAACATTTTTAACCTCAAAACATTTTTGTTTTAGGACCATTCAAAGAGTTCCATAATTCGGTTCTTATTTTCATCTTCAGATAAGGCTTGATGATACCTGGAAAACAGTTAAAATAGTTCAAGTCACATTAATGTTTAGGGCTGTAAGCTGTTAAATATTAATCAAATGCATATGGTATAAATAATCTTACTTGCTAATAGCAGCACAAAATATGACGGGTCAAATAAATGAATCCATTTCCTTGGCTCATTTCTTTGGCCTCCAACATTTGTTAATGGATCCAATACTTTTGGAAGGAAAAACAACCAAACATGCTCTAGATAATGGCCATGTGTCCATAAAAAACTTTGA
This sequence comes from Smallanthus sonchifolius, assembly GCA_023525975.1. Taxonomy (NCBI): domain Eukaryota; kingdom Viridiplantae; phylum Streptophyta; class Magnoliopsida; order Asterales; family Asteraceae; genus Smallanthus; species Smallanthus sonchifolius. The sequence goes on from CM042025.1 coordinate 329,499, forward strand.
TTTATTAGAAGGTATAAATTAAGGTGAAGAACACACACTGACACACAAAAGCAAAAGTATGTGCTGATACAAATTCTGAGACCTTTGGATTTAAATGAGAACTAAAAAGAACTCACTTTGACATCTAGATGAATGAGGCCATGATCATGAAGATACTCGAGCGCCTTTAATACCTCAACCAGTATAGTTGCAATAACAACTTCCTCAAAATCGTCAGGATGGGCAGACTTTAATATATGAAGGCAAGAACCACCAGGTATAAAAGGCATGACAACCCATAGATTATGGTCATTTACAAAGGAACAGTGTGATTTAAGAGCATTAGGATAATCAACAAGGATCATTTAATTTGGTACCAACAAAGTCAAATCAATTTGCAATTAATCCAAGGTGGAAACAATAGGACATCAGGCCCAACAAATTCCAGATTTCCAATACAGTAACAACAAAGTTAATATAGTATATAATTTGAATCAGTAAGACAGTAACAACAAAGAAAATGGTAAACTGCCCAACACATTTTTAAAACATTTTATTTGAAGCATTTTAAATAGCTAAAGCAAAACCCATTTTGAACAGAGTTACTAAAGCAACACCCATTTTAAATAGCTATCAAGAAACAAATATTTTGTGGGTTCTGTTACTTTTTCTTACATTTACACATGTTTATGATTTTTTTCTTTTACTTAACACACGCATACCTGGAAGAACAGTGTCCGGAAGGAGATTGGTGAAGGAGGACAGGAAAGAAAACGACGGCGATCTTTTTTTGAAGTGAAACCCTAAATCGATAAGAAGCCGGAATTAGATCCTTTTTATCGCAAAATCACTGGAATTAAACCATAAATCGAAGATAGAATATGAATTAAACATTAAGTCGGATTACCTGGAAGAACACAAAATCGCACCTTTCGTTGAGTAAAGTATCGAAAACGGTTCGATGGAGTAATTCAAGTGTAGAGGACGGTAAAGCGGCGAAAGGCGAAAGGCGAAAGGAAAGGGTGGAGGAGATGAGCGGTTTAGGCATGGAACCCTAGATGGTGGTGACGATGGTGAAGAGGCGTATCTTTGAAACCCTAATTGGTAATACGATGTTATAAGATCTGGATAAGATAATGGGTTAAAACTGGGTATTACTTGTTGCTATATGACCCGCGTGATGACCCGAAGTGAGGATTATTGTGAGAGAACCGTTTAGGCGGGAAAACACATATTAAGTGCTGTAGTTGCTTGACACGTGACTTCACCAAACCTTTATTTATTAATATGTATAGATATATATGGGAAGGTTCAATGGGAACATTAAAAAAAGAGGGAACTAGGAAACCATTCTCAACTATACATTTTAAACAAGTAAAAAATTAGCTAAAATACTAAAAACTAAACTTTAAAACCTAAACCCACCACCCCCAAAAACCTAAACCTCCCCCCCTCTAAAAACCTAACTTAAAATCTAAACCTAAAAACTTTACCCTTTTATTTACATAAGTGCTATTGATGCATTTTAACCATTGATCAATCAAGATCAACGGTTGTGATTAGTTTTTTTCGTTTTTTTTTATAAAAGTTGGTTTTCTCTAGAACCTCACGCTAAGAAATTGGTCAAACGAACTCCGATTAAGCTCATTCCAGCGGCGTTGAAACCGTCTCATCAAACCCTAACCCGCCCCCAAAAACCTAAACCCTCCTCCAACCCCACCCCGAAAAGCCTAAAACCACCACCCACCCTCCAAAAACCTAAACCCCCACCCCACCCACCCCCCCTAAAAAAAAACCTAAACCCACCCCCAAAAACCTAAACCCCCTACTTCCACCCCCACCCTCCCAAAAAACCTAAACCCTAAAATCTTCCAGCACCGCTGAAATGAGCTCAATCGGAATTCGTTTGATATCGTTTCTTAAGGTTTTTTTAGCGAAAAACCACTTTTTTATTTGAACTTTCCCCCATGTATATATATATATATATATATATATATATATATATATATATATATATATTATCATTTATAAGAGTTTGTTGAACAACTCGCTTTTCACCAAGGACTTCATAGTTAAATTAGATATTGAATGTGACATGTCGATGATTTTATATAGACACTAAATTAGTATAATTTTCCTGTTTATATTAATCTTACATTTGTGTAATTTGAATATCGTATTCATTTATATATTAGGGATGAATGAATAGTTATGTTATTGTTTTTCTGCTTTCTGTGAGAAAATATCATGTGAATAAAACAATTTTATCCACAATTATGCCCAACACTTAAAAAAAAAACAGCCACAGTTTACGAATGATCCTTGTATAATACCAATTAATCAAAATAAAATATCACTCGATAATTGATTCTAGTAAAGAATTCCGCATTTGGAATAAGTATTGTATTTGTCTATTTGACATGAATCACAAAGATATTTGATAATTCATAATATTTTAAAATGTAAATTTAATATAAATAAAACAAATAGAATTTATAGATTGTAATCAAAATTAAATGTTTTATTATACGAAAAATTGTTTTACAAAAAACTCGTATCTTTCCATTGACAATCTAGAAAATAAAGAAGCATATATACATTATAAAAATAGAGGAATCATTTACTTTTCAAAGTCAATTATATACTATTTTAAACTTAAGACTATTTTGCAGCCATCTATAAATAAAACACGCTCATTAAAGGTGTTTGATCACATAACAACAAGAGATTCACACTTGTTCTGCTTACCAAGTTACAATTGACAATGACCTCTTTGCCGTCTCCTGAGAGCAATATTCAAAGCTCCACCGGGAACATAGCAAAGTCAGGCTGCCAAACATGATGCGGGAATTTGACAGTTGCATACCCTTTTGGTATCGGTGTAGGCTCAGGTTGTTCCATAAACGACTCGACTTACGACCCACCAGGGACTAGCGATGCAGTAATTATGTTTAGTAGTGAACAACTTCGGAAAGCCACTGATAACTATTTTGATGAGCGAATTATTGGCCGGGGTGGTTATGGTGTGGTGTATAAAGGAATTTTGCCTGATAAACGTGTTGTTGCAATAAAGAAGTCTAAACTAGTGGATGGGACCCAATCAGAGCAATTCATCAACGAAGTTTTGATTCTTACACAAGTCATACATCGAAATGTGGTAAAGCTTTTAGGTTGTTGTTTGGAAGAGGAGGTCCCATTACTAGTTTACGAATTTATCTTCAATAACACACTTTTCTATCACATTCATAATAGATCGGGTGGAATGAGTTGGTTATCCTGGGAGAACCGATTAAGAGTTGCTATTGAAGCTTCAAGTGCACTCGGATACCTTCATTCACAGGCCACTACACCTATCATACACAGAGACGTCAAGTCTACTAACATATTACTAGATGATAACTACACCACAAAAATTTCTTATTTTGGTGCTTCAAGGTTAGTTCCATTAGATCACGACGAAGTCACTACTCTTGTTCAAGGCACGCTAGGGTACCTTGATCCCGAATACTTCCACACAAGCCAACTAACTGACAAGAGTGATGTGTATAGCTTTGGAGTGGTCCTTGCAGAACTCATAACCGGTCAAAAACCCCTTTGTGCAGATGAAACCAATGACGATAAGAATTTAGCAACATACTTTGTCAAGGCTATGAAAGAAAACCGCCTATTTGAAATTGTTGAACCACGAGTTTTACGGGAAGGAACTCTTGAGCAGTTACAAGTAGCAGGTGATCTAGTAAAGAGATGTCTTAACTTACATGGAAATGACAGACCTACTATGAAAGAGGTGGCAATGGAGTTGGAAGGCTTGAAGAAGTTCAAAACTCATCCTTGGGGTCAACAACAAAGACATGAAGAATCTAGAAGCTTAATTCTAGAAGTTGAGCAGTCTGATCTTTATGAAGTCCCATTAATCCCATATAGTTCCAATGAATGGGAATCTTACTCAAGTAGTGCTAATATGAGTTTTCAAGAAAGCAAACCGCGTTAACTTTTTTGAGTGCTTGTTATATTGTTGAATTTGGGAGAATCACGACTATGCTTTCCCCATAAATTGTTGGTAGTGTATATTTATTTGTGTCGTGTTCCTTGTGTTGAAAGAGTTTATCATGATTTGTCCTTAGTGCGTAACTGTTTATACCTTGTTATAGTTTGTATAATATTGTTCTATTGTTTTTTTGTCTTTTTATAATGCTATATTTATATTTTGTTTCATTTATTACTTTAAACTATTAATGATGCATAAAAGTGATTGTATGAAGAACACTTGTAACTTTAAAAGAAATAATAAAAAGCACATAACTCAATCCCCCCACAAGCATATCTCTAAACACACATACACTCATAATCTTTATAAAAAAATACTCCCACTCATATATATGCATTGAAACAAACACACAAGCCTCTTGATTTAAATCAAAATTAGAATTGATTACGAGGGAGAAGCCATGAGGCAGAATTGTTGGAGGATAGGAGGGGCCTAGCGGTAGAGACACATGAGAGCGAGAGGCAGGGTGAGATAGAGTGTTGGAGGTGATCAGTTGTATGTGTGAAAAATCAAATCCTTTAAGAGCATGTATAGGGTCTATAAGATCATGTGAAATGTATTGTCCTACAATGGTCATGTCATGCCTTAGTTATTTCTTAAAGATCACTATAAACGGTCTTCAAAAAATTTGTCCATATAAGTTTTTAGTTGGGTCCCACTTAAATATATATCCTTGCATTACATTGATTTTATATATGTTCATTCATACGGGCATCCTTTTAGATCGTACAAACAAACCCACCAAACACATTCAAAGACAAAAGGAAGAAAATAGAGGATCTTGTAGGTGCTCTAAGGATGGATAAGGAAGATGACAATGACGCCCAAGAACAATTTAGTAGCATCCTAAAGATTTTACATCTTTGACGTTGTCATAAGAATCATTTAACAAAATGATTTATGCAAATATCTTAGTTGTTAATTTGTATTAATAATTGTTCGCCCGCTCATTATGTAAATATAATTTAGTTATTAATTTGTATTAATAAACGTATTTTCATTTTGTTGTTAGTGGACCATGCCTTTCGACTGTAATACTCGCCATTTCAAAACATATTCTAGTACCACTAACAGTAACAAACTTTAAGAAAAAATCTATAAAAACTTGGTTTATCTTTACAAATTGATCCAACATAATCTTGTTTCGAAGTTATTAAACAATATAAAAAAGTTTTTAGTCATCAACTCGAGTCATGAGCTCGTGCGGGAGATGAGATCGTCACCTTTGAGATAGATAGAGCTATGCAACACCCTAGTGGTAGTGATGATTATAGTGGTCCGTGTCACTCCGTTTACTTCTTAGATTCTTTCATATCGTGCGTTGATCAGTGCACAGGTTTCATTAGTGGAGCCGATCTAGTTAGTGAGGGAGTAGATGACGAGGAGTTGGATGACGAGAGTGAGGAAGTAGAGCCGACTTGGGTTCCCGAAACCTTAGAGCTATGTGAGATTAGGGACGAGAGTGAGAGCAAACCCGTAGATACTACACCCCTAGAGCTTAAGGTCCTTCCGTCACATCTAGAGTACGCTTTCTTAGGAGAAAATTCTAGTATGCCCGTCATAATTTCTTCCAAATTGACGGAGGAGGAGAAGGGGAAGTTAATTGAGGTGCTAAAAGAGCACAAGGAGGCTATAGCTTGGAGGTTGTCCGATATTAAGGGGATTAGCCCTACTTTTTGTACTCACCGGATTCTCATGGAGGATGAGTTTAAACCGGTGGTGCAACCACAAAGACGCCTAAACCCCAACATGAAGGAAGTAGTTAGGAAGGAGGTGTTGAAGTTGATGGAAGCCGGTTTGATTTACCCGATATCCGATTCTTCTTGGGTGAGTCCTACCCAAGTCGTCCCCAAGAAAGGGGGGATGACTGTTGTCGTTAACGAGAAAAACGAGCTCATTCCTTCGCGTACGGTCACCGGTTGGCGTGTATGTATTGACTACCGTAAGCTTAATGACGCTACCCTGAAGGACCACTTCCCACTCCCATTCATAGACCAAATGCTAGAGCGTCTCGCGGGGCAACAATTTTATTGTTTCCTTGATGGTTTTTCCGGCTACTTCCAAATTCCTATCGCGCCGGAGGACCAAGAGAAAACGACCTTTACATGTCCATATGGCACGTATGCGTACCGACGCATGCCTTTTGGATTATGTAACGCTCCGGCTACTTTCCAACGATGTATGATCGCCATTTTTCAAGATATGGTTGAGAGTTCGATGGAGGTCTTTATGGATGATTTCTCGGTCTATGGCGATTCGTTTGATCATTGTTTAGGTAACCTAGCTAGGATGATGAAGAGGTGTGTTGAGACGAAGTTGATGCTTAATTGGGAGAAGTGTCACTTCATGGTTACGGAGGGGATTGTCTTAGGACATAAGATTTCTAGGTCCGGTATAGAGGTAGATAGAGCCAAAATAGATACTATTAGTAGGCTTCCTCCACCGACTAGTGTGAAATCGATTCGTAGCTTCTTAGGTCATGCGGGTTTCTATAGGCGTTTCATTAAGGATTTTTCAAAAATCACTCGCCCCATGACTCGACTCCTTGAGAAAGATGTCCCTTTTGTCTTCGACAAGGAGTGTCTTCAAGCCTTCGACTTCCTTAAGGAGAAACTGGTTAGTGCACCCATCCTTGTATCCCCCGATTGGAGCTTACCATTTGAGCTCATGTGTGACACGAGCGATTACGCGGTCGGGGCGGTCTTGGGTCAAAGACGGGAGAACCACTTTCACCCGATCTATTACGCGAGTAAAACCCTCAACGACGCGCAAGAGAACTACACCACCACCGAGAAGGAACTCCTAGCCGTCGTCTTTGCTTTCGATAAGTTTCGTTCGTACCTCGTGCTTTCAAAAACCATAGTGTTCACCGATCATGCAGCTTTGCGTTATCTCTTCCAAAAGAAGGACGCTAAGCCTCGTCTTATACGTTGGATTCTTCTTCTTTCCGAGTTTGACATAGAAATTAAGGATAAGAAAGGAGCAGAAAACGTAGCGGCGGACCATCTTTCACGATTAGAGGATCCGAGTAGGGAGGAGATTCGTGAGGAGGCAATAGGAGATAGATTCCCTCACGAGTCCATAGATTTCGTAGCGGCTGAGAAAGAGGGTTTACCTTGGTTTAGTGACTTAGCAAATTATCTTGCCAATGGGTATGTCATGAAGGATATGAATGCCCAACAAAAGAGGAAGTTGTTTAGGGATGCGAGGAAGTACATATGGGATGATCCTTACCTTTTTAGGATAGGAGGTGACCGTATTCTTAGGAGGTGTGTTTGTAAGGAAGAGGGTCTAGATATTCTGAGGCATGTGCATGAGGGGTTGACGGGAGGTCATCATGGTGTACACACTACCGCACAAAAGGTCTTTGATTGCGGTTTCTTTTGGCCTACGGTAGTTGAGGATGCTATAGAATTCGTTAAGACATGCGATGCTTGCCAACGTACCGGCAATATCTCATCCAAGAATGAGATGCCCCAAAATCCTATTCAAGTTCTTGAAATCTTTGACGTATGGGGCATTGACTTCATGGGACCTTTTCCCTCCTCTAGTGGAAATAAGTACATCCTTGTGGCAATAGACTACGTTTCGAAGTGGGTTGAAGCTCAAGCTTTGCCTACAAACGATGCCCGAGCGGTGGTGAGATTCCTTAAAAAGTTGTTCACTCGTTTCGGTATTCCCAAAGCCATTATTAGTGACCGAGGAACGCATTTTTGTAATGCCGTAATGGAGAAGGCATTAGAGCGTTATGGAGTTACTCACCGTTTGTCTACCGCGTACCATCCACAAACAAACGGTCAAGTTGAGAATGCGAATCGGGGAGTGAAGAGAATACTAGAGAAAACGGTAGGGAAGAGTCGTAAGGATTGGTCGGATAAACTCGATGATGCGTTGTGGGCATTTCGTACCGCCTACAAAACACCCTTAGGAACCACACCGTTCATGATTGTCTATGGCAAAGCGTGCCATCTCCCGGTTGAATTGGAGCACCGAGCGCTTTGGGCTCTAAAGACCGTCAATCTCGACCTCACTCAAGCGGCTAGGAGAAGGTTTTTCCAAATTCATGAGTTAGAAGCACTTAGAGATGCGGCGTATGAGCGTTCTTGGAATATCAAAGAGAAAACGAAGGCGTTGCACGACAGGAAGCTTAAGGGGTTGAAGGAGTTTAAAGCTGGTGATAAAGTACTCCTTTACAATTCGAGGTTTAAGTTGTTTCCCGGGAAGTTGAAATCGAAGTGGACGGGACCTTATGTCGTGAAGGAGGTGTTTCCACATGGTGCGGTTGAGTTATACGATGAAGCTAGTGGAGGGTCATGGAAGGTGAACGGCCATAGGTTGAAGCACTATTTAGGTGGCCCAATTGACGAGAACGAGAGGGAGGTAACTCCTCTCGAAGACATTCCAAATACCACCGGTTAGAGTTTTGAGGGAAGCCTCAAGTGTAGAGTTTGTACCGTTAGTATTTTCATTTATTTCGATTATTTTTCGTAACCAATGGTTGTTTTTGGTAGTGTTTCGGTCTTTGTTTTTGTGTTTCGAGTCACTTGCAGGAATTCATTACCGAGGAGATGCAACGATTTGCGAGAAAACGAGTTTCCAGGTAAGTTCCAGTGTTAGAAAATTTTTGGGTTGAGTTTTGGGAGGTTTGGTGAATACTTGAAATTTTTCTAAGGCACAAACCCTTCCAACTTTCGAAACTTTCTGTGCAAAACGTATACTCGAGGGGCGCGAGAGATATCAGTATACTTGTCGCGGCCCGCCAGTGGATTTTAACCCGGTCGTGAGGCGCGAGATAAATAAGTCTCATTGTCGCGGCCCGTTAGCAGACCTATCGGCAGCGTGAATCATTTAATCCCCCAATTTCAGCCATTTTAACCTACTTCTTCTTCCATTTCGCCGACAACCACCAAACATCATCCTTCACCTCCGAAATCAGCCACTTTTCTACCATAATTTCACCCCCATTTCACCCACACATCATCCCTCATCTGATTTTAACCATAAAAATCACCACTTTCACCACTCACACCGGACTTTAAGGAAGTTTCAAGATCATAACCGAATTGTTCTAGTTTTTCTTGTTTACTTCAACTCTCAGGTATGTTTTCCTACAATTTCTTATATTTTATGCTTTTCTATTTCAGTTTTTAGTTAGATTAGTGATAGATTTGAGTTGGGTCCTAGATTAGTCTTTTGTTTGGTTTGTTTAGTGGTAAGTTTGAGGTTGCGGGTGGCTTGGTTTGGTTGTTCCACATGTGTTTTGCGACTACCATGGGCTAGGATTTGGTTAAAATCAAGTGTGGGGGTTCGGGTTGGTTAATTTTGTGATGAAACTGAGATTTTGACATCATTGTGACCCATTTTCACTAATGATACTATAAAGTTTGTAACTTTATCTCGGTTGACACTGAATGTTAGCTGGTTTTGGCACTTGGGATTTAATTGAGGACAATTAAAATGCCGGGAGGAGGTAGTGTACATTGACTCTTGTATTTTTGAGTCGAGTCTTAGGTCTAGTTTAGTCTTGGGTTTACTTATATGCACGTACAGGTACAAAACACTTCGCCCGTACTCAATCTCCATTCGGGCGAAGTTGTTTATAACTTATGCTTTTGAAAACGGTAACCCGATTTTGTTTCACTTTATTTTCGGTTTCAACCGCGAATGGAATGCTATACGGTTGTTCCATTTTTTTTTAAGTTCAAAAAAAAAAAAAAAAAAAATTTGAAAACGTCTTTTGAATAAAGAAGTTTGCAAAATAAAACGGAAAATGATAGAAAAGAGGGTTTTTGTTCGGGTTCAAATAATGATAATATAGATTAATATAGTCGAGCTTGTGTCTAGTTTATGATGTGTGAATAGGCCCGGTTCGGGTTTAGGTTCCTTTGATCTAAATATACCTTAATTGTTGGTCTACTAGTGGGTTCTCATCTAGGGAAAATGGGAAATTGCAACCGCCAAAAATAGTATAAGGAATGCCGTTATAAGCTAAAATTGTTAGAATTTATAAAAAAAAATAAAATAAAATAAAATAAAAAAAAAATAGAATAAATGAGCTAGAAACTAAGAAAAGTAGCGCAGGCCTACGTAATCTTCGTTGGGGATGGTGACTCTGACTTAGAATGCCTCTGGGATGTGTCGAAACAAAATTGCAAAATTACCGACGCTTACGTTGTCACTCTCGGGGATGATGACTCTGATTGAGACAGTCTCTGGGTTAGGTGAAGCAAGGTCTAAGCTCAAGAAAAAAAAATTGATTTCAAATTCTCTTGATTTTGGTATAAAACGGTTAGGAAGTGGTCCAATGATCGTTTCCTTTTGTTCTATAAGCTTGAGGTGGGATTAGGTGGACTGTGGTTTCTAGTGTGAGACCCTAGGTAGATTGACCGAATTTGAACTTAAATTGCATAATAAGGGCTTGGAACCGGATTTGGGTTTAAGGGGACAAATATATTTGCAATCGCGGCTAACACAAGTTTTGAATTTTTTAATAAGTATAAATAACTTTGATCCGAGTATTTATTCCTCTCTGATTCCGTTTGCATAGATTCTTTTTCGAGGACGAAAAAAGAGTAAGTGTGGGGATATTTGATGTATTGCAAAATACATTCTTTTATCGTGTACAGTTTGTATAATTTCGTTAGTGTTAGTTTGGTTTTCGTCAGAATTTGCGTACTTCTAATAAATTGCGTTTTGCAGGTCTTGAATCGTAGAAATAGCTGAAAAGTGAGGAAAACAAGCTGAAACATGAAAAAGTCGAGTCCTGGAACGTATTGGAGTGCTCGGGAGCTGAAGTGCGTTGAAAGTGCTGGAAAAGTGTCTTCTGGCGGGCCGCGACAATAAATGTAATGTCTCTCGCGGCAGGCGAGAGACTGTTAAATGTGCTGACGTCAAGAAGACGGTCGCGGGTCGCGACTAACATGGAGCATTTTATCGCGCCCCGCGAGTGTGTGTTGAGCCCAGACTTTGAGCTGCTGGGTTTGGAAAACATATAAATACTTAAGTGTGTTTTAACCAAAACCCTAGTGACGAATGAGCAGACCTTGGGCGATTTTGGAGCATTGTTGGAGGCGTTTCTGAGTTCTTGAAGCGGCTGGTTGAAGGATTGAAGTCGGGGGAATCATTCGGGTCACGTTTGTGTCATTCGGGTGTCTTCACTTTCGTCTCTTTCTTTAAACTATGTTTTGTGTTCTTGATTATGCTTCATTCTTGATGTTTTCAATGACTTTGATTGGCTAAATTTATCGTACTACCTAGACTAGATGAATGATTGTCTAAAGTTCTGATTTTTATTATGGATTTATGGATTTTATGGATTATTTATGAATTGTAGGTGATTTGTTCTATTGATTAGATGTGTTTGCATATTTGATATTGTTTGAATATTGTTTATTGCTTCGTGAGATTCTTGGTGACGGTCTTTATCACATAATAGAGTCTTGCTAGGTTTTAGATTTTGGTGAGTGTCTATATCATGTAATAAATCTTCAATCTTTAGGGTTAAATTGGCCATTAAACCTTAGAAGTAATATTTGGTAATCTTATAAAATCAAGTGTTCTACTAATCATCAATAGCTGAAAGGTGCGGGATTATTGCTAGGTCTAAGTCATTAAACTGAAAGGTAGGATCTTTGTTAGGAGTGAACCTTTTGGCTATTGTCTAGCAAGTCTAATCGAGAAAACAACTCTATCCTTGGTTTAGGTCTCGAAAGGGAGTAAGCCTCTAAGGGTACTTTCATAAATCCGTTAGGTGTCTTGAAAGAGAGTCTAATAACCGGTAATCTAAACAACCTTTAGGGTTTCATAGCGTGCTCTTGAGAAGGGTTAGGAGTCCTTTAGATATCCTGAAGGGTGAGAACTTTATGATCCCGGTTCCATAGTAAACAATTTCCAGATAAAATCATTATTAAAAGCAATCAGGATTCCAGTCTAGGTAGTGTTTTCACCATCTGAGTAAAAGTCCAAGTTAATTCGTATTTGTTAATTTAGTTTAATTTAATTGCATTTTTAGGATTTTTAGAAACCCCCCCTCCAACCAATTAAACAATTAGTTCAGTCAGTGTCAGTCATAGTCTAGATAGAGCCGTTAACGTAATTCGATAGAGTCCCGTGGGTTCGATATCCAGACTTACATTAGCTATACTAGAGTCGATCGGTACACTTGCCGGTTAGTAGTTTAGTGTGTCTTAGTGAGTCTAGAGTATTACTTAGAGTCTAGAACTAGGTTAATTTAGTTAATTTTATTAAACTACTTTTTAGCACATCATATATATATATAATTTATAAATATAACGTAAACACTTATGAAATCCTTACAAAAAAAGTTTTACTACTCGACTAAATATATATCAAGCGTACCCTTATTAAAATCCATCAAAAGGTGGTTCTTGACACCAACAAAATATATGTTTGTATATATTTAGTTGTATAGGAAAAGTTATTGTTTTATATAACTTCTGAGTTTTTACTAAGTCTTTTAGTAATATAACTTCATGTACCAGATCTTCATTCTCTAAAATTTATAAATCCAACAAGTTACCATTTTAGATTTTAAGGTTATAAATCAATCCAAAATACTCACATTTATACATATAAAATTATAAAGTGGTTTCTAGAAGTTCAAGGCTTTAACTTTTAAGTTTTGAAAATATAAATAATGTATATATTTATATATTTTCGAAGTATTAATGCATATATATTTAGATATCTATACATAACATGTCCAACACTTTAACTAATGTTTTTATGATCACTTTTAATAAACAATTTTTTTTTTGTTTAAACTTTATATTTTCGCCAAAATTTACTTTTTGAGTTGTAAAGACGTTAAATATGACAAGATAATATTATTAGCTAATATTTCTAATAAAACATTTATTCACTCTTAACCAGTATTTAATATATTTAACTAGTCCATAACTTATAATAAGTCTTTTAAATAAGTCCACAGTGACCAAACATTCAACTTAAATGTATGAAAAGGTTCAACATTCCAATAGGTCCAAAATAACAATTATGAGCACCAAATATATACTTAGGTTTCTTAACTCCTAGCATGATAAAACATAAGTATGCAATATTTAATAACAAGGACACCAAATCACTGACTTTAGAACTTTATGAACTTTCTTGGATATTTAGAAGGAATAACAATGGATTTTTGTGAAGCAAATTATATATAAAACTTAGATCCCTTTTTAATGTTGCATAATAAGTCCTAAAATGTAACATTTAATAACAAAAGACATGCATCCGTACCCTTACCCTTAGTTCTTAGAAGCATTATTATTTATTTATTTTATTTTTTAGGAAAACAACTTTTTAATAAAAGAGAATAGTTTTTATAAAACTAATACACATTTAGTCTAACGCTTGACATGGGTGAATGTATACTCTTTAAACCTACTTGTACACACATATATATTCGAAACCTATGTATATATATACATATACATATATATAGGGGAGTAGAAGCTCACTTGATCAAGCAAAGAGAAGAAGGTTAGTGAAAAAGAAAGATTCTTGGGCTTGAGTTCTTGCAAATGTCTCTTGAATGCTTGAAATAACTATTGACTCCACTTGAATGCTTGGAGACCCTTTAAAATTTTGAAATCGTTGCTTGGTTCTTGGGGTTTAACAAAAAGAAGATGAAGGTGGGTGTAGGAGAGAGGGGGACGGCAGATGAGGGGATGAAAAGGAGTGTGTGAAAATGAGTTGGAGTGATGGAAAGGTTAAAGTTGATTTGTTTGTTATCTTGGGAACATATAGGACTCTAGGAATTTCAAGTATGGTCTAAAGATTTGCAGAAGGAAGTGAAAAGGGGGGGGGGGGGGGGGGGGCCTCTGGCAGCCAAAATATTTATGTCCAAGGAAAGGATTTGGGATGGGTTGAACTAGGAAAGGATTAGTTAGACATGAATTGTTCTTTAGTGGCTTGGTTCTCTAAATAGTTTAATGGGTGATATAAGGACTATCAAGGCTCTTATATAAAAAAAAATTGCCAGGAACTAATATATAATGAAATGCACCCATTTATGTGTATAGTGATAATAATCATGTATGATCATATACTCGAGTAAACGCTAACGCAAAAATTCGAGACGACACGCGAAAATAAGGATATAAGTGATTTTATATAAAAATCACGTTAGTCTTGAAAACAATCTATGAACATAAATTCCAAGCATAATGGATTAGTATACATATTTTTGGAATTATCGAATTTATCACGCACGCTCGTTTTTGTCCAATCAACCCGGGTATGCATACCGGCAATTTTTGAAACTACCAATGCAAACTATACGAACTAACGGCTTTGCTAGACATGGAATGACCTAATTAATAATAATTAAGTCAAATATGAAATTACGAATCATAAACACGTTTAACGTACGTACGGATAATTACCGGATAATAACGGCTTTGCCTTCGAAGTAATATAATTAGTCTTGGGCAAGCTACGGAATGTGGGTGTGACATCCACATGAAAGAAGATTATTTACTCATGCATGATGAAAAAGGTAAAATTTTAATGCGGGTGACGAGATCCAAGAACCGACTCTATACTATTAAACTCAAAATAGGCAAACCGGTTTGTTTGCAAGCGAGTATGGAGGATAAAAGTTGGCTTTGGCACGCTCGGCTAGGCCACATAAACTTCGAGTCAATGAAGTTAATGGCAAGGAAAGGGATGGCTACGGGTTTGCCTCACGTGATGAAAGAAAACCAACTATGCGAGTCATGCCTAGTCGGGAAGCAAACAAGAAAACCATTTCCAAAAGTTGCCACCTTTCGGGCAACCCGGGTCTTAGAGCTCATTCATGGCGACTTATGCGGACCAATTTCCCTACCAACCATAGTGGGAAACAGGTATGTGTTCGTATTAATCGATGATTATTCAAGATTTATGTGGATTTATTTTTTGAAGGCAAAAGATGAAGCCTTTGAGATGTTCAAAAGGTTCAAAGCAAGGGCCGAGAAAGACACCGGGTTATTAATCAAGACTCTACGAACCGATAGGGGGGAGAATTCACCTCCCGGGATTTCAATCGGTTCTGCGAGGAGGAAGGCTTGAACTGACACTTAACCGCTCCATACACACCACAACAAAACGGTGTGGTGGAACGGCGAAATCGAACGCTTATGGAGATGACGAGAAGCATGTTGAAGGCTCGGTCCGTTCCAAATGAGATGTGGGGGGAGGCGCTTAAACACGATACATATATTCTTAACCGGACACCCACTCGAGCATTAGAAGACACAACACCTTACGAGGCGTTTACGAAAAGAAAACCGAACATTGATCATCTAAAAGTATTCGGGTGTCTAGCTTATGCAAAACAAGTTGGAACATATCTCAAGAAGCTCGATGACCGGGCTAGTCGGTTCGTTTATTTCGGAACCGAACCCTGCTCCAAGGCATATCGGCTTTATGACCCACAAGCACGAAAGGTGGTCGTAAGCGGGGACGTTATTTTTGATGAAAAAATGTCTTGGAACTGGGCCAAAGCAGTTAGCACCGAAGGCGAGACGGTGTTAACACCGGGAATGTTTTTGGTCGATTGGAAAGGTGTAATTAACACCGGAGTCGGACCTGTTTTCACCGACTCTAGTGGCTCTGTTAGCGAAGAAGATGATCATCTCAGCAGCTCCAAAACAGCCTCAACAGTAGCACACAGCAGACCGGGCTCGAGCCCAGCTGCGCAGCCCAGCCCCGGCTCAAACAGGAACCCGAACAGCGGGCATTTCAGCATTGTTTCAGCTGCAAACAGCAGCGTTTTAGGTCCAGAAACTCAGCCCAGCAGCGCTCAGTCTTCTGGTTTGATGGGCAGTCCAAGTACAATCCAAGAAACCCAAGCGAATGTACGAAGATCAACCCGGGTTCCAATTACTCCGGTCCGGTTCGATGACTATGTATTAAATTCTGAAGTAGTGGAATTTTTATTGCTAAATGAAGATGAACCGAGTCGTTTTGAAGATGCTAAAACGAAACCGGAGTGGATGAAAGCTATGCAAGAAGAGCTCGAATCGATAAAGAAAAATAATACGTGGCAATTAACCGAGCTACCTCGAGGTGCAAAATCAATCGGGTTGAAGTGGGTTTTTAAAGTTAAAAGAAATGCGGACGGGACCATAAATAAATATAAGGCGAGACTCGTGGCAAAGGGTTACGTGCAACAACCCGGAGTCGACTTTGACGAGGTCTTTGCCCCGGTCGCTCGACTTGAGACGGTTCGTTTATTAGTGGCATTAGCCGCCAACAAAGGTTGGGAACTTCATCATTTAGACGTGAAATCGACTTTCCTTCATGGTGATCTTAAAGAAGAAGTGTTCGTATCTCAACCGGATGGGTTTGTGAAGACCAGTGAGCAACACAAAGTTTATAAATTATTCAAAGCCTTGTATGGCTTCCGAGGGCGTGGAATACCAAGCTTGACGGTATTTTGAAAGACATGAAGTTCCAAAGATGTTCACAAGAACAAGCGGTGTACCGAAAGTTAATCGGTAATGACTTGCTTCTAGTTGGTGTGTATGTGGACGATCTAATCGTTACGGGTTCGAATCTCATTCGGGTTAGGGAATTCAAGCAAGGGATGGCAAAGAATTTCGAGATGTCCGATTTGGGTAAACTTACATATTACCTTAGAATTGAAGTGTCTCAAGTTAGAGACGGAATTATGATCAAGCAGGAGGCGTATGCTCGAAAGATATTAAAGGAAGCTGGAATGCAAAATGCAAATTCGACTTATGTTCCTTTGGATCAAAATTCCAAGTTCTCAAAAGCCGAAGACGAGATTGATGTGGATGCAACTAAGTATCGTAAGCTAGTTGGGAGTCTCCGGTATCTAATTCAAACCCGACCCGATCTCGCATATTCGGTTGGGGTTATAAGTCGTTATATGCAAAGTCCTAAAGAATCTCATGCGGCGGCTATAAAACAAATACTTCGGTATTTACAAGGTACGGTTGGGTATGGTATATCGTACGAGAAAGGAAAAGGTGACTTAGTTGGCTATAGTGATAGTAGTCACAATATTGACCAAGATGATGGAAGAAGTACTACAGGACATGTGTTCTATTTCGGGTCTTCCCCGATTACTTGGTGTTCACAAAAACAGAACACCGTAGCACTTTCATCTTGTGAAGCGGAATACATGGCGGCAAGTTCGGCGGCATGTCAAGCGGTTTGGCTTAGAAATCTTCTAAGCGAGTTAACCGGAGAAACACCCCAAAAGGTTGTGTTAAGAGTGGATAACACATCGGCGATAGCACTCGTGAAGAACCCGGTCTTCCATGGAAGGACTAAACACATTAAGTCCCGGTATCATTACATTCGGGAATGTGTAGAGCAAGAAGAAGTGGCGGTCGAGCATGTAAGTGGAACCAAACAAAGGGCCGATATCCTAACTAAGGCTCTAGGGAGGATCAAGTTCAAAGAGATGAGAGAGATGCTTGGAGTGAAAGATTTCAGTAGTCCGAATCCGAAACTACGGGGGTGAATGTTGGTAATTTCAGACTTCAAGTCACAAGTCGGTGAACTTGAGGGACCAATATTGACAAGTCGGTCAAAGATTGGTTATTAATTAAATATTCCTAGTTGAGTAGGATTAGGAAGCTATTATTTAGTATTTAATTTATTAGATACTAGTTATAGTCCAACAAGTATTGGTTGGCTATATAAACCGAGTTATGGTTATTTGTAATCAAGTTTTTTAGTTATATTTCTTGATAATAAACGGTTTGGGAGTTATCCAATTTTGTTTGTTTAATTTGTTCTTGGATTATATCGATTCACCACGTGAACCTCTTGAATTTGAATTCACACCCTTTTCGCATTAAACACATAACCGGTAGAGCAGTTGGAATCCTCCATCTTGTCATGGGAGACCGGACTCCAGAGGGTATATTTAAAGATGATGATGATTTACAGAAATGGTCAATAGATTTGGATTATGGGCCTATAAGTTGTGCAGATAGTCCAACTATTGACTTACCATCAATCAATTTTGAAATGGGTTTCTGAAGAGAGTTAGATTGACATCAACAACCCATTTTACCGATGATAGTTTTGGTTATTTGATACTTTTTTCTAAAACGACAGAGCCAAATTAAACCTCTTTTAATCGGCTTGTTCTGCCTGAACCTCCGTTACCCAACTTTTATTTATAAACAATTCAGACCAAAAACCGCACATGTAAGAGGTTAGTTTAATTCAGTTCGGGTTTATTTGGTTGGTTCACTATCGGGTCAGTTAGGATATTAACCAGGTTTTTCGTTTATCATCAACTCTTCTTTTGGTCGGCAAGGAGCAGGGGCTTTATGGTAAAGATTACACATGTTCAGTTACTATTAGCCAGAATTGCTTCAGAGCATGCATGTTAACCTCTAAATTTCTGTGTACATAGTAGATGTTACAAGAACATACAAAATTGAGTCTAAAATTCTGTATCCATATAATATTGTGTAACGACAAGGTCAGTCATTTTATTTCTGTAAAATTAACTTGTTTAAAAATTGGATATACATACTGATCCTGTCGGACACTTGATAACAACAGTTAGAGAATTACTTAAATATAGTTTGAACGGTTGGAGAATGTGGAAAAACTGTGAAATCTGATGTGTCGCTGACGTGAAGGGGTGTGTAAATGTGGAAAAGGGTGGGTACTCCCCTTGGCCTAAGACTGTGACACGTGTCCAGATGACGATACATTATGCCAAAATATCGCCTCCGGCGATACATTATGAATATGACTGTCAGGATATTCATTACATGCCCGTAGGATCATTAACCACATCTAAAAGAAATGCATCTACACAATTTTGCCTTCTAACCCCTTGAATCCATGTTCAATAAATAACAACCCAAACAAGATATATATTTTCTAAAATTAGAAGATTAGTTTCAAAAATACATAGTAAATCATATAAAGTACGTTTGCCGTGACCAATTTTATTTATTTGTTGCAGAACATTTCACATGATATATTTAAGTGATAAGCTTGTAACTTAAATATTTAAATTCCTTTAATTAAAATTAACATCATAGTTCAAACCTCAAACTTTTTAGTTGTGAGATACACCACTTAACCGGCAGGATGTTAACCCACAATTTCGTGTTGCTACACCATATTCGAGGGGTTATTCACCAAATCATCTACATATTTAAATTTTGATGTAAATCTTCTCCGATCTATCCATCATAATGGTGTAAAACTGTAAATTTATCACACCATATAGTATGGAACATAATCAACCTGTTTTAAACGTAATATATCATCTCTTTAGTAAAATTTTAATTTCTATTGTAAATCTTCTCCGATCTATATGTTTTTGTTTACAGAAAAATATAATAATCAATTGCATAACATAAAGATGATAAATTAAAATTTAAATAATTATATGATTTGTATTTTGTTCTGATCTTTGACAACCAATCATTCCTAAGATATGAGCTTCATGTCGTTTTCAACCTAAGATCTATGTCGTTTGCACTCGTCAAAGTATCTTTCTCTTTTTTAACCACTCACATTTACCTTTAAAATTTTCAAACTTTTGATATCATTCATGTGGTAGATAATTAACTACTACAAGTATATAACATTTTTCATTAAAGTTAATAATTTCCTTTAAATGATTACCAAATATTTATAAATAAGCATGTTAGAAGAAACCATAAAAGATGCTTGCAATGATTTCATCAATACAAATGTTGGATGATTTGAAAACTAGAATAGTAGAATATCGTAGGCAAAAGATTTCACTGTGGGTTTGGAGGACGGCTATTAGCAGCAGAAACTCTTGAACCCCACTCCAGCAATTCTTTGCTCGTGTCATCCTTGTGAGCCATCACTTCAATGAAGCACAAGCAATCCTTTTTAGCTCCACTTGCGGTCTCTATTGCTTCAACCAGATCTTCTTCAGTAAACACCTTCAAATTTCAACAACTTCATCATGAACAATCGGGTCACAAAATGAACATGTTGTATAATGGTTTCATTTTAGAAAATCGACTTGATGGATGGATATAAAAGATTATCTAGTAAATAGGTCTAAATAACTCGCTTACCTTTGTAGTCCAACACTTGCCCTCACCATTGTGGATTGCATCAACTAAACCAGTGTAGTTCCAATTCTTGATCACATTGTAAGGCCCATCATGGATTTCTACTTCAATGGTGTAACCACCATTGTTTATCAGGAAGATGATGGTATTCTGACCACATCTCAGCATTGTGGATACATCTTGGACTGTAACCTGTAATGAATAAAACCAATTCAGTTTTAAGAATCTGGATTTAGATCAATAAGGGTCAAGTTGTATGTACTTGAAAGCTCCCATCACCAATGCAAGCTATCACTCTCTTATCAGTAGCAGCCTGTGCATACCCAAGAGTAGCACCAACAGACCACCCGATCGACCCGTACTGCATCTGGAATTCATACCTACAACACCGTTTCCAATAATCAAAACGCAAAGATAAAGAACATGTGTTATGTGTAAGATGAATTAAGACCCTGTTTGATGCTTACCCACATCCTTCTGGAAGTTTTAGTTTCTGGCAATTGAACCAGGAATCACCTGTTTCAGCAATCACAGCTGTGTCACTAGACAGCATCTTTTGTATGTGTTCAAAGAGAACATTGACCCTTAATGGCTCCCCAGGAGCACACTTCAAGGGATGCCCTTCAGAGACAAAAATCCGATGGTAATTTTCATATGCAGTGGTGTTTTTCTTAAGCCTTTTGGCTAGAGCTAGCAAGAAATCTTTCATAAGAATACAACCAAAAGTAGGCCCGTTTCCAATTACCACCCGATCGGGGTGAACAATTAGTGCCTTCTCTTTTTTGAGAAGGAGAGAGTAACCTACAGAGCTGTAATCGTTGAATATAGGGCCAGCAAAGATGTAAGCATCTGCTGATTCAACAATTTCTGCACAGAATGCTGTGCTTACAGCACCCCAATATGTCCCAATGAAACGAGGATGGTGTTCGGGGACTAGCCCTTTTCCTGCTGGTGTGACCGCAAGAGCATAGCCAGAAGCGTCTGCCAATTCAACAAACGCCTCGCATGCGTGTGAAACACGCAGTTTAGGTCCACCCACCATTACGGGCTTTACAGCTTTGTTCAAGAACTCTGCTGCAGCCTCAACAGCTGCTTCCAAACCAAGCTTATTACTCAGCCTGCACCATTAAAAAACCCACATTAGTCTAAACCATGCATAAATTCTACTACAGCATATAAATTGACATTTAGAACATACTTGGGGGCTAAAGAAAATGGAACCGGATCTCTGCTGAAAGTAGGATGAGGAATTGCTGACAAATTACAGCCTATGCTGATGTAAACAGGCTTGCTCTCTTTCAGAGCAGTCGAGATCGCAGTATCGATCAGCTCATGTGCATCATCCAAGTTATTCACCACAGCCTACGATTAAATTAAGCTCAGATATTAACGCATAGCTGTTTATAACTCTATGCACAAACTGAAACCTTGAAATCTATCTCGTCCCTAATCTTGCGGCACAAGTTAAGCTACTTTGGCAGTAGTATAAATCATAATTGTATCCTTGTGCAAAATAATACTGTTAAACCGATTCAACTAGTCAATTAATGTAAAGTGTATATTCATATATTTATTTCTACTGACTACTTGTAACTATCAACGAAGCTTTTTTATAGAAACGGCTATGGACAGATCAATAATTAAAATCATTATCACATATTTAATTAGAACATCCATACCTGATAGCAAGTGATTGTTTGAAAGCAACGAAGCTCCTGACTGAAATCCGGCAATCCGATCGTGTGATGAAGAATTCTGTTAGTGCCGTAATCGTTCGAATTCGGTCCACCGACGATACATATCAGAGGAAGATTCTCACTGTACGCACCGGCTATAGCGTTGAGCACGCTAAGTCCACCGACGGTGAAGGTGACGACACACGCACCAACGCCACGAGACCTAGCGTATCCGTCAGCAGCGTATCCTGCATTCAGCTCGTTGCAACAGCCAACGAGGTTGAGGCCGGGCTCAGCGATGAGGTGATCCAGCAAAGTTAGGTTAAAGTCGCCTGGTACAGAAAAAACGTCGGAGACGCCGATCTGTACGAGGCGGCGAGAGAGGTGGCGGCCGAGTGTGGCCTCGGAGGAGTTGAACGGCACGGCGGAGGACTGTACGCAACATGTAGCGCCAAGTTTGGGAGGGCAACCGATATTGCCATTGGGAGTAGCGATGACATCTGAAGCACCGATTTTGGTATCCATGGAGGTGGAAGATTTTGTTTTGATTTTAGTGTGTGGGAAATTGAAAATGCTTTGAAGAGTATATATAGTGGTGGTGTTTGTGAGAGAGAGAGGTTAAGGGAGGAAATACAAGGGGCGGTTTTAGCGACTCCGCCTCTAATTAAGCTGTAATTATTTAGTAGATCATGAACTCTCGCAAACTTGAACCGGGTCTTCTCTGAAAAACATCATCAAAATACAATTTTTTTTAAAATAATTTATATGTTATTATAATAATATTTAATATGTTAATTCTATATAAAACAGTTCAAACATATTTTTACGGAAATTAGTTAAGAAATAATCATATATTCTAAAATTTTAAGCATAAATAAGAAATTCCTATTATAACTACATATTCGCACTCAATACCCATATTTAAAGAAAAATCAATAATTATTTAATGAATTTAAGTTATTTAACGAGATTAGGAGTGGGGAACAAGCAACTCATATTTTCTTTAAATTTCACAACACATTTTTATTTTTAAACTCAGCTAACATGAAATGTTTGCTGTTTATAGGACTAAGTAGCAAACTATTTATAGGATAGGCAAACTATTCATCCGTGTAATTAATTCTAATTATTATATATAACATTATGATAAAATAACCAAATAATATACATTATGTTATATATAAAAAATTATGATAAATATAAAAATTAATTAATTAATAATAAATGAATCGAGAATAACCCGAACTCAAACTTAAAGCTTGATATAAGTTGTTTTCTGTAAGTTAAATAAGCCAAGTTAGAGCCTAATCGACCTCAATCACCGTCCCTAAATTTACACCCGGTAATATGGGAATCAGATACTCAAAGCAGGGAGTAAAGTGAGATAAATCGGTGGGAAAGGAAAACAACTCAACGGTATTATGACCCCGGAATCAAGAGTCAACATATCACATGGCCTCCACCAACAACAGGAACCAAGTGTCGGCTTAATCGTACGAGCCTACAAGAGGGTACTAATTTCTATATTTTATTCTTTAACAAATAAAGTAGTGGGGGTTTGAATAATAATTTTATTCTATTTTTTATCATAAAAAAAAACAACAACTTTATACATCTATTTTTTTTAAACCAATAAACAAATTCGTTGTTATTTTACCATTTCTCTCTATTCTTTATCATACGTAAATGAACGTTGAAAGGAGGTCAATATTCAACTTAGTACCAATGAAGATTTAAGGTCCCTGTCATGCATTCCCGACCTACGCTAGATCCTATGAATTGCATGATTCATGGGGAGGTCTTACCAACACCCATAGAAAATATTATTATTTCCTAAGTTTTAAATAATTGTTAAACAATTAACATAAAAGGTAAATTTTAATGTAAAAAAGGCACAAAAAAAAGGGTTGCAAATCCATTCGAATTGATCTATTTTCAGCTTTGTATTTCTAGTAAAACTCCAAAGAAGCTTAAAGTCTTCTGTCTGGCGTTCTTATAGTTTTAGTGTTAAGAAGGCAAAGAAAATACGAATATTATTTTCTTAAGGGTGGTTCCATAGTTATATTAGGTAAAGACAGGGCTTCGGGCTAACAAACCAGGACCCCCATTTAAAAAAAATAAAATTATATACTTTGAAACCGTTGCGCCACGTCTTCAAAATTTGTTTTTGGGATGCTTCTAATCACCAGCAATAAACCGAAGAGAACTATGGCAAAATCAAAGGAATCATCGATTTAGGTTCATTTCATCCATGATTCACAAAGTGTAAACATCAATTCTTGTTTTCGTATTTACAATTATTTGATGAGTACTGTAACATCCCGAGATTTGAAAAGATACAGAATAATCGTTCAACAGAGTTAAACTAAGCAAAGGGAAAGAACGGGCCATGGGCTTGGGCCGAATTAGGGAAGGAAGCTGGGCTCCATAACTTCATCCCTTCCACCCTCATTTTACACCATCTTCATTTCACAAGTTCTAGAGAGAGAGAGAGAAAGAAAGTGTCGGTTTTGCTCCAAGATCGATCCACTCTTCTTCTCCAGTGATTTCACGAATCTTTGCTGAAGAATCGAGCTGATTAGAGGTAAGAAACTGGCTCAGATCTGAGTTTTTGTTCGAAATGGGTTTTTAGGGTTTCTTGGGCTTAATCACATAAAGATCAGACTTTTACGTATAAAAACACATGAAAAGTATAGATCTGGCTTCATGGAAGTTGGAGAAAAGATTTGAACGTGAAAAGTTATGGTTTTAAATCGAAAACAAGTCTGATTTGGAATTAGGGTTCTTGAGCCGACTCTTGAGTGTCATTACCTGCAAGTAGCGACACTCGGCGAAGAAGAAGGCTAGAAAGAATCGGCCAGAGAGAATCAGCCCGGAGAGAATCGGCCCCTAGCATGACACAAGTCTTGAATGCAAGTTCAGGCGACTCTCCAGAGTATCGCCCGACTATGTCAGCCGAATCTTGAGAGTGTCGGCCGACTATGTCAGCTGACTCCTGAGAGTGTCGGGTGACTCTATTAGCCGACTCTCCAGTGTATCAGCCGACATTAGCAAGTTTAACCAAATCCGTGTATTGTATTCGCACAGATCGCGTAGCACTAGTGTAGCCAAGCTTTTAGTTGCCTCAGTAGACAATATACCATGTGAGTTCTAATCCCCTTTCTTGCCTACTTTTAGGGTGGTGTGCATACTTAGTAAACGGTGTGTTTATTACATATTTTATATTAATAAACGATGGCGAAAGTCATGAATTACAGAAATGTTTAAAATAGGCAAAAGAAACGTTTTATGCAAAGAATGATGCTTATGAAGGGTTTATAAACAACAAAGATATTTTTAAAAGAACGAAGGTGAGGTTTTAAAGAAAGTAATTAGCAAAGAAAGTAAAGAGAAATGTTTTTCCTTCGAAAATGAATATCACTATGTATAGGGAGTCAGTCATGGGCTCAGTGCCTTAGATGGGCTCGGTGCCTAAGATTTGCTCGGTGCCTAAGTAGGGCTTAGTGCCTAAGTGAGCTTTGTGCCTAAAAAGTTATAAATAGAATTAGTGGTATGGTAGCGGCGTCTTGACGCTAGTCAGGGTTGTAACAAGTGTTTACGGTGATGCATCGTGTTAACTCTCCCTATTCGTCGGCCTTTGGACTTGAGCCATTGGGACAATAAGGACAGTATTGAAAGATAAAAGATACTACGTGTAACGTTTTGCCATATTGGTAGTAAAGACATGTTCAAGCAAAAACCTTCTTCTTTTAATATATGTAAAGATGTATTATGTAAGCATTAGAACTCACTCAGCATTAGTTGACTTTTAGTATGCATATCAGTTAAGTGTATGTGGCAGTTTGGATGCTTGGCTGGCTTAAGGAGTTACCCCGAAGATCAGAGTCTGACAATCCATTTATGTTTGAAGTTTATTATGTTTTAAGACAAAGTTTAAATTTCGTATCAAACAAGTATGATAAAGACAAGTTATGTATTTCCGCTGCGTATGGTATGTTTAAAATCGTTTCCGCTGTGATTGTGAATGTCTTATGTTTAAGAGCTATGTGTTAATGAGTAAATCCAATACGTGAGGCTTCCCGGGTTTGGGGCCTTACATAGACTTACTACACATTTCATTTGTAGGTTGATGAACTTGTTGATAGATATGGTATTTAGATGCGGACAAGTTTAAAGTTAGACAGAAGAAACACATAACAATCTTTAAATTTTTTGGTTTTACAGGTTTGTCAATTTTACATTAATCTCTGTTTTCAATTTGTCTAATCGTGCTTTTATTATTGTTTATATTAAGATTACTTTATTTAGTTGTTTATATTGATTATTGATCTTTCTATATTTGTTATACAATAATACCATGTCAATTTACCATGTCAATTTTTTGGCCCCTGCTTTGATACTGGCCTGATGGGAAACCAGGGGGATTACCGGAAGAGCGGAAATTATTATTACTACGCCAGTTAGAGTTATTATTAAATGGGTTAGTGGGACCTCGGTTTTGACCTGCGATGTACTCGACCTGTTCTAGGGTAAGTGTTGGACATTCTACGGTATCATGACCTCCCATGCAAACCTCACACCTATCGACCTTTTTCTTAATTTCTAATAACTCTTTGGTGATATAATCAAGTTGAGATGCTACCTTGGAATCTGAGCTAACGTGGTTTACTCCTCGAGCGGCTGAGGGAGTACTAGTAACATGAATGGAAGTCCTGCTGGTAGCACAATGATCGATATCAGCATGTGCAAAACTCTCAAAGAGATCATTACAGTCGGCCACCGATTTCTTGCCCATGAGATGGCCTCCTGCAGAGGTGTCGAATCGGGCCTTACACTCGGGGGTGAGACCATTGTAGAATTTCTCTACAAGTGCCCAATCAGACAACCCGTGTTGGGAACAACGTGAGAGTAGGGTTTGAAACCTCTCCCAAGCTAAGTGATAAGGTTCGTCAGACTCCATTCGGAACGAATGGATCTGATCACGAAGGCGAGATGCCTTAGCAGGTGGAAAATACTTAGCTAGGAAGGCATCCCTAAGTCCAGCCCATGTGGTAAAAGTACCTGCCGGCTGCGAATCAAGCCAAGTGGCTGCGTGGCCAGCAAGTGAAAACGGGAAGACTTGGAGATAGCGGGCATCAAGGTTAACACCTTCGATGCCGAAGGTGTTGCAGAGGCGGGTGAGACGGTTGATGTGGGCGGGCGCATCCTCGTCATCACGACCGTGAAACTGACAAGAGTTGTTATTTGGAAATAGTGTGGCGGACTCGGAGGACGGGAAGTAGGTGGGGAGCTATGGGGTGAAGACCTCGGTGTGAAGTCAAAGCTTGGTGGTATTGATTGGGATGTAGAGTCAGAAAAGGCGAAAGATGAAGATGAAGGAGTACTAACCTTTAGAGAAAAAGACGAGAAGGAAGACTTGTCCGTAGGCGGCTTCGGCGGAGGTCCTTGTGAACGCGTACGGGGCATCCACTGCAAAACCGAAAACAAACAAGTAAGACGACTCTAAAAGAAACTGACTAAATATAAATAAATAATAAAAATAAAAAGACACTTAATTATTTAGACTACTACGACACAAACAAAGTAAATAGCACGTATGATGTCAATTAAGTCCAAACAAAGAAATTAACACAATTGCCAGAGACACTCCCCGGCAACGGCGCCAAAAACTTGATGTGCTAAAAAGTAGTTTAATAAAATTAACTAAATTAACCTAGTTCTAGACTCTAAGTAATACTCTAGACTCACTAAGACACACTAAACTACTAACCGGCAAGTGTACCGATCGACTCTAGTATAGCTAATGTAAGTCCGGATATCGAACCCACGGGACTCTATCGAATTACGTTAACGGCTCTATCTAGACTATGACTGACACTGACTGAACTAATTGTTTAATTGGTTGGAGGGGGGGTTTCTAAAAATCCTAAAAATGCAATTAAATTAACAAATACGAATTAACTTGGACTTTTACTCAGATGGTGGAAACACTACCTAGACTGGAATCCTGATTGCTTTTAGTAATGATTTTATCTGGAAATTGTTTACTATGGAACCGGGATCATAAAGTTCTCACCCTTCAGGATATCTAAAGGACTCCTAACCCTTCTCAAGAGCACGCTATGAAACCCTAAAGGTTGTTTAGATTACCGGTTATTAGACTCTCTTTCAAGACACCTAACGGATTTATGAAAGTACCCTTAGAGGCTTACTCCCTTTCGAGACCTAAACCAAGGATAGAGTTGTTTTCTCGATTAGACTTGCTAGACAATAGCCAAAAGGTTCACTCCTAACAAAGATCCTACCTTTCAGTTTAATGACTTAGACCTAGCAATAATCCCGCACCTTTCAGCTATTGATGATTAGTAGAACACTTGATTTTATAAGATTACCAAATATTACTTCTAAGGTTTAATGGCCAATTTAACCCTAAAGATTGAAGATTTATTACATGATATAGACACTCACCAAAATCTAAAACCTAGCAAGACTCTATTATGTGATAAAGACCATCACCAAGAATCTCACGAAGCAATAAACAATATTCAAACAATATCAAATATGCAAACACATCTAATCAATAGAACAAATCACCTACAATTCATAAATAATCCATAAAATCCATAATAAAAATCAGAACTTTAGACAATCATTCATCTAGTCTAGGTAGTACGATAAATTTAGCCAATCAAAGTCATTGAAAACATCAAGAATGAAGCATAATCAAGAACACAAAACATAGTTTAAAGAAAGAGACGAAAGTGAAGACACCCGAATGACACAAACGTGACCCGAATGATTCCCCCGACTTCAATCCTTCAACCAGCAGCTTCAAGAACTCAGAAACGCCTCCAACAATGCTCCAAAATCGCCCAAGGTTCTGCTCATTCGTCACTAGGGTTTTGGTTAAAACACACTTAAGTATTTATATGTTTTCCAAACCCAGCAGCTCAAAGTCTGGGCTCAACACACACTTGCGGGGCGCGATAAAATGCTCCATGTTAGTCGCGACCCGCGACCGTCTTCTTGACGTCAGCACATTTAACAGTCTCTCGCCTGCCGCGAGAGACATTACATTTATTGTCGCGGCCCGCCATAAGACACTTTTCCAGCACTTTCAACGCACTTCAGCTCCCGAGCACTCCAATACGTTCCAGGACTCGACTTTTTCATGTTTCAGCTTGTTTTCCTCACTTTTCAGCTATTTCTACGATTCAAGACCTGCAAAACGCAATTTATTAGAAGTACGCAAATTCTGACGAAAACCAAACTAACACTAACGAAATTATACAAACTGTACACGATAAAAGAATGTATTTTGCAATACATCAATATATATATGTACATGTATGTTTCCGTTTGACTTTAGTCGATATAATAAATTCGTTTAATAGAGCATGTTGGTATATTATTTATATTTATATATTTCATAAATATATACTGTCATTTTAAATCAACGGTCCATCACTAAACGAACGGGTCGTCGAATCACATTTTTTGAGAAACAAGTAGTTGTCCAATCGAGTCTAGTTAGTTGGGTGAATGTCGACTTTGCCAACTTATAATGCTAGATGTTATTTCGTTAAGACTTATGATGTCCTTGTGTTCTAGGACGTATCTAGGTCGGGTTTATTTCCTTTTCGGCCTTATTTTGCTAGCATATGACAGGTGAGTTTCACGGCCCATTTTTACTGTTTTCTATTTTGGGGGAAAAACATGTTAATTTCAAACAGTATGATAACTAGAAAACGAGAAACAAGCATCTGATTCCATTGTGAGCATGAGTTAACACTAAAAGGTCCTCGGTATTTCGAACTATAACCATTAGCTATGGACTTAGCCGTAGATCGATATGAATAATACTATTCGGGTTGACACCCCCAATCATGGTTAGTCGCGCTAACCTGACCATCATGGTTAAATGATTGCATATTAGGTCTTGTTGTTTCTCATTGTTTAAAGGTACAATGGGCTGGGGCAAACTTTAGAATTCGTTAAAGGTTTGGTTATAGGCTTGTGCATCACATAATTCGTATGTCCTAGCTAGACTTCGATAAATCAACCGCTAACTTGTTTTGTTTATCATACGGATTTCCAAATTACCATTAAATGTTTTCCTTTTGGTAAAATAAACCTGTGAACTCACCAACGTTATGTTGACATTTTTAAGCATGTTTTTCAGGTAACTAATTCAAGTATGGCGTCTCACATTTCGACTTGCATGCATTTTGAAGTACCGAACTTTTGGAAGATTTCCTTTAATTGCTTTTTAATTTAAGCTATTGCTGTAAATCTTTGAAACCTTTAAACAAGAAATGTTTTGTATAACTACTTTTAACATTCGGTATTAATGTCATGTAAGTGTTTGCGATAATCATATGTGATGAAAACCATGAACGTTACATCCCGCGGATTCCGCCATGGCGGGGTGTGACACCGGATAACTTGCTCGCGAAGTCATCCACCGTACTTGGTTCCTTCATCTTCAAGTTTTCAAATTCCGACATCAATGTTTGGAGGCGGGCTTCACGAACACGATCGGCACCTAAATGACGGGTTTTTAGTGCTTCCCACATCTCTTTGGCCGAAGTCATGTTTCCGACTTGCAAGATTTGTTCTTCGGGTATTGATTGGAACAAAAGTGCTATGGCCATGTTATTCTTCTTTACGTCATCTCCCGTTCCCGGTTCAATAGCTTCCCATTCACCGTGTACGTTGAATATAGCTCTTATCCGCATGGCCCAAATTGTATAGTTTACGGGAGTCAACATGGGACATTGAAGCGAAGTAGGACTGCTGGAAATTCCCTTCGCGGGATCAGATTTTTCACCCATTGATCCGGTTTTTCTTCGACTGTACGTACCCGGAGATTTTGGTGATACGGGTGGGGTAGAGCTGGGCGAATCTGGATCCTCTTGATCCAGCCTTCTGTACTGATTAATCCAACCCTGACTTGGTTATCACAACTTGATCGGCCCTTCAAGAAATCAGGAAGCAACTTGTAAATCAGGAAACAATAGAAGTTATGGGCCTACTGAAGTTATCGACCCAAATAAGGTTCTCGGCCAAATAGTGGGTAACAAAATCTGGCCGACTTCTTTCACTGCTTTTGATCGGATGTCTTCTGCAATTGGACCACACCTGGTCTGAGGACAAAACAGAAGCTTTTTGCGCAAGGAATTGGATCACGTCTTTGATCGGATTCCTTGGCAGAGGAACAGACCACTCCTTTGGTCGGGTTCCTTGACTTGGCTTGATCCGACTTGATCAACAAGTTACAATCGATTTGAGCTTTTGAAACTGCTCTGATACCAATTCACGTGGTGAATCGATATAATCCAAGAACGAATTAAACAAACAAAATTGGATAACTCCCAAACCGTTTATTATCAAGAAATATAACTCAAAAACTTGATTACAAATAACCATAACTCGGTTTATATAGCCAACCAATACTTGTTGGACTATAACTAGTATCTAATAAATTAAATACTAAATAATAGCTTCCTAATCCTACTCAACTAGGAATATTTAATTAATAACCAATCTTTGACCGACTTGTCAATATTGGTCCCTCAAGTTCACCGACTTGTGACTTGAAGTCTGAAATTACCAACAGAGGTGGTTTCTGCAAGAATTCATCTAAACAAGAAAAGACGTCTTTTTTTAAAGGGCTTTGGTAATCATAATGATTATTCTTGACTCCTGCTGTAAACTGTTATATTGTTTATCAATCATAATGGTAATCATAATAATGATCATAATCATAAGTATTCTTGTGTCTTGTCTTAAATATCTAGCTACAATCAATTTAAATTCACATCCAAACACCCCCATAACCCTTCTTTTTGGCTTTAAAACAAGTATAATGGGAATTAAACATCTTGGTGTTCCTGTTACATTTAGTCTAGAAGACTAGCTTAATCTGGGTGGCATGATTCTCAACTCATTTCAACATATCCCTGACATCAAAATGTAGTTTTCATATCCCTGACATCAAAGTGTTTGTATTAATACAACATTCACTACAACAATATCACCCTATCCCGACGATTTTTTTTGACCCTATAGCGACGACTTGTCGTCGGTATAGGCTATACCGACGACATGTCGTCGGTATAGATGTCGTCGGTATTGCTTCGTCCCAATAGCCAAGATTGTCGTCGGGATAAGCGTCGTCGGGATAGGTCAGCCTATACCGACGACTTGTCGTCGCTATAGGGTTTAATTAAAAAATTAAAAAAGAAACCTTATACCGACGACATGTCGTCGGTATAGAGTCCTACCCTGTACCGACGACATGTCGTCGGTATAGGTTGACACTATACCGACGACATGTCGTCGGTATAGGCTTTTTTTGTTTTTTTTAATAATTTTTGAAAAAGGCCTATAGCGACGACATGTCGTCGGTATAGGTCTTTTCTGTTTTTATTTTTTATTTTTTAATTTTTAATATTTTATCCAGAAATATTAAATTTCTAAAAACAAAAACCTGCAAATCATAAATATAAACCATTCAAACATTCAAATCGGATAAAAACTAATATCCGAAACATAAACCAAACATTCAAATTGTTCGACACACAAACTTGTTCGACACACAAATTTTTTCGACAAATCAAACATTCAAAACATAAACTTGTTCGACACACAAATATGCAAATTGTTCAAGACAAATACCAACAAAAAAGGCAAAGGCTCAACAACTCCAAGCTAATTATCATCGCTGCTAGTTCGGCGATCCCACATTCGACGCATTTCATCCATTTGTCGTTGCATTTCAAGCATTTGTTGATTATGTGTACGACGTTCTTCCTCTCGTCAACCGCAACGAGTTTCGAACTTGTAACAAAATTAAATAAAGTTACATATACATACAAACATACATAAGCATATGAATAAATACCCTCTTATATACCTACACATCACAATTACATACATACATACATAAATAAAAGCCCAATTACATAATTACAAATATATACACACAAACATACATACATAAATAAATGTCCAATTACATAATTACAAACATATAGATACAAACATACATACACATATATACATTCATATTAACTAATCATCATAAACACAAATTACACACATACATACAACCTAATCATCCAAACTAATCATCAAAAACATAAATTACACACATACATACACATACATACAAACTAAACATTCAAACTAATCATCATAAAGACAAATTACACACATACATACACATACATACAAACACTAAATTACATAAACTAAATTATATAAAATAATCACACATCTAAACCAAATGACCTAAACTAATCATAATTTAATAATTCCATCATACATACAAATATACATACAAACATACATACATACACATACATAACACATACATACAAAATCATAAAAATCTTAGATCTAAACCAAATTTCATCACAAATTAGTAATTAAAACGTACCTTCACAAAGCTAGAAATCAAGAAACGGTGAAATTCCTCCAAAACCTAACCAAAATAAACAAACAAAACTTCAAAATCTTGAAAAAGTAGCTAAAATATGAAACCCGGATGTTACCTCACCTTAAATCCCGAGAGTTTTTGTGAAAGTTGCTCCCAATAAATACCATCTTATATACCTACACATCACAATTACATACATACATACATAAATAAAAGCCTAATTACATAATTACAAACATATACATACAAACATAAATAAATGTCCAATTACATAATTACAAACATATACATACAAACATACATACACATATATACATTCATATTAACTAATCATCATAAACACAAATTACATACATACATACAAACTAAACATTAAAACTAATCATCATAAACACAAATTACACACATACATACACATACATACAAACACTAATTTACATAAACTAAATTATATAAAATAAACACACATCTAAACCAAATGACATAAACTAATCATAATTTAATAATTCCATCATACAAATATACATACTCATACATACAAACATACATACATAACACATACATACAAAATCATAAAAATCTTTGATCTAAACCAAATTTCAACACAAATTAGTAATTAAAACGAGTATTTACCTTCACAAAGCTAGAAATTCAAGAAATAGTGAAATTCCTCCAAAACCTAACCAAAATAAACAAACAAAACTTCAAAATCTTAAAAAATTAGCTAAAATATGAACCCGGATGTTAGCTCACCTTAAATCCCGAGAGTTTGTGTAAAAGTTGCTCCCAAATAGCCCAAAAACGCTGAAATCGCCGGAGAGACAGAATTGGGGGAGTTTTGGAGAGTTTTTGATGA
This sequence comes from Smallanthus sonchifolius, assembly GCA_023525975.1. NCBI lineage: Eukaryota > Viridiplantae > Streptophyta > Magnoliopsida > Asterales > Asteraceae > Smallanthus > Smallanthus sonchifolius. Next base: position 363,565 of record CM042025.1, read on the forward strand.
AAATGAAGTTCTGTCGTCTGGTTTCCCTATTTGTTCGCGCTGCACCCTATAGCGACGACATGTCGTCGGCATAGGTACACTTGTCGTCGGTACAGGTGGACTATAGCGACGACATGTCGTCGGCATAGGTTTCGTAGGGTGTTGACCAGTCAATAAAGGTAAAAACCCTATCCCGACGACATGTCGTCGCTATAGGGTTTTCCAGAATTTTTTTTAATTTTAAAAAAAAAATTATTAAATAAAAAAAACAAAAAGTAAAATCAAAATTAACCTATAGCGACGACATGTCGTCGCTATAGGTTTTCCCCAAAAATTCATTGGGCGCCAGTTTTCCCTCCAACCTGCTCAACCCTATAGCGACGACATGTCGTCGCTATAGGGTGTCCCATTCAAAATTTTGGAAAAACCCAATCCCGACGACATGTCGTCGCCATAGGGTTTTCCAGAATTTTTTTTAATTTAAAAAAAAAAATTATTAAATAAAAAAACAAAAAGAAAATCAAAATTAACCTATAGCGACGACATGTCGTCGCTATAGGGTTTTCCAGAATTTTTTTTAATTTAAAAAAAAAATTTATTAAATAAAAAAAAAATCAAAATTAACCTATAGCGACGACATGTCGTCGCTATAGGGTTTTCCAGAATTTTTTTTAATTTTAAAAAAAAAAATTTTGACCGACGAAAATTTATTAAATAAAAAAAAAAAAAAAAAAATCAAAATTAACCCTATCTCGACGACAAGTCAGTGACTCCCGATCCAGATGTTATGTAAATCCTCAATCAGAAGACCCACGTCATTGACACGAAGAAACCTCACAAAACCAAACACAGAACCGACCTTTGATAACCGATCGGATAGATACACATCTGCAACTATCCCATAATCCTCGCAGAACTTCCAAATCTCATTCACTGAAGAATTAAGTGGGAAATTCGTGATAAAAATCGAAACCGTTACCTGAGCAAGATTCATGGAATAAGAAGGATTTTTAATCGGAACCCCACCGTGCAAGACATTAGAAGTCTGTTGATTGCCTTCACGATGTCTCGGACGTTTGTGAAACACCCAAGACCAGCCTGTATGGCCCCAAACTAGGTACCCTACAGTTGATTGAACTCAGAACATTACAATCCTTTATAAAACGATTTGTCGTTTATTGACATGTTAATAACCCACACTTCAACACTAACTCATAAGGGTTCAACGACCCAAGATGTAACATCCCGGTTTTTCATAAAATAACTGGGTTTGTAATTATGTAAATTATTGTAAAGGTTAACGGGTAATTAACGGGGTTTTGGCGGGTTTTATTTAAAAACGTGAACAAAACCAAGCCCGGGAGACCTTGGGTGTGCGTGGGCCAAGCCTGGCCCTAGGGAAGAACACCCTTTAGGGTGCAACGCAAATATGGAGACCCCATTTTCATATTCAGCCGTCGAAGAGCAAGGAGGAGAGGGAGAGAGCCGTTCATCGCGTTTCAAGTCCGATTTGATGTATTTTGTCGATCTCTAATCATCCTTAGTGTGTCGGGATCCTTGAATCAATACTACACATGTTTCATAATTCTAGGGTTTAGAAGAGAAGTTGAGTTTCAATGAAGACGAGGTGATTCGGGAATTCGATTGGCACGGGTTCTCCGATCTAGAGGTATAATCTTGAAAACCTTCCTGTTTAAATGCTTGTTTGTGATCATAGGGAACCTTCATGTGTGTGCATGGGTTCGGCCGAACCCTAGAGGTGGCCGGTTGGGGGGATGGGTGTCCGACGAGGCATGGGGGATGGGTGTCCGACGAGGTGGCCTATAGCGACGACATGTCGTCGGCATAGGTTTCGTAGGGTGTTGACCAGTCAATAAAGGTGTCCGATGGGTGTCCGACGAGGCATGAGGAAGCCCGGAACCCGTTAATTACACAAGGAGGAGAGGGAGAGAGCCGTTCATCGCGTTTCAAGTCCGATTTGATGTATTTTGTCGATCCCTAATCATCCTTAGTGTGTCGGGATCCTTGAATCAATACTACACATGTTTCATAATTCTAGGGTTTAGAAGAGAAGTTGAGTTTCAAAGAAGACGAGGTGATTCGGGAATTTGATTGGCACGGGTTCTCCGATCTAGAGGTATAATCTTGAAAACCTTCCTGTTTAAATGCTTGTTTGTGATCGTAGGGAACCTTCATGTGTGTGCATGGGTTCGGCCGAACCCTAGAGGTGGCCGGTTGGGGGGATGGGTGTCCGACGAGGCATGAGGAAGCCCGGAACCCGTTAATTACACAAAGAATTTTTCCAGAATTTTTTTTAATTTAAAAAAAAAAATTTGACCGACGGAAATTTATTAAATAAAAAAAAAACAAAAAGAAAATCAAAATTAACCTATAGCGACGACATGTCGTCGCTATAGGGTTTTCCAGAATTTTTTTTTAATTTTAAAAAAAAAATTATTAAATAAAAAAAACAAAAAGAAAATCAAAATTAACCTATAGCGACGACATGTCGTCGCTATAGGTTTTCCCCAAAAATTCATTGGGCGCCAGTTTTCCCTCCAACCTGCTCAACCTTATAGCGACGACATGTCGTCGCTATAGGGTGTCCCATTCAAAATTTTGGAAAAACCCTATCCCGACGACATGTCGTCGCCATAGGGTTTTCCAGAATTTTTTTTAATTTAAAAAAAAATTATTAACTAAAAAAACAAAAAGAAAATCAAAATTAACCTATAGCGACGACATGTCGTCGCTATAGGGTTTTCCAGAATTTTTTTTAATTTTAAAAAAAAAAAATTTTGACCGACGGAAATTTATTAAATAAAAAAAAAAAATCAATATTAACCTATAGCGACGACATGTCGTCGCTATAGGGTTTTCCAGAAATTTTTTTAATTTTAAAAAAAAAATTTTTGACCGACGAAAATTTATTAAATAAAAAAAAACAAAAAGAAAATCAAAATTAACCTATAGCGACGACATGTCGTCGCTATAGGTTTTCCCCAAAAATTCATTGGGCGCCAGTTTTCCCTCCAACCTGCCTCAACCCTATACCGACGACATGTCGTCGCTATAGGGTCTCCCTGCCAAAATTTTGGTTTTGACCTATACCGACGACATGTCGTCGGTATAGGGTGACCTATGCCGACGACAAATGTCGTCGGTACAGGTGGCGTCGGGACAGGGTCAATTTGTTGTAGTGATTACCCCTTTGATTCATATGATCCTGAGATCCTAATATAAATACAAAAAATATGCTCTTCTGTTCATATACAATTCACAGGTTGAAAAACTGTAAGGAGAAATAAGAAATTCAATAGGTCCCTTTAAGTCTATATTACCTAGACAGAACCCAGCCAGAATTCCAGAATAAAAACCAAAACCAAGTTCCAGAGATTCGGTAATGTAATCGGTGACTGGTGGTGTTTTCCAATGGATCAAAGACTGTGATGGTTTCCAATGGTGGTTGTGGTTGGCGATTAGCTGCGACTTGACGAATTAAAAGTAGCTGTGAAAATGTCAAAGAAATTATCCAGATTCTAAGGATGGCGAAGATAGAAGATGTTAATGTGTATGAACTAATATGTTCGGAGAAAGAATACCAGGAGCGGATGTCTTCTTTCCCATGGTCTGAGACGACGAAGCAAAAAACCTAGGAACTTGTTTTAGCCCATCCTGAGTTTCAAATCTGCCCAGTTTGACCTGTTGAAAATACTAATTAACCAAAGCCACCCATTACAATGTATTAGCACTTCAAACTCCAAACTAACCCATATTTAAAGGGCTTTGGAGAATGTGGATTGTTTTATGTATCTTTCCTCAAAAAGAGAATTTCAAAAGGAACATATTAGAAATGGATAATCCAAATCAAAATATTATATAGTCGTATATATTTTTTGATTTAGATTAAAAATACTAAATTTAAGTAGCCTATCCAATTGAGTGAAGTTGTTTGAAAATACACTTTCCATTTTGAAATACAGGACAATATTATATAAGGCTCTTTCTTAATTTTTCCAAATCTAAAACACCAACAAAAGTTTAATTAAACAAAATAAATTGAAAGGGATGATACAATCTGTGATTATAAATCAAAGAAGAAGTGGAACTGGTGCCGGATGGCAGAATTAAAAACGTTTTGCTTGTGGTCTCTTACCATAAAAATGGCTGCATGCGCAGCAGCACCAACAATGAAAAACCCACGAGGTTAGCTTACAACGAAAAACACCACCACATTTTAAAAATATTTAAAACTTACCTGCATAATTATGCAGCTTCCACGGTAATTGGTACTTCCAAATGCTTCAAATCTAAACTCCCGTCGTCATTTCCCTCCAACTTATATCCAAACAACTTCATTACTACCAAGTGATCTCTAACTACAGATAAATTTCTTTCTTTTTAGCTTGTCGTCTATCTTTCACCATAAAAACATGAACTTTGCCCTCAACTTCAATCCAACTACAGCCTGGCTGTTTAATGACGCCTCTTTGCTTCATAAGCTTTCTAACCCGTTTAACCTCTCCCCAGTTTCCTATCTCAGCATACATATTTGAAAGCAAAACATAAGGACCAGAGTTGTTAACATCTATATCTATTAACTTTTCTGCCACATATTTCCCTTATATTACCATGAACTTTACAACCGCCAAGCAAAGGCGCCCATATGACAACATCGGGTTGCATTGGCATATTATCAATTAACTCTTTGGCTTCATCAAGACAACCAGCTCGACCAAGTATATCAACTATACACGCATAATGGTCACTCGTTGGTTGTATTCCAAATTCTTTACTCATTGAGTTGAAATAATGACGACCCTCATCAACTAAACCAGCATGACTACAAGCAGAAAGTAATCCAATCATTGTAACATGATCTGGTTTCTCACCCGCTGCCAACATTTCTTTAAACAAATCAATCGTTTCTACCCCATAACCGTTTTGAGCAAACCCTACTACGATTGCATTCCATGATACCCAATCTTTACAAGCCATATTTTTAAAAACTTGTTTCCCCTCTTCTATGGATCCACATTTAACATACATATCTATAAGAGAATTTCCTACAAAGATATCACTTTCGGGTCCAGACTCAAATCTAAACCCATGTTTTAAGACATGGGCGTGAGCTTGCTGGCCTAATCTCAAATCAGCAAGGTTTGCACAGGCGTTAAGAAGATTCCCAAAAGTATAATGTGTTGGAAAGACGTTTTCTTGTTTTAGTTTGCGAAAGAGTCCTAATGCGGTTTCATTATCTCGACTTTGTGTGTAGCCAGCAATCAATGCGTTCCATGATAGTACTAATAACTAATACCTAAATTTAAATGAGTATGTAAACGAACGCACACAAATAAACAGACATAAGCGCAGGTAAACAGATTTATATTAACAAAGGTAAATGAACAAACATAAATGCAAGTAAACAAACATAGATGAACGACCATACATGAACGTTAACAAACGAATATAAACGAGCGTGAATGGACGAACGAGGCATGCGTTCATCTGCGTTCGTGTAATTAAATAAAAAAAGTGTTGTTAGTGTTCATTTGTTTATTAAATAAATTAACATAAACGAACTACCCATCCCACCTAACAGTTTATGAACATGTAACTAAACAGTTCGGTATCAATAGAAGCTAACTACGAAGGTTGACAACCGATAATAGAAACAAATCAAATTACTAAGTACCATATTGGAACATCAACGTCACGGGTCTTACTTTAATTTTATAGAAGCTAACTTTCAACCTTGAAGCCATATAGAATCCAAAGACTATTCGATCGAGCATCATCAAATTTATAGATGAAAATTTCCAAAAAAAATTCATATATTCCTGCATTATAAGAGATTGTTGATAGTAGTCATCAAGATCGAATTTCACATATGTTGTTTGAAACAATGATTTCTCAACTTTCATAGAATAAAATCCAACTCTATAATCTACCATTTCATCTTCAATAAGATGTAAAACCAACCACTGATACACACGTACTTGTGGATTTTAAACTAGTTTCAGATCGAGTACGTGTTTAATTACGAGATGTTAAGAAAATTAACGAGCTAACAAACTAGGTGCTTCAGTTTTGTTGTAAGACTTTAATGTTATTTCATGACAGTTGTACTTTATTTAATTTAATATGGAAAAAAGTAATAAAATAAAATTGTGTTACCAAGTCTACTTTAAAATATGTCTTCAATATATCATATATTTTTAAAACATTCACATGAGTGGATAGATGCAACTAAATACCAATTTCCAATGTATTATATGAACCAATCAAATGGTTTAAAAAAAGTTGAAAACTAAAAGGAGCATAACTTACACTACGTTATGTGACGTGTATCTAACATGAAGAATTCTACCTCAACACACACATACACACATATATCACTACAGATATTCACATGGCTACGTGTTCTAAAACACGTACATGGGCGTGTATAGAAGACGTCACGACTATATATATATATATATAAGGAGATTTCTAGGTTAACAAAGACGAAACTTCTATTCTTCCACCAAACAACCGGCCTATATAGGAGGATTAGATAGTAATTTTTCAAAATTTGGAAGTTTTTCAGCCATCAAATCCGTCCAAGATTCTTGCTTTCTAATAGATTGCAAGTTCAAAATCGAGAGAGGAGTACGTACGCTTTCCTTCTTTTAGCTTTCACTGAAGTCCTAGTTTTATTCCATTACAATGTTCAATATTACTCTCTCTTTACTTGGTTCACTCCCATGACTATATATAGAGCAGGCTTTTATTACTTACTTGCTTTGATTCATAGATTTTGCTTAAAGTTGAGTTTTTAATATATGGTTAAAGCAATTTTGTTTTTGAAATTTAATAATATTTCCATGTTTTTTGTTTAATAATATATTAAAGTTAATTAGTTACTATCGTTGGTAATGATTAGCCTTGTGACTTATTATTAATCATTGATAATTAAACATGTGCTGGGAATATTACGTTTATTGGTAGCTAATCTACTATGTGACAACTTTTGATGTAACGTAACACCTTCTAACTTATACCTAGCTAGCTTGCAATAAAATGATCCTTCTAACAAAAAGTCATAGAGATCACAACCTCATGCTTTTATATAATTTTATAGTTCTGTAAAGAATCTCATCTCCCAAAAAACTTATCCTGCAAAAACCATATATATGTTCCAACATATATATATAGGGGAAAGATCATAAGAAAACTCTTTGTTCGTAAGAAAACTCGAGAAAACCGACTCAAACAAACTCCGAATGAACTCATTTTGGCGGCGTTAGAACCGGCTCGGCGTTTAGGTTTTTGGGGGTGGGGTGGGGGCTTTAGCTTTTTGGGGGGTGGGGTGGGGGGGGGTTAGGTTTTTGGGGGTGGGATTTAGCTTTTAGGTTATAGATTTTTGGGTTTAGCTTTAGGGTTTAGATTTAGGCTTTAGATCGAGTTTGACGAGCCAGTTCTAACGCCGCTGGAATGAGTTCAATCGGTGTTCGTTTGGGTCGGTTTTCGCGAGTTTTCTCACGAAGAGGAGTTTTCTCACGCCGCTGGATTGCCCCTCGGGGCTAAGCCCCCGGATCCTCTAACTGGAGTTTCATGTGGATGCAGCCCAGATCTGGACCCGAGAAGACTAAGAACTGACTTCATACAGTCGCCAAGGCGGATCTGAACCAAGTCCGTTCCTGACAACTGATGTTACGTCAAACCGACCCCGACCTGATGAGTTTTGGTAGAACATTGGCGCCATCTGTGAGACCATGAACAAAGCATGCTTCGTGTCCTCGTCCCACCAACAACAAAGGTTCTGATGAATACATCCACATGCTTTTTTTTTTGGAATGATGAATGTTAGAAGAGCCAAGCGGGTTGTAGCACTCAAAACTCAACCAATTATATAAGATAGAATTTACACCAAGTCACCAATTATCTCAGAAAACGGGTTTAGGATTGGGTCTGTTAGAAAACTATAAGAAGCCGAGAGATTTCATACTAAGAATGGTGTCCTCTACTTTGAACACTTTGTTGTTGAACCTTTTCTCATTTCTAGCAAACCACAAGCACCAACAAGCCATCATAAGATCCCATGAAACACCTCTTTAACCGACTCCCCAATCTCGCAGTTAGAATGAAGCTTCAAAATATCTCTCACCGAAACGCAAAGATAGGAGGAACCCGACACCACCAACTAATATGGTTTCACACCACCGAATCAACAAAGCGCTACGTGAATGCTCCGACATTATAATTTATATTTATGTCTATTTTTTATCTCTCTCTTATAATAAAAAACTAAATTTTTTTACAAGTGTCAACTCCACAGTCCTCCAAAACCCCTTTTTTCTCCCTAAACCACTCTAACAAAATCTCATGCGGATCCTGTCTTACCCTTACCCGGATCCGACTACTTGACGCGCAGGTTAAAACCCATTTTCATGAGCCGTAACCTCAAACCCCAAATTCACCTATCTTCTCTACATCTTCTTACACAATCTGTAAACCCTATAAATCGATGGACGATTCAAGAACACCGCAATAGTTTTCGTATTGTTTGCCCATCTATCTTCCATACCAGAAAACAAGATAATAAACATGAATGGAATTATCTCCAGACATCTGCAATCTTGAAGTATTAGTACTTATCTTAGATACTAAGGCTGATATTCTTATTTTAACTAAAGCTCTACAAGGATGGTTATCTTCCTAGAGTAGTACCTCTAACAGAGATGTTCCCAGGTAAGAGTGACGGGTCTAGGAGAGATTTATACACCGCCCTTTCCTTAGACAGAATATTCCGTTTGTCAGATAACTACATACCGGTCAGAAGGTTACCTTGTTTTCTTATCTTAAAAGCAGTAATGGTTGAAGCCTAGATACTCCTTCCAAGTATCTAATTCGCTAAAACTCGTGGCTCTGATACCAACCCTGTCACACCCCGCCTCAAGCACCCCCTGGACGTGTGTGACAAACGATTGATACCTGCTTTGATTTCAGAGTTTTTATAAAACACAGCGGAAGTCTTTTCAAAAGGATCGTTCATCATTCTTTCAGTAACAGGGGTTGTGTTTGTAAATATCAAAACTCAGTTGGAAGACAAAAGTTTTGTATTTACTTTCATAAACATAGGGACTTAAATACCCTTTTCATTTTGATTACAAAACAGAGTTTGAAATCAAATACATCTCTTGTCTCTCATGGACAAGTTTAAGCCACTAGAAATAGTACTATCCGAGGTTGATCAGTTCCCCGGTCCTATCTCCTTTTTCTTTGTTTAGGATTTCCTATACACGAGGCCTGAGAATCCAACGTGCAAGTTATCCTTTTCATAGGCCAGATCTGATGTCTGCCTCCCACATTTTCTTTTCATGGGTCAGATCTTATGTCTGCCCATATCCCAATTGCATCACATTTTTATTCGTTACCTGGAAACATTTTGAAAATAAAACGTCAGCGCGAACGCCGGTGAATACAATTATCTTGATGATAAAATCATTTGGCACAAACAAGCATTAGTTCATAATCACAACTTTATGTTCAATCCACACATTCAGCAGGCCCGTCCTGTTCAAACACACCATAGTATACACTTGCGTCATAGCTTATAACAACGGACAGGTCTTCGCCTCCGAATTTGTTATAAAATAAGCACAACCGTAATCCGAGAATTTCACACGAGACCGGTGTATCCCTTGCAAGTTTTACTATACTTATGGCCTGAATGCTTTCACGTAGAAGAACGTTGAGCATTACTCCCTTAACCTTATTTGGCCATTTTCGTAAACGTAAATGTTTGACATAAGTTTTTGAAAGAGATAAAGTATTCACCTTATTTATAGGAATGAGCCTCTAAGTTGAAGGCTTATAGACTAGCTTCTTAACTTGATTTCTCTAGCGTAGCAGCACTTCTATGAGCTTTTCTTTTTTAATCTGAGCACTACAACGAGCGGGAGTTGGACCGGGATCGTCGGGAGTGGACTAGGGATCACCTGGGACGAGAATTGGAAGTTGGATTTGTGTTGGGATGAATAAAAATGAACGAACTCGTCCAACTATTTATAGGCTGTGATTTGGGTCCATGTCGGACTGATATGGCTATGGATGTCGGTCCGACATCCAGCTATAGACACGTTAGCTCTAAATGTCGTTGTCTGATTGGACTGAACATATTTGAGGGCATATCGGACCGATATGTGGACCATGTCGGTCTGATATCCAGACCCTTGTCACATCATTAGGCTGAGTCACTGGACACGTGTTGACACCACAATTTGCCGTTGAGAGGAGGTTGTCGGACCTATATGGATCGATGTCGGTCTGATAACCGACTAAACAACCTATTGCGGACCGATAAGGGATGAGATGTCGGTCCGATTTGGGACAATTTACTTCGGACCGATATGAAGTAGATGTCGGTCCGTTATCAACTTTCAATTTCAACCCTAGACTTATGTACTTTAGATACAACAAGCCCTTAAGGTTCTAACCTTGGCATTTCTCGGACATTTTTGTGGCAAGTGTTACAAATAGTAATGCTAGTGTGTTTAGATAAATGAATTTTTTTTATTCTTTTTCGCGAGTTCTCACAATATTTAGGAGTTCTCGTTTGATCCTTCCTCTGTGACTTAAAACCCATATAGAATGAAGTGGGGTGAGTTTTAACTTTTATTCTTAATTAAGATGAAAAGAGTTGTTAATATTTAATGTACCTTGAGTAAATATTGTTTCGATAGCATTACTTAACATCTTAACTTTTAGAATAATATTGTCAAATGTACAAAGTTGGAGGGTCTGTTTTGAAAGTTTGGTTAATTGGTGTTTGGGTCATTAGTCGGTCAGTTTGAAAGATTAGTAGAGTCGGTTAATTAGCTTGAGGGTCAAGTAATTTTTAGTTATAAATAGAGGTATGATTTCATTATTTGTAATTTCAACAATTTCCGCAAAATCGCAAATAAGTTTTCCGCAAAATCGCAAACAATTTCCGTTTATTAATCAAAAGAGTCGCAAATAAGTTTTCCGCAAAATCGTTCGTATGGGTTTTCATCTCTGATACCGATCCTTGGACTTCAATTGGTATCAGAGCCAAATTGCAATCAAGCTACGGGCAATTTACTTGCAATTAGAGTGAAATTACAATCAGAGGTGAAATTGTGATCAAAACTCAATCGCAATTAAAAGTCCAAATTGCGATTAGATTCTACATGCGTTTTATCTCACCTACGATCAAAGGTTTTTGGGATTAGAGCAATTTAGCAATTGCATCATAAACTGATCCAAAGGACCGGATCAATCTCACATGCGATCAAAATTCTTGTGATCACATTACAATTTGCGGTTCAATTGATCCAAAGGACTGGATCAGACTGGTTTATCGTACAAGAGAAGAAGCAGCATGCGTACATAACAACAAAGGATCTAAAATGATCTAATGGCAGAGAAATAGATCGTACCAGTGAAGGAAGGAGGTTCGATGACCTTTCAATGCCATATATTGAACTCCACAAATTATACAATATGAGCAGTGAAGATCAACGCAATTTTCAATGTTCATGAAGTCTAGGAAGCAATCGAACTAGGAGTGGACGTCGATGCAAAGAAGAATAACTTGGCAATCGCTTACATGTATCAAGCGATGCCTGAAGAACTTGTTCTCTAGGTCGCCCAATACACCAAAGCAAAAGAAATCTGGGCGCTTTGAAGATACGCTATATAGGTGCCAACATGGTCAAAGAAGCACGACTACTAACACTACAAATCAGAGTTCGAACCTCTGAAGATGAGAGACAGTGAATCTCTTGATGGCTTCGCGAACAAGATCAGTGAGCTCGTATCAAAAGCCAAAAATCTTAGGTCTACCTTTGAAGACAAGCAAATCGTGAGAAAACTTCTTGGGTCTCATGCAGATTGTTGTAGCATTTGAGCAATTCGCAGACCTTAATACAATGCAGATTGAATGCCTTTGAAGAAAGAATGAAGTCCAAAGAGAAATCACAAAGTGCAAAAGAAGATCAATTAGTACTGTCATACGATGACTGGGAAGTAAGGAAGAAACAAGAAAAATGTTGTGGTCACCGTGGCAGATGCCAGTGCTGCTGTGTTGATCGAGATAAGGGCAGTCAGACCCATAAATCATAAGTCTGAACAGCAAGATGTTTCAAAGATTAAGTCTTTTAATTGCGAAAAAATACGGGCACTATGCAAATAAGTGTCCAAATCGGTACGGAGAATGTGCAATTTCAAAAAGGGAAGAAGCACACTTGACTTGATAAGAAAATGATTATGAACCAATCCTATTATTAACTATGTGTAGGCAAGATGAAGATCCAGGTATAATAGATGGTTCGGTGTGAACTTGTTTTGATGAGTTGGAAACTGATGAGAACACAGATGAGGATGAAACAGAGCAAGGAAATATATACAGTTTACTGGGAATTATTGACCCGGGTTGAAGAGACCCGACTCCTAATTAGGGGGTAATTGTTGACAAAATTAGGGGGTCATTGTTAGACTAATCTTGTCAAAAGTACAAAGTTGGTGTGGTTACTTGGTGTTTAAGTCGGCTAAGGACAGTAGGATTAATCAACCAATTTGAAAGATTAGTAGTGTCGGTTAGTTAGCTTGAGGGTCAATTAATTTTTTAGTTATAAATAGAGGTAGGATTTCATTATTTGTAATTTAAGCAATTTCCCTTTTATTAATCAAAAGAGTCGCAGATAAATTTTCTGCAAAATTGTTCCTGTAGGTTTTCTTCTTCGATGCCAATCCTTGGACTTCATTAATAACATTGCTTTGATTGCAAGTTGAAACCTGGTTCATTGGTGATGTAAGAGTCTCGTCATAACACTCTAATTCGGTAAGAGATTAACGGAAAAACGTCCCACTTAACTTCTTATCTTGGTGTCACTTTGGGATTAGGTTGTTTTAACTTGCTCATTTAGGTAAGGATTATATACTGAAAACCTATAATTAATATTAAACAATAACCAAATAAGAAAAACACTTAATTTTAAACAATTACAAAATGAGAAGTTTAAGAAAGTGGTCCTCACATATATTTTGTATTGCCGTTAAAAAAACATATCTTTTGTATTAAAAACATGCATGTGTGCATTTGCTGAAGTAATTGATACGAAATTAGGATATTTATACATTGATTAGAGTTTAAAATATTTTTATTCTATTTAACTAAGGAAAATATAATATAGCCATTTAATTTGTTTTTATTTAACAATTAACATAAATGTTCAAAATTAGAAGTTATATCTCAGAATAATAACGAATCCCTTTGTATGATACTTCTTATCAAAATAGAATACATTTTGATAAAATCACTGTCACGCTAGTAACTAACAGGTTTCAGATCCTTAATACATTAAAACACAGTATGTTACGTCAAAATATACTTTTAAAGTTTACTATGAATAATAATAATAATAACTTAAAAATATTTTAGTATTGATAACCCTATTAAATTTGGGATGCGTAGTTAATAATTTTCCCCAAAAATGCAATCTTATGCAAAGATGAGGGACTAAATGATACAAAAACCCGATTCTCGCACTACTAATTCTTCTACTTTTGTCTGAAACCGGCTATACCCGGTAAAACCGATTCTCTTATGAAGATATTTAATTTTTTTTATGTGGCAAAATCTGGAACAAGTCAACCGGCTTGTCCGGTCACTCTTTCGTAAAAGTCTCATTTACTCTCCCGGTTCTCTGCTACTTCCTCGTGCTTCCACTCTCTTTCGCTTCACCGATCACAGATCGTTTCTATCGTCTGCCTTTTGGTATGTTCTTCTTCAGATCTGTTTTTCAATTATTTACAATATTTTATTGTAACTTGTTCTTCAAATTGAACAATTAAACCCTAAAAATCACTTCGTAGTTGGTGCATATCTCCGTTTACGGTTTGGTTTTTGCTGATTCGATTATTGTTATGTTTTGTTGTTTATATTTGTGAATTTCTGGATTAATTGTTCTTCAAGCTGAACAACATGAGCCTAATCACCGTATTACTTAATTAGAAGTTGGTTAAATTCTCCATTATTGGTTTGATTTTTGCTGATTTGATTGTTGTTCTGTTTTGATTTTTCGGTGTTAAAATTTTGAAGTTGATATTATTCTCTTGTCATCTTTTAGTGCGTTTACTTATGCTTATTCTTTCTTCAATTGCTTTGGAATAACAATGATTACAATTTGTTATTCTCTGGAATATTACCACTTTCTGAAAATAATACAGGTTCATATTTGTATATTTTCTAGATTGTCATCATTGCAAATTATTGATCAATTTGCTTTTGATTCATGAGATTGATTGGTATTTTAATGTTTTGACTACTAGTCAGACATTTTTGTGAACTAGTTGCAGTTTTCATAAAAGTTGCTATAACTTCTAAATCTATTCCTAGTATACATTTTTAACTTCTCTTTGGGGCTTTGTAGATATGAAGGGTGCCAAAGGTAAAGGAGTAACAAAGAAGGACAGCTTGAAGCCTGTTGATGACAAGCTAAGATTAATTTTAATTTCATGTTATTACTATTATTGTAGATCAATTGACATATAAAAATGAATGAGAATATCATTTATAAAATGATTGAATTGTAAATTCCCCGAACACCTACTTTTTATGTTCTTCTGCCAATTTGGGGAAGCACATAGTTCTTGTTTAGTTGTTTTTATATTAAGCTTTGTAGTTAGTATCATAATATGGTGTATTTTTTGAGTAAAATGTTGAGCATAAGTAATATTGATGGGGGAAAAATAGCAGTTAGTAGCAAAGTACTTTAACTTCATTCTAGTTTTTTCATTGGACTTTATAAATCTCTAAAGAAAGCAATTGTACTTTCAAAATTGATTATTTTGGATATTATTAAAAAACGGCATGTTGATGAAGTTGAATGGTTTGTTATCATCCTTTTGATCTTTCAGAAAGGTAGGAAAGAGAAAGGCACTTGCTAAGGCTGTTGGCAAAAGCAAGGCTAAGGGTGGTAAAGCAGCAAAAGATCCTAACAAGCCAAAGAGACCCCCAAGTGCTTTCTTTGTCTTCCTGTATGTGTAGTTCTAAAAGGGTTTATTTAGTATTGTAAAGTGTAAATAAATTTATAATATATTGCTTCTGATTGGGTGCATTTTTATGGTTACAGTGAGGAGTTCAGGAAGACATTCAGGAAAGAAAATCCAAATGTGAAAGCTGTTTCAGCTGTAAGCACTTCATATCAGGGTTACATGACTGTTTTCAGGGTTTTTGCTTTTAACTTCTCATATGATGCATATGTTTTTGCTCATATAGGTTGGGAAAGCTGGTGGAGAGAAGTGGAAATCTATGAGTGCAGCTGTAAGTAAGCTTAGCCTGTCACAATTTGGCTTCTGTGTGGTTAAAGTTGAAAGAAATCATTGCATATGCTATACTTTCGAATTTGTATGATTTCATCAAGTAGATGTGTAATGCCCCTATCAAATAGCCTTTTTTTTCATATCAGCTTGGGTCCTATGCATTAGTTTAGGTAAGGTTTGGCCATTTGGGCCAGTCGTGGGTCCAAAACCTTGTTTTTGTTGTACGTTGTTTGGTGTTAGAGCAGCTAGGCTTCTATTTTGTGGCCCAACCACTTGACATTGCAGCTTCTTGGTTTAAGTTGGACTAAAGCGTCTGATTATCATCTTATGATCACTATCAGATCGTTTAAAAGATTGATGACTCAAATTTTGTTCCTTTTTTCATGGGAAAGACAAGCCTGAGTAAAATAATAGAAATAATCATCCTAATTGAACCTATAACCGTAAGGTTCAAAGACTTGATTTGATACTTGTTAGGCCAAAAGCCACTGAAGAAACACAGTATAATTTTAGAAACCTGAGAATAAGCATTACACCACTCTAGGTAATTAGGTATTTGCAAAAGTTTTGTCGAAGAAATTGGTTGGGTCCTTAGTTCTTATCTGGGCTTAGTTATGCATTTCTCTTGTCAGGAGAAAGCGCCATATGAAGCCAAAGCTGCGAAAAGGAAGACCGACTACGAGAAACTAATGACTGCATACAACAAGAAACAGGTGACCTTTGTGCATTTCATTTCACCAACGAAGTAATCTATTCACTAAGATTTATGTTAAGAGGTGGCAAAATGGGTGGGTCAAACCGATAATTTTTGTCCCGGTTGAAACCGGCCGGGTTGGGCTGACCTAAAGTACTATTTTGTTCAATTTTTTAAAATTTGTGATAAACAATTAGTGTGTTAAATAAGATTATAAACATTATGTTATTGCAACAATAATCTAATTCTTGAATAAAAAAGATATAAGAGGTTCTGAGGCGACTTTTGACATGTTCAACTCATTTGGGACGACTTTTGACATGTTCAACTCATTTGACTCGTTCCCTTTTTAACTATATATATTTTTTATTTTATCCACTTGATTTGTTAGAGAGATAGCATAACCTGAATTGACGAATCAATAAATAAATGGGTCAAAGTTGACACTTCTAATTTACGTACATGCTTACAGGAGAGCATGGCTGAGGATGATGAAGAATCTGAAAAGTCAAAGTCTGAGGTAGATGAGGAAAGCGGACAGGTATTCTTTTTTCTTTTACATACGGTTTTCTTTCATTTTTCAAGAAACTTATTTAAGAGGGTAAGGAGCTTAAGAATTAAGATTTAATAAATTTGGTAAGGTTACTTGGCCACAGAGCTCATGGGTTTGTAACCACATAAACATTTAAAATTCAAGAGAAAATGGACTCTTATATCCTCATCTGGTGTACTGTTTTCAATGCAACCTACTTATAAATATCCCTAGAAAACACCCTACGGGAGGAAAGGGAACTTATTTGGACAATTGTTAACATGAAGATAGGTACTTTTTTGCTATGTGTTGAAAGGGTTTGAGTTGACTAGGAAAACTTCTCTGTCAAAAATATTTGCTCTTTTAAAGTAATCTGGATGTTAAATTTGGTTACAGAGCTATATTATTACAATAATAATCTAATTATTTTAAATAAAGAGATTTAGGAATTAGGAGGATCCTATCATATGCATTCAAAGTGCACTTTAGGAGACTTTCTACCTGTTCCTTTTAGCCTTTAATATTTTTATTTTTTTTAATGTTTACCTGTTATGGTTATTACAGGATGGGGGCGATGATGAAGACGATGATGATGAGGAGGACGACGAGGATGATGATTGAGATCTATGCTTTTCAGTGACGAAATCTGTTTGATTCAGGCAGAATGTTTGCCGGAGACTTGAACGTTCATGTTCCTAGTTCATACTTTGTTATGCTTGGAGCTTTGCATTTTCTTATTCAGTTCATCATGCAGCCGTGACTTAGGTTTACATAGTAACCTTATGTTTATGTACTCAATGATTTCGTTTAGTTTGAATTAAATGTTGAGTGGCTACTGTTTAAATAGACTCGAGTTTGACGTCTTCAGGAAAGCTTGGTTTTTCTTAGATGTGGTTCGGGTCTCTGAGGACTAGGACCGACTACTGAGCTAGGCCTGGCCAGACATTCGTTTTACTTGTTAGTTTGTAGTTTTTTTTTTCTGGTAACTATTTGTTTATGTGTCTTAATAAATACCTAAAATGCATTTTAGTTTCAATAAATTTAATTTTGAGCGGAAATATACATATTTATCAAACAGGATATTTAAGTCTGTTAATGGTTTGTATACAAGTGCTAATAATGAATGTAGGCAATTGTTGCTTGATATGGGTCACGCATGCATGGATATCCTCATCTCATTATTTTTAAATTAAGTCAAATGTTTGTTTTGAATTATTCAGGCTAGTATTCTAGTTTAAAAAAGTGACGATGGATATGCAGAAAGTTTATTCCTAATCATTGAACAAACATTTCTTTTTTGTATTTAAGTCAAACAGTATGTATGAATTGATAAATAATATGAGGGAATAGGTATGAATTGATTGTTTCCATTCTTCTTCAAGGACAAGTTCATTTCCGTAACCAGAACCGTGTTTGGTGAATTTGGGGCTAAAATAAGAATCTATTGTTGGAACTTATTTAATTTAATTATTAAATTGTGATAATTAACCAGTAAGCCCTTGTTGATGCAATTATCAATTTGTTGATAATTACACCATGGTCCCTCCATGACAACATTTTGATGGACGATAATTTCCCTATGTAAATCTATAAATATGGAGGCTTATTCTTCTTAATGTCCAATCACACATACATGTTGTTTCTCCCATCTAACTTAGAGAAAAAGAAAGATGGACTCTATAATCACAATATCTCCATCATAACTTGGACATAAAAGGAGATTAGAGACTCTCTTATCACACATCAAATCGAGTCTTCCAACACGTTTTTTTTTACTTTCTTTAATCTTAATTCATGTTGAAATTAATCAACATCTATATAAATACAAGATACTAATAGTGTCAAGATGGACTGAACGTGTAAAAATCGTGACCTAAGTATAAATAAAAAATTTGACTCCAAACCAGATGGACTAAAATTATAATTTACTCTAAAAGAAAATTAGAAAAAAGCATGTAAATATGTTGCAAATCACCTAAAGTATATTCAAATTTACTAAAAAAATGATTACTATATTATATATTGATTTATTTATATTACAAACTAGCTTAAAACTCGTGTTTATACACGAGCTGAAAAATATCAATACATAAAATTCTTAAATCTTTATATATATTTTTTACAGTTGTAAAAATGTATTACATATAATAAGTATAGAAAACATAATTCAAAATATGTAAAAATTAATATATAATTATGTTTCAAAAATACGTTAATTACTATTTAATGTAATTTGACTTTCATTTAATATTTGATTAAAAATAAAAGTTACATAATTAGATTTCAAAGTTTCTTACAATAAGAGATATATTAGTATAATTAGTATTTTCTTAAAAAAATATTATTATTAAAAGATATAAATGTATTTAATAAGAGAGAGATGCGGGAAAAAAATGATGAGAATAAATATGGTGGCGACACGTGATATGAAAAACCTTTATTTATTATACAAGTATAGATACTAAACCCATCCATTTAGCACCATAAGTAAATCGCAACTTTGTTTTCCGCCTAGCCGGAGAATATAACCAGCAACGAGGTGTCTTTTAGCCACCGGTGCCTATTAACGGCAGCTCCTAAATTCCGTTTAACCTTCGCGAACAACAATCATGTTCCTTGCTCGATTCAACAAAATCAGGTACAGTACTCAACTTCTTCATTCCTCAATTTCATTATTACCGTTTTCAACACAAACATTTGATCTAATGAACTCAGATGCTAATAAACCTACCGAAAACAATAACAACATTAACGAACACCATGTGTTAGATCAATTGTCTATATTGTTACCCATCCGCCACCAGAATACACCTTCCGTTGAAAAACGTAGTTCAGAATTAGCTCAATTGAACCAAAATAAGGAAATGTTTTTGTCACCTGAAGATACGTTAAGAGGGATTTTCATTCAGAAATTGAATGGAAAAATTGCGGTTAAACGTGCATTAACAGCAGCTGCTGTTGATATTGAAGTGAATTCTGATTTAGTTGCTAAAGTACTGAACAAAGGGAATTTAGATGGAGGATCTATGGTTATGTTATTTGAGTGGGCAATTGAGCATGGGAAGGTGATTGAGGATGTTGCTAGTTATAATGTAGTTCTTAAAGCATTAGGGAGAAGGAAATTCTTTGATTTTATGGAGAATGTGATAAGTGAAACGAGGGCTAAAGGGTTGAACCCTAATTATGAAACTTTGTTTATTGTTATGGATAGTTTTGCTAAAGCCAAACGAGTCTCGAAAGCTTTACATATGTTTGGGAAATTGGAAGAGTTTGGGATGGAATATGATTTGGATTCTTTAAAAGTTATGCTTCGATGCCTTTGTCAGCGTTCTCATGTAGCCGCTGCAAGTGCATTGCTAAATAAAATGAAAGAGAAAGTGCATTATGACGGTGAAACGTATAATATAGTCATTCGTGGGTGGTCCAAATTTGGTAGGGTTGATGAAATAGAGAGGGTTTTGAAGGAAATGGTAGAAGATGGGTTTGATCCTGATAGTTTGACTTTTAGCTACCTGCTCGAGGGTTTGGGGAGAAATGGTCAAATCGATAGCGCTGTTAAGATTTTGAGGATTTGAAAGGAAAGAAAATGTGTGTGCTGAATGCTGCTATTTTCAATGCAATGATCTTCAATTTTATCTCGATTGGAGATATTGATGAATGCTTAAAATATTATGATGCTATGTTGAGGAATAACTATGAACCAAACGTTGATACTTATGTGTCAATAATCTCTGCTTTCCTTAAAGCTCGGAGGGTAGCAGATGCACTTGAACTGTTCGATGAAATGCTAGGTGGGGATATTATGCCAACTACAGGGACGATAACCTCATTCATTGAATCTTTATGTAGTTATGGCCCACCACATGCTGCTATGATGATTTATAAGAAAGCAAAAGACGCTCAGTGTACAATATCAGTAAATGCTTATAAGATATTGCTTATGCGACTCTCCCGATTTGGTAAGTGTGGTATGCTTTTGAAAATATGGGATGAAATGGAACAAAGTGGTTATTTTTCTGATGCAGAAGTTTATGAGTATATTATACTTGGGCTTTGCAACAATGGTCAACTTGAAAATGCTGTGGTCATCATGGAGGATTGTCTGAAGAAAGGATTTTGCCATAGTAGACTTATTTGTGCTAAGTTGAATAACAAACTGCTGGCTTCAAATAAAGTTGAGATGGCTTATAAGCTTTTTTTAAAGGTTAAAAAAAGCCGCAGTGATGAAAATGCGCAGAAATATTGGAGAGCTAAAGGATGGCATTTTTGAGATTTCATAAATATTTGCAATTCATCAACGGGCCTAAGCATATTTTCTCAGGTTCTTATATCTCTATCGTTCTCTCAAGTGTTTATTGTGATTGTTAATTATTTAATAATTATTATTTGAGTTCTCCTTCCTATGAAACTGCTCAAGTCTAAACTGTTCATAAGAATAGCAAAGGGGAATCATATAGTGCAAAGAAAGAACTGCAAGGGGCCTAACAATTCAGAAAACTATAAATCCTAGATGTTTGGAGTTTATAACAATAGAATCTGTTATTTTGATCAACTCTTGTACGTTATCACCTTTAGAACTGAAAAAGTTAGAAGTCAGAGTGTGACCTAATATTAGTAATTTATATCATATTTTTGTCATAGAGCACATGTTAACTAGGTGGTAATCTTCTTTTTATGCTAAAAGGGGAAGTTGAGGATGTCTAGTAACCTTTACATTTATAGTTATATAGGCATTCTTTCTTTAATTTAGTGTGAGCTTTGTTCAGTTGCTAGAAAGTATTGTTTGACTAGTCAAAAGATTAATGATCTTCAAATTATCAATGACGGGTTTCTACACAGAGACGCAGTTACATTTAAAAAAGTAATCACACAGTAAACAAGTAGTTATGCACTTCGGTTCATTAATAAAGTTTGTTGGGTGGCAAAACTAGTTTGGTGTTACCAGTAATTCGATTGCTTTAGGTTGCATCGACTTAATTGCTACTCCCTCCATCCCACTTTTATTGTCCACAAACAAAAAAAAAGATCATTTTGAGATGGGGTGCAATTAATACAATTTGAAGTTAAAAAGAATGTTACTTTAACCTTTGCGTTTGAAACACCATTAATAATTAATTAGGGTTAAAACAGGAAAAATAGTAAATCATAGTTATTTTCTTATCAAAGTGGACAGTTATTTGGAGCATACTAAAATAGTAATATAAACAATAAAAGTGGGACAAGGTGACAAAATATGCAAGGAAATGGAGGATTCTATAATTACTGATTTTATTTGGATGGCTGGAATGGAGTAATAAAAGAATGGGACAAGGTAACACAGTAAGCAAGGAAACGTAATCGATCATTCCATTCCATTATCATGTTTGGTTCGCATGTTGGAATGGAATGAGTTCACTTCTAATTTTTTTATATCTATAAAAAATTGTATGGTTTTTTTATTTTTCTGTTTTATACATTGTTTAATACATATAACACAAACTAAACATAATGCATGCACATTAAGACCTCAAATAAGATTATAATAAAAGTTATATATTTTAGTTATTTTTGGAAAACAGTAATTAACTTTAGTAAAGCTTCGAAACTTTTAAAGGATTTCTCTTGTTGAAGACTACATACATGAAAGTTTGGTTATATTTCATTTTTCATTCCATGATGGATGAAAATCAGCAAAATGACAAGAATCACATTCCATGACACATGGTCTAGTCCAGTCCATTCCATCAGACAAAACAATCTACTTTTCATTCTAGTGGAATCAACAATCCCATTGGTTTCATGTATGAAATTTGAAACACGCAATTAATGGAGAAGCTTAATGAATACATCCCAAAAACGATGGACGACTGATGGAGCGTGTTATAGCCTTTGTTATAGGCAGGTAAGTATGCGTCCTTTGGATAGAAGGAGCTATGGGGTGGCTTGAAACCATCAAGGAGAAGGGGCAAAACCTTTCGGTAATTGGTACGCAATCCTTATCAAAACTCCAAGTGGAATTCTGGGTTTGACATAATATCACATCCACCACCATTGAGGGGACTTCCTGGAATGAAAAAATGCAGATAAGTACCTAATAGTTTGAGTTGCATTCCGAATATGGGCATCATACAAATGAATGCTTCTATTTCGAAAACCAAATCGAAGGAGATGTTCGGACCGGACACCTAGCTTATTTGGTAAAGGAAATAAGGAAGCTAGGAATAGGCCGAAGCAAGATGTGGACAAATCAGAGGCCGGCTCAAGGGCAGCATGATGATACCTTATGCCTTGCCTAACCAAGAAGCCCCTCATCTACTTGCTTTCGAAGCTCCTCTTTTTCCTTATCATCTACTGCTAATTGTGCCTTTAGAGCATCAACTTCAGTCCATGGTTTTAAAAAACGGTCGAGGCGTACGCCTCGAGGCGAGGCGGTAGGAAAACGAGTATGAGGCGACGCCTCATAGGGTATTTTTGTACGTACGCCTCTAAGGGATGAGGCGGTCGAGGCGAGGCGGTAGAAATGGAAAAAAATTGACTTTTGACCCATCTGAGCTGTGTATTTCGTTCTATAACGAAATACACAGCTCAAATGGGTCAAAAGTCCATAATTCGCACCTGGTCCTCCTTAATTTGACCTAATTTCTCATTCTTCTCTCACACATCGCACCTGGGAAAGGCATTGGAAGGGCTAATGTAGTCAACAAACAAGATACAAACATTGTTTGATGTTTAGTATTTTATTTTTTGTAAGATATATAATTGTTATATTTATTTTTTAATTCCGCCTCGGTTAGCCTCGAGGCTTACGCCTCGTGAGGCGAAGGGAAAACATTTTTATTTTGACGTGACAGTTATAAATTATGTTAAGTTAATTTTTAAAACATTTTTTTCTCAACCGGATATTAGTTTTTTTTATGTAATTGATAAATGTTAATTCGTATTAAATTCATCTGGTTAATGATATAATAACTACCCATAATTAAATAATAAGATTTATATTAAATATTTAAAAATATATATTTTTTAATATTATTATTTAATAGGAGAGAGATGCTGGAAAAACATGCTGAGAATCTTTAGAATTTTTATTTATTAGTATAAAGATATTTCGGTTTTAAAGTTTTAAACAAAATATTTTAAAATCCAGTAACAGTACCGTACAAAGATATTTTTTAAATTTGAAGTGACGAGTGATGACATGTATCCCGGGTCGGGCTTAACGAACGAACCTGGTTTAAGGTAGGTTCGGCCCATTGAGCTTTATCCAGTTCAGCACACAATTAGGAGTAGGCTCACCCGGTTGTAAAAGGGAACTTTGGTTTGAATATGGGCTTGTTTTTAAATATCTGGGCTCGGGTCGTGTTTATAACAAAATGTATCCCTTACCCTTACCCCCAAATCGATCAACTGTCACACTTCCGGTTCAACCGCAACCAGAATCCATGGCGGCTGCCAAGTCCAGGTGGTGCGGCTCATGAATTGATCTTCAGTCAAGTGATGAATAAGGGTAAGAAAAAAAGGCATATAATTTTCTAATTAGTAATCGTTTGAGTTTTGTTAAATCTGCTGTGATAATGGGCATAGAATTTACTAAATAACTCATTATATTTCACAACTCACATTGAAATATACTTCATTTCATTTGAGGTTAATTATCATAATAAACTCATAGACCTCCGCAACGAGATCATCATGTATAATGATAGGTGTACGGATTTGTGATGTGGTTCCAACGGTTTAATCGTTGGCCAAAGCAAATAGGGAGAAAACCAAAGAGAATTTAAGATAGATAGTTTAGACTAATTTCATTTCATTCCTCATTCATACTAAAATCAAATAGCCTTTTATAGACTTACAAATAAAAGAGAAATAAACTTAAACTACACCACTAACCCACTACTTGGAAATAACTAAAAGAACAAGCAAATGCATTCGGAAATAAAGGAAATAAAAGTGGAACAATAAGATTGCTAGTTTCCCACGTTCTACTGATGCTTAGGATGGTCACATGCATGGACATCCATGACATGGTGGAGTATGTAGTTTGGAGGCACGTATCAATTTGTCACAAACAAGATGATGGAACACATCACATGCTTATTAAGCTTTCCATGAACACAACAACTTAATGATGTTTTCACCCATTTCTTTTATCGTAGGGGTTAATCTTGATTACATGTGAAAGAGGTGGGGTTCAGATGGATTGAGATGCCTTGGAGAATAAGTTGGAGTTATTTTAGGAGTTGGTATTTGAGTGGTTGATTTAGTTACTTAATTAGTTTATTTGGTTTCCTAGTTTGAGTCTAATTAGGAGTCTTGTTTTACAAGTTTCCTTTTAGTATAAATAGGGCTTTATGTAATTGGTTGTTGGTGTGGTTTTATATTGGAGAAAGAGTCGTGACCCAGTTTGGTCACAAAATCTGTTTTGTTTGTTAGTTATTCGATCATTTGATTGCCAACAATTGGTATCAGAGCCTTGGTGCTCAAGAATTCGTCCCAAACCACCAGATCAATTGAAGGTTCCATCCAAGGATTGAAGTGCCAGTCAAGTTCAAGAAACTACGGGATCACGATTAGTTTCAATCGCGATTCACTAAGGCAGTCGTAATCTTGATCCGTGCATTGGCCGAATGCAGGAAATTAGGAGAGACCACGTGTTCTACCACGACAACAACGATCAAACAACATGATCCAAAACTGGCTACATTAGCAAAGCGAACAAAGATTGGACCTAGTGAAGAGTATCGGATCAGAGTTAATTCTTATCAGAAGAGTTGTGGAATCTTGTAATTTGAACATGGAGTGATCGAATCTGGCAAGATCAGTCACACATAAGTAGATTAAAAGAGTTGTGGAATCTTGTAATTCGAACAAGGAGTCATTGAATCTGGCAAGATAAGTCGCACATCGGTTGGTATTTTGTGGAGTTTCTACTAGAAACCCGTTGCTACCACAAACAGTTCATACCAACGTCAAGGAGGATAGTTGAAGAATAGTGGATCAACCCGTGTAGTTTGATCATTCGACTCAGATTCAATCGCAACCTGTGAGTGAGGTGTGATCGAATTTTCGAAAAAGAACCTGGGGTTCTTCCGATGGCAAAGCAGATAAGGCACTCGTTAATACAACACTTTGCTCGGTTCGGAAAAACAACAGTACCTCGTTTCAAGTTCCACGATTAACATCAACGAACAACAACACCTGGACTATTTTGATGGAGGCAGTTTTGGATGCACAAGGGTGGTGATCGGTGGAGCCGTTGATGAAAAGAACAAGATTGCAAGGGCGGTTCTCTCTCAAGCTTTGCCGGGGGATATACTCCTTCAAGTTGCTAAGAACTGAAACACGAAGGACAAGTGGGAGGCTTTACGGGTAAGATTTCTTGGTGCTGACATGGTTCGAAAGGCACGATTAGCAACTTTGAGAAGAGAATTTGAGCAGCTTCTAATGAGGGAGACAGATTTGATTGAAGACTTTGCTGGAAAGTTAAGTGGATTTGTTTTAATGTTTAATAGCCTTGGCTCAAGTCTTGATGATGCAGTGACTGTTCGAAAGCTGTTAGATTCTGTGCCAAATAAGTACCTTTAGATTGTTGCCTCTATTGAGCAGTATTCATATATCGAGAGCATGCCATTCCTCGAGACGAGGATAACAATGCACTTCTTTGTCTCAGGTTGAGGCATGCGAAGGTTCAAGCACATGTGGAGCTCTGAACCAAGCTGGGCAGTTTCTTTGTTGTATCACCGTCATATCAACAACTACCTATAAGGTGTAAACGAGCCAAACCTTAGTTTGTTTAATTTAATAGTGCTCGAGATCGGCTCGTTTCGAGCTCTATATTCAGAGCTCGAGTTGGGCTCGTGCTTAGCTCGTTTATTATTTATTGATTATTTAATTATTTTATTTATATACATATATATTTATTTTTATAATAAGGGGATGGATCATTTGAGAACTCCTAAATATTTTGAGAACTCGTCAAAAAACCAATCAAAACCATTTTTTTTTGTTTTTACTACCTTTATTGTTAGAATACAACATAAAAAATGAATTTATATATTACATTTACATGTATTCATATATTAAAAAAAATCTACACATGTGTAAATTTACCACTTACACATGTGTAAGTGTTTAGTGTTTACCATTTACACATGTGTATAAATTTTTTTTAAGAATAATTTAGAGAGAAGAGATGAATTAATTGGAGAGATAAATCATTTTTTATGTTGTATTTTAATAATAAAGGTAGTGAAAACAAAAAAAATGGTTTTAGTTGGTTTTTTTACAAGTTCTTGCGAGTTCCCAAATATTTATCAGTTCTCAGGAGATCCTAACCCTATGATATATAATATATATATATATATATATATTATTTAGTTATTTCTATCATATATATATATATATATAATACAATTTATTGTGCAAATACAAACACACATATGGGGAGGTGAGATGAGGGTGAGCCTTACCTCTATCCCAAAAGATAGAGAGGCTACTCCCAGATAGACAGACCCCCGACTCAGGAAACGTCCTTTTTTTTCTTTTTTCATTAATTTAGTTTAATTTTAATGTATCATACTAGAATCTATTAGTAGCATAAGGTAAAAGAACAGGGAGGCCGAAAAAACCATAAGAGTAAAGTAGCTAAGTCTAAAGGTACACCTAAGAGTAGCGGGAAACTTAGAAAGTAGCTACCGCCGACACTTATGACTAAAGGTAACGTAAGAGAAGTATAGGCAAACATACGAAATCTCAGCTAGTTCTAGATCTATAACGCTCCCCTAGAAATCCTTAACCTGTATCCGTCTTCTCCACGAACTCCTATCACGGATCATGTCCTCTGAGAGGTGCAAATCTAACAAATCATGCCTAATTTGTTCGTCTCATGTCAATTTTGGTCGTCCTCTCCTCTTCCCTTCCACTGTGAGGGTTTCCAAGCTCCTCGCTGTTATTTGTCTCCTCCACACATTCCCGAACCATCTCAATCTCCGCTCTCTTATCTTATCCGATATGCGTGCTACCCCTAATCTATTTATTGTGTGATATGTATTTATTATATTGAGTAAAAGTTATTATAGTTGTCGGTTTTAGACCGACTAATTCGTAAACCTTTGCGCTCTAAGGCTGCACACCACTCCTCTAGCCTCTCATTCAGGTACCGCTTATTTTTTGCCACCAACACAATAACTTTATAATAAGTAGTAATTAAGGACCCCTTGGAAAGCTGACTAATATTCTTCTTGTAAATTGGATTGACGGACTGACTCACCGATCAATCGTACCTTAACCAATCAGAAATTGACAAATCATAGTGCCGTATACCTTAAACAACTCATCAGTCAATGCATACTATGTATTTGTTGATGTCTGACGTGTGCAACCTCCTGTTTTTCTTATAGTTATGTCACCATTTGCTCTATATATGTAATGTGATTTTCCTTTCATTGAGAGAAAGATAATCCAAGTATAATCAGAAACATACCCGAGGTGCTTCGGCATCTTAGTAATTTCTTGAGGTAAATTTATGGTTCCCAGTTTCATAAATCTGCCTATGATTCAAATCAATTTTGTTTATGTTTTTTTTTTCCTTAACTAGATACACCAATTCTTAATAGATCATCTTATTATGCTTAAATGGTAATCCTCCAAATATTTAATTTCTAAGGTTTATTTTCTTTTTTTGTAAATGAATACATAGTTTGTGTTGTAAAGTTTTTTTAAATTTTTTCAAAGAATTTAAAACGGATTTTCGTTGTTAAAATGGAAAATATAGGAAATGTAACTTCTAATCTTAATTTTCACCCCATTTATTGTTTTTTTTTGTTCAAGGAAATTTTAAGTATGTCTTTCTTCATCTATCTGAGATTGAAAGAACTGTTTCTAGTTAATGATGTTTTGTCATGTTTATCATATGGTTGCCGATCCAAAAGAAGAAAGATGGTTTATTTAATGCAATTACCCTGTGAAGTTCTGGATTTGATCATAATCATGTTAGCGATCTCAACAAACGGTGCCAGAAAAGTTGCAAACATTTCCGCAACGTAAATAGTCACTGCTTACTTATTTCTTATATTATTTTTTATAATGCTACTTAGATTGCTTTAACCAAGGATTTCATTGCAAACTTTTTCCAGATGCAAGCTCTTTAAGGACCTTGCAGGACGGGCACACATCCTAAGGGAAGTCAACTTTCAATGTTTGACTTTGACTGAGGACTTCACTAGGCATCATCACCAGAAAGACCTCCTTTGCGTGTGTACCCAAGTTGGACATAGGGCTGCCACGTCCATTTTGGCAAAGGTAATAATATATGATCCTAATCGATCCATTTTCAATAGGGGTGTTTAACTGGTCGTGTTCGCGGGTTGGTGGGTCGAACCTGACATGAACCCAAACACGACACGAACCCGAAAATCGTGTCAGACAGATGAACCTGAACGCGATACAAGTTTGCGTGGTTGACATGAGCACGATCCGTTTAATCTGGAATTTTATTTATTTATCTATTTATTTTGTGCATAATAATACTCTAAATTTACAACCACAAGTACAAATGTATATAAAATAATTACTTATAAACTATAAAACCCGATGCTTATTTCTCTTTTAACTTATACATTTTTGTATAAAATACTCTAGCAGTTTAAGTCAAGACAAAAAACTTTTTCCAAATAACCGGGCCAACCCGCCCGGTCGACCTGAACACGACCCGTTTACGTAAATGTGTTCGACCCATCGACCCAAACCCATTTAGACTAAACACACAGTCACGGATTTCGTGTTAGGTTTGTGCCATGTTAGACCCTAATTTTCATTTTATTAAATAGTGCAGGGTGTTTTGTTTTGCAGGCTATCTTATATGATGACAGGTGGTTCAGGCAGATGATAGTTGAAACCAATCTAGACGCGTTTGATTTCAGACTCCCATACAATGAGCTTCTGAATTGCCATTCAATTGTGAGATCATTTATCCGCCATGGGAGCTGTACAGAGATTGTAAAGATGCATGACCACTTGCTCAACTATGTGATCTCATTTGTTGGATACATGGTGGCTCTTAGATTTGGTATCCTTGATGCTATCGACGAAATGTGTGCTGAAATGGGTAGAAGAATTCCAGAACATAATGCTAGGATTCTTCTTATAACTTGGACCACCAAATTGTCGCTGCGTGTACTTAAAACTGAAGTGCGTGGTGATCGAAACAAAGTGCTTGTCATTTTTGATAAACTCTTTCCATCTAAACCTGTTTGAGTCTTGGGACTTCAAATCTATAATAAATATATAATATGAATAAGTGCTGTTAGCAGCATGTTTGTTTTTTACGAACTCTTCTAGTTTGAGTTTGTTGTGTGTTGCCTGGGCATTTGAGGTCTGGACTGTTGTAGACTAGCACATGCCCTGTTAAAAGCACCAAATTGAATTTAAAGCAAAAAGTAAAAAATATATTATATTTGACGACCAGCACAGTTTTGAATAAAAGTATCCAACTCGGTTTTGAATAAAATTTAGATCATAAAAACATCGCAATGGTATATTGAATTGTACGAAAACATTATATTGTAAAAGTTATAAAAGAAAAATAAAATATGTCTAAAATTAATTATAGCCCATGTGTGTGGAAACCAGAAAAGAGAGTTAGGTATAAAAAAAAACGCTTGCAGGGACTCGGGGCAACTGGTTTAGCAGTGGATGCCCACCACCACTTCTGGGGTTCTCATATTTCGTCGAAGTTATGAGTGACTGATGTCTGATGACATGTATCGTGTATCGGGCTCAACGAATGAGCCTGGCTTGGTAGGTTCGCCCCATTGGGCTTCATCCAGCCTATAAACTACTTGTTTATAAGAAGATTATTAGACAAGTTTAGTTAGCATTTATAATTATTATATCTAGATGGTACGTAAGTGTAATATCTCTACCTATATATAGGGTCTCTATGTAATCTCTTATCAATATCAAATAATAAACAATTCTACGATTCAACTTGGTATCAGAGCCCAAGTAGACCTAGAAGCCGCCAACCCTAAATCAACCCCTTTTCTGCCGACAACCTCCTTTACTATCGGAAGAAGATTGCTGCCCTCAACAACCTGCAGCCACAAACAGAAACCGATTGAAGATCAACTACTCAGCAAACAATCATCGCTGCCTTCAATAAACTTGTTTCCGCAACCCTGCCTTCAACAAACTTGATTCACGGTATTCAATCCCTTTTTTTTATTCAACTCTCTCAATGGCAATGATTTCTGCCTTCACTTCTGTGGAGAAAACAGCCCATAATTCCCATAAGTTTGCCTTTAAATTATCACCCAACAACTATGGGTATTGGAAAGCCATGATCAAACCATTCTTAATCACCAATAGCCTGTTTGGATACATTGATAATACCATCCCATGTCCACTACCAAAAACCGCAGCCACAACAGAAACACCATCCATGGATAATCCCAGCTTTCTTCATTGGTTTCCAATGATGCACATGTCAGAATGCTTCTCATCTCAACCATCTCAGAAGCGTCTTTTCAACACGTCAAGGCATCACCTCTAAAGATCTCTGGCTCGAACTTGAACGAGCATATGCACCAGCAAACTCTTCCCGTGAGTACACACTCAAATCTCAACTTTTAAAGATTGAGATGAAAGGTGATGAAACTTCAATCGCCTACCTCACCCGTGCGCAGGAATACGCCACTGCCCTTGCCAATATTGGCGAACCTTTTAAGGATAAAGACTTGGTCATGTTGGTTCTATGCGGGCTGCGAGAAGAATATAATGGCCTAAAGACCAATCTGCTTACTCGTTCTCCTCCGGTTGTATTCAATGAACTGCACGGTCTCCTAACTGACCATGATTACATGCTGAACCGCACCAACCGATCAGCCCCATAGGCCTTCACGGCCTCCACTGCTGACTTCAGCCCACGGCCTAACGTGCTTCAATTATCTCAAGTGCAGACCTTGCAACAGTTGGCATCTCAACTTGGGTACCAACTAAACCCTATTGCCTCCCCAACCCCACAACCTCAGGCCTTCTTTGCCAACCGTCCATCTCACAATTATCGTGGAAATAGACGTGGCAACTCACGTGGCAGCAACTCACGCGGTAACCACAGTCGAAATCGTGAGGACACTCGTGGAACGGGAGGATACCAACCTCACCAGCCTCAGTTTGCATGGGCTTCTACTCAAAACACCGTGTACGGACATTGCAACCGTTGTGGAATTGGGCATATCCCTTCACAATGCCCAAATCAGTCCGGCTCCTCTGCTGCTAATACACCACCACAGGCCAACTATGCACAAAGCAGATCATCAGGCCCCGGCTCTACCTGGAATCCCGACACAGGATCTAACAGCCATGTCACACCGGACTTAACAAATTTGGATAACTCTGATGCATACTAAGGCAATGACTCGCTCCACGTTGGTGACGGTAATCCCTTACCCATCTTTCATATTGGTTCTTCGAAAATTTACTCCCCAAACAAAACCTTCAAATTATCAAATATTCTTCATGTACCGGACATTAAGAAGAATCTTCTTTCTGTCCAACAATTTTTCACTGATAATGACGTTTTCTTTGAATTTCATTCGTCCTTTTTTGTTGTGAAGGACGAGTCTACACGTGCTATCCTACTCACGGGTCCAAGTGATGGTGGTCTCTATTCTATCCGTCTCCCTCAGTTGAAGTCTCTTCCGCGTCTCTCCTTTACAGCCACCAAAGCATCATCAACTATCTGGCATCAAAGTCTTGGACACCCACATGCTCGTGTTTTTCAGTCTATTGTTTCTGTTTTTTCTTTGCCTGTTTCAAATAAATTGTTTCCTACTTTGTGTTCTGCTTGTCAACAAGGGAAATCCTCCAAATTATCTTTGAACGGTTCTAATTTTCATAGCAATAATATTTTGGATTTGGTTTATTGTGATGTTTGGGGTCCTGCTCCTTCATTATCTTTTGATGGATACAAATTTTTTATGTTATGTGTTGACCATCATACTCGATATATGTGGTTCTATCCCTTAGCAAACAAATCTGATGTTTACCTCACATTTAAATCTTTTGTAACAATGGCTGAAAGACAATTTAATACCAAGCTCAAAAATGTGCAAACTGATTGGGGTGGCGAATTTCGCAATCTCGCCCCATTTTTCTCCTCTCTTGGTATTATTCATCGGCGCTCTTGTCCACACACGAGTGAACAAAACGGAATTGTAGAGCGTCGTCATCGTCATGTTGTGGAAACGGGTCTCACACTTCTTGCCCACTCTCATACACCCCGTCGCTTTTGGAGCTTTGCTTTTGAAACGGCTACTTACCTGATAAACCGCTTACCATCCCGCACTTCTTCCAATAAATCACCTTTTGAGCTTCTCTTTAACAGGTCCCCCAATTACTCCTTTCTACGCGTTTTTGGGTGCCAATGTTTTCCCTACCTCCGGCCATATAACAATCACAAAATGGATTTTCGGTCTACTCCATGTGTTTTCCTAGGATATAGTCCTATTCATCATGGGTATCGGTGTCTAGACCTGGACACCGAACGTGTCTACATTGCACGCCATGTTTGGTTCAATGAGCAAGTATTCCCTTTCACTCCCACTCCTACATCCGACACTCCCACCCAACCAGACCCTTATTTCTCCATTTTCCCATCCCCTACTCTACCTACTCATTCAACCACCTCCACCCCACCATCCACAGCCCAACAGTCCCAACCAGCCCCACAGACCCAACCTGTCCAACAGTCCCAACTAGTCCAACAGGCCCAACCAGCCCAGCAGGCCCAACAAGCCGAAACAGTCCACCCAGCTCCCCAAACCCGTTCTCGTCCTGCTAACCTTCGCCAAAATCCTCAACCTCCCTCTCGCTACACTCCTTCCTCTTATCACAATTCCGTTGGTCCTACTCCTTGCCTCGAACCCACCTCATTTACCGTTGCCAACAAATTACCGGAATGGCGTCAAGCCATGGTTGAAGAGTTTGATGCTCTTGTTAAGAATGGGACATGGTCTCTTGTTCCTTATGTCAAAAACACTAACGTTATTGATTCAAAGTGGGTTTACAGGTTGAAAACAGATCAAAATGGCAAGGTAATTCGCCACAAAGCCCGCTTAGTTGCAAAAGGCTTCAATCAAAGGCAAGGGGTTGATTTTCAAGAAACATTTAGTCCTGTCATCAAGGTTTCCACAATTCGTGTTGTTCTGTCTCTTGCAGTTACCAATCAGTGGTCTCTTCGACAACTTGATATCCAGAATGCTTTTCTTCATGGTGACTTGCAAGAAATAGTGTATCTTAGACAACCGGCAGACTTCATTGACAAATCTCGGCCTGATCATGTTTGTCTTCTCCACAAGTCTCTATATGGGCTCAAGCAAGCTCCGCGGGCATGGTTCCAACGTCTATCTGCTGCCCTATATCAGCTTGGCTTCTCTGGCTCTAAAACAGACCCCTCCTTGTTTATTTTGAGATCTCAGGGGACTCTAGTATACGTTCTCGTTTATGTTGATGACATAATTGTCACTGGTAATAATAATAAGGCGATTACATATGTTATATCACAGTTGAGTGACTCCTTTGCAGTTAAAGATTTGGGCCATCTGCATTATTTTTTGGGGATTGAGATCATACCTCATGGCAAAAAATTATCCTGTCACAACGCAAGTATATTTCTGAACTCATTACCAAAGCTGGGCTTTCTGAATGCAAATCGGTTTCATCTCCAATGAGTACTTCTCAGCTCTTGCATCTTGGTGACAGTCCTGCTCTTTCGGATCCTACCAAGTATCGCCAAACAGTTGGGGCTCTTCAATATGCCTCCCTCTCGAGACTAGATATCACCTTTGCTGTGAACAAAGTCTGCCAATTCATGCATGCTCCGACAGAAAATCATTGGTCTGCTGTTAAACGTATTCTACGGTATCTCAAAGGCACCTCTCACTTTGGTCTCTTTATCCAGCATGCCTCTGGATCTTCCCTTCAGGCCTTCGCTGATGTTAATTGGCAAACCACCCTGAAGGCTTACTCTGATGCTGATTGGGCCGGGTGTCCTGATGATCGTCGATCCACGGGGGGGTTCGCTATATATCTTGGATCCAATCTCATTTCCGGGAATGCACGAAAGCAGCGTACGGTATCTCGGTCCTCAACTGAATCAGAATACAAAGCTCTTGCCGACACTGTGGCTGAACTAAGCTGGTTGGAAGCATTGTTGAATGAACTTCGAATATGCACCAAGTCCTCTCCTACACTCTGGTGTGATAACTTAGGTGCTACATATCTCTCGACCAATCCAGTGTTCCATGCTCGTACCAAACATGTTGAAGTTGATTTTCACTTTGTCAGAGAGAAAGTTGCTCAAGGGAAATTGAAAGTTCAGTTCATCAGCACCAATGATCAAATTGCTGATATCTTTACTAAACCTCTACCAACACAACGATTTCTGCTGCTAAGGTCCAAATTGCAGGTCGTTCCCCGCCCTCAACTTGCGGGGGAATATTAGACAAGTTTAGTTAGCATTTATAATTATTATATCTAGATGGTACTTAAGTGTAATATCTCTACCTTTATATAGGGTCTCTATGTAATCTCTTATCAATATCAATTAATAAACAATTCTACGGTTCAACTCGGTTTTAGACCGACTAATTCGTAAACCTTTGCGCTCTAAGGCTGCACACCACTCCTCTAGCCTCTCATTCAGGTACCGCTTATTTTTTGCCACCAACACAATAACTTTATAATAAGTAGTAATTAAGGACCCCTTGGAAAGCTGACTAATATTCTTCTTGTAAATTGGATTGACGGACTGACTCACCGATCAATCGTACCTTAACCAATCAGAAATTGACAAATCATAGTGCCGTATACCTTAAACAACTCATCAGTCAATGCATACTATGTATTTGTTGATGTCTGACGTGTGCAACCTCCTGTTTTTCTTATAGTTATGTCACCATTTGCTCTAATATGTAATGTGATTTTCCTTTCATTGAGAGAAAGATAATCCAAGTATAATCAGAAACATACCCGAGGTGCTTCGGCATCTTAGTAATTTCTTGAGGTAAATTTATGGTTCCCAGTTTCATAAATCTGCCTATGATTCAAATCAATTTTGTTTATGTTTTTTTTTTCCTTAACTAGATACACCAATTCTTAATAGATCATCTTATTATGCTTAAATGGTAATCCTCCAAATATTTAATTTCTAAGGTTTATTTTCTTTTTTTGTAAATGAATACATAGTTTGTGTTGTAAAGTTTTTTTAAATTTTTTCAAAGAATTTAAAACGGATTTTCGTTGTTAAAATGGAAAATATAGGAAATGTAACTTCTAATCTTAATTTTCACCCCATTTATTGTTTTTTTTTGTTCAAGGAAATTTTAAGTATGTCTTTCTTCATCTATCTGAGATTGAAAGAACTGTTTCTAGTTAATGATGTTTTGTCATGTTTATCATATGGTTGCCGATCCAAAAGAAGAAAGATGGTTTATTTAATGCAATTACCCTGTGAAGTTCTGGATTTGATCATAATCATGTTAGCGATCTCAACAAACGGTGCCAGAAAAGTTGCAAACATTTCCGCAACGTAAATAGTCACTGCTTACTTATTTCTTATATTATTTTTTATAATGCTACTTAGATTGCTTTAACCAAGGATTTCATTGCAAACTTTTTCCAGATGCAAGCTCTTTAAGGACCTTGCAGGACGGGCACACATCCTAAGGGAAGTCAACTTTCAATGTTTGACTTTGACTGAGGACTTCACTAGGCATCATCACCAGAAAGACCTCCTTTGCGTGTGTACCCAAGTTGGACATAGGGCTGCCACGTCCATTTTGGCAAAGGTAATAATATATGATCCTAATCGATCCATTTTCAATAGGGGTGTTTAACTGGTCGTGTTCGCGGGTTGGTGGGTCGAACCTGACATGAACCCAAACACGACACGAACCCGAAAATCGTGTCAGACAGATGAACCTGAACGCGATACAAGTTTGCGTGGTTGACATGAGCACGATCCGTTTAATCTGGAATTTTATTTATTTATCTATTTATTTTGTGCATAATAATACTCTAAATTTACAACCACAAGTACAAATGTATATAAAATAATTACTTATAAACTATAAAACCCGATGCTTATTTCTCTTTTAACTTATACATTTTTGTATAAAATACTCTAGCAGTTTAAGTCAAGACAAAAAACTTTTTCCAAATAACCGGGCCAACCCGCCCGGTCGACCTGAACACGACCCGTTTACGTAAATGTGTTCGACCCAAACCCATTTAGACTAAACACACAGTCACGGATTTCGTGTTAGGTTTGTGCCATGTTAGACCCTAATTTTCATTTTATTAAATAGTGCAGGGTGTTTTGTTTTGCATGCTATCTTATATGATGACAGGTGGTTCAGGCAGATGATAGTTGAAACCAATCTAGACGCGTTTGATTTCAGACTCCCATACAATGAGCTTCTGAATTGCCATTCAATTGTGAGATCATTTATCCGCCATGGGAGCTGTACAGAGATTGTAAAGATGCATGACCACTTGCTCAACTATGTGATCTCATTTGTTGGATACATGGTGGCTCTTAGATTTGGTATCCTTGATGCTATCGACGAAATGTGTGCTGAAATGGGTAGAAGAATTCCAGAACATAATGCTAGGATTCTTCTTATAACTTGGACCACCAAATTGTCGCTGCGTGTACTTAAAACTGAAGTGCGTGGTGATCGAAACAAAGTGCTTGTCATTTTTGATAAACTCTTTCCATCTAAACCTGTTTGAGTCTTGGGACTTCAAATCTATAATAAATCTATAATAAATATATAATATGAATAAGTGCTGTTAGCAGCATGTTTGTTTTTTACAAACTCTTCTA
This sequence comes from Smallanthus sonchifolius, assembly GCA_023525975.1. Taxonomy (NCBI): domain Eukaryota; kingdom Viridiplantae; phylum Streptophyta; class Magnoliopsida; order Asterales; family Asteraceae; genus Smallanthus; species Smallanthus sonchifolius. The sequence continues at coordinate 400,969 of CM042025.1, forward strand.
GTTTGAGTTTGTTGTGTGTTGCCTGGGCATTTGAGGTCTGGACTGTTGTAGACTAGCACAGGCCCTGTTAAAAGCACCAAATTGAATTTAAAGCAAAAGTAAAAAAAATATTATATTTGACGACCAGCACAGTTTTGAATAAAAGTATCCAACTCGGTTTTGAATAAAATTTAGATCATAAAAACGTCGCAATGGTATATTGAAATGTACGAAAACATTATATTGTAAAAGTTATAAAAGAAAAATAAAATATGTCTAAAATTAATTATAGCCCATGTGTGTGGAAACCAGAAAAGAGAGTTAGGTATAAAAAAACGCTTGCAGGGACTCGAGGCAACTGGTTTAGCAGTGGATGCCCACCACCACTTCTGGGGTTCTCATATTTCGTCGAAGTTACGAGTGACTGATGTCTGATGACATGTATCGTGTATCGGGCTCAACGAATGAGCCTGGCTTGGTAGGTTCGGCCCATTGGGCTTCATCCAGCCTATAAACTACTTGTTTATAAGAAGATGAACCCCTTTTCCCCAAATCGATCAACTACTCGGTTGGATATGTTTATGGCATTTCACCTGCAAATTCCTTCTCCAGATGATGAAATTGGGTTGCCGATTACATGTGAGTTATTCTTTTTATTTGTTTCCTCTTTCCATGTTACTTATTTGTTTTTATTGTATCACAAATGACTGTACATTCATGCTGACATATTGGAAACTGGCTACATACATGTTTATGATTGAACAATCATTGAGATAAAAGAACCAGGTGTTATCTGATAGTTCCAAGTTTAACATCCAGTTTATGAAATAAATCATGTTTAAGGAGTTACAATTGCTAAAAAACAAAAAAATGTTATGTAACAAAGATATATCTCTAGATTTTGGGTCAAGGATCTTACACTGATGACCCATGTGCTACTCCCTGCTTCTTATGAGACTTTATCGTTAACCGATGGTACATTCGTAGGTACCTTTCTATGATTCTGTATTATGGATTATGTAGATTGCTTACATAATTCTGTGATTGCTGTAAACGGTTATAGAAGTGCAATGGCATATGAAAGTGATCACTACCGCAACGTTTATCAAATAAATACCAACTAAAGGAGAAATTATGTGTTGTATCGATTAAAGATTTGATTAAGAGCTTAGCAGTATGTTTTGAGATCATGTGTAGCAATTGCAGACTAGAAAAACAGAGTTATGTTTCTGCTTTGGAAGTCCATATGGTTATAACTTATACATACATACTAGCAATTTCAGACTAGAAGTTGGGAATTCTGAGTTTGTTCATGTATGAAGTCTAAAGCTCTAAGTAGCATAAGCATGTAGTGTTTGGAGTAAATTGTAGTTTCTGGTGAGTTTTAATAAGCTTGTAAGCTACAATTGAAGGTTGATTGCAGCATTCAAGTGGGTTGCTAATGTTATGTTTAAGAAACACAGTGGTCAAGTGTTAAGAAGATATCTTTAATCTTATACTGCTGAAATGCTTATGAAGTGTTTATACATATTTTTAAGATGAAATGTTTTGTATGTCAAGTTGTCAAATCAGTCATTTTTCACAAATCTTTTTTATCTAATTACCACTTATTCTTGTTCATATAGTTTACCAAACAGTTTCGTTCTGCTAGTCTAGATATTCTTGAATATAGGATGGAAACCAAGATGGGTAGTGAATGCTTCAAAAAATTAAGACCCAACTTCAATCAAGTGAAGTGAACTTTTAAATAAAAGCCCACCTTCCTCTAGTAATTGTTTTAATAATGTTGCAAGGTAGATCTCGTCCATGGGGCATGTCCGTTACATGTTCTCCTTTAGTATTTTCTTTATTTACATGTAATTTTTTGCTTTCGGAGTTTACATGTATAACAGTATAACACTTGTTCTTTTTTCCCATTTAGAGACTAATTTGTGTTGATTGATGGAGTACAATCTATATTGATGCCAATTTTAATATAACCCTCTCACATCGGTAGAAGAAAGTTTGAACTATGAGCCCTTTACTAGGGTTTTGAAGTTATTGGGCTAGTTTGCTGCTTTGGGCTTGGGGTATTACATTTAATAAATGATCATTTACTCAATTGAATTTGTTCAATCTCCCTAGGGTTTAATAGGTTTTGTGATAGACATACGAACCCTAATTCAAATCATATAGCTGTTGGAGGCGTTCTGGGTTCCAATGGGTTAACCCAGTGGGTCAACTTGCTCCATATTGATTCCACTTAAAACCCATGCCATCATGCATGCAGTTTCTTTCATTTTCCCATGTCCTGATGACCGTCGATCCACCGGGGGTTATGCCATTTATCTCGGGTCAAATCTTGTCTCCTGGTCAGCTAGGAAACAACGCACTGTCTCTCGGTCATCAACTGAATCTGAATACAAAGCACTAGCCGATACTGTTGCCGAACTTACTTGGCTTGAAGCCCTTCTACGTGAACTTCACGTCCCAATGCAGTCTGCTCCTATCTTATGGTGTGACAACTTAGGAGCCACATACTTATCAGCAAATCCTATTTTCCATGCTCGCACAAAGCATGTGGAGATCGATTTTCACTTTGTCAGAGAAAAGGTTGCACAAGGGAAACTTTCGATTCAATTCATATCTACAAATGACTTTTACAAAGCCACTACCTCCAGAGAGATTTGCAACTTTACGAGACAAGCTACAACTCGTTTCCCGGCCTTAGCTTGAGGGGGAATATTAGATAGATAAATACATATTATTATATTAGAGGGATTAGAGTGTAATTATGTTCTCTATTTATACTCCTTGTAATCATTCTTATTACATACAATAATACAATACAATTACCAAGATTAACCGGAAAAGATCAATTGAGCAGCAACTTAAAGTTGTACCAGAACAATTTCGTGAGTTTACTCTTAGGGAAAATTTGAAGTCCCTAAAAGAGCAAATGAAGAAAATGAGTCAGGAGTTCTATGGGGTTGAACAGATTAAGATCAAAGATGTGAAACCAAGACGGATGCTTCCAAAGTATGTCTTTGATTATCATGCCAAGTTAAAGAATGTAGCCATTCCAAAACTTGCTAAGCCTCTCATTTCCACACCTACCGTAACTCCATATGTCCACACCACACAAAAGATGGAGGTAAAATCCAAAGCCGCAAATCCTTTTGACCATTTCGCCTCCTGTACGGAAGTCTTTTCCACACCCAAGACCCACCTTCCTGTTGTTGACAAACATGCCATCATCACCGAACCCATTAACCCCAAAAGTGTGTTCCTTTTATCAGAGAAATTAGAAGTCACTTCTGATTATGACAAGGAACCGGCTGATCACGCACCAAACAAGGGACCCCGATACGATGACGATGGGATTGATCCAAATGAAGACGAGTACATGTTTGTTAGGAGAGTTCTTAATGGGACTAGCGGTGGTGACAAAAGCATTCAGCAAGAAACTGACTTTCACGAGAGCTCTTCTTATAGCTATATTATCGGCACATCGAAGACATTGACTACTATGGCTGCACTACAGATTCTACTTGTTCCATGCGGTTGCAAAATTCTCATGGATACAAAATAGAGCAACAACCTAGATGATCCAGCGTTCGGTGGTGCTATGGAACAAGGTCACACTGCTCTTCATGGATCTTTTCATGCTATTCACCATATCTTAAGGTATCCCTGCATGACCCAGTCTCGTTTCAAACTCTTCGCCATGGGGCATCTTCCGAAAATACCGCCCGAGCCGCCACCTGATGGTTATTCAAGTTTGAGGTCAAACTTCTTAAAAGAAAGGGAGGATGATAGACATACGAACCCTAATTCAAATCATATAGCTGTTGGAGGCGTTCCGGGTTCCAATGGGTCAACCCAGTGGGCAGTGGCGGAGCTTGAAAATCTAAGAAGCGGGGGCCGAAAAAAATAAGCAGGAGCCGGCTCTATACGTAAAAAAAATTTCGGATGAAAATGGAAAAATTAACACTACTGACGGAAAAAACGGCAGGGGCCGGGGCCCTCCCTAGCCCCTTCATAGCTTCGCCCCTGCCAGTGGGTCAACTTGCTCCATATTGATTCCACTTAAAACCCATGCCATCATGCATGCAGTTTCTTTCATTTTCCCATGTTCTTATTTTATCTTTTTAATTTATTTTTAGAGGTAGTTAATTTCCATTGTCCTAGTTTGTAGTTTGTGGGGACCCATGTTCTCATTTCCTTTATGTGTACGTATGCATGAACAAGAAGGTAGAGAGTTTAGTTTTTGAAAAAAAAATGTTTGTGTTGATTTATATCATGGATTGTGAGTTAAATTGATCGTCTTTGCTAGCTCAATTTTGGCACATTGAGTGGTGTTCTTAGACACGATTTCTTAGCCGGAGTGGTGTATCTGTATCTTCGGTTTCGATATCGCAGCCCTATCATTTGTTTTGGTGGTGAATCTGTATCCGAAACAAACAGTAGATCTATCCGTTCTATTTGAATTCCAGTTTTTATCCGTTACCCACTTTGATTCCTATCATTTTAGAAGAGAGATCTTCTGCATAAAAGTTGTTTCGGCATCCTAAGGTAAATTTATGGCTCCCAATTTCTTAGATCTATTGATGATTCAAATTAAACTGCTTGAGTATGTTTTTTTTCGCACTGGATTAACCATTACCTTTTAGATCATTTGTGGATTTAATAGGAAGATTTACAATGGTATATATTCTATATTCCTAATGCTAGAATGGCAATGTACTAAATACTTATTTCTCGGATATACTTTCTTTATCCGTAAATTGATACGTAGATTCGTCTTTTCGTAATGTCTTAATACATTTTGAATTGTATTACTATTTTTTTTGGAATTGTGTTGTTACTAGAGAAATGCTACTTCAAATTTTAATTTTTCCCCTCCCTGTTATTGACTTCGTTATTAAAATAATTTATAAAGTTGCATCTTTCTTTATAAGCCCTATTTTTAATTTTTTTTCCCTCCCTGTTACTAGAGAAATGCTACTTCAAATTCTAATTGATTATATTTTTTGTCATGTGATTGTCAAATCCAAAAAAAAAAAGAAGATGGTGGAAATGACGGATTTGCCCTTTGACATTTTGAATCTGATCATCGTCATGGTAGCGACATCAGCTGATGGTGCTAGAGACATTGCACAAATATCTGCAACGTAAATATTTAATGCTTACTCATTTCTTTTATTATTCTGAAAATGTACATGGATTTTATTGCAAACTTTGTGCAGATGCAAGAAGCTTAAGACCCTCTCTAAACAGGCATGTGTTTTAAAGGTAGTCAATTTTCAAGGTTTGGCTTTTTTCGATGATTGCAGAATGCATCATCATCCAGACAACCTCCTTTGCCAATGTGCCCGATTTGGAAATCAGGTCGCTGAATCCATTTTGGGAAAGGTAACCAGTTTGTGGAACTTCCCAAATCTTTTCTTTCTCCATTTTGATGGGCGGGTTGGGCTGGTTAAAAACGGGTTGGATTGACACTCATATTTTTTCCATGATATTTTTAGTTTCATAAGTTGATGAGTATTTAAATTATAATTACAAAACTCTTAATTTGAATTATTAATCCAATTTTATGAATAAAATAATTTCGTTGGTTGTAGTCACACGAGTACAATATGGGCAACTTTTAAATAACAATTAGCTCAGATTGACATAATTTCATATGAATGGATAGAAATTACCCCCTGTAGCATTATGCATTGTTTATGGTTTTTGAGTGACTAATGATGATCTAGTACATCATTTTTCTGTGTATTTGGCAGACTTTTCTGAATAATGATACCTGGTTTTGGAATATGATTTTAGCAAACAATCAACCCGCCCTCAATGAAAACGGGTCATCTAGCAGGCCCCTGCAGCACCCAAGACTTGTGAGGTCATTCATTCGTCATGGAAGCTCTAAAGATATTGCTAAAATGCGCCACTCTTTATGCAGCTACATGAAAAGATTTGTTGGATATGAAGCTGTTCGTGCACATGGTATGGTTGGTGCTATCACTAGTTTGTGTTCCTATGAGCAAAAGATTTAGAATAATTACATGTCTTGGTTGTGCAACTGAAAATTTTAGGAATGATTCGTCTTTTCTACCACTAGACAATCTCGTGGCTATGATAATGCCACCTCATGATATAGTCTTCCGTGAGTAAGTGCTTGTTATTTTTGACAATCTCTTCCCATCGACTCCCCTTTGAGTTTTGGATGTTGGTTGTTATCATGTTGTGTGCCCTTTTGGGGCTTAAAAAAATAATAGAAATAATATCTTTTTAGTACATGTCAGTTATTCATAAGCTTTACTAGTTTATAGGTAGCAGATCAAAATGGGTAAAACTTAAACAATTGATATTTTACATAAAATTCTTTTCACTTGTTCATAAACATCCTCTTAGATATCAGTAAATAACAAACAAAGTTCATAAACAAATCAAATTATTTAGCGTACAATATCTTACTTTTATCATTCCTTTTTTCTATGTTTAATTTTTTTTAACAAATATGTTTATGTTAGTGCGGTTGACATGAACTCAAAATTGAATTTTAATATTATTTATAATACTTATAAACATATATAAATATTAGAAACTTCAAAAACCCGCATGAAACTCCTAGCAAAGTCATGGCTGAAGCTCAGGGAGCTAAGGCTCAGTTTAAAGCAAGACCTTGATCCTCAGGCCGTTTCTGAGCCTGGAGAGTTTGATTTTGATGATGATGGTTATTGGCAGTGGATTTAGCAATTTGTGTACAATGGATTTAATTAATAGGCTACATGTTGGGGACGCAGGATTCTTTTCTTGTAAGAACCTAGTACACTTAAGGCTATTAAAGAATCAAGGATTTCTGAGTTGATTTTGGGTGGTTGTAATTTGATTACTGATTTGGGTTTGGAGTATCTGGTGGGAAACGGGGATTTATAAATAGTTTGGTGGAACATAATTTAAATAAATGAATGTGATGAGTGATAATGGTATAATCTACTTGAAACAAATGGTTAATTCACTTGAATTGGATTTGTCAAACTGTGGGATTGGTGTCACTGACTCAGGAATTGTGTCCCTATCATCTCAAGGAACCAAACCCCAAATATTAATATATTAGACCTGTCTTGGTTGATCAACTTAACATAAATTTCATTGTTTGCAAATTTCTAGCAACTGTTTGGAAGTGTGCAAGATTTGTTTGACAGATTGTGATGCTATACTGTTGAAAGTTTGGGTGCTTTCGCTCATAACCAGTCACTAGAAGAACTTATTACATTGTTTTCATTTCATAATATTTCATGGGAAGGTTTGGAATCACTTGCTTTGACCAGCATAAATTGAACTACCAGGTAAGTAAGACCATAAAGACATTGACACCAGTGGTAATTAAAGCTGATCTCTCTGTTTAGCATTTTGTCATTATCATTTATTTTAGTTGGAATTTTATTTGACTTTTGCTTTGCTTTCTAGCATGCACTTGACATCTGGTACATTAATATTAAAGATAGTTACTGAATCTGCTCACACGAGGATTATTATCATAATAAACTCATAGACCTTTGTGACGAGATCACCGTGTACAGGATGTATAATGATAGGTGTACGGATTTGTCACAAACAAGATGATGGAACATAACACATGTTTAAGTATTAGACAGAATAATTCAAAGTATTATCTCAATGACTTCATCTATCATAACCTACTCTTGAATGTAATAGTTATTAGGAGTTATTCCTAAGTCCTTTCAAATTCTTAGGTTACTACATGTAAGGCTATATATATCTCTTGTAATCTCATATCAAGGATATATATACTATACAATCAATATCAATCAATCTTTGGTTTAACTTGGTATCAGAGCCAAGAAAGACAACAGCCGGAGGGGCAGCCGGCCGCCACCACCGCCCTACCCATCACCAACACAACCAACTGCGCACGGTCTTCTCTTCTACTCCTTCTCTTCCGCCGCCATTCAACACCACCACCACCTTTCTACACACAGCCGACAACCACCACCGTCACTCACCTCAGCCTACAACAATTGCCGCCGCCCTAAACCCTAAATCTGGCCGCCGCCACCACGAAACCTTAGATCTCGGCATCTCGCCGCCTCCATTGCCACTGCTGCCACCACCGGCAGCCGTTGTTCCTCCCCATATCTAGGGATAGCAGAAACAAGGCTGCTCTCGTGACCCTAGTCGTCGTCGCCACTATACAACAGCGGGTCCGCCATACGACGGCGGCTCACCTTTGTGCGTATTTTTCAGGCGACCTGCACCTCGCGAGAGCTAATACGCTTTCGGAATGCTAATGCGCTTCCATGTTTGCGAGGGTTGCACTCATACCATGACCAATGTGTCACATGGGGGAGAAGAATATGGGAGCAAACCCCATGGAGTTGATGTCTCCAGGGAAGACTAGCGGAGAAGAACACAAAAAAAGGGTTGATTGGCTTGTGATGGTCTTAAACAAAAAAAAAACCTGGTGCGAGTTGATGTCACCTTTTCAACCTAAATCTTTCATTCACGTACCGCTGATGTGTTCACTAAGCCTCTACCCTCACAACGGTTTCTCACTTTACGGTCCAAACTACAGGTCGCTTCCCGGCCTTAGCTTGAGGGGGAATATTAGACAGAATAATTCAAAGTATTATCTCAATGACTCTTCATCTATCATAACCTACTCTTGAATGTAATAGTTATTAGGAGTTATTCCTAAGTTCTTTCATCTTCTTAGGTTACTACATGTAAGGCTATATATATCTCTTGTAATCTCAATTCATATCAAGGATATATGTACAATACAATCAATATCAATCAATCTTTGGTTTAACTTTAAGCTGTCCATGAACACAACACGTTAATGATGTTTTCACTGCCTGTTGATTTCTGCTGGTGAGTTTACTTAAACCTTGTAATATAATTGTATTAGAATGTGATTGTTGTGTTTAGGGTTTACATAAAGAGGTGTTTATATAGAACACATATTACAAGTCTAGTCCCTATACTATATCACTTAGTCTAATATTCCCCCGCAAACTAAGCTCGGAGAGATTTAGGTTGAAAATATAAAAACATAAAACTAAAAAGATAGTTGGTCTTCTCCTTCTCCACCATGCTTTTGCCCGTCTCACGCTTTTTTTTTTACAGCAATGGTAAATGGGCTCAAAGGCCCAATCGAAACAAGATTAGGAAAACCCTAATCTTCTTACGGCCGTCACCACTTCGCCGGAGGTCTTCAACAACTAGGGGTTTGTTCCCCTTTTCTTTTTCTTCTACTCCCCGATTGTAGATCTCTATTTTTTTTTTTATGCAACCCTCGAATAAACGGAACTGAAAGCATTGTGGCTTTCGCGAGGTGCACGTCGCCGGAAAAACGACCACTGTTGTATAGTGGCGGCGACGGTGGTGTTTGTGGTGGCGGCTAGGGTTCCGCCGCTGTGGAGGCTAGGTTTCCGCCGCTGTGGCGTCTAGGGTTCCGCCGCTGTGGCGGCTAGGGTTCCGCCATAGGTGGAGGCGGCAGTGGTGGTTGACGGCGGCAGTAGGAGTGGATAGAGAAGACTAAGCGCGGTTGTTTGGTGGTGGGGGATCTGGTTATTGAACGATAAAAAAAAGGCTTGTAAAGAAAAGAGAGGTGTGGCGGAGCGGCGGCGGCCGCCCCGCCGGAGATGTTTTCAGGTGGTTGTAACCTAACTCTGATACCAAGTTAAACCTTGTAATATGATTGTATTAGAATGTTATTGTGTAATTAGGGTTTACATAAAGAGGTGTTTATATAGAACACCATATTTCAAGTCTAGTCCCTATACTATATCACTTAGTCTAATAAGTTTTAATTGGTAGGGGAGTTTACAGTGAACCATCTGTTGTAGGTACTGTTGGGCTGATGGAGGCTTGCTCAGGCAAGGGGGGCAGCCGGCCCTAAGCCTTGCGCACCTCTGGTCTGGTTTATGGCAGGTTGCCATATACCTGTTTTCTTAGCCCCCAAGTTTTCTGTTAATTAGGAAAGGATCCTAGGATTAACCCTAATTCTATTATTATAAATAGGACCCATATGTACATGTAATTATCAACACCCCCTAAATAGTATTGTCTAGATGCAGCCCGTTGATGTAGGTCAGTTTAGACCGAACCACATTAAATTCTCGTGTTATTTATTTTCTGCAAGTGTGTGTTTGTTTGTGTGCTTGTTTGTGACTCCAGATCAGACCCGAGAACTGATCAGTCGATGCCCAGAGACCAGCAGCTAGCCTGCTGCCGCCGCTAGCCTGCTGTCACCGCCGCCAGTCCGCCGCCGCTGCCAGACCAGATCTGAACAGTAGCAGGTTGCTACCTGTTCGTTTTCTGCTTCTTCTCGGTTCTGTTACAGCCGTTATACCCTAACAGGTACGATAATTTTTACTTAAAACGTTTTCTATGATTCCATGATGTTTGAACTGTGTTTATATTTTATTGTTTATTGTGATGTATAAAAGGCTTTTTTCCTCTTTGTTTTGACTATTTTTATTATATTTTATTTTCTTTGGAGTTAGTTCAAAAGTTGGTTACTTGTGTGATTTCAGACATTTTCTCATATCTTTTCCTTATAGCAAAATGGGAACGCTTTGCTAAAATGGGGCGCAGTGTCAAACAAAAACTGATTTTAAAAAGATGCGAGTTTAATCTCAGTCACTACATGTCTTATTGTTTTAGCCTTTTAGGTTCTGTAGTTCTGCTTATTTCTACGTTGTTGCTTTTATAAGTTTTTAATTTTTAGCAAAACTGTTGTACCTTCATTTTATTTATGCAGCCATGCTTTTCTTCATTGATTTAAAAAGAAATGCAGATACTCTGCTGTATGCTTGTGTGGACCGAATAATTTCGAGTATAATCCTTTTTGCACTTGAGCTTTCTTTATATAAATTTCTTACCTACCTAAATGCACACTTTGTTAAGTTATTAGTTATCAGAAAACATTTCTGTTTGTGCAAGAAATTTTTCTTAAGCATCCAGTTTCATAAGATAATTTTTTATCTTTTTATTTAGATGATGAAAACATATATGTACATTTTCGTATTAGTCTCTCAGATACATGAGTGAAAACCATATGATTGCTGAAAGATTAGCATTGATATTAAGTAACTCGTATAACGAAGAGTAAATTAACACATAGGTTCGTTTGTAACTCTATTTTGTTTTATCATTGATATTCTTGATTTAGTTATTCCTGTCTTGTATATTAAGTTTTATTTAAATAATATTGAATATGCGAAGATTCCTGAAATTGTATATAGGGGTGTTAAATGGCTTGTGTTTGCGTGTTGATGGGTCAAATCGGGCACGAATCCAAAATTTTGACACAAACTTGAAAATCGTGTCAGACACATGAACCTGCACGGGTTTTCATGGATTTACATGAACATGACCTGTATAATCCTGAGTTCTATTTTACTACTTTTTTTGCATATTAATAGTTGGTACTCTATAATTACAAATTTACAGCCAAATATACAAATGCATGTAAAATAATTTAACTTAAACTATAAAATTTGATGCTAATTACTCTTTTATCTTTTATTTTTTTTTGCATAAATACCCAATCAGTTTAAGGTATGACGTAAAACGCATTTTATAAAAGTAGGTATAAAATACCCGCGATCGACCTGAAAACGACATGTTTAGTTAAATACACGGGTTTGACCGAAACTAACCCGAACACGTTTAGACTAAACTCAAACCCACTAATTTCGTGTTAAGTTTCTGTCGTGTCAGAAATTCACACCCCTAATTGTTTAGATACACTACGTCACTACCTCACCGACTAAACTTACCTTCATAAATCCTGAATTGCAAATTCAATGTAACTTATCCTTGCATGAATTAAATAATACAGGTATATGCTTACGTGTCTTTGTGCCATTGGTGGAATATCGTCATACTAGTGTCATCTTCAATGACACGTGTAAATACATATTTACCAGCTTATTTATTATTTGCCATTCAGTAATTCTCTAGTTGTGAACACATTTAAGTTGCATGTGAAAGCACCTCTTAATTTATACGATATAAGTGGAGCTATGAAGCAGTTTATATCAAAAGTTTTATGTGAGTTTGCTTTCAGGTTTTGATCAAAAGGAAGAGCACAACAGTAAGCAACTAGTTTTCTCTTTTGTTTGCTCTTTATCTAGAAATACTAAAAGCACGAGAAAGAAATTGCTGTTTTGGGGCTTTGCGAATCCATATATAAAATACTTTCCAAATTGTGTCGATTTTGAAGGCTAATTACCGAGTTGAACGGCCAAGTGGGCCGGCCCGAGTCTGCACAGCAAGTTGGCTGGGCTTAAGGGGTGTTTAGGGTTTAATTAGTTTTCTTGTTAACCAAGTTGGGTTAATCTATAAATACCAAACCAAGTTTAGGGTTATGGTATGAGAGTTATTGTATTAGGGTTTTTGAGTTATATTTCCCTGGTATAATAAAAGTGAGTTTACTCTTAATTGTGTGTTCTTCGTTAATTATTGTTATTATTGATCTTGAATTGGTATCAGAGCCAAGGTTCAAGAACTAAACAATAATTAACGATTCTCAGCATCGGAGGAAGGTACGAGACCTGTGTTTGCTGCCGTCAAAATCCACGTAGCAGCCGTCGCCATCTTTTGATTGAACAAAGTTGTGTTCGATCAAACACGTGTGATCCGAAGGACTGGATCCTTCTACACCGCTAACTTACAGCCGTCGCAAGAAGAAAAATATGTCGGACACGGACACAACAACACCTCCACCACCAAAGGGTAAGGAAGCCGGACCCTCTGCTGTTCATTGTCCGATGTTGTCCTCCACGAACTACACCGTATGGGCTATGAGGATGAAGGTAGTCCTGCGGGTTCATAAAGTCTGGGATGCCATCGACCCAGGTATTGCTAATCCAGACAAAGACGATCTGGCTACGGCCTTATTGTTTCAATCTATACCCGAAACCTTGATCATGCAGATTGGAGATCAAGAAACTGCTAAAGCCATGTGGGGTTCGATAAAGACCCGACACTTAGGTGCCGATCGGGTTAGAGAAGCACGACTCCAAACTTTGATGACAGAATTTGACAACTTGAAGATGATTGAGTCGGACTCTATAGATAACTTCGCCGGCAGGTTATCGAGCATAGCCTCAAAATCCGCAACTCTTGGCGAAGTTATAGAAGAAGCAAGGTTGGTAAAGAAGTTTCTCAAAAGTCTCCCAAGATCGAAGTACATTCAAATTGTTGCTTCGCTTGAGCAAGTATTGGATCTCAATAAAACCGGCTTTGAAGATGTAGTAGGACGACTCCAAGCCTATGAGGAACGAATCCGAGAAGAAGAGATGCATGAGGGTGAACAAGGTAAACTTATGTATGGTAATTACGATTTTACTAATAGTCGTAGACATTTTGACTCAAACAGGGGACGAGGACGAGGACGAGGAGGTCGAGGTAAAGGTAGAGGCCGATCTAGTAGGCAAGACCAAACCCCTAGTAGTGAACAAGGGCAATCAAGCCGAGGGAAAGACAAACAAAAGAGAGAAAAGGATCGGTCCAAACTGATATGTTATAGGTGTGACAAGCCAGGTCACTTCGCGTCTGTTTGCCCGGACCGAACACAAACGAACCAAGAAGCTAACAAGGTCGAAGCCCGGGAAGGAACAAATGAAGCCGTGTATATGCATCAAGTTGTGTTCTTAAATGAACAAAACTTAATACCAAAAAAGTACGGAAAAGAACCAATCGAAGATGACATGTGGTATTTGGATAACGGGGCTAGCAACCACATGACCGGTAATCGGTCATATTTCTCGGAGCTCAATGAGAACATAACTGGGAAAGTAAAGTTTGGGGATGGGTCATTCGTTCTAATCAAGGGAAAAGGATCAATTCTTTTCCAAGGGAAGTCGGGTGAACAGAACTTGCTAACCGAGATTTATTATATACCCGAACTGAAAAATAATATAATGAGTCTCGGTCAAGTAACAGAGTCCGGATGTGATGTTCGGATGAGGCACGAGTTCTTAACCATGCACGATGAAAACGGAAGGCTACTCATGAAAGTCACAAGATCTCCAAACAGACTCTACAAGATACGAATGAAGGTCGGAAATCCCGTTTGCCTACAGTCAAAGATTGAAGATGATGCATGGCGCTGGCATGCAAGACTTGGGCATGTCAACTTCGAGTTAATGAAAACAATGGCCAAGAAAAAACTAGTGCATGGTTTGCCTCAAATTGAGCATGAAAAACAGATATGTGAATCATGCTTAGTTGGTAAGCAAACAAGGCTGGCATTCCCCTCCACGACATCCTTCAGAGCCACACGACTGTTGGAGTTGGTTCACGGTGACTTATGCGGACCCATAACTCCACCGACCTTGGCGGCTAATAGGTACGTATTTGTTTTGATAGACGATTTTTCACGTTATATGTGGACATTTTTATTGAAAGAAAAAGGCGAGGCGTTCAATTGTTTCAAAAGGTTCAAAGCCCTAATCGAGACGGAAGCATGCTTACCTATGAAAACTCTCCGAACCGATAGGGGAGGAGAGTTCACTTCACTTGAGTTTCATCGGTTCTGTGATGAAAGTGGAGTTGCACGACATCTTACCGCCCCGTACACGCCTCAACAGAACGGCGTAGTTGAAAGACGAAACCGAACTTTAATGGGAATGGTACGGAGTATTTTGAAGGCAATGCAGGTTCCGAATTACATGTGGGGCGAGGCAGTCCGACATTCCACCTATTTGATCAATCGGGTCCCTACCCGAGTCCTGATCGATCAAACTCCTTACGAACGATTCATGAAAAGGAAGCCGAATATTGAACATGTAAGGGTATTCGGATGCATGGCATATGCTAAGGTGGCTAGTATCAATCTAAAGAAACGTGATGATAGATCCAGACCACTTGTCTATCTTGGGTCCGAAACGGGTTCTAAGGCGTATCGTCTCTTGGATCCAAATACCAGGGATATAATCGTTAGCCGAGATGTGGTGTTTAACGAGAATAAAGGATGGAATTGGGCAAAGAAAGTAGAGACGAACGATTTCGAGCCAGGAATGTTTTCTATGGTTTGGGGGGGTGTGATTGACAATGGAACTGGTCCTATTCAGCCCTCCTCAGCCGAGCTATCTGAAAGCAGCCCGGGTACTGATTGGTCCCACACGGACCAGCCCGAACCCAGCGGGTCAGCCCCTTCCAGCAGGTCAGCTTCCTCCAGTGACAGTGGGCCAAACTCAGCAGCCCACTCGCATGTTCAGTCACCTGATACAAGCCCGCAGGCCCAAACGAGTAATCAAGAGGCACAAACGGGTCTAAGGAGATCCACTCGTACATCGATATTGCCAAGAAGACTTCAAGATGATTATGTCTTGTTGTCCGAAAATAATTCTGAGATACTCTTGATAGTATCTAACGGGGAGCCGACTACTTACCGGGAGGCTAAGATAAGTAAAGAATGGGTTTGTGCAATGAATGCCGAAATTGAGTCGATAAATAAAAACGAAACGTGGAAGTTAGTTGAACTTCCAAAGGGAGCTAAATGCATCGGGTTGAAGTGGGTGTTCAAAGTTAAACGCAATGCGGATGGAACGATAAACAAATACAAAGCTCGGTTGGTTGCAAAAGGGTATGTACAACAACCCGGGATTGATTTCGATGATGTTTTCGCTCCGGTAGCCCGTATAGAAACTATACGGCTGTTAATTGCACTAGCCGCATCAAATGGGTGGGAAATCCACCATCTCGATGTAAAAACAGCGTTCTTACATGGGGAATTGAAGGAAGTTGTGTTCGTGTCACAACCCGAAGGATACGAAAATAAAGGCGAGGAGGCAAAAGTTTACAAGTTGTCAAAGGCATTGTACGGGTTAAGGCAGGCTCCACGAGCCTGGAACACGAAGCTCGATCATATCCTAAAAGACATGAAATTCCAAAAATGCTCAAAGGAACAATCAGTTTACCGAAAGAAAGGCGGGAAACACTTTTTGATTGTAGCTGTGTACGTTGATGACTTATTTGTTACAGGTACAAGCACGAGTATAATTTCCGACTTCAAGAAGGGTATGTCAACCAAGTTTGAAATGTCGGATCTCGGGAAGCTAACTTACTATCTCGGAATCGAAGTAACTCAACGAGAGGACGGGATAGTAATCACTCAAGAAGGGTACGCCAAACGAATCTTGAAGGAAACCGGGATGCAAGGATGCAATCCGTCTCAAGTTCCGATGGACCAAGGAGTGAAGTATTCGAAAGCTGAAAATGAAGCCGAGGTTGATGCAACCGAGTACAGAAAGGTGGTAGGTTGCTTACGGTATTTACTCCACACCCGACCCGATATGGCATACTCCGTGGGTATAGTGAGCCGTTACATGCAAACCCCACGTGAATCTCATGGTATGGCAATAAAACACCTAATGAGATATTTGAAGAAAACGACTAGTTACGGGATCAAGTACAAAAGAAACGGGTCAAGAGGACTTGTTGGGTATAGTGACAGCAGTCACAATATAGATGAGGATGATGGAAGAAGTACCACCGGGCACGTTTTCTACTATGGCTCATCTCCGATTACATGGTGCTCACAAAAACAAGCCATTGTTGCACTCTCCTCTTGTGAAGCCGAATACATGGCAGCTTCGGCAGCCACATGTCAAGCCATTTGGATTCGAGAGTTGTTAAGCGAGTTAACTGAAGAACCATTGCAGAAAGTTGTGTTGAAAGTTGATAACACGTCCGCAATAGCCTTAGTGAAGAATCCGGTCTTTCATAGTCGAACGAAACATATAAAGTCCCGCTTCCATTACATCCGAGAACGTTACAATGAAGGCGAGATTGATGTTGAGCATATTAGTGGGAAAGAGCAACGAGCTGATATCTTAACTAAAGCACTCGCAAGAATCAAGTTCATAGAGATGCGTAATCTACTTGGAGTTGAAGACCTCCCTAAATCCGACTCGGAAATTAAGGGGGTGAATGAAGGCTAATTACCGAGTTGAACGGCCAAGTGGGCCGGCCCGAGTCTGCACAGCAAGTTGGCTGGGCTTAAGGGGTGTTTAGGGTTTAATTAGTTTTCTTGTTAACCAAGTTGGGTTAATCTATAAATACCAAACCAAGTTTAGGGTTATGGTATGAGAGTTATTGTATTAGGGTTTTTGAGTTATATTTCCCTGGTATAATAAAAGTGAGTTTACTCTTAATTGTGTGTTCTTCGTTAATTATTGTTATTATTGATCTTGAGATTTGCTCCCGATTTTTTAAGTCTAGTCACGTTTCAAATCGATCTTGCTTGAGTGTGATTTTTTCCTTAAGTAAACATGACTTGATTTATCTGTATAGAAATAATAATCCATTATATATGTATATGTGTGTGTGTGTATATATCGTCTTTTGGACATCTTTTTGAAATTTATCATCTCCATTTGATTATGTTTGACAAGTTTACAATGTGTTTGCCAATCAAGAAAGCAGAAAATGGCACATTTCTTTGGCTTAAGCGATGAGATATTGAGCTTCATCATAACCATTTTGGTGACGTCGGCCGATGGGGCTATTCATCTCGCCCAGTTGTCTGCCACGTAAGCAACATATTTCACTTGTTTCTTTTATTCTTTTGAAAAATGCTCTTTGGATTTCTTTAAGCAAACCAGTGTATATGCTATCCATAGATCTATTTCTTTTTAGGCCAAAATTTTTTTGCATGTAAAAAATTAAATCAGGATTCTGAACCCATTTTCTACCATTTTATAACAGCAGCAAAGTCATGGTTTTGAGTAAATGTGCCAATTTTGTCCCATATACATCATAACGGGTGAAATTGGGTTATATATTATCTTCATCATTGAGAGCCTCTTGGTCTCTTTCGTCTACTGAGAACCTTGGCGGTTGTGGATTATTCCTGTATCTCTCAAACCTTAAGCTTGTTGTTCGGTCAAACCTTTGGGCTGCTCTGACTCTTGTTGGTACCCTGACAGTTGTTAGGGTTGCAGGTTTTAGGCTCCAGTTTCTTCCTTCTAGATCTCCCATTGTTCTTCTTTCTCCTGGGATAGCTTTTAAATTTCCAGGCTAAAAGAGTTAAAGGAATTCTATAACAATTTAAGAGGCCAAGCAGCTTTCCCTTCAACAGCTGAATCGGGAGTCTATCACCCCCCACCTGAACCAGTGATGGGGCCCCCAGTTTATCTCCCATCAAGGGGAGGAGGAAGTACATACCCTCCAAGTAGACAACTCCCATATAAAAGACCAAGCCTTAAAGGAGGATATGGCGAGTACCACAGTTCTCAGTGGACCTTGCCACCAGCCATGGTGTTAACAGGAGCCATGTTAGTCCTTCCCCCTGACCCAGGCTTATAGGCAGATGTGATATCAAGATGGGAGTCGATCACCCTCAACAAATTAAATGAACTTGTTTGGTCAGATACCAAATCAAAACTAATGTTTGTTGAAAATTTGCTGGGAGAAAATCACTAAAGTGTCAAATTGGTAAAGTTAAAAGATTTAGCTAAAAAGAAAACATTTTAAATGGGTTAAATGGGTCGAAATTCAGCAAAGTGCATTCAATTGCTTACCTTTTTAAAGTGCTATATTAAAAACATTAGATTATTATTTTATTAGTATAGTTTTCGTAATCATATTAATACCTTAATTATTTTTAAATTCCAAGAAAGGTACAACATTTTTAGCGGGCCAACCTTACCTGACTCTAGAGATGCACAAAAAAACCGGTTTGAAAAACCAAACCGGTTTCAAACCGAAAACCGAACCGGTCGTGAACCGGTTTATACCAAACCGGTTTCAAACTGGTTCAAACCGCCGGTTTAAAACCGGTTTGAAACCTATACATTTAAACCGGTTTGAAACCGGTTTAACCCGAACCGAACCGATTAAAAACTGGTTTCAAACCGTTTTTTAAACCGGTCAAACCGGTTTCAAACCGGTCAAACCCGGTCAACGGACCATCTCAAACCGGTTTCAAACCGGTCCGGTTTGAACTCAAACCGGTTTTGACTTTTTGTTGACCAAACCGGTTCGGGCCGGTTCGAAACCGGTTCGGTTCAAAAACCGCCTTTTGTGCACCTCTACCTGACTCACCCGTATTGTAAAGACAAGGAGCCTTGGTGCATGATCCATGAGCTTTGGGCCTCAACACATATAATGGGCTTTGTTTCTGTTCTAGTCTTTTTCAGGTCTAGCCTCAACACTTGCAGGATTTGCCCATGGCCTTGTGTTCTAGTGGCATTGGTGATTGCTCCTCACAAAAGTGGCGTGGGTTCAAATCCTGCGAGTGCAGATTTAGATGGTATTTAGGAGTAAAAAAAATGGTGTTAAAAAAAAGAAGATATTTATAATGTTTTTCTTGCAATTCTGTTGCAGATGTCACAAGTTTCATTACCTTTCCAGACATCCAGAAGTCTTAAAAGTTGTCAATTTTGAGGAGATTGACATTGATGATTACGGAGAGCATCATCATTTCAATGACCTTCTTTGCCTATGTGCCCGAGCTGGAAATTCAGCTGCTGAGTCCATGCTGGGAAAGGTTATCTCAATAAACTGCCCAAATCATTTTCTTCAATCATAAAGTGCTTCATGAATTTATTCGAGCTCGTTTTATTGTTAAAAAAAAATACTATTATTGAAATAAACAACCATATTTGACACCATCTATATATAGAAAAAACTGACAAAAACGTTTCTCGGTCAACCTGATCTGTTTCATATGCACAAAAAAACCGGTTTGAAAAACCAAACCGGTTTCAAACCGAAAACCGAACCGGTCGTGAACCGGTTTATACCAAACCGGTTTCAAACTGGTTCAAACCGCCGGTTTAAAACCGGTTTGAAACCCATACATTTAAACCGGTTTGAAACCGGTTTAACCCGAACCGAACCGATTAAAAACTGGTTTCAAACCGTTTTTTAAACCGGTCAAACCGGTTTTTAAACCGGTCAAACCCGGTCAACGGACCATCTCAAACCGGTTTCAAACCGGTCCGGTTTGAACTCAAACCGGTTTTGACTTTTTGTTGACCAAACCGGTTCGGTTCGGTTTTGAACCGGTTCGGGTTAAAAAACCGTTTTGTGCACCTTGTGTATCATCAGATATCAATCATGTGACAAATTTTTATATGTTGCATTTTAGTATTAAAATTGGTAAATTGTTTTGTTTTCCTAATTTCTGTCAAAAAATTGACAACATAACTTTCAAAATAAAATGCATTAGGTAAGTGATGTAATGGAATATTTTACAAAGTTTAATTATCAAATTAGGACACATGATCAAAGTATAATTATTAATATATATACTGAGATAAATAAATCATTATTTCATGACATTAACTCTTAGAAATTAATATTTGCACCAAGCTACTGATGGATGTGACTTCACTTTACTTAACATATAAATTTAATTTTCTTTTATAACTTTTATTATATGATGTTTTATACAAAAACGAATATGACATTGCGATGTATATATTTTTATGGATTATTGGATTTTAATAATCCCACCTTTTACCAATTAGCTAATAATAATACTAACTGAAAATATTCTTACCACCGGTCCCTACTTTCAAACTATTTTCTTACATTGGACCCCTCGTTAAAAAAACTTAACGCCGTTAGATTTTATATGATGTGGACATCTGCAAACCGCTGGAAAGTCGAGCCAAGCTAGCATTGGTCTCGTGGTGGGTTTTGAAATTGGCTCTGGTGGTATTTAACTGGTCTCGTTAAACACTATTGTTGTCTCTGTTTGGGTTTTGAAATTGGCTCTGGTGGTGTTTTAACAAGTGTTAATCCATACAAATTAGTTTTTAATCAACCAAGTTTTAAAAAAACTTATTCACCTCCTCTAGTTTTCTACACTAATAATTGTTGAAATCGAACCGTAAACATAGAGTTATGAAGTGTGAAATGGATATTAGAATTGCTCCATATATCAGACTAGTTTTTATGGCAGAAAATAAGCAGGACCTGAATGAGAGGTTGGAGATGTGGCGTGCAGCCTTAGAGCAAAAAGGTTACTTCAGTGAGGCCAATAGTAAGGAGGACACCCAGATAACTATTGGAGGCTAGGTTGTACAACAAACAGCCAAGTTCAAGTACCTAGGATCGTTCGTCCATAGTGACAAGAGATTCCTAGAGAGATTAAAAGGGAAGTTTTATAGGGTTGTAGTTCGACTAACTATGGTATACAGAACCGATTGCTAGGTAATCAAGAAGATGCAAGCGTGAAAGTTGGATGTGGCAGAGATGAGGATGCTTAGGTGCATGTGCGGGCACACAAGGTTGGACCGGATAAGGAATGAAGATTTTAGGGCTAGATTAGGGGTAGCGCGTATTTCAGATAAGATAAGTGAGGGGAGATTGAGATGGTTCGGGCATGTGAGGAGGAGGCAAATGACAACACTAGTAAGGAGAGTGGAAACCTCACAGTGGAGGGGAAGAGGAGCAGAGGTAAATCAAGACTGATGTAACGAACCAAAATCCGGGTTACGTTATAAATAAATATTCAAATAAATATTATGGTGAAAATAATATTATTTAGAAATAAGTGGAAACAAGTGAGTTTCAAGTTAGTAATGGGGTTATATTAGTTTTTAACTAATTATAGAATGAAAGTGGATGACATGGAAGATGAGGGGCTAAACTTGTAAATATGGCAAATCTGCCATATTTGACTTGGTGAAGTCAAAATTGGGTCATTTGTGTGTGTGTTGGTCGATGTTTGCAAGAGAGAAAAAGGAGAAAAGAGGAGTTGGAGCTAAATCGTGCTTTTGAGCTTGAATTCGTGAAGGCTTTGGCTGACACAACACCTTCCTAACATCAAGTAAGTGTTAATCATCCTTTTGATTCCACCATTGATGTGTTCTTGGTGGGTTTTGGGTAAAATCTGAAAATTTGAATGCATGTGGTAAATTGGTGTTAGATTGATGATAATCTAGCTACACTAAAGGTAAAGAATGATGATTAACATCCTAGAACCCTTTGATTTTGATTATGAGAAGTTAGGGTTCATATGGAGAAATTTGGGGGTGTTTGGATTATGATGATAGAATGTTGAATTAATGATGATTAAGTGTTTGTATGAAGTTAGACACTTGAACAAGCACCAAATTAACCTAATAATATTTATTGAATGAAAATTTGTGTTAAGGTAAGGATAATGAAACTCAAGTAGGTGAGTTTGGGGTGAAAGAGGGTGTTTGGATATGAGTATAACTCAAATGGGTCAGTTTGGGTTGGATATGGGAAATTGGGTTGTAAACCCAATTATAATGTGATTTTAATGTATGGTTAGATTACTAAACTAGGTGTATATGTTTAGGTAATCAAATTGCAAAACTTGAAGGTGGTGCGGGATCTTCTAACCCGAAAGGTAAGTGCTCTTGCACTTACTTAGTAATTGATGATAAATAGTGTTCTATGCAATGTTGTATGCATAATGTGTTAAGTTACATAATGTGTTATGTGGTATGAATGTGCATAGAGGTGTATGAGTAAGTGAATGAATGTAGTTATGGTCTAAGTACCATAATGGATATGTGGATATGGAGTTATGGTCTAAGTACCGTAATGGATATGTGGATATGAAGTTATGATCTACGAATCATAACGGAAATGAGGTTATGGCCTTCATGCCATAATGGAAATGAAAATGTGTTGATTATGTATGATAAATGAAAAGAATGAAATTTGTAGGTGAAATGCAAGTGATATATAGCCTAATGACACATTTGGGTGGAAACGGGTCAAATGGGTGAATGGATGAAAACAAGTAGTATTTACTTGTTTTGATATGTTTTATCATCATTACTAATAGTGTAATATGTGGTGTTATATAGGAAAAGCTCCGGGATAGTCAAGGTCAAGTTTATGGCAAACGTTGGATTCTTGTATGCACTTTTGGTGATTTCGGGTGTAATTAGATGTCCACCTAATGGATGTAATTGGATTACTTGAAAAGGGTAGTTTGATGTTAAAATTGTGGTATGAATGTTTTTTGTCAAAACCCAAGTGTTGGGAAATTCTTAGTGTCATGAAGGATTGAAAAATGTTGGAAAATGGTTAAGTATTGAAATCTGAAGGTCTGGAAACTTTTTAGAAAAAAGGACTCTTCGCGCCATGCGAAAAGCTGGAGACTGCGAAGACCTGGTTCCTCGGACCTGCACTTTTTGGACTCCCTCGCGCCACGCGAAGGGAGGGAGCTGGTTCTTCGCGACACGCGAAGATGAAAAAAAAAATTCTTGGGACGAATGCTTTCGCGTGTCTAATTGTTTATATTAGCTGGTGTTTTAAAAGTAGTGTGTTACATCTTGGTATCAGAGCAATGGTTTGAGGGATTTGGTGTGTGAGGCACCAAACTCAAACCGGATGCTCATGATATGGGGGAATGGTACGAGAATCCATAATGGACTTGTCTAAGACTCGGAGCTTGCGGAAATGAAAGGTTAGTAATGATTTGATAAAGTGGATGTATATACATGGTGTATATGTATATGTATGATTGAATGAGAAAGTGTTATTGTGCCGAAACTTGTTTTGTGAATTGTTATATGAATATGATAATTGCACTTAGGCATAACGTATTATTAAACATGTTTGGCCAATATGATTAATAAGACGAGATGTGCAAGGATCTTTATGATAATGAACATTTGCAAGGATTAGATGAAGGTGATTATATATGTATGTATGAATATAGGTAGCTATATATATATACTTAATACATAAGAGTGTAAGTGTGATGGATACTTTAGGTATTGAAAGTGTAAGGAGGTTAAGGTGTTTTTGTTCTAATTCTCAGCTAAGAGATGGCAGACGATGCGAATAGGGAACCGTTGGATCCAAGAATCCAAGAAACGATAAAGGAAGAAGTGGCCAAGGCATTTGAGCAAGCCACATCTTTGTTGATGGAAGAAATGAGAGGGGCTATTAAGCTTACTCTCAAGGAAGTATCGAAAGAGAAAGAGAAGGAACCGCAAGGTTGTACTCTTAAGGAGTTCATGGTAATTAAGCCAAAGGAATATAACGGGCAAGTGGACCCGATCCTTAGCCACAGGTGGGTGGTGGATATGGAATCCAACTTTGAAACAACAAAGTGTAAACCCGAAGATAGGGTGATGTTTAGTGTGCCTCTATTGGCGGGAAGGGCAAATGAATGGTTATTGAATCTTCGAAAGGAGAGGGGTGATTTGGGTGTGACCTCCATGACTTGAGAGGAGTTTAAGGCGGCTTTTCTGAAATACCACTGCCCACAAGCCGCAGTTGATTGGATGACTGAGGAGTTTCTCCTCGTGAGGCAAACGACTGAGATGATTGATAAGTTGGCATGGACCTTCTTTGATCGCGCCAAGTTCTGTCCGGGCGTGTTGTCGACTGAGAAGGCGAAGATTGACAGATTCTATGCTATATTGACGGTGGAGTTCAGAGATAGCATATCTCCTTCCTCTTTTACAACACTTGTGGACTTGATAAATAGGTGTCGGGAAAGAGAGGTGGAGTTGAGGAGGCAAGAGGCTAGAGGTGAAAAGAGAAAGCGTGAAATTGTGGATCAAGTTGTGAATAAGATAAAGGGCGGGAGCCCTAGTAAGAAGCCTTTTAGCAAGTTCTCGCCTCGAGTTGGGGAATGTAGGAAGGGAACGTCGAGTTGTTATAAATGTGGGAAGCCGAGGCATATGGCTAATCAATGTCCAAGCCAAATTCGTATATGCTATAATTGTTACAAGCCCGGGCACAATAGGGTGGATTGCCTCGAGCTGAAGCAAAGTGGAAGTGAAAAGAAGTTTG
Source organism: Smallanthus sonchifolius (assembly GCA_023525975.1). NCBI lineage: Eukaryota > Viridiplantae > Streptophyta > Magnoliopsida > Asterales > Asteraceae > Smallanthus > Smallanthus sonchifolius. Next base: position 425,710 of record CM042025.1, read on the forward strand.
AAATACCAAAGCCTAAGGGTAGAGCTTTCCACATCTCGGCGGAAAAGGCAAAGACGAACTCGAAAGTGGTGTCAGGTACATTCAAGATTAACTCTTTACCTACACTAGTTCTTTTTTATTCGAGTGCTAGTCGTTCGTTTGTGTCTTTGAAATTTGTTAAGAATTCTTCGTTCCTAAGTAGCAAGTTAGATGAACCCCTAGAAATCGAGGCGGCAAATGATAAGAGTTTCCTAGTGTTTGATATTTATAGAAATTGCAAGTTAAGGGCGGGGGGTGAAACGTTCCTTATTGATTTAATTCATATGACCATGGGGGATTTTGATGTTTGTGGGGATGGATTGGTTGTCAAAGAACTAGGCGAATATTCTATGTGGACCTAAGGTGATACAACTCGATTCCCCGTCGGGTGGGTCCATTTACATAGAAGGTGAAAAGAAAGGTAAGGTAAGATTGCGTTCGTATGTGAAGGCAACAAAGTACATGGCGCTTGAGTGCAAGGCGTACATGGCTTGTGTTGCGATTGTGATTGAGAAAGTGAAAGATATTCGCGATGTTTCGGTTGTGAACCAGTTTGAAGATGTGTTTCCAGATGAGTTACCGGGGGTGCCACCAGAGAAGGAAGTAGAGTTTGGGATTGACTTGATACCGGGTGCTAAGCCGGTAGCCAAAGCACCTTATAGGTTGGCACCGCCGGAAATGAAAGAGCTAATGGAGCAATTACAGGAGTTACTTGATAAAGGTTTCATACGCCCAAGTGTCTCGCCTTGGGGTGCACCCTTCCTCTTCGTTAAAAAGAAGTATGGAAGCATGAGGATGTGTATGGATTATCGGGAGTTAAACAAGTTGACGGTAAAGAATAGGTACCCATTACCTCGGATTGACGACCTTTTTGACCAATTTCAAGGGGCGTCATGGTTCTCTAAAATTGATTTGAAGTACGGGTATCGTCAGTTGAAAGTGAAAGAAGACGACATTCCTAAGATGGCTTTCCGCACTTGTTATGGTCACTATGAGTTTATGGTTATGCCTTTTGGTTTAACCAACGCACCCGCGGTTTTCATGGATGATGATCTCCTCATCTATTCGCATAGTGAAAGTGATCATGCCTTTCATCTTCGTGAAATTCTTGAAGTGTTACAACGGGAGAAGCTTTATGCTAAATTCTCTAAGTGCGCATTCTGGTTGCGCGAGATCCAGTTCTTGGGTCATGTGATTATTAAGAAAGGGATTACAGTCGACCCATCCAAGATAGTGGCGGTTAAAGATTGGTCAACGCCGAAAACGCCTTCGGAGATTAGGAGTTTCTTGGGGTTGGCGGGTTATTATCGGCGGTTTATTGAAAACTTCTCTCGGATTGCTTTGCCGATGACGAAGTTGACTCGTAAAGAGACTAAATTTGTATGGGGTTCCGAGCAAGAATCTGCCTTTCAACTCTTGAAAGAAAAGTTGACTAAGGCGCCTGTTTTATCCTTGTCGGACGGGATTGAAGATTTTGTGGTGTATTATGATGCCTCGCATTCAGGGTTGGGTTGTGTTTTGATGCAAAGGGGGAAAGTAATTGCCTATGCATCTAGGCAATTGAAGACTCACGAGGTGAATTACCCTACCCATGATTTAGAACTTGCGACCGTGGTTTTTGCGCTCAAGATTTGGAGGCGTTATTTATATGGGGATAAGTGTACGATCTACACGGACCACAAAAGTCTGAAGTATTTCTTTGACCAAAACGACCTCAACATGAGGCAAAGGCGTTGGCTTAAATTAGTCAAGGACTATGACTGTGAGATATTCTATCATCCGGGTAAAGCTAATGTAGTAGCGGATGCGCTGAGTCGGAAGACGAGTCATACACCTTTCAAGGTGAAGTCATTTAAGATGACAATTTCATCATCTCTTATTGATGAAATCCGGGAGGCTCAAGTGTTAGCACTTGGTAGTAATTTGAAGAAAGAACTGATGGTTGCTTATGTTGACAAGCTTGGGAAAAATAGTTCGGGTTTAAAGACATGCTTTGATAGAATTTGGATTCCTGGATTGTTAAGTGTTTTGACAACTATTTTAAACGAGGCGCATAAATCCAAGTATTCTATCCATCCGAGGGCCACACAGATGTTTTATGATTTGAGGTGTCATTTTTGGTGGCCGGGTATGAGGCGTGATATTGTTAAGTATGTGGAGAGATGTCTTACATGCTTAAGAGTAAAGGCGGAGCACCAAAAGCCGTATGGAAAGCTACAACCGCTTGAAATACCGCTTTGTAAATGGAAGAATTAACTACCAAAGACTCGAAAAGGCTATGATGCGATATGGGTAGTAGTGGATCGGTTGACAAAGAGTGCACATTTCCTTCCTATTAAGGAATCTTATTCTTCAGATAGATTGGCGGAAATGTATGTGAAGGAAATTGTGTCACGTCATGGTGTGTCGGTGTCGATTATATGAGATCGTGATACGAGATTTACTTCTCGTTTTTGGAAGAAATTCCATGAGCATATGGGGACTAGATTGAATCTTAGCACCGCTTATCATCCACAAACGGATGGTCAAAGCGAGCGAACGATTCAAACGCTCGAGGATATGTTGCGAGTGTGTGCATTGGATTTTGGGGGAAATTGGGACGACCATTTACAGTTGGCGGAATTTTCTTACAACAATATCTACCATTCTAGTATTGGTATGCCACCTTTTGAGGCATTGTATGGGAGGAAATGTCGAACACCCGTGTGTTGTGGTGAAATTGGTCAACGAGAACTTGGTAGTAAAGAGTTGGTCAAGGAAACTAATAGTAGTATTGACCAAATAAAGGCTCGCTTGAAGGCGGCTCAAGATCGCCAAAAGTCTTAGGCGGATAATAGAAAGCGGGCGATCGAGTTTCAAGTGGGGGAATTTGTGCTCTTGAAAGTCTCTCCTTGGAAAGGGGTGATACGGTTTAGGAAACGGGGGACGTTAAGTCCACATTTCATTGGACCGTTTAAGGTGATAGCAAGGGTGGGTGTGGTGGCTTATCGTTTGCAGCTACCAGAGGGACTAAGTAGACTTCATAACACGTTTCATGTGTCTCATTTGCGAAAATGTCTAGCGGATGAGTCTACTTTTGTTCCATTGGATGATATTAGATTGATGAAAAGTTGAATTATATTGAAAAACCGGTGGCAATCTTGGATAGAAAGGCGATACGTTTACGCAATAAAGATATTAGCCAAGTTTTGGTGAGGTGGAAACATAAGAAGGAGGCGGAAATGACTTGGGAAACCGAGGAGTAAATGCTCTAATATTATCCGAACCTTTTTATGTGAAGTCTGATTTCGGGGACGAAACCCAAATAAGGGGAGGTGATTTGTAACGAACCAAAATCCGGGTTTCGTTATAAATAAATAAATATTCAAATAAATATTATGGTGAAAATAATATTATTTAGAAATAAGTGGAAACAAGTGGTGTAATATCCGAAATTTCCGGCCAATCTAAAACCCTTGCACTTGTCCCTATATTATAAAAAAACATATATATATATATATATGCATATATAGATTCTTGAAAACTTTATGAATTTATAAATAATATAAATTCATTCTAGCCACTTAGATTATAACAAATCCTGTAAATTATGTTATAAAATCTATAAAAATCATTTAGATTTTATTTAATATTTGATTAGTTTAGAAGGAAACTCATTTAATTCATTTTTTTATGAAATCGAGGGACTAAAACCGAGGTTTGGTCATGAAATAATGAAACTCTGAAACTTCAGGGACTAGAGTTGTAATCAACCCAACTCCCAGCAACCAACTCGTCCCAGGTTCGAATCCCCTTAGCCCCGGTTCCACCTTCGATTTATTCAAAAACGCGCAATCGACCGATTTAATTGCTTCTTGAGTTTCGGTTCAGGCGTGCGACCGAAGCCCGGTGTGTGTCGACACTCGATTCCAACGTTAATGCGGCGTGGGTTCGAATTTAAGTCCAACATTAAATCCCAAAATCTTCCCACCTAATCAACCATTAAATGTCGAAATTGGGTATAAATACCCGTTGCCATAGCTCAACGACAACACACCTAAACTATCTAAGCCTTCAACTTCATCATATCGCTCCGGCATTACCGATTAACAAGCCGCGGCAGCCGACCTTGATACCGAACTGGTTCTCCCTCATTTCGACGCTAAATCAGGTAATTCGAATACCCATCTTCATCGGCTTCGCGCTATAAGCATTTGCCCTCTGTCAATTTACGATGACAGAGGGATTCCAATTCGAATTTAAGGATGCTTGATTCTAGGGTTCATCCGGTAATTGGGGGCGAAATGGGATCTTGGTTATCAATTTATTGATCCTTGTTTTAACTTAACGAACCCATAGTCGGGATGGTTAAGTGTGTGTGTTTGCAAGCCGGGCGACCCGGGTTCGATCCGGGCAGCCCTGTTTTGATGCAATATATTTTTTTTATGCTTATTAAATCAGATTTAATTTTTCTAAAAATTTTTATAAATACTGTTAAACCTTTATAAACTTAAAAACGATTTTTAATCCTACTTTTATCTTCTGAAACTATTTTTAACTAATTAAACTTAGTTAAAGATTATACTATAACAAAAAAAATTAGATTTATTAATCCTTATTAATAGTTTTTAATCCTTAAAAACTATAAAAATAATTCTAAATTTTATAAAACGTATACTTTCATTATTTTATAAAAGAAATCAGAAACTTTAAATAGACTAAATAATGAAGTTATTTAAAAAAAAACATTAATTTATGTATTCATTCTTAAATCTAAACTTTTATAATCAGAAAAGTTTATAAATTTATTTAACTAGAAACTAATGGATTTATAAATTTGTACACTCTACAAAATTATATAAACCTATTTGGTTATATAAACAAGAGAAATAAATATATTTTATTTGTTTCCTATATAATTATAAACTTATAAACTTTATAAAAAAACTAAATGAACACTTAAACATCCATGAAATTGTGAACTTTATTTAAATACCATAAGAAACTTCATTTAAAACATTTATAGAAACTTATAGTTTGTTCCCACATTTGAAACATTTATAAAATTACAATTAAAACATAAACTTTATAATAAATTCTATTTTTATAAACTTATAGGTACTTGATATTCATTTAAACTTATAAACATTATTCATTTACAAGTTAATATGTAAAATAAATGTTTAATAGTTGAAACTTTAATAAAAACCTAAACGATTTATATTACTTATTCTTATAGATAATTATTCATCCTTAATAATTATATACTCTTTAAATAATTACTATTAACCCTTAATCACTGTTTAGTCTTTAAATACTTTGTATTTAATAATTATTTTACTTTTGAAATAATTATTATTTATCTTTAATCCTTATCTTAAATAATTATTTTAAACAATAATTATTTTAAACTATTAACTTATTAAACTTTGAAACCCAAGCCTAGTATGACTCATTCAAAACCTTATTTAAACTTTATAAACACAATCACTTCCGCCTTCCATTTGGAACCCTAGTCGATCTTGAAATCCTAGATCCTTACCATAGACTTATAAGATCATACTTAAATCTTTAAACTTGCATACTTAGGCTTATCATGAGGATATTCTCCCTCCAAGTCTTGCAAATACTTATCCGTGTCGGATACTATTCATCATCCATGTGAGTATACTTAGCCCCTTTTTCCTTTCTATGCTTTTGGGGTGAAACATGTTCAAATTCTTAAACTTATACAATTCTTGTACAACTATGACTACGTGTTTATTCTTATATTAAACTTGAGACTTGTATGCTTAGATTAAACTTAAAACTAGCACATTCATTAGCTTTGATCAAGCCGATAGTAACAATGATAGATCTATTGTATTTGACCAATCCACCTTGATTGATTGACCCCTTCGGGGGGAGCCCTTGGTGTTTGTTACTAAACTAAACTTTAAACTTGAGACTTATAAGGGTAACCTGCGGGTTATGCCTAAACTTGGTTGGAGGTTTGAAGTGCACAATGTTTAAGATACTTGTTCTCATACTTACATTATAGAATGCATATATCATAGTGAATTGTAAATTCTTCTCAAATACTTGTTAAACTGTGTCAAAACCTTTGTATCTCACCAACTATTTTGTAGTTGACTGATTCTTTCACATGTTTCAGGTTCTACAACATGAGACTTTATCGTGGTCACATAGGATGCTTGGACCTAGAATGCTTAATCAAATTAGACTTGTATTCTTGCTATGTATTTGATGTATTCTTTGTATTGAACCTTTGAATCTATTTATTAATGAAATATTGAAACTTTAATAGTCAACCTTGTGCTAATGAACAACCGCGTCCACCCCGACGTATAATCCGCCGTCGGTTGGGGTGTGACAGATTGGTATCAGAGCCTTGGTTATAGGGAATTAGGTTATTAGACACATGACCTAGACTATAACTTAGGAGACCCAAACAGTTGTTATCTCATGTCCTTTACTAGGAATTCTCTCCTCATTCTATTCTTAAATCTTATACGTGAACGCTTGGAGATTTTACGATTCTACTTACCTACGTGCTACAAGAGGCTACTACATCGAGGACACGTTCTTAGGCTTCAATCCTAATCCTCCACTAAACTCTCGTCAAAAGTATTTAAGTTCTAGACAATGTATGAAAACTTGTGCTGACCGGAAGGGTGGATACCTGTATTCTGGGAAATTCTGTCAAGGAAAGTATTTCGTATAAATCCAAATCAACCGTTGGACCCGTATGCTTTCTTGGGAATTCTTGGGATGAGTATCCACTTATAGGAATGCATGACTTCTCTAAACATTAATGAGCTTAGATCTCTCTTGATATGTCGAAGTACTTACTTAGTGATATGCACTAAAAGAGTACCATCTCAAATACTATACACTTCATAAATTCATGATTCAAAAACTTTCCTCTATAGCCTTTATTCTATGATTCTTAAGTCCCGTCTTGTCACATGACAGCATGCTTACTCGTCATGACCTGAAGGAGTTACCTTCAAGGAGAAATTCTTACAAGATTATACTTAAAAACTACATACATAAACTTATATTTATAGATACTACCCAATAAACTTCGTGATCGTTGTAATACAACCCTTAAAACTATGTATTACTCTACAAATTCTCCTATAAACTTGGCACATAAGGGGAAACCCTTGTGTCTCATTTCATTTTTCGTCACTCAAGTAAACTTCATTTTATGACTAACTCAAAACTTTGTTACACTTTTAAATCTCAAAACCTTCATACGTCCTTAAAACCTATGCATCACCGTTCCTGTAAACAAAACTTAACGTCTTTTAAAATCTAAAGTACATTAACAAAGAAATTTATAACCTAAGTAATTTCCTTGTAGAGGAAGAAGCCTACTATAGAGCAAACAAGCTCAACGTTTAAAGACTCTAAGCCCACAATGAACCTTGACATAGTACCATAAACCCAAAACATCGGTGACAACAACTGAGAGAAGTTGTAGGCCCATGAGGAAGTTTTGGCTAGGGAAATAGGGTACTTAAGTGAATCCTTGTGACCACCCCTTTCTTCCGGGAATTTTCCTCGTTAGCCCATCAACTTCCAATTAAAACTATTTTTGAAAATATTAATGTGATAACTCAATATTATGTATAAAAACTTTTGAATATATTTAACCAACTTACTTACAACCTTTCTTTCTACTCTCCCTCTTGCTAGGTAATGGACTCCCACTCACACTCTTCACCAGTGTATCGTCCAGGAGGAGAGTCCGACCGTGAAGAGAGCAGCGAGTCGCCGGTGTACCAGCCAAGTCCCTACCCTAATGCTAGGGCAAGAGCTGAGCTCAACACCAATTGGATCAGAAACCCTAGGACATCACCACCGAGAAATCCTTATCAACCACCTCATCTTCACCACCAGTTCTCATCACCACCAAGGGACCCATACCTAGCACCTACCCCTACCCTAAGGGCTAGGCATGCCAGGACACCTGTCGTGGCAATGGGAATCCCGTTGCCTAACGTTCCTAGGTTCGTGGAAACCGCGGAATTTATGAGGCGGGAGATGGAGCATAGGGCTCGACCCGACTTATTGACTCAAAGGATCGACGACCGGGCCAATCAGATATGGACCCAGGAAGACAAGATCACAACCTTGGAGGTAGACAAAGAAATCCTCGAGCACCGCACCGAGACCACTAGGGCAGAGGCTAGGTTTGCCGTCCGGGTAACCCTAGTAGTTCTTGTGGTAGTACTTGTCTGCTTTTTGGTGGAAAGTTACCTAAGGCGTGCATGAAACCCCTATTTTCCTTAATTTTAATTTTCCGTTTAATGACGAATGTCTTATGTAAGGGCTAGAAGTCCCAGTTTTGAAACGTTTAATGAAAGTTATTTTGAAATTTCATCTTGTTATCACTTACTAGTTTGACTTTCCTCCTAGCACTACAAACTTAACACTTCTTACCCAAACACTTCCGTCAAGAGTAGCTCACGTTAGTAATTAACAACGTTGCATTAAACAATAAAAATCCTAAGTGACACATGTAACCGAAGAATAAATCTTAAACAAACCTTCTAATCCGTAAGCACTCTTTTTAAAAAACAACGCGACTTACGGACCACTGTCGTAATCAACTATGATCCTTACCCTTATATAGACTTCACACTTCTAAACCTGACCAACTTTTCGTTTGACGATCATACATACCTTTTCATAAGTCTTACTTATACTATTTATCAATGTCCAACTCGTCATTTTTAAACATCCTAATTACACTCTATATAAAAGAGAACTATACATGTTGTTATGAAACAAGATAAATCATTTGTAAACACACTGTCGTAAACCTTATCGAAACTTTTTCCCGTTACCCTATGCTTGGAGACTTTCCTCATTCAACTCTTGTCACGTAAAAGACTTACTATGAATCACAACGGGGACTAAAAGCTTAAATACACGTTGCTAAAACATTAAACTTCGTATACACCACTATAAAGTCGGAGACTTTTGAGTCATGTAAAACTTGTACAAATACTCAATCCCGTATTCTCAAAACTAAACATGATCAATAAAGGATCATGTAAAGCTTAATACTGAAACTTGAAACTCAACTGACTTATCCTATTTTCAAACTTATACTTGGATTCTTAGTCTTGAAAACTTTGTGTGCCCATCTTAACCAAACCCTATAAGACTTGATAAACGTACATTCCATATATATACGAGAAAACTTAACTCTTGATACTAGATACTAGCAGCTCTTTAGCAGAGTACATCCCCTGACTCCTATCTAAACCAAAAATCGGGATCCACAAATCTTCTGGACAACTCGAATCTTCTGCGAGAAAGTGTATAACGGTTAATCCTGTTCCAAACGTTGTCCCATACCTCTCTTAAAAACTAGAGTATTTAGATAACCACTTTATACTCAAAACGTAATCGTATGCTTCTATACACTGAAGCTAAACTAAGAGCCTTTAAGCTATTCTATGTTTGACGCATTCTTGTTCAAACACAATTTAAACTATCCTATGTTTGTCGTATTCTTGATCAAACACAATTCAAATTATTCTATGTTTGACGTATTCTTGTTCAAACACGATTCTATGTTTGACGTATTCTTGTTCAAACACGATTCTATGTTTGACGTATTCTTGTTCAAACATGATGAACGTATGAGACTTTAAACTACTCCATGTTTGACGTATTCTTGTTTAAACATGATGAACGTATGAGACTTTAAACTACTCCATGTTTGACGTATTCTTGTTCAAACATGATGAACGTATGAGACTTTAAACTACTCCATGTTTGACGTAATCTTGTTCAAACATGATGAACGTATGAGATTTTAAACTACTCCATGTTTGACGTATTCTTGTTCAAACATGATGGACGTATAAGACTTTTAAACTACTCAAGGTTTGATGTATTCTTGATCAAACACGAGGAAAGTGTAAAGACTTTAAACTACTCAATGATTGAGGTATTCTTATTCAATCACGAGGAAACTTTGAAACTCTAAATCTTGACACATTCTTCTTTCTTTACTCATTGAATGACGCTTCTCTCTGGGGGACTCGTTAATCAATGATCACTCTTACGTGGAAACTCTAGTCGTGAGTTAAACAAATTCTTGTACTCTTTCTTGATCCGCACACAAACGGAAGGACCTATGTAGACTATACGATGATTTAAATGCTTGCGGGTGCACACGTAAGTATGAAAATCAGCGTATGGGAAGACATAGTAAACTCTGTCGTGTGCTATGATCTAAGACTTATCGTAAAAGGTAGCCACAGAACTTAGGCACCAAAGAAATCCTTAGACGTAATAGTCTACAAACTCAATTTGTTAAACTATCATCGAATCCATCCTAAGTGATGCATCTCACTTGAAATCCTGAATGGAAATTCAGTAGATATTCTCTCGAACGCATTTCTGAAAACGAATCTTCCTATATTTCAATGAAACTATATGTTTCGAAGAGAAACTCTTGATAACCATATGCATTGAAAACTTAGAAACTCGAGCGTAATCTTATCCCTATCCTTACAACTCATAAAAAAAAAATCTAAACGTAACCCAGGGTTTACTTGGGAACGTAGAGCATCTTTCTCATTATCTTTGTGCGTATCATAGACTTAAATCCTGAACTAAACCCTCCTACTCTAATTTCGGGACGAAATTCCCTAAAGTAGTGAAGACTGTAATATCCGAAATTTCCGGCCTATCTAAAACCCTTGCACTTGTCCCTAAATTATAAAATATATATATATATATATATATATGCATATATAGATTCTTGAAAACTTTATGAATTTATAAATAATATAAATTTATTCTAGCCACTTAGATTATAACAAATCCTGTAAATTATGTTATAAAATCTATAAAAATCATTTAGATTTTATTTAATATTTGATTAGTTTAGAAGGAAACTCATTTAATTCATTTTTTTATGAAATCGAGGGACTAAAACTGTCGAGGCTTAAAACTTATTTTAACTAAAACCGAGGTTTGGTCATGAAATAATGAAACTCTGAAACTTCAGGGACTAGAGTTGTAATCAACCCAACTCCCAGCAACCAACTCGTCCCAGGTTCGAATCCCCTCAGCCCCGGTTCCACATTCGATTTATTCAAAAACGCGCAATCGACCGAATTAATTGCTTCTTGAGTTTCGATTCAGGCGTGCGACCGAAGCCCGGTGTGTGTCGACACTCGATTCCAACGTTAATGCGGCGTGGGTTCGAATTTAAGTCCAACATTAAATCCCGAAATCTTCCCACCTAATCAACCATTAAATGTCGAAATTGGGTATAAATACCCGTTGCCACAGCTCAACGACAACACACCTAAACTATCTAAGCCTTCAACTTCATCATATCGCTCCAGCATTACCGATTAACAAGCCGCGGCAGCCGACCTTGATACCGAACTGGTTCTCCCTCATTTCGACGCTAAATCAGGTAATTCGAATACCCATCTTCATCGGCTTCGCGCTATAAGCATTTGCCCTCTGTCAATTTACGATGACAGAGGGATTCCAATTCGAATTTAAGGATGCTTGATTCTAGGGTTCATCCGGTAATTGGGGGCGAAATGGGATCTTGGTTATCAATTTATTGATCCTTGTTTTAACTTAACGAACCCATAGTCGGGATGGTTAAGTGTGTGTGTTTGCAAGCCGGGCGACCCGGGTTCGATCCGGGCAGCCCCGTTTTGATGCAATATATTTTTTTTATGCTTATTAAATCAGATTTAATTTTTCTAAAATTTTTTATAAATACTGTTAAACCTTTATAAACTTAAAAACGATTTTTAATCCTACTTTTATCTTCTGAAACTATTTTTAACTAATTAAACTTAGTTAAAGATTATAGTATAACAAAAAAAATTAGATTTATTAATCCTTATTAATAGTTTTTAATCCTTAAAAACTATAAAAATAATTCTAAATTTTATAAAACGTATACTTTCATTATTTTATAAAAGAAATCAGAAACTTTAAATAGACTAAATAATGAAGTTATTTAAAAAAAACATTAATTTATGTATTCATTCTTAAATCTAAACTTTTATAATCAGAAAAGTTTATAAATTTATTTAACTAGAAACTAATGGATTTATAAATTTGTACACTCTACAAAATTATATAAACCTGTTTGGTTATATAAACAAGAGAAATAAATATATTTTATTTGTTTCCTATATAATTATAAACTTATAAACTTTATAAAAAAACTAAATGAACACTTAAACATCCATGAAATTGTAAACTTTATTTAAATACCATAAGAAACTTCATTTAAAACATTTATAGAAACTTATAGTTTGTTCCCACATTTGAAACATTTATAAACTTACAATTAAAACATAAACTTTATAATAAATTCTATTTTTATAAACTTATAGGTACTTGATATTCATTTAAACTTATAAACATTATTCATTTACAAGTTAATGTGTAAAATAAATGTTTAATAGTTGAAACTTTAATAAAAACCTAAACGATTTATATTACTTATTCTTATAGATAATTATTCATCCTTAATAATTATATACTCTTTAAATAATTACTATTAACCCTTAATCACTGTTTAGTCTTTAAATATTTTGTATTTAATAATTATTTTATTTTTGAAATAATTATTATTTATCTTTAATCCTTATCTTAAATAATTATTTTAAACAATAATTATTTTAAACTATTAACTTATTAAACTTTGAAACCCAAGCCTAGTATGACTCATTCAAAACCTTATTAAAACTTGATTTAAACTTTATAAACACAATCACTTCCGCCTTCCATTTGGAACCCTAGTCGATCTTGAAATCCTAGATCCTTACCATAGACTTATAAGATCATACTTAAATCTTTAAACTTGCATACTTAGGCTTATCATGAGGATATTCTCCCTCCAAGTCTTGCAAATACTTATCCGTGTCGGATACTATTCATCATCCATGTGAGTATACTTAGCCCCTTTTTCCTTTCTATGCTTTTGGGGTGAAACATGTTCAAATTCTTAAACTTATACAATTCTTGTACAACTATGACTACGTGTTTATTCTTATATTAAACTTGAGACTTGTATGCTTAGATTAAACTTAAAACTAGCACATTCATTAGCTTTGATCAAGCCGATAGTAACAATGATAGATCTATTGTATTTGACCAATCCACCTTGATTGATTGACCCCTTCGGGAGGAGCCCTTGGTGTTTGTTACAAAACTAAACTTTAAACTTGAGACTTATAAGGGTAACCTGCGGGTTATGCCTAAACTTGGTTGGAGGTTTGAAGTGCACAATGTTTAAGATACTTGTTCTCATACTTACATTATAGAATGCATATATCATAGTGAATTGTAAATTCTTCTCAAATACTTGTTAAACTGTGTCAAAACCTTTGTATCTCACCAACTATTTTGTAGTTGACTGATTCTTTCACATGTTTCAGGTTCTACAACATGAGACTTTATCGTGGTCACATAGGATGCTTGGACCTAGAACGCTTAATCAAATTAGACTTGTATTCTTGCTATGTATTTTATGTATTCTTTATATTTAACCTTTGAATCTATTTATTAATGAAATATTGAAACTTTAATAGTCAACCTTGTGCTATTGAACAACCGCGTCCGCCCCGACGTATAATCCGCCGTCGGTTGGGGTTTGACAAGTGGATTTCAAGTAAGTAATGGGGTTATACTAGTTTTTAACTAATTATAGAATGAAAGTGGATGAAATGGAAGATGAGGGGCTAAACTTATAAATATGGCAAATCTGCCATATTTGACTTGGTGAAGTCAAAATTGGGTCATTTGTGTGTGTGTTGGTCGATGTTTGCAAGAGAGAAAAAGGAGAAAAGAGGAGTTGGAGCTAAGTCATGCTTTTGAGTTTGAATTCGTTAAGGTTTTGGCTGACACAACACCTTCCTAACATCAAGTAAGTGTTAATCATCCTTTTGATTCCACCATTGATGTGTTCTTGGTGGGTTTTGGGTAAAATCTAGAAATTTGAATGCATGTGGTAAATTGGTATTAGATTGATGATAATCTAGCTAAACTAAAGGTAAAGAATGATGATTAACATCCTAGAACCCTTTGATTTTGATTATGAGAAGTTAGGGTTCATATGGAGAAATTTGGGGGTGTTGAACAAGCACCAAATTAACCTAATAATATTTATTGAATGAAAATTTGTGTTAAGGTAAGGATAATGAAACTCAAGTAGGTGAGTTTGGGGTGAAAGAGGGTGTTTGGATATGAGTATAACTCAAACGGGTCAGTTTGGGTTGGAAATGGGAAATTGGGTTGTAAACCCAATTATAATGTGATTTTGATGTATGGTTAGATTACTAAACTAGGTGTATATGTTTAGGTAATCAAATTTCAAAACTTAAAGGTGGTGCGAGATCTTCTAACCCGAAAGGTAAGTGCTCTTGCACTTACTTAGTAATTGATGATAAATAGTGTTATATGCAATGTTGTATGCATAATGTGTTAAGTTGTATAATGTGTTATGTGGTATGAATGTGCATAGAGGTGTATGAGTAAGTGAATGAATGTAATTATAGTTTAAATACTATAATGGATGTGTGGATATGGAGTTATGGTCTAAGTATCATAATGGATATGTGGATATGAAGTTATGATCTAAGAATCATAATGGAAATGAGGTTATGGCTTTCGTGCCATAATGTAAATGGAAATGTGTTGATTATGTATTATAAATGAAAAGAATGAAATTTGTAGGTGAAATGCAAGTGATATGTAGCTTTAGGACACATTTGGGTGGAAACGGGTTTAATGGGTGAATGGATGAAAACAAGTAGTATTTACTTGTTTGATATGTTTTATCTTCATTACTAATAGTGTAATATATGGTTGGGACAAATGCTTCCGCGTGTCTAATTGTTTATATTAGCTGGTGTTTTAAAAGTAGTGTGTTACAACTGACTTGGGAAGAGCAGGTTAAACGGTATTTGTTAGACTTGTACCTCTCTGAGGATATGGTCAGTGATAAGAGTTCTTGGAGACATTAGATAAAGGTTAGAGATTTTTAGGAGAACGTAAAGATTTGGTCTTAGCACGGGCTTCATATCCTGGCTTGCACTTCACTCAAGTTACCTTTCGTTATAGGCGTTGGTGTGAGATACTTAATCTTAGATGTACCTTGAGTCTTAGGTATGCCGTGAGTCTCGCATTTTAATCTTAGGTATACCTTTAGTTTTAGGTGCGTCCTTAGCTTTTAGGTGTGCCTTTAGTCTTAGGTGTATCTTGGTCATATGCGTGGTTTTAGTCTATAAGCGACTTTAGAACTAGGTATATTTTATGCATTTCTATTGTTTTATCTTTGGTTTCCAATAAAATCTGTTTTGTTACTATGTCATGATATTTTCTCGTATGTTTCTTGTACCTTTTGCTCCTAAAAGAAAGAAAAAAGTAAATAAGGGTCTTTTCGAGCTAAGGATCTATTTGGGAGTAGCATCTTTATTCTTTCCCTAGACACCATGAACCAGGGCTGCCACCATCACCACCATGGCTGCCACCACTGTCGCTGTCTTCCTCGCCGACCACACAACTCACTACTGCTGCCGGAGTTATGGCACCAGCTCGCACACTTATCACCGTTGTTGTTAGGTACCAGAATCCTGTCTCCATTGTTGCATTCAATCCCGTCGTAGCTTCAGACTACCATGAACCACTACCACCTTCCATTACCTGAGACGAATCGTCACCACAACTGTCGGCTCATGTCCAGCCTTGCGTGATTCCGACCCGATCAGACCTTCCTCGTGGTCATCCCGGCCCTGCGATGCTATCTTTTGTGAACACCGAATGAGAGGTCGAAGAGGAGAGGACGATTTTTAGGGTTTAATGGATGGTAAGGGTGCTTGGTTTCGAGTTGCAGGCGCAAAAAGGAAAAAGGAGGAGTGAATCACGCAAATCTAAATCACCACCGCAAACCTAAATCACCCCCTGTTTACGTATCTCACCGACCACGCAAATCTAAATCACCACCGCCACAAAACCTACACAAACTGTATCTGGTATCAAACGAAGTCGCTGGTGTTAGGTGAAGGGATCTGGTATCAAACGAAGTGACCACACACAAGCCACCGAATCTATTAATGAAAAACAAAGCCACCGTCTACCGCCTTCGTTTTTCCGGCGGGTACAACACCAGTTTTTCCGGCGGTACAACACCAGCACCTGAGTCGCCAGACCAATCAAATCACTGCCACAACCTAAATCGATCTATCTCCATGTCCCAAAATACGTCTCTCACTCGATTTTATTGTCTATTACACGGATGAGGGAGATGACGCCGGAAAAACGATGGTAAAGGGTGAAGAATGTTGGATCTGGTTCAGTGGTTTGGTTTTCGAATCGATTGCCGGATATACCCTCTGCCATATCTGAGTTCCCGACCGGGCCAGATTGAGATGGGTGGCGATGAACAATGAAGGGATTGGAGTTGAAGATTAGGGCGATAATCTGTTAGATGGCGGTTGAGGATGGAGATCAGAGTTGGTGGTTGAGGATGGCGATCGAAGTTGGGTGTACCGGTGAGGATGATGCCAGAATCAGCGATGAAAGAGGGAGGGGCTAGGGTTGGTGGTGTGCCGGTGAGGATGACTCCTCAGTTCTCATGATGATGATGGTGGTGGTGGTGGTGTAAATTTATGTTTCATTTTTTATTTTGTATTTTTAAGTTAAGAGTATTTTGGTCATTTAAAAAAAATTTAACTGAAAAGTTAACCTCCATCCACTTTATGGACCGTTAGTGTAACAAAATCAAACTATGTTAGACTAAATCCGTAATTTTTCAATCCTAGGAACAAAAACCATAATTTGACCAAACCACGATATGTGTAATTAATTCTAAAATTTGTGATCATCTCACCTATCCCATACCCTAACGTTTGTTTATCCGACTAATTTTTATGTAAAAGTTGGAGTGAAAATGAAAATACTGTAATATATATATATGAACTGTGGGAAATCCGCACCAAAACAAAGAGAAAACTCTCAATTGCCATTCGCATGATCTTCTGCTGTTTCTCTCTCTCTTAACAACTTCCAATTAAAGGTAATTTAATCGCATTTTCTTTTAATCCTGATTGATTTCATAACACATTCCCCCTTTCTCTCCTTTCAATCATCGAATCGATTTGGTGTTCCATGATCGTTTCTCACTCTTGTTTCGTTCTGTGAATGCAATTTTGTAGAATATATGGGTAGGCTGTTTGTTGTAACTCTGGAAGGGAGCATCTACAGTTGTAAGCATTGCAAAACTCATTTAGGCCTCTCTGATGATATCATCTCTAAGGTACATACACAATTCAAATGTAATTTATCCCTAATCGATTAATAATATGTGATATGATCGAACAAGATGGTTATGAGAACGTGTTTGTGCCTTCTGTAGTTTTTAGGGTTAGTAATTTTTCTTTAATTGAATAGAACTTACTGCATCAAGATGTTAAGGTTTTATCTTAGAAGGTTGCTTCTCAAAGGATACATATGTTATAAGTAGGTTATTACTTATTATTAGTGTATTTTCATTAGGCAATAACATCAGTTAATTATATCATCTTTTTCTACAACAAGAATGGACAATTGAAGAAAATGTGGGTTTGGATTGTCAGGGATGTAGGCTTTGTTCGGCCAAGGGGAGGGCAGCCGGCCCTAGCCCTAGCCCCTAAATTAACGTTTCTTGTTCCCAAAGTTCGTAACCCTAACCTAGTAACTATAAATAGATGGTAGGGCCTTTGTAATTCCTAGAGCACATAATAATAAAATACCCGATAGTTACAGCTTGTGGACGTAGGTCACACCGACCAAACCAAGTAAAATACTTGTGTTTCGTTTTCTTTTCTGATTGTGTGTGCTGAAGAAATTGGTACCAGATCGAAGATACAAAAACACTATAATGTATGGAAATCCCTTCTCCAATTAATTGATAGAAAACTTCTGGTTACAATGAAAGAAAAACTATCCTTATTTATAGTTTGATTAACCTTGCCCATCAAGTTAACCAACTCCTACAATCTAGGCTAACTTATCTCCTTCTAAGTTAATTCCAAATCAACCGACCTGATCCCTTTAGGAAGTTGAATACATACTCAATAAAACAAATAATTAAAACAACTATGACTTAATAGCTATTTGACCCCTGAACTATTAAGTTTTGTCAAGATTGGTCCAACAATCACCCCCCCAATCTTGACCTCAAGTAAGTTAAACCTTGTAATATGATTGTATTAGATTGTTATTGTGTGATTAGGGTTTACATAAGTAGGTGTTTATATAGAACACCATATTACAAGTCTAGTCCCTATACTATATCACTTAGTCTAATTTTCCCCCGCAAACTAAGCTCGGGAGAGATTTAGGTTGAAAATATAAAAACATAAAACTAAAAAGATAGTTGGTCTTCTCCTTCTCCACCATGTTTTCGCCCGTCACACGCATTTTTTTTTTCTTTTTTTCTTTTTTTACAACAATGATAAATGGGCTTGTGAGGCCCAGCCTCAAAGGCCCAATCGAAACTACATTAGGAAAACCCTAATCTTCTTCCGGCCGTCACCACTTCGCCGGAGTTCTTCAACAACTAGGGGTTTGTTCCCCTTTTCTTCTCCCCGATTGCAGATCTGTATTTTTTTTTTTTTTGCAAACCTCGAATAAACGGAACTGAAAGCATTGTGACTTTTGCGAGGTGCACGTCGCTGGAAAAACGGTAACCGTTGTATGGTGGCGGCGACGGCCTCTAGAGCCAAGAAAGCAAGTTGTATTTGCTAACCCTAGACGCGAGGAGGTGCTGCAGTGACGTACCTGTGGTGGCAGTGGCAGCATGGAGGCGGCGGGCTTGTGGCGTTGTGGAGCCACTGGTTGTGTAGTGGTGGTTGTTGGTTGTGTGGCGGCAGCAGGGTTTTGGATGGTGAAGGTGTGGTGGCGGCGGCTAGGGTTCCGCCATAGGTGGAGGCGGCAGTGGTGGTTGACGGCGACAGTAGGAGTGGATAGAGAAGACTAAGCGCGGTTGTTTGGTGGTGGTGGGCAGGGCGGTGGCGGCGGCCGACCGCCCCTCCGGCGATGTCTCCGGTGACTAGCTCTGATAGCAAGTTAAACCTTGTAATATGATTGTATTAGATTGTTATTGTGTGATTAGGGTTTACATAAGTAGGTGTTTATATAGAACACCATATTACAAGTCTAGTCCCTATATTTTATCACTTAGTCTAATAAAGTATTATGTTATTTTCCCGAGTCTTGAATTACTTTTACTCCCAATAGCTCTTTCATCTCAGCAAACTTCAGTCTTTGTAAAGCTTTAGTGAGGATGTCTGCCCGTTGTTCATCCCCGCTGATGTGTTCAACTCTGATTTGCTCCTTTTCAACACATTCTCGTATATAGTGAAAACGTGTGTTGATATGCTTGCTTCTTCCATGAAAGACTGGATTTTTCATCAAGGCTATTGCTGATTTGTTGTCTACTTTAATCACCACTTGTTCTTCACTTCTTCCGGTTATCTCAGCTAACAATCCTCTTAGCCAGATTGCTTGACAGGCTGCTGAAGTTGCAGCCATGAATTCGGCCTCACAGGATGACAGGGCGACTGTTGGCTGTTTTTGCGAAAACCAAGCAATGGGTCCGTCATCAAAATAGAACACTATACCTGTAGTACCTTTTCCATCATCCAGATCAACTGAGAAGCTGCTGTCACTAAACCCAAGTAGAACATTGCTTCCATTTCTTCGATAATGAATTCCCAGATTTGTTGTTCCTTTCACATACCTGAGGATCTGTTTAACAACTTGGAGATGAGTAGTTTTGGGAGCCTGCATGTATCTACTTGCATATCCCACAGAGTAAACAAGGTCTGGTCGTGTATGAGTCAAATACCGAAGACATCCGATCGTTAACCTTCATGAGTTCTCTTTGTGTACACGGCTTGTTCAAGTTTGCATCTTTGGAATCCATACTCCTTTAGAACCCCATCCAACTTCGTATTCCAAGCTCGTGGAACTTGTTTCAAGCCATAAAGTGCTTTGGTTAATTTGTACACCTTTTGCTCCTTTCCTTTCTTAATAAAACCTTCCGGCTGGGACACAAACACTTCTTCTTTAAGTTCCCCATTTAAAAATGCTGTTTTAACATCAAGATGATGAACACTCCACCCCCTTTGTGCGGCTAATGCTAGAATAAGTCTGACCGTCTCAAGTCTAGCTACGGGCGCAAATACCTCGTCAAAGTCTACACCATGTTGTTGGATGTAACCTTTGGCGACTAATCGAGCCTTGTATCGTGTAATAACATCACTTGCATCCCTTTAATTTTATAAACCCATTTTAGACCGATGGGTCGGTGTCCCGGGGGTAGGTCCATTAACTCCCAAGAGTTATTTCTTTCAATGGAAGCTATTTCACTTTTCATAGCTTGCTCCCATTCTTTATGCCCTGTGGCTTCTTTAAAGTTTGTTGGTTCTCCTTCAGTGAGGAGGAGATCGTATACTTCATACAAATTTTTCATTCCTTGTAGTGGTGTATTATCAAAGGTCTCATCTTCTGCCACAGTTGGGTCTGATTCACCACTAATATCTGTTGGAAGTTGAGGCAACATCGGTCCACGCCCGTTTACAGTTGATTCAGGGCTGTCAGAATAGGCTCAGTTTGAAGTTTCTCCCTGAGAAAGTGGACTGTTTCCTTGGAATGGGCTGCTGATATGTGGACTTATAGGGCTGCTAGGTTCAGCAGTCCCCTGCCCACTGTTTTGGGTTGCTCCCTCTCCACTGTTTTGGGCTGCTGAATCTGATTCAAATGGGTTCATGTGTATCACGAACTCAGCTTCTTTGAGCTGGTTCGATGTTTGATGATTATCCCATTTTCGTGCTTCATCAAATATGACATCCCAGCTAATCACCAATCTCTTTCTTTCAACATCATACATCCGGTAGGCCTTCGTCCCTGTTTCGGTTCCTAAGTGTACCATAGGAACACTTCTATCATCAAGTTTCTTTACCAAGTTTGAGGGTGTTTTCACAAAACCGACACACCCAAATACCCGAAGATGATCGAGTCTTGGTTTCCTTCCCTTTAGAGCCTCATAAGGGGTTTGGTTCTTGAGAATTTTCGTCGGTAATCGGTTTAGAACATACACCGCGTGTCGTACGGCTTCAGCCCAAAAAACCTGAGGCATATCCATTGCATTTAGAATACTCCTTGTTGTGCTCATTACAGTTCGATTTCTCCTCTCGACAATGCCATTTTGCTGAGGGGTGTAAGGGGCAGTCAATTGTCTTGTGATCCCAGCTTGTTCACAAAACGAGTTGAACTCCTTGGAAGTGAATTCTCCCCCCCCGATCAGTTCTAAGGACCTTTATTTTCCCTCCATATTGGTTCTCGGCTGAAGCTTTAAATGCCTTGAATCGTTCAAGTGCCTCATCCTTAGTTTTTAACATGAATGGCCACATAAACCTGCTGTGATCATCGACAAATAGCAATATATACCTGTTTCCAGCTTCAGTGGCGGGTGTTATAGGCCCACACAGGTCTGCATAGACCTGTTCCAGCGGGTTTTCAGCCCTAAAAACGGTCTGATCAGGGAAACTTTGTCTCGTATGCTTCCCTACCAAACATGCTTCGCATAGTTGTGAAGGGTGGTCAATAGCAGGTACTCCATGGACTAAATCACTCGTCCCCAAATGCTTGATGGTGTCAAAGTTGACATGCCCAAGGCGGGCATGCCACAACCAAGCTGCATCATGAATCTTGGTTAGCAAGCAGACCGGTGACCCAATTTTAAGGTTAATTTTGTATAAGCGGTTTGGGAATCTGTGGGTCTTCATTAGTAGCGTCCCATCTGGTTCAAACATGGACAAAACTCCTTGTTTGATTGTGATTTCGCACCCTCCTTCTTCAGCTTGCCCGATGCTGAAAATATTGTTTTTCAAATACGGGATGTATAGGATATCGGTTAACAACCTTTGTTCCCCATTCTTACATTCTAAAAGGATGGAGCCTTTTCCTTCGATTTCGACACTTGAATCGTCTCTAAATCTGACTTTGCCCCCTATGTTTGTATCAAGTGCTGAGAACGAACCTTTGTTGCCCGTCATGTGGTTTGTTGCCCCGGTATCCAAATACCACATATATTGCCCATCATTCTGTGACCCGTACTTAGCCGGAAATACCTTCTCTTCATTCACATAGATCAGTTCCTTTTTGTTTTCATCGGCCACCGCCATTAATAATGCAGGCTTGTCAGCATTAGCCTGTGTTGTTCCAGCTGTGGTGGCTTGTGTTAAATTGGCCTTTTCCTCGTTCTTTCTAGTTGGACAGTCATCTGAAAAATGGCCAAATGCATCACACCTGAAACACTGCAATTTGGACCGATCTTTTTCTCAGAATTATGATTTCCTTATTGAGTATTATAACCACGGTTTGTTCCCCTTCCATGACCACCTGAACGCCCACGACCACGGCCCCTACCACAGGCGTCTTGGCCCTTCCCTCGGCCTCGACTAAAGCTCTTTTCTTGCTTCTTTTTTGAATCCCATTCTTCATAGGATAACAAGAGTTGGTCGTGATTGCCATTGGAGGTTTTGGTATTGGTTCGTTCCTCATATGCTTTTAGCCTTCCCACAATTTCCTGAAACTTGACTGTTTTTAGATCAACCAATTGCTCGATTGTGGCCACCATATTTAGGAAGCTATCTGGTACACTGGTCAAGAGTTTCCTGACCAGTGTTGCTTCCTCAAATGGTGACCCAAGTGTGGCTGATTTTGATGCGATTCCAGAGAGTTTCCCCACGAACTCATCCACCGTGGTACCTTCCTTAATTCTGATCCAATCGAATTCAGTCTTTAATGACTGTAGTCGTGCCTCCATTACTCATTCAGCACCTAAGTGTCGAGTCTTGATTGAATCCCAAATTTCTTTCGCATGCTCACAACTTGCGATTTGAAGAATTAGATCTTCCGGCAGCGACTGGTACAAAAAAGCTATAGCCGAGTTGTCCTTCTTCTGATCGACATCAGTCCCTGGTTCGATTGCCTCCCAAATCCCATGTGCTTTAAAAATCGCCTTGATTCTAAGCGACTATATTGTGTAATTCGTCGCAGTAAGAATCGGGCACTGGAATGGGAGATTAGAAGTCTTCTCGGCTTGCATCTGATTGTTCGGAATCACAGCATCCCCCATTGATCTTGCCTTCGATCGCCGCTTGTAGTGCTTCCCTGTCTTCGAATCTGGTGACTGATCTAGTCCTTTGGATCAAGTTAATCTCCGGTCCCTTGAATTTTAACACAACTCTGATACCAATTGAAGAAATTGGTACCAGATCGAAGATACAAAAACACTATAATGTATGGAAATCCCTTCTCCAATTAATTGATAGAAAACTTCTGGTTACAATGAAAGAAAAACTATCCTTATTTATAGTTTGATTAACCTTGCCCATCAAGTTAACCAACTCCTACAATCTAGGCTACCTTACCTCCTTCTAAGTTAATTCCAAATCAACCGACCTGATCCCTTTAGGAAGTTGAATACAGACTCAATAAAACAAATAATTAAAACAACTATGACTTAATAGCTATTTGACCCCTGAACTATTAAGTTTTGTCAAGATTGGTCCAACATGTGCGTGTTTGTGTGTATTCCGATCAGTTCCAGTCCTAACATGGATTTGGCAGATCTCACTTGATTTGCTTCAAGTTAGTGAAAATAGGATATAGTTCTTGTTTCTGAAAACAGTTTTCTGTTTTAGTTCTAGCAAACCTTCTTCATCGTCAAATATAATGATCTTACCTCTATAACCCAATGTTATACTATACTACAATATGTTGAGGTTACCATAAATCAATATTGATCCCATGAGGTTGTCATAAGACGGGCATTAATAAGATACACCACCAACATCTTTTGCTAGGTTAATCATCTTCTTTATTTTTCTTACATGTACCGGCCAAATCGTAACAAGGATCCATTCTTAAGTTAGATACATGGTTTGGGATTTCGTTTGTTATCTTTGAATAATTATCTTATTGTGTAGATAAAATACCCTACCAAGGTGTTTTACAACATCTTGATTTCTTCCTTCTTATTTTCATTTTTTTAGGTCAGACAGTAACAAGGACATGCTCTTAAGTTTATGTGGTTGGAGATTTTGTTGGTTAGATTTGAATAATTTTGAACAATTGAGATAATCAATTTGTGGAAGTATTTTCTTTTCTTAAAATGGCAAATTGATCATGATTGACTTTTGCCAAGAGATATGATTCAGCTGGAGTCCTCAATTCATGTCTGCTACTTGGATGATCTATTTTTCTATTTAGAACAGATTTGGAATCGATTTCTCTTTGCACATCCTATTATGCTTATGTGCCTATTTGTGTGAGCTATCATTCTTTAATAATGTCTACACCTTGCTGAAGTGATGGTTGTTTGTTGAGTTCTGTTTAGTATATGATCGTATTCTTTAGCGTGCTAATTTGATTAACAGAATTAAAAGAAAGTCCAAATTTGACATTAGTGCTCAATTTCAACTATCTTTTATAATTATTGACTTTCTCAAAGAATTAAAAGAGTTGGAGTGTCTTTTTTTGCTTCAAAAGGTTTAAAAGCCCCGCCAAAAGTGATTGCAATCTCCTAAATTGCTTTATTCAAATAAGTTGGATCATTATTATAATAATGGTTTTATAATCATATTTATTGCACCAATACTATCTGAAATTCAAACTAATTTTGACCAATCCTAAGCTTTTGTTGTTCTGTTTTGATTAATGACAGGCTTTCCACTGTCGACATGGGAAAGCTTATCTGTTTGATAAGGTGTAAGTGTTTTTGTTTCAAGTTTCTGTTTTAACACCTTTCCTTAAATCGGCCTGAAATATTCCAGATGTTTCCAGTGTAAATGTGACTGTTGGAGAGAAAGAAGAAAGGATGATGATAACGGGAATGCATACTGTTGTTGACATATTTTGTGTTGGATGTGGATTGATTGTCGGGTGGAAATATGTGAGATCTTCTTTTCATTTAAACTTTTGTATTTTCTCACCCAACATTTTGGAAGTCAAACTTGACAATTTACAAATTTGAAGTTGACACCTGTCAGAATTATTTTTTCATTGGTCATGGTCTTGTTCTTAAAGCAGTTTATATTAGTTACACATGGTTAATCAAGTTTATCCAGCAATCAGGCCCATTTTCTGTTACTTTTTGAGTTTCAGAAGTAGTACTTCGACTTCAAAAGTCAAATGTGGTCTGTTCTTGGGATGGAGGTAGTAATAAAAAGGCAACACCATTCTGAATGTCATGAATATGTGTTAATTTCAGGAGTCCGCGCATGAAAAAATACAAAAATACAAGGAAGGCAAGTTTATTCTCGAGAGGTATACAAGCTGGCATTACATTTTTGAATAAATTTTACATTTTTTCTTTGAGAAAAAGACAAAAAGTGTTTGTGGTCACCCCAGCCTGACTTGCTCTGCTTCAAGTCCTACTAAAAAAGTTGGTTTTCATGGAGAACATGTTTTGACCCGTGACCCAACCCGCCTGGATCGCCCGTCTTTCTACCTCTATTTCTTGTTATTTCGTTTGCATACAACTATTCGGTCAACTGTCCTGAGAAAAAAGTTGACATTTCTTATTCGGGATTTTGAGCAGGTTTAAGGTTTTGGGGCCCGATGAGAGCATGTATGTGCTTGGGCAAGAGATTCAGTGATGCAGTAGCATTTTGATGCTATCTTATTATTTGAATTTTGAATTTTAATTATTTTCCTTTTTATTTATTAGTTTAATTTATCTATTGTTAGTCTTATCTTTTAGGTTTGTTATTTTGAAGTTTTTAAATAGGTTGATAATGATGATTTGAATAGAGGTTTTTGATTGAATTTGAATGATAAGAACTTTGTTCTTGGAACCTTTGGTTCAAATTTATGGTCTTTGATTAGCTGATCGTTCTTGAGCCATTTGATTGCACCCGAAATTGCATCATTCAGATTGGTGGAAGTGACGCAGATGAAGCATGATTCGCTCTCATGAACTGCTGCCTATAGTTGTACAGTCAAATGTGGTTATTAGGAATGCTTATTAGTTGCTATTATTTTTTCTATTTCAAACATCTGGCATGTCTTTTGCCTTTGACCAACTGGTAAGACCGTAAGACTGCTGATTTCTGACTGTAAAGTCACGTCTTGGTATCACACGTGTTCTTTTTTGTGAGAACACAAGGGAAATAGAATGTACAGAATACTTGTTTTCGTGATTTTAGTAAAACTATGGAACCTAGGGTGCATTTGGGCTGCCCTTTCTTTAAAAGTTGACCTGCGAAGATATATGTATTTCTTCGTTTAATAATCATTCAAAATTTTCAAACCTGAGGTCAACTTACTCTTTTATGAACTTACTCTTAGAAGTTGTCTTTTTTTATTTATTGTAACTTTTCTATTATTTATTTGTTTTACTAGGTTAGAATCATGTGTATTACACGGGTTGTATATTGAAAACGATATAACTTATAAATTTGTAAATACATCCTAACTTGTCAGACTATTATGATCGTCTCGGGATATATCAAGTGGAAATGTGTGTATATAACAAATTAATATTTTTTCTTTAATTAGTTATATTTTGATTTCCTATTATATATTCTTATTTAATATAATTAGTATTTTTCTTTAATAATATATTTATAATATCATTTTTATTTAATAAGATATAGGCGTATTTATTAAGAGAGAGGCGGGAAAATCAATGTGAGAAGGCACAAAGAAGTGACAAGTGTCCATCTTAATCCTTTATTTATTAGTATAAATTTGACCCGGCCCATTTTTAAATGACATTTTTTTGGTGAGATTTTTATTCCTAATGTGGTTCATATTTAGTAAAGATTATTTTATTTAGTATGTTTATTGGTTTTTTTGATTTAGTTTTATTTAAGGTATGGAGTGTTTTGGTTTGAATGGACTGTCATTCCAGTTGTGATTGGCTCGGGTTTCATAGTAATTAAGATTATGATTAGTATAAAAGAGGGTCATTGTATAGAGTTTAAGGTGTGATTTATGATAATAATAAAAGAGTCGTGGGTCGTGTTTACCCACAAAAATCGTTGTTGTCTTTCGAGTAATACGATCCAATTGTCCAACAATTGGTATCAAAGCGAGGTTTTGAGAGTTGACTTTCGAAGGGGGGAGCAGCCAAGGGCTGTCATAACAAATGTCAGCAGGTGGGTCGCTGTTGAGGGCTGCTGATTGGCGGTTTGAAAAGAAGGAAAAGGGGTCAACAAATTTTTTTTGGGCCGTAAAGGGCTACAATCGACTGAAGGCTGCTGAAATCCGATCTGTGATAGATCGAATTGTGAAGGCTGTTGCGAAGATCTGTGATAAATTGAAGGCTGCCTGTTGATTTTGAAGATTGTTGCTGGTCTGATCGAAGGGGTTATGAAAGTTTCCAGATGAGTTTATGCATAAAACTGATTGTGTGAAACAATCAAATCGAGAAGAGAAGGAAAAAACGAGTGATTCGAGTGATCATCTGTGATTAGTTTTGTAGGGTGTGAAGGCTGTAAAGGCGGTGAGATACCGGTGCGGAGAAGCCGTTTCATCAGGGAATGTTTGATCCAAGACTATCAATATGTGTGACAAAGAAAAAGGAAGTCGTGGAACTAGTTTTTTTTTTCCTGATCGTCAACAACAGTGATAAGTGATCAAGAACATTATGTGTGACTCAGATTGTGGAAAAGATCGAGGAGGAGAACCTACGATCGGTTCAAACAACTGCGATCTCCGAGAGATTGTCCAGAAGATTTGTGTGAGACCGGTTGAAGTTGTGAGATACGACTGGTGTGGGTTGGTTGTGCGATACGATCAAGACCAAGGAGAGATGTGCAAGGTAATTGCTGAAAACAAAGACCCGAGCTATTCAGATTGTGATCAGATCGCCTGTGAGAGGTAGGAAGTGTCCGGAAGTTGTGAAAGCCGAACTTGTGTGTGATAGGAATGAAGACCGTGTGAAACGGAATGAAGAATCTGTGTGAGGCAGATTGAGTTTTGTTTTATTTAGTATGTTTATTGGTTTTTTTGATTTAGTTTTATTTAAGGTATTAGGTGTTTTGGCTATCAATGGGCGGCCATTCCAGCTGTGATTGGCTGGGGTTTCATAGTAATTAAAGGTAGGATTAATATAAAAGAGGTCGATCATATAGAATTTAAGATGTGGTTTTTGATATTAATAAAAGAAAAAGAGTCGTGGGTTGTGTTTACCCACAAAAATTGTTGCTGTCTTTCGAGGAATGCGATCCAATTGTCCAACAATTGGTATCAGAGCGAGGTTTTGAGAGTTGATTTTCGAAGAGGGAGCAACCAAGGGCTGCCATAGCAGATGTCAACCGGTGGGTTGTTGAGGACTGTTGATTGGAGGTGTGCTAGTAAAAGAGGCCTTTGGAGGGTTTACGGATTTGTTGCAGTAGATGTCAAACCCCTCGCTTATAGAACAATTTGAGTTGATGACAATTCTAAAAGGATGGGGAACAATCAAGTCCCCGCATCGGCTTTCGCTGCCTGACTTTGCTAAGTTGCTTGAGGTAATGAGGTTGTAGGTTTCAATATCATCAGATGCTGTAAACCCGAACGTTACGAATGATACTGCCAACATTAAAACAAGGAATTTCATTCTTGTCTTTGATTTGTGGTTTCCTAGTGCGGTAGCATTTGATCGAGGGCTACTCGGTCCGACTTTATATAGGCCACAAAACACATTTTAAAATATCTTATAATAATAATAACAAAAATAAAATGAATGACATTGTTATTTGATTGGTTTAATTATCAAACTCTTACATATTTGACATTTTAAACATCATTTATTAAAATACTTTATAAAGGGTAGAAGAAAATTCGATCTAAAACTATTATTATTGTTATTATTATGAATAATATTATTATCATAATTATTGTTAATTTAAAGATAATACCAGTTTCAATCTCTTCTCACAACACAACACTATTTTCTTTATCACCCTAGCTTTGCTCCAAACAAAAAACCTCTCACCTTCTCATATTATTCTACTCTTAACACCGGCTAAATCCACGAAATTACGCGTGGCGAGTAATTAGGTATCCGAAGGTATGAATCTCGTATATGATAGTACCTTTTTACAATCAGGTTCTATATAGCACACACAAATACGTTTGTATATGTATATATATAATATAGATATTAGATGGGTAAGATGGTAATTTTATCATATGATCTTAAAATTAAGAGTTGTACCATCTTTAAAGCCTAAGATACAAGTCTTAAAGCTTTCTTCAAACAACATCTTCAGACAAAACTCAAATCTCATTTCAAATTTCAAAATTCAAAATTCTAGTTCTTTCCATCCAGATAAGTAGATAACCGTCCACAAAACCCTACCCTTCTTATTCAAGTTCGTTCATCTCTCTCAATCTCAAAACCACATCTGAAATCTTCAGATCCAGCCACCGTCTCGCCGGACGACCTTCAATCTCAAAACGACGGCGACTAATTTTTATGAAGAAGGAGGTCGTCGGACAAAGTTGCGCCTCCGATTGCTAATCGCCGATTAACGAAATCGTACCCTCAGTTTCCTCCTCCTGGTCCATCCATTTTCAGGGTTTTGGGAAGAAGGAGGTCTAGATGGTTTCATCCCTAGGGTTTCAATGCATTCGTTGTTTCGCAGGTAAGAAATCGTACCCTCAGTTTACACACACACACATACCATCTGTCTAACTTTTACTCATTGATGTATTTGTAGTGTTTTGAAGCTCATATGTGCATTGTACCAGAACCGTTTTAAACATTTTCGGTTAGAGTGCGTGTCCAGTGAAATAAGCAGGTGCGTTGTAAGTTTTAATTTTAGCATAGTTGGTTTGTCATAAACATAAGTTTACAATGCTTTTTAACAATTTTATATGAGCAGTTTCTTGAACCTATGGTTGTATTTTAAACCAATTCACCTGTATTTGATCCTCTTTTGTTTGTTATTTTTGCATAAAATTGGATAATGTCTCTTTTAGTCTCTGTGTTAGACTTTGTTTGCAGTGATGATGCACGATAAGCATTTATTCATAGTTTTGCCATCTTTTTTTGTTAAAGTTTGGAACTTTGGGTGTTAGTTTCATGGGTATTGAATATTTGCTAGGAGAATATTGTGTAGGATCTAATTCTACAATGAACTGATAATATGAAATCAATTCGGTTTCGAGTTGTATTTACCTGGCCCGTCAATATTTTCATTTATACATAAACGGGGTGTATTTTGTTTTACTAGATGATGGGAAAGCAGGAGAGAAAGCAAGTAAAGAGGACAGAGAGAAGTTGAGTTTGGATCATAAACATAAGAAGAAAAAGAAGGCCTCTTAAAAAAGCTTCTGGTTTAAAACGACCAAAGAATGTCATGCAGAAAGTTGAGGTATGGGTTATTTAAAACCATGATCCACCACTTAACATGGCCATTCACATTTCACACGCACTTGATATTTAATTTAATTTTATTTTTTGGGGTTTAATAAAATCAGTTGGAGAAGGAAAAGCAAGACGACACGCTTGATGATTTAAGCAGTGTTTTGGGTGATCTGAAGGGAATGTTTAGCGACATGGGATCTGAACTCGACAGGTCACCTTTACATTTAATGGGTCAATTTGGATTGTGTTCCAACGGGTCAAATTAAAATATAGGTAAAAAAGAACTCGTATTAAATTGGTGAACGGGTTGAAAGTTGTTAAAATACATTCATTGAAATTATATATATTTTCTATAATCATATCAGACACTAATTATCTATATAACACTACTTTGGCACCTTTAATTGAGTGCACTATTATGATGAAATACTGGCAAAACAAAGCTCTCGATAATCTTTCAGAGGATGTTATCGAGCTAAATGAACAAAGAGTGGTATGCCTTATTTCTTGAAATATCTGCCCCATAAAGAAAGATTGGTATGCTTAGAATTGCAAATTATATTTAAACTTGCTTTTGTATGACAAGGAAGATGAAAATGACTTTGGTTCAATTATGCAAATTATCAGGCAAACTTCTAAGGGTAAATATTTTTTTTAATAAGAACATTATCCTTTTTGTGTTGTAAATTCAATCGATTCAAGTCAAACCTATTTTGGTGGAATTTAGTTCTAAATCAAAATGATTTCGTTTAGGTTTTGATTTTAAGATTAAGGTTCCATTCAAGGGCATGTTCATTGGTGGTTATGTTTGTTTTATCTGGAACCGACGATGAACTGAACTGAACTATTTTTTAGTTTTCCATTTAATTAGTTTTAGTCATGCTTGGATTTAAATTCTTTTTTATGGATCCGTTATACAGGTTAAAAATTGGATTTTCTATTTAATTGGGTTTATTTCTGTGAACTTGGTTCTTGACTGCCATTTAAATTATTTATTTTTATAATTTGTTACAGCTTGTAAATTACTTGAAAGAAAATGAAGTTCAGCAGGGTTTATGGCTGAACTCAAAGTTGTAGCAGAAGCAGATTCAGAGCTAAATATCATGATGTACAAAGGTAGTAAACATCATGATGCAAAAAGTTGGCTTGCTACTTTGACTTTTAATTGGTCCATAACTAAAATTAGAAGGTGCATTAAGTGATATTATCTCCATATCTTATGTACTGAATTTCATCCCATTTGCTTTAACACAATCTTAATCATGTTTAGATTATGAAGTGGTTAGACCCAAATAGGCAGCAACATTCCATGTTCCCTGCATTCTTTAAATTCAATTTGCTAGCGTATTTATTCATTGAATACAATATGGTACAATGTTGTATTGAGCAAATCGTCACTAAACATACTCGCATCACGGGTGTTCATAGACCACACCGATGCTATGAATAAGAAAAACTAATAGAGGTACCATACAATATATCAAAAGAGCATTGATAAACTAACAGAAAATGAGTAATGCGTAGTAAATAGTCGCCGTATCGCGCGGGTTACCTACTAGATATATATATATATAGAGAGAGAGAGAGGACGTATCAAATGAAAACCCTTCTTTATTGTGAAAACCTTTAAACTCAATACTGGTCACAAATCCATTTTCCTTTATTTTAATTTGTGGATGATATTGAATCAGATTTTTTTATTTTAAATTAAGAAAACATGTGGTTCATATTTATTGCATGAGTATAAAGGTAATTATACATTTTTTTTTGATTAAATCTTATTTTAAAAGATTATTTCTTTCTCTCTCTCTAAAATCAAATACATTTTTTTTACATATCTATTCATGCTAACTTTAGGTTTTTTTTTCATTTTTTATAAAAACAAATTCAATAACATAATTTTTAATACTGTGTAAATTCAGTTTCTACACAAATCATCAAAAATATCTACAACCAAATAACTAAATATCTTTACAAATCAGGGAAAAAACATATACACAAATGAGAAAAAAAATAACTTTACAAATAATTACATTGTGTAAAATAAAAAAAAAATAGGTAAAAACTCTATTACACATGTGTAAATTTAGTTTACACATGTGTAAATTTAGTTTACACATGTGTAAAATCAAAATACATATGTGTAAAAATAAAAAACCTTACTTGTGTATCAAATCAGGTTGATCTTGAACCTAGATCCAAACTTGATCTTGAACCCAAATCCTTTAAAATCCTGATTTTTACACCGTCTTGAACCCATATCTTCTTGCCATACTTCGATCCTCATGTGCTTGTCTACACTATCTAAACATCAAAGGCGTCATAAAACACAATATCTTCACATATAAAATAAGAAAATACAGCAAACCCAGATTAAAACAATCTTGAAAAGTTGAAACTAAAACACCCATCCACCCCCCCCCCCAACCCAAAAAAAAATCAAGAACACCGTGTTTACACTTGTGTAACAGGAGATATATATGTGTAAATCGAATATAAACATGTGTAAATCGAAACATACACATGTGTAAATCGAACATACACATGTGTAAATCGAACATACACATGTGTAACTCACCATGCTATATTGATCCACCTGATACACCATAAAAGTCAAGTGATTATGTTAAAATTCAAATACAGGTTTGTTTTATAAAACAGAAATTAGTTAATTTAATTAAAACACATTATTTGAAATTGATACACTGTTATGTGAGAACACACATAAAATTAATCATTTTATCATGTTCAAAACAGAGAATTTAGAACTCACCAGTTCAATTAAGGCTTTATTAAGCTTTTGAAATTAAGGACCCATGCGTTGATTCAGTTCTCCATGAGAGTCTGAGGCTCTGGGTTCAAGTAACTAATGTAAATAAACAATACAAAAATAAGAAGTAAAGTTGATTACAACTGAAATATATATATAATAAAAATATTAGAAGTAATAAAGCAACTAACTCTTCAATGTCTTTTTTTCGAGTAACAAGGTCCATTTTTTAGAGGATGTTAACATGAGGTAATTCAAGTTGAACCATTGTAGATAGTGAAGCCATACAACCACTAATAAACTTGATCACATTCGTGATAAACTAAAATAGATAGAAAAAGAATCAGCAAACTGAATAGCAGGACTGAAGACAGTCATTGAGCATAAAGGTGGCAAAATGGATGGGTCGGGTTGGTTGGATAACAGGCTGAATATTAATATTGCACGGATGGCACCACTCATTTAAGCACACTGCAGAAAACAAATTTGGTAAAATGGAATGTAATATTGCACGGATGGCAAATCAATCTTGACTTACCTATGCCTTAGTTTGTTCAAGTTCTTGTTCAAGATGAAGCAGTTTCAAACGACTAGCTTCTAACTGCTGAACATAGGCCTAAAAAACAAGATTCAGGTGTTCACGGTTAGGGTTTATAAAATCAAACATGTTCTATTGGCATTATAAGGTTCAATTAGTTTTAACAGTGGATTTAGTGGTGTTGAAAGCAATGCTTGGTTATGAAAATTTTAGGCACAATTTTCTAAAATTAAATCAAAAGTTTAAACCTCAGAAGCAAAAATAAACCTTCTTGTTCGACATCACCATCACCATCGCCTAAATCCCCTTCCTGATATTCGAGGTCTGCTTCCTGATGCGCTTCTAGATCTACTCGGTTCTTCGAGGTCCCCTTCCTGATATTCGAGGTCTGCTTCCTGATGCGCTTCTAGATCTACTCGGTTCTTCGAGGTCCGCTTCCAGATCTAATCATTTCCGTCAATTTCTTGGTTCTTGGTGGAGATCGAACAGGAGAGGGTGTGAAGAACCGATTTTAAACAACGAACTAAAGATTTCGACCTTCGATTTCAGGAGAGGGAGAGATCTAATCTGCTTGTTTTAAACAACGGTGGTGGTCGGCAGACTTCTTTTAAACAACGAACTAAAGATTTTGACCCTCGATTTCATGGATTTTATGATCTGCTTTTTGATCTTCGATTTCAGGAGAGGGAGAATGAACCAATTTCATCTATCTTCTTGTTTGAACAGAGAGAGAAGAAGAAACTTGTGCTTGTTTGAATAGAAGAAGCGTATATTTAGGGTTTCAATTTAAACGTAAAATGACATAAATGCCCTTAGAGCATTAAAAAAAGTCAGAAATTAAAGAAATATAATGTGTGGTCCATATAAGCTTTTTGGGTTTTCACAATAAGGAAATGTTTTCATTTGATACGTCCCCTATATATATATGTGTGTGTGGAGTACGAAAATACCCTCACCATGACTGGATTTAACGGTGAAATTTAACGCCCGTTAGTTTAAATGACGTAACGTGCAAGGTCTTTTAAACATAAAGGACGTTTTCTGTAATTTCCTTTGTTAAAGGACATATTCTGAAATTTGGGTAATACTTAAATGACGTAATTTGTAATTCGATCTAATTAAAATGGTAAATGGACGAAAATACCTTCACCATGACTGGATTTAATGGTAAAATTTAACGTCTGTTAGTCTAAAGGACGTAAGGTGCAAGGTTTTTTAAAAATAAGGGACGTTTTCTGTAATTGTTTAAAACATAGACGACGTTAAGTTAACCGTCGTTTGTGTTTATTTAAAATTAATCTGAGCCCTTTAAATTCTCTTAATCGCTTTTTTAGCTGACCCGGGCCCTTTAAACTCTGAAAAAATGGCAGTTACAATATTTACTCCTAGATTCACACGGATCGCTGCCATTCACACGGATCGACCTTATTTCTTTCTGCTGGTCTTTCTCCCCCACGTTTCTTTGCAGTTAGCTCCTTCCACTCCCCCAATTTAGGTGTTCACACCAGCCTGTAAGACCATGTGTAGTACTAGCGTGAAAGAGGGGGCGTTGTAACATCCATGATTTTTCCGGCCTTATTTTATTTTATACAAGAATAGCATTACATTTAAAACCCGTAATTGTCCAACACAATATGACACACCAATTATTATTTCAATGAGTATTAAATTCAAAGTTTCAATCTTTGCAGTTACATTTCTTTTCCTACTATATATGTATATACATATTTATAATTGGTTATAATAAATAAATAAAAAATAAAGCTTATGAATTTTTAAGCATGCACAACTTGTGCATATCATACTTAATTTAGAGTAATTAAGTTCATTTGTTGCATATCAAAGTTCGATCGATTCATATCATGCATCGGTAATTTGGAGAATTACCGGGTCACACACAAGTCCGGTCACACACGAACGTTGGTGATATCTAAGACAGATAACTAAAAGTATGATTTAGAATATAAAAATTATACGTAACACTGCGAATTAATATTTCAAATCAAAAATAAAAGTTTGAGAATTTTTAACGAACGTTTTGTTTTAAACACAGTCCGGATAACACTGTATATTACACTGTTGACCGCACCAGACTGGTCAGAACTGGACCTGGACCAGGACCAAGACCGATAATCAAAATCTAGACAGTAATTGCAAGGTCCTGTTTAGTTAATAACTTTGTTTCTCCTTTTTCAATTTACAGTATGTACAAAATACTTCACGCCTGTTTTAGTCTACAAAGACCCTTGTTCAGTTTTAACTGTCACTTTGTTAGGTTAATAAGAGAGAGTTTTAATTTCCTTTTGATTGGTAGAGATTTTTTGTATAGATAAAAATTCTCCGTCGTTTGAAAAATAAAAGAAAATTGAAACTCTCTAATAAAAGAACTCTCTCTTGTTATGGGGTGTTTGGGACCCTTTTACATATAAAGTAGATATTTTACATATTTTATTACTATAGATGTATAATTTATTCTAACATGTTTATATATTTTATTGTTTGTGAATGGAGTAAAATTTTTAGTCAGCCAAAAGTTTCAAACATGATTAGGAGTGAGTCCAAATCACATCCCGATATTCAACATTCTTTAGTTCATGTTTTTAGACATAAATACTTTTCCTTGATTCTAGAAGTAAAGTATAATCTAAATTTTCTATAGCCACACAGTTATGATTATATAACATTTTTTTTAGGTAGCCTATTGGCGTATCAGAGAGAGTTTCAATCAGGGCTAGCAAAACACTAAAAAAACCCCCAAAGGGAACTCTCTCTTGTTAGGGGATGTTTGGGACCCTTTATTAGAGAGTTTCAATTTTCTTTTGTTTTTCAAACGACGGAGAATTTTTATCTATACAAAAAATCTCCGCCAATCAAAAGGAAATTAAAACTCTCTCTTATTAACCTAACAAAGTGACATACTTAAGAGTTAAAACTGAACAAGGGTCTTTGTAGACTAAAACAGGCGTTTAGTATTTTGTAAATACTGTAAATTGAAAAAGGAGAAACAAAGTTATTAACTAAACAGGACCTTGCAATTACTGTCTAGATTTTGAATATCAGTCTTGGTCCAGTTCTGACCAGTCTGGTGCGGCCAACTGCCCATGAATAGTTGTACCGCCAGGTACCAGTTTAATTAGTTATTGTAAGATGGTAAAAGACTTAATTGATTATTACTGAATAATGCATTACAATATATAGAGAACAGAATGCAAACCCTAGATACCTAATGGGCCCGTGGGCTCACAGTAATAAACCTAATATCCAATACTCCCCCACAGTCACAGCGGAAGTAAACCGGACGCTAAGACTGGAAAATAAAAGAACATAAAAACCAATAATAATAAGATAAACATGCTTAGATCGACTCATAAATCTAAACTTTTGCCAACAAATCCATATTATGATTGATGTTGCCGTGCCGTCCATATTTGTTTGATTGTGCAATCCACAGCAATGGACCGTAGTCCTAATCTCCAAAAGGATGTGAATTTTTTTTCATTGGTTCTTGGTTCCCGGAAATAGGTAAGTCGACGACCGGCGACCGTAGTCGTTTGGCGGTGTTTCGAGGCTAACAGGCGGCGATCACTTGGATCCGTAGATCAAACATGAGATCCGTAGATCTAAAAGAAGAAAATATAATCTAATCAAACCATAGTTTGAGATCGGTGACCATGGACCGTAGGCTTGGCAGGCTAAAACACCGATAAAAAAAAAAAGAAGTGACGCTCCAATTTGGGAAATCATTAACCTGTTTTCAATCAATTTGAAATTTTTTTAGTGATGTCATGATCCACTTTCTAATTTAATTTCATATTCTGAGGATATTATTCTCAAGCAAACACATATATAACAAATATATATCATGTTTGGTGACAGTGGAGGCACTTAATTGTCGGCGGCAATGAGAAACAAAGTTCTTGAAAAATAAATTCCTTAAGAGCAGCAGTCAGAATCTTGAATCGAAAACAAAGCTTTATTCGAACGAGAAACATGAAAATAAAAGAAACTAAACACAGAACGGAGGTGGGACAGTGCGGCGGCGTGTTTCATCTTGGTGGAGACGGCTAGGGTTTTTATTTTTTGTGTAGAGCAGCGGAGAAGAAGAAGGTAACCAGAATCGTAAGGTTCTGATACCATGTAAGATGGTAAAAGACTCAATTGATTATTACTGAATAATGCATTACAATATATAGAGAACAGAATGCAAACCCTAGATACCTAATGGGCCCGTGATCTCACAATAATAAACCTAATATCCAATAGTTATTACATGTCCATGGTAACAGTAGGCTAGACCGGAGAAAAGGGTGATGCCAGAGAACAACAGTGTTGTCTTATGAGAAGGCTGTTACCGTTTACTCAATGTCAATATTGAGATTAATGCATATGTATATTCTTCTACCAGTAATAATGTTTTATTTTTTTAATAAGTCCAAACAATATATAATAGGAATTTTATAAGTCAAAACAATATACAGGAATGTGGCGTGTATAAAGTTAGACCAAGCATCCCCCAAAAAAAAATATCTACACCAGAAAGCCATGAAATTCCTTGTTCTAATGTGGGCTGTGTTTCAAACGTTCGCCTTTACAGCATCTGACAATAATGAAACCTACAACCTCATCAACTCAACCAACTTAGCAAAGCCAGGCTGCGAAAGCCGATGTGGGGACTTAATTGTTCCCTACCCTTTTGGAATTGGCATCAACTCAAAGTGTTCTATAGGCAACGGGTTTGATATCTACTGCAACACTTCTTTAAACCCTCCAAGGGCCTCTTTTAGTAAAGCAGGTCGCGCCTCGATCATACGGATATCTGACTCCGCCCTCCGGGCTTCCAATTTAGTGGAAAGGAAATGCGATTTTCTAGATGGCTCTTCAAGTTCAATCGGATTCTCCTTCAATTATTCACGCTGGCCATACACCATCTCAAAAGTAAATAAGTTCACAGTCCTTGGTTGTGATGGTTCTGCTTGGCTGACCTCAGCAGCAGGGAGCAGGAGCGTGTATACGGGTTGTATGGTCTTTTGCTCAAAACCGGATGAGGTTGATGGTGGTGAATGCACAGGAAATGGTTGTTGTCAATCATCCATACCCCAAGACATGAACTACTATACAACTCGCCTCAATACCTTGCTGAATGCAAGCGAAGTGAGAAGTAGGAGTAGGAGGCAGTTTGCTCCTTGTACATATGCCTTTGTTGGTGAGGAGACCGCATTCAAGTTTAACGGTATAAATGATTTAACAGCAAAAGATGCAAATGATAATTCCTTTAAAGAGAGGATTGAATCTAGTGTGCCAGTGGTGCTTGACTGGGCTATTGGTAATCTGAGTTGTGCTGAAGCCAAAGCAACAAATGATTTTGCCTGCCAATCAAATAGCACATGTGTGGACTCTACAAGGGAAACTGGTGGGTACCGCTGTGAATGTGAACAAGGCTATCAAGGAAATCCATATTTGTCTCCTGGATGCCAAGGTACTAATTACAATATATATTAATCATGTCCATTTGTTTAATCATGTGATTTTATATGTGAAAAATAGCTGTAAAGGGAATAATTATCAGTTGACAAATAGGAATATATGAATTTAATTTTCCAGTATGAAGTTTTGGAGATCCTAAATTACTTAGAATTTTTATTACAAATTTAAAGCAAATAAAAATAAAATGTGACATTTTTCTCTCTCCTTTAACTGTCATCTATGAAATTAATTAATTTTCCATTGGCTTTGAAAGAGTCAAATGAAGTTGGTGGAGATTGTAAAGTTTATATAACAAAGAAAAAGTGAGAGGAGACCTGGCATCAAGTTTTGACTTGCTGCTGACGTCATGTGATTACGTTTTATTTTTGTTATAATTAGGTTAATTGTATTAAATTTATTTTTATCAAATGTTGGAGAATGACATAAAAATTTATTATACTTTGGATTAAAAAAACCCGTACACTTATCTATATCTATATCTATCTATACTATATAATAAATAACAGTTTTTCATGCCACGTGTCGCCTCCATATTTATTCTCATCATTTTTTTCCGCCTCTCTCCTTATTAAATACACCTCTATCTTTTAATAATAATATATTTTTAAAGAAAATACTAATTATACTAATAAAATACATTTATTTTAAATTATCCTTTATTATAAGAAACTTTGAAATCTAAGTATGTAATTTTTATTTTCAATCAAATAGTAAATGAAAGTCAAATTACATTAACTAGTAATTAACGTATTTTCGAAACCCAATTATATATTAATTTTTACATATTTTGAATTTTGTTTTATATCCTTAGTATATGTAATACATTTTTACACCTGTAAAATATTTAAGAATTTTATGTACTGATATTTTTCACCTCGTATGTATTACACGAGTTCTAAGGTAATAAATTTATGTGAGTAGAGCGCATTTAACCACTGAAATTAAATAATTTCTTTATTAACACGATGTATATTCTTTTGTTTATAGATATCGATGAATGTAATCTGAACACATTTACATGTTATGGAGAGTGTGTGAATACTATCGGGAATTACACGTGCAAATGTAAAGAAGGATATTCCGGTGATGCCGAGGTTAAAGATGGTTGTCGGCGTAAATCATTCAACGTGCTACACTTATCGTTAGGTATTCTTTGTATTTTTGAAAATTTACAAGAAAAACATGGTAAGCTAAAATAGTATATATATTCTTCAACTTTCAATTAAGGATATTAGTATTTTTCCTAATTGACACACAAACAATACGAGAAGTGCAACATCCAAATATAAATAATTTTTTTTTCATATTAGAAACTAAATTAAAATGTATGATTATAAATTATAAAATAAAAATATATGATCATAAATTATAAAATAATTCCTCTTTTAACTAACTAAATTATTTCTCTTCTTATCTCTTCCGGTGTTTTCAGAACCGGACACATAACCGGTCCGGTTGTGTGTAGTTAAAACGCTTTCCTTTGAATCAGCCGGTTACTGGTCAGACCGGTGAACCGGATTGGGGTCGGACTGAATTTCAAAATGTATTTATTTATTTTTTTATTCAAATTTTTTTTTTTAATAATTTAGTATTTCAAGTTGCATAGTTTATTTATTTAAGATTTCATATGACATTAAAATTGCAAATTTACATCAAAACAAAAAATATTTTATATTTTGTATCTGTATGCATAGTTTTAATTTTTATATTATTTATGACGTCATCCGGTTATTAAATCCGGTCCAACAGGTCGGATCGGTTCGACCGATGGACCTCTAAAACGACCGTTTCGCTGTCCGGTCCGGTTGTAAAAACATTGCTCTCTTCTCTTCTATCTATAGTCTCTCCTCTATCTTCTCTTCTCTCTAATCCTGTATCTCCCTTGATAGCACGCACATCCCCATTCCCATAATTTAAGAAAAAATTGAAGTTTTTTACTTTGATTGATGGGCTAAACCTGTTTATCGAATATTATATAAACCCACTTTTAAGAATTATTTGCATCTCACACACCTAGAACTAAATACTATTTGACCTCCTAGTTCCCATGGGCCATGTTGCGCAAATATTTATGAAATTCAAGCCACTTGGCTAAGTGTAACGCCTTTATTAACATGGTTTGTTGGGTTATCTTAATTTGGTGTCTATCGTATAATAATATACAGGTTTGGGGCTTGGATTCCTCACATTACTGATTGGATTGTCAATGTTGCACATAATGGTCAAGCAAAGAAAGCTAATTAAGCTAAGAGAACAACTATTTGAGCAAAATGGAGGTGCACTATTGGAAGATAAACTTAGAACCACAGGTCGCAGTGTCATGAAAATTTTTCAAGTTGAAGAGCTAGAAGAAGCGACCAACAATTATGCGGAAGATAATATTCTCGGAAGAGGAGGTAATGGAACTGTGTACAAGGGAACTCCACGCGTGTAGTAGCAATCAAAAAGTCCCAAAGATTGGACCAAGGACAAAGGGATCAATTCATAAATGAAATGGTAATTCTAGCACAAATTAATCACCCAAACGTGGTGCAAATTTTGGGATGTTGTTTAGAAACAGATGTCCCAATGCTAGCTTATGAATTTGTTTCTAATGACACTCTTCATCGTCACATTCATAATAGATCAAATGGGAAAAGGAGATTGTCATGGGATAGTCGTTTAAGGATAGCACATGAATCGGCCGGTGCACTTGCCTATCTTCACACGGATGCTAGAATGTCCATCATACATAGAGATGTGAAGTCTACCAACATATTGTTGGATGACAATTACACTGCAAAAATTGCAGATTTTGGTGCTTCAAGGTTTGTCCTATTGGGTCATGATCAAGTCACTACGCTAGTTCAAGGGACCATAGGATACTTGGATCCTGAATATTTCCATTCAGGTCATCTAACAGACAAGAGTGATGTTTATAGTTTTGGAGTGGTTTTTGCAGAACTCTTGACAGGAAAAAAGCCTATAGATACAGAAAGAGGTTCAAAGGATACAAATCTTGCAACATATTTTCTGAATGCAAAGAAGGAAAACCGATTGTTCGAGATTCTTGACCATCAAGTGGTAAAGGAAGCAACTGATGAGCAGCTAAAAGCAGCGTGTGACCTCGTATGTAGATGCCTTAATCAAGTAGCTGGGAACAGGCCTAGCATGAAAGATGTGGCCATGGAGCTCGAAACATTGAGGAAGTCTGGCAAACATCATCCTTGGACTAGTCAAGAAAATTACACCGAAGCAAGTAGCTTAATGATTGAAAGTGAAGAACTTGACCTTTATACCGTTCCTCTTGTTGGTAATAGCGATACTTTTGGAGAATACAATTCAAGCACTATGGGAATGAATGAAATAATGCTCCAAGTACAAAGTCCACGTTAATAGTTATAGGACTGATTGAACCTTTTACATTCCATTAACGGTCCTATTTCCTGTTTCTGGTACTTTATATTCAAATTTATGTCATCCCAAGTATAAGATTTCTATGTTTGCTATGATTATGCTTGAAAAATGTTTCGTTTACTATTTTTCTTGTGAACCAATGATGTAATATTATTGTCTTGCATGTTAAGGGCAACTCTCAACACTCTCTTTTGACAAAATTCAGGCCTCACAGTTCACTTGGTTGTAGAGTCGATGCAAAAAGGCGAATATGAGATGAGTTAGAAAGAGAAAAAAAATAGAAAAATGGGGGAATATAAACGAAAATGACAAAAAAAAATGTCGCATTTGACCATTCCATCAAATGGCAAATTGTACAGTCCCTGGCTTGTTTAGTCCTTTGAACCGTGATCTTCCATTATATCATACATCAAATTTGTAGAATAATTTTAGCCAAGTCATATTGTTGAGTTGATTGGCATTGTTCATGGGTCAGTGGGTTAACGGGTTTCAGGTCAATGGAGCTATGTTTTAATGGATGGGTCAGCATGTTTATTTAATTTAGTACCGTTGGCCATTTCGTGCAATGGTAGCTCCAAGACTTCTCATAGTGGAGGTCTTGGGTTCGAATCCTGGCATCAGCAGAAAAAAGTCTGTGGCCAAGTCAGGAGGTTTACCCAGTTGGGGGTTCCTCCTGTGGTGGGCTGCCCTGGATGTTCAAGGTGTTGCCCCGGAGAAACCCAATTATCCTAAAATATCTAAGTGTTGCCGTTAATTTTTTTTTTAATTTAGTCGCATGTTATTTATGTTTTATTAGAGGCTAAGTAGTGGAGTCATGGGTAGGTTATTTCCCCTATTCTTTAGGTGCAAGGTTGTTTAGTTTAGAGCGAATTACAAATTATGTCCTTTAAATATTAACCAAATTTCAGAATACGTCATTTAACTAAGGAAACTAGTTTTATACCCGTCCTAGTCCGGGTTTTCCAGATTAATAAAATCTAAATTTAAATATATATTTTAAGATATGTTTTACATGAATCAATAAGAATTACAATGTAATAGTTACAAAACCCGACGCTCTAAAGTTGTATTGAAAATTGGTTAAGTAACTTGTATTGAAAATTGGTTTAGTTTCTGTGTGACACTGCCCTCGTGAATTCCACTGCCCCCCCTGCAAACAATGTGAATTAAAAAGATAGTGGTAGCATTCAGCCTGAAAGATTTACAACATGTACCCTCATATAAATACACTAATAAATAAAACAAAATACAAAAATTAGTAAGAAATATATACCTAAGTTTTGGCACTAATCCAAGAGTCAAAAGCTTCCCATTCACAAAGGTTACATGAGAAATAAACCCAATGTTTTGCAATGTCCATTAGCCTTATAAAGCTCACCACCATGAACCAAGGTCCGAAACGTGCGGTTTAGTGAGGCGATCAACCCGTAATCAGATCTTGAGCTGTGCAAGAGGCAGTTAATCGAGATGTCTCGACCTAATCAATTTCAAATTTCCAATGCCAAGAGATTTGTTTCGACTTTTGACCCGTTTACTTATGAGTGATCTACTCAGGTTAGGTTTTATCTCAAACG
Organism: Smallanthus sonchifolius; assembly: GCA_023525975.1. Taxonomy (NCBI): domain Eukaryota; kingdom Viridiplantae; phylum Streptophyta; class Magnoliopsida; order Asterales; family Asteraceae; genus Smallanthus; species Smallanthus sonchifolius. The sequence goes on from CM042025.1 coordinate 469,896, forward strand.
GTGATCTACTCAGGTTAGGTTTTACCTCAAACGGGTCAAACAGGTAATATTAAAAACGTTAACTAAAAAGAAACGGGTCAGCTGAGGTCAAACAGGTTGAATATCGTACTAATATTTTATATAATATTTTTACACAAATTATTTATATGTTTTTAAAAGGAATTTGAACAAAAGGCGTCTTTGGCCAACCCAACTTGACCCATATCAATTACCAGTTTCAACCTGTTATCTGACACGTCCAACCGGTCTATTTTGCTACCTCTACGTTTGAGTCAACTGAAAGGCCTCTTTGCAATGGAAAAATAAATTATTTTGGCAAATAAGATAAAAAAAAAATAGGATTATTGGATTTTAATAATCTCACCTTTTACTAATTGGCCAATAATAATCCCAACTGAGAATATTCTTACCACTAGTCCCTACTTTCAAACTATTTTGTTACATTGGACTTCCCGTTAAAAAAACTTAACGCCGTTAGATTTTATATGGCGTGGACATCTGTAAACTACCGGAAAGTCGAGTCAAGCTAGCAGTGGTTTCGTGGTGGGTTTTGAATTGGCTCTGGTGGTGTTTAACTTGTCTCGTTAAACACTACCGTTATCTCTGTTTGGACTTGCCGAACCAACGAGACTAGTTAAACACCACCAGAGCCAATTTCAAAACCCACCACGAGACCACTGCTAGCTTGGCTCGACTTTTCGGCGGTTTGCAGATGTCCACGTCATATAAAATCTAACGGCGTTAAGTTTTTTTAACGGGGAGTCCAATGTAACAAAATAGTTTGAAAGTAGGGACTAGTGGTAAGAATATTCTCAGTTGGGATTATTATTGGCCAATTGGTAAAAGGTGGAATTATTAAAATCCAATAATCCAAAAAAATAAGGTGTAACAAACAGACCTTACGAAAGTCACCATCTTCCAACTTCTACAACATGTTTAGGCCAGATGAGAAGATCTGCATCCTAGAGGACTGTTTAGGCCAGATGTGAACACCGCCCCCTTTCACCCCGAGGGGCGGTGTTCACAGACGTGAAAAGCTGAAGTGGATCACGCCTGTCACACCCCAACTGACGGCGGAATACGTCGGGGCGGACATGGAGACCGTTCATAAGCACATGATCAACTAAATTTCATATTGTTTATTAAATCAAGATTTCATTACATAAGTTCAATCAAACCAAGTCAAACATACAAGAAATAAAGTATTCCCACAAAGTTCGATTGTTTAATTAACTAAGTCCTCAATCCTATATGTAGTGTAACGTTCACTATTCTCCGAGTATTGTATTTTTCTTTTTCAATAATGACATTTTGCGTTTCGATCTTGTTTATATATTCCGCATTTATATATATAAATACACAATTCATTTTTATAAAATGATTAAAAATAATCAAAAATTTTATAAAAATATATATATATATATATATAAACTATCTTGGAATTTGACTCAATGTTGACCACAAATCAAGAAAAATAGTTCAAAGTCAAACAACCCAAGAACACATGAAATTGACCCGTTTGACTTTCAAAAGTCAAACAGGGCCGAATTCGTTCAATCCAAGCCCGGAAACGAGTCCAATCGAGTCCCATAAGTTCTATCTCATGCATAAACAACGGATTGATCCTATCCAGACCCAATAAACATACAAATCCGGAATTTGAATGCGGTTGACTTTTTCGAGTCAAACTAGGATGAATCCGATCGAAATCAAGAAATTTAAACGCGTTTGAATCCCGGAATTTGCGCACTGACTAAAATCGAATTTATCCAGCCCTCAAACACGACTTGATTTATCCAAAATCGAACCATAATCGCGAATTTTACTCCCGTCGGCCGCTATTTACGATTCACAACCCAATTCGGATGATTCGAATGAAATTAATAAAGTTAAAACAACCATTCACTCTCGTATATCGACACATAAACTCTCCCAACCTCTGATTTACGCGCAAATCACCTCTGGACGCCAAGAACAGTTGGAATTTTCGTGATAGCCGTCCACACTCGTTACTCAATCAAAACACGTAAGTAATACATCATTCGATTCGTAATCCCATTCCGTTCGAAAGCCCTTTGCCAATTCGTAATGGCAGAGGGTATCAAACCCAATTGGAAACTAGGGTTCATGCGGTTTGATTTGGGGATTTGATTGTATTTTTTTTTTGTATTTAGACTTTTTGTTTCCATGGTATACCAGCGAAACCACCGGTCCAACTGGTTAAGTCACTGCGCCATCGGACCCGGTGGCGTGGGTTCGAAACCCACAAGGCACAGCCGGCCGAACCTTTTTGCGCAGGCCTGTACGAACAGAATCCGTCTCCTTCTTCAGTGTTAATAGCTACCGGACCGGATCAATTACACGAGTAACCCCTCTGGTCCAGCGGCAAACCTGAAGAATCAAACACAGGAGCCACCCGGGTTCGAGCCGGGTGGCCTGCGTTTATTTTTTTTGAGCGACTTTTTCAACTCGAAAAATTTTATAAAAAATATTTTTATAAACCTTGAAACATTTAGAAAAGAATGTAACTGGAATCGCCAATTTTCGATATAAACTCAATTTATTTCAAATTTCTTTGTTTAAAAATTGTATATTAATTATTTTTAAAAACAAAGTTTAATTTTATTTATTTATTCAAAGTAAATAAATTTCCCAATAAAATAGTGACTTCATAAAATATATCCTTTTTTTTTATTTTATCCAAACTTATAAAGTTTATAACTGTATTTTAGAAATAAACAAATACTTGTTTTTATGATAAATGAATAAATAAATTTATTAAAATACTAAAACATTTAAATGTATATTTTTACACATAAATATTATTTTACGCATTTTTATAAGTAAATAAATGATGTGAAAAAAAATTATTTATTTAATTTATATTTAAATATAATTTCCACACTATTTTCTAACTATATAAATAATTAATAATTAATTAATTTATTTAGTTATTCCAAATCAACATTTATTTCAATCATTTTTTTTAAACTATTTATTTTAAATCTTTTAATTTATACAACACCCGTTTTAAATACAAATCCACAAACACAACTCGTCGTACACACGTCCAATTCCATCCTACACTTAGACCAATTCTATTTTATACGATAGTGATTGGAAATCCATATGCTTTGCACACTAGGTTACATAGCCCCTCTTTACATTTTTACGCTTTTTGGGGTGAAACATGAACCATATTACACAATTGTTTTTACATTTTTTTTACAAACAACACAAACACAAATCCGCTTTACATTCATGTGTGCAATTTGAGCTTTATGTTTGAGTACTAGGTGTGTCAACTGTTTATGTGCAATGGTTGTGCAATCATTAACTATACAAGCCGACGGTAAACAATGATAGTTCTATTGAGTCTGACAAACCCACCCAGATTGGAGTGATTGTTACCGACAACACAATTTGCATGCTAGTTACAAATGTTTGATTGTACTTTAGTTACACAATAGTTGCTCCCCATAAATGCCTTATTTATCATGATTTGTAAAGGATTTGTTATTCAATTCATATACTATCTATGTACAAACCTGTGTATGCTCACCAACTTTTTAGTTGACCTTATTTTGTTCATGTTTCAGGTACTAACGTGTGAGTGTGATCAAGAAATTGCTACATTTAAGTTTGGACCTAGTTAATTTTAAATAAGGATTTTTATGTGTTTCAATTTATGTACTCGTTTGAATTTTGGTTGTGTTTGTTTGAAATGAAAGTTGATGTTTAATATATTGCAATCTAGTCGACCTTGTGCTCATGAACAGTCTACATGTCCCGCCCCGACGTTTCCGCCATCGGTTGGGGTGTGACAGATTGGTATCAGAGCCTTGGTTATAGGGAATTAGGTTATTAGACACTCTTGACCTAGACTATAACCGTATGACACCCATACTATGCCATGCTATTTGATTATTTCTTAGGTGAATAATTTTACATGTTATGCTAAATAATTTCATCATATGATACATTACTTAATAGTCTATGTGTCACATTACCTGCCAACTTTTGCCCCCCATTCATTTCTACCTATTTGATTTATTTAAAGTGCTCCACACACACTCATACCTACTTAGTTCTTCATGCACCCTTAATCTCACACACAAAATATCACCACGAACAAAGACTTAAACTATCGGACCTAATTGGGCCTAATGTCCATTAATAATAAACAAGAAGCCCATTCACCCTCCAAGAAGAATAAGCCCACTACAATAAATAAACCTCACTTTTGGGCCTCAAAGCCCGGTCCACAACAATCCTCATCATGACCATGAGCCCAACAATGGTATTATTAATACATGATGGCTGGAAGAGTGTGTAGACCTATGAGGAATTCTGGCTAAGGAAAGATAGGGTACTTAAGTATGTCTTATTGACCCACCCCTCTTTTCTGGGAATTATCCTTAGGGATACATTACTTATAGGTCAAGTGTATTTCTAAAATACTATCGTGAAGGTTCGGTGTTATGACTAGTCAAACTCTAAAACCTATAAGCACTCCTATGTCTAACCCGCAATATTTCATTATCACTTACAACCTTTTTATTGTTTCCTGCTAGACATGGACTCCTACCCTCCTCCCTCCCTGGTATACCATCCCGGAACAGAATCTGATTGGGAAGAAGACACTGAGACACCAGTATATCGGTCACCAACACTCCCAACTGCTAGGCTAAGGTTTGATGTAAGGGCGAACTGGATTAGGAACACCGGCCCGAGACTTCGAACACCTGGATCACCCGCACCCAGAAACCAGTATCAGACACCTCATCCCCACAATCAGTTACCACCTCCACTAAGAGATCCAAACCTAATGCCCGACCCGTACCTTCCTAACCCTTGGGTAAGGCATACCATGGCACCCCCTGGTGTTATGGCAATTCCAACCAATGACCTCCATCATTATGTAAGAACTTCAGAATTTGAGCGGCAAATGATAGAGCAAGGGATAATGCACGACTTGCAAGGACAAAGAATGGATAGCCTAACAAACCAATTGGGATACCAAAAGGAGTTAATCTCCATCCTCGAAAAAGAAATACTGGAGTATCGCACGGAGACAGCTAGAGCTGAATCCAGGTCGGCTACCCGAATGACCATAGCGGTACTCATCTTGGCGATTATCTTCTTCCTAGTGGAAAACTACCAGAGACGTTAATCGAAGATTTCTATTTATTATCTTTAAATTTTCGATTTAAGGACCATTTCCCTATGTTTTGAATAATGTTTAACATTTCAGCCTTTAATCGATTTCATATGTTTCAACTCTAAGGTTTTAATTGTTGATTTGACCCATGGAATATGAATTTTTCTATCAGAAAATAAAAAATTAGTATCACCATCTTCATTCAAATACGATTTAGTACACTACCAATAATCTCCTTCATAAACAAATCATACTATTATGTGACTCAAGCAAAACCTCGTTATCTTGTTTAAACAAAACGTTTACCAAACTTTTAGATAGTATCAAAATTATAAATTTTCCACAAAACTTTTCATCCGATAAGGAAAGTTAGTACAATCAATTTTATAAAAATATTATTTCAAATTGATAAATAATTATGATTTTTCTGCATTAAAGTAAATATTTCTAAACTTGGCTAAATAATATACGACTACTTGTTTAGCCAATGGTTCCACTTAAAAATATTCTCTTATTAATAATTAAAATTTTAAATTAAAAGATTTTCCTATAAGTTATCTATTTATTAGATTATTTAACTCAAAAGTTTTCATTACTTTATATATCTACGACCAAGAACGATTTACAATTTCCTATTTTCAAACAAAGATCAATTATTGGTAAACACATTTCCCTTAGTGTTTTCAGAACCTCCTCGTTACCTTTCACTTGCCGCTTCAAGAAACGATCCATACCACACAGACACTAACTACCACCTTTTCACGCTTCTCCGCAACACTTAACCACATACAAAACTCAGTACACGTCACACTCGGAATTCAATAATATACGTATGCACACTCACAATACACACAACACGATCACACTATACATGAAACTCAGTTACTTGCAATATACCCAATACTACACTGATTACATGATACGTAAAATTTGATTACTTGCAATACACGTTCTAGTGGATGGATTATGCAATACATGAAACGTAGTCGTTTGTGATATACACATACTAAAATAATCACACAATACATAAAAATCGTTGTTTGATACATAATACTTGATTGTCCACGTTGAATATGTAACTCATTTGGTTACAAGATATACAATATTACATTTCTGACATTACACATGAAAGATTGTTGGTTTACAAATATGTGGTACTAAGTTGTTAACACCATACGTGGAATTTGTGGCTTGCAATACACATGATGCTGCATTACTTACAATACAAGTTTAGTTGATTTTACAAGATACATGATGCCAAGTTGTTTACGTTACACCTATTTGATTACTAGCTACGTGCCGTTAGATCATCTATGAGACTTGTGTGTTACAATATCCGCGAAACTAAGTCTACTTACAATTGTTACAAATGATTGAGCACATTATACATGAAGCATAGTCATACACTTTGTTCACCAAACTTGAAAACCATAACTCATTGAAGCTACTCGGTGTTTGACGTATTCTTGTTCAAACGCGAGGAAGCTGAAACGCTTTAAAACAACTCGGTGTTTGACGTATTCTTGTCCAAACACGAGTAAACTATGGAACTTTAGGTTATACTGCCTTATTTCTCTTTAGTTGCGACCTAAACTGTCTTATCTAGGGACATAGTTACTTATTAGTAACTCACATGTGAAAACAATAGATATGGACTAGATGAATTGTACCCCTTTTACCCACACACAACGGAAGGATCTATAAGGACCATGTGATAATTCGAGTAATTACGGGTGCACACGGAATTATAAGAATCAGCGCATGGAAAACATAGTGAATTTTGTCGTGTGTTGTGACCTAAAACTTATCATGATATGTAACAACGAAACTGATGTGATATGACAAGGGCATGGTGGATACGCCGATGGTACTTCCTATATATAAGTGTTCTGTCATATTATCAGAAGTAGCGTTGTTCGTGTCACGTGAAGTTTTGACCTAGACCAATGACTGTGAAATATTGACAATTCTTGAACATGTTAGACTACATCTTAAACAAAACCTAATTATCAAGTTCCCATCAAATCCATTCCAAGTAATACATCTCACCTTTAGGATTCAAAATACCATTCAACAGTTCATTGCAAAACTTAATTCATCGTCAACATTCATACCTGACCTCAAGTATCAAAATCCTAAATCTTGCCACCAGTTATACTCCTTGAACCAACCGTCATAACATGTTGAGAATCCAAACCCTCACCTCTTTTCGGTTCAGTAACCTCCACTAGTTAAATTTCGGGACGAAATTTCCTTAACAAGGGGAGACTATAACGTTCACTATTCTCCGAGTATTGTATTTTTCTTTTTCAATAATGACATTTTGCGTTTCGATCTTGTTTATATATTTCGCATTTATATATATAAATACACAATTCATTTTTATAAAATGATTAAAAATAATCAAAATTTTTATAAAAAAAAAAAAATATATATATATATATATATAAACTATCTTGGAATTTGACTCAATGTTGACCACAAATCAAGAAAAATAGTTCAATTTGTACTTCTCAAAGTCAAACAACCCAAGAACACATGAAATTGACCCGTTTGACTTTCAAAAGTCAAACAGGGCCGAATTCGTTCAATCCAAGCCCGGAAACGAGTCCAATCGAGTCCCGTAAGTTCTATCTCATGCATAAACAACGGATTGATCCTATCCGGACCCAATAAACATACAAATCCGGAATTTGAATGCGGTTGACTTTTTCGAGTCAAACTAGGATGAATCCGATCGAAATCAAGAAATTTAAACGCGTTTGAATCCCGGAATTTGCGCACTGACTAAAATCGAATGTATCCAGCCCTCAAACACGACTTGATTTATCCAAAATCGAACCATAATCGCGAATTTTACTCCCGTCGGCCGCTATTTATAAAAAAATATTTTTATAAACCTTGAAACATTTAGAAAAGAATGTAACTGGAATCGCCAATTTTCGATATAAACTCAATTTATTTCAAATTTCTTTGTTTAAAAATTGTATATTAATTATTTTTAAAAACAAAGTTTAATTTTATTTATTTATTCAAAGTAAATAAATTTCCCAATAAAATAGTGACTTCATAAAATATATCCTTTTTTTTATTTTATCCAAACTTATAAAGTTTATAACTGTATTTTAGAAATAAACAAATACTTGTTTTTATGATAAATGAATAAATAAATTTATTAAAATACTAAAACATTTAAATGTATATTTTTACACATAAATATTATTTTACGCATTTTTATAAGTAAATAAATGATGTGAAAAAAAATTATTTATTTAATTTATATTTAAATATAATTTCCACACTATTTTCTAACTAAATAAATAATTAATAATTAATTAATTTACTTAGTTATTCCAAATCAACATTTATTTCAATCATTTTTTTTTAAACTATTTATTTTAAATCTTTTAATTTATACAACACCCGTTTTAAATACAAATCCACAAACACAAATCGTCGTACACACGTCCAATTCCATCCTACACTTAGACCAATTCTATTTTATACGATAGTGATTGGAAATCCATATGCTTTGCACACTAGGTTAACGTGGTGAATTGCAAGGATCAATCTTATTATTCATTTTCGCGCGCTAGCTATACATTTAATCAAGTGAGTATTACATAGCCCTTCTTTACATTTTTACGCTTTTTGGGGTGAAACATGAACCATATTACACAATTGTTTTTACATTTTTTTTTACAAACAACACAAACACAAATCCGCTTTACATTCATGTGTGCAATTTGAGCTTTATGTTTGAGTAGTAGGTGTGTCAACTGTTTATGTGCAATGGTTGTGCAATCATTAACTATACAAGCCGACGGTAAACAATGATAGTTCTATTGAGTCTGACAAACCCACCCAGATTGGAGTGATTGTTACCGACAACACAATTTGCATGCTAGTTACAAAGGTTTGATTGTACTAAATGCCTTATTTATCATGATTTGTAAAGGATTTGTTATTCAATTCATATACTATCTATGTACAAACCTGTGTATGCTCACCAACTTTTTAGTTGACCTTATTTTGTTCATGTTTCAGGTACTAACGTGTGAGTGTGATCAAGAAATTGCTACATTTAAGTTTGGACCTAGTTAATTTTAAATAAGGATTTTTATGTGTTTCAATTTATGTACTCGTTTGAATTTTGGTTGTGTTTGTTTGAAATGAAAGTTGATGTTTAATATATTGCAATCTAGTCGACCTTGTGCTCATGAACAGTCTACATGTCCCGCCCCGACGTTTCCGCCGTCGGTTGGGGTGTGACATGTAGCGTCTTGTAAATGATCTCATATATTAGTACCTGAAACATGATGAAAACGAGGTCAACTAAAAATAGTTGGTGAGCATACATAGGTTTTAACACTACATGTAATATCAAGAGTTTGTGTACAATTCATATGAACCATGGTTTAATAAGACAATTAAGAAGAACTACTATAGTTAAATCGGGGCGTACAATCAAACCTTGTGACTGCACACAATGTTATCCCAAATGTAATACCGGCAACAATCACCCTACCTGGGTGGGTTTGTTAGACACAATAGATCTATCATTGTTACCGTCGGCTTGTACAGAGTTAATGATTGCACTTGCACTATGCACAGATGTATGTAATTGTAGTGGGTTAACGGGTTTCAGGTCAATGGAGCTATGTTTTAATGGATGGGTCAGCATGTTTATTTAATTTAGTACCGTTGGCCATTTCGTGCAATGGTAGCTCCAAGACTTCTCATAGTGGAGGTCTTGGGTTCGAATCCTGGCATCAGCAGAAAAAGGTCTGTGGCCAAGTCAGGAGGTTTACCCAGTTGGGGGTTCCTCCTGTGGTGGGCTGCCCTGGATGTTCTAAGTGTTGCCCCGGATAAACCCAATTATCTTAAAATGACTAGGTGTTGGCGTTAATTTTTTTTTTAATTTAGTCGCATGTTATTTATGTTTTATTAGAGGCTAAGTAGTGGAGTCATGGGTAGGTTATTTCCCCTATTCTTTAGGTGCAAGGTTGTTTAGTTTAGAGCGAATTACAAATTACGTCCTTTAAATATTACCCAAATTTCAGAATACGTCATTTAACTAAGGAAACTAGTTTTATACCCGTCCTAGTCCGGGTTTTCCAAATTAATAAAATCTAAATTTAAATATATATTTTAAGATATGTTTTACATGAATCAATAAGAATTACAATGTAATAGTTACAAAACCCGACGCTCTAAAGTTGTATTGAAAATTGGTTAAGTAACTTGTATTGAAAATTGGTTTAGTTTCTGTGTGACACTGCCCTCGTGAATTCCACTGCCCCCCCTGCAAACAATGTGAATTAAAAAGATAGTGGTAGCATTCAGCCTGAAAGATTTACAACATGTACCCTCATATAAATACACTAATAAATAAAACAAAATACAAAAATTAGTAAGAAATATATACCTAAGTTTTGGCACTAATCCAAGAGTCAAAAGCTTCCCATTCACAAAGGTTACATGAGAAATAAACCCAATGTTTTGCAATGTCCATTAGCCTTATAAAGCTCACCACCATGAACCAAGGTCCGAAACGTGCGGTTTAGTGAGGCGATCAACCCGTAATCAGATCTTGAGCTGTGCAAGAGGCAGTTAATCGAGATGTCTCGACCTAATCAATTTCAAATTTCCAATGCCAAGAGATTTGTTTCGACTTTTGACCCGTTTACTTATGAGTGATCTACTCAGGTTAGGTTTTATCTCAAATGGTGATCTACTCAGGTTAGGTTTTACCTCAAACGGGTCAAACAGGTAATATTAAAAACGTTAACTAAAAAGAAACGGGTCAGCTGAGGTCAAACAGGTTGAATATCGTACTAATATTTTATATAATATTTTTACACAAATTATTTATATGTTTTTAAAAGGAATTTGAACAAAAGGCGTCTTTGGCCAACCCAACTTGACCCATATCAATTACCAGTTTCAACCTGTTATCTGACACGTCCAACCGGTCTATTTTGCTACCTCTACGTTTGAGTCAACTGAAAGGCCTCTTTGCAATGGAAAAATAAATTATTTTGGCAAATAAGATAAAAAAAAATAAGGTGTAACAAACAGACCTTACGAAAGTCACCATCTTCCAACTTCTACAACATGTTTAGGCCAGATGAGAAGATCTGCATCCTAGAGGACTGTTTAGGCTAGATGTGAACACCGCCCCTTTCACCCCGAGGGGCGGTGTTCACAGACGTGAAAAGCTGAAGTGGATCACGCCTGTCACACCCCAACTGACAGCGGAATACGTCGAGGCGGACATGGAGACCGTTCATAAGCACATGATCAACTAAATTTCATATTGTTTATTAAATCAAGATTTCATTACATAAGTTCAATCAAACCAAGTCAAACATACAAGAAATAAAGTATTCCCACAAAGTTCGATTGTTTAATTAACTAAGTCCTCAATCCTATATGTAGCGTCTTGTAAATGATCTCATATATTAGTACCTGAAACATGATGAAAACGAGGTCAACTAAAAATAGTTGGTGAGCATACATAGGTTTTAACACCACAAGTAATATCAAGAGTTTGTGTACAATTCATATAAACCATGGTTTAATAAGGCAATTAAGAAGAACTATTATAGTTAAACCGGGGCGTACAATCAAACCCTGTGACTGCACACAATGTTATCCCAAATGTAATACCGGCAACAATCACCCTACCTGGGTGGGTTTGTACAGAGTTAATAATTGCACTTGCACTATGCACAGATGTATGTAATTGTAGTTTACACTCTTAGTGTTCAAGCATAAGGCACAAATTACAAGCATGTTCAAAATGTTTGAATTGTATAAATTGCAAATAGTTTCAAATGAAATCATATTCATCCTAAAGGTACAAAAATGTTAAAGGGCTATGTAAACTCACCTGGTATGAGTAGTGTACGTACTAGATACGCGAAAATGTTCGAACTACACTTGTCCTAAAATATGCAAGGACGTAAGTTCTATGAAATGTTGTGCTTGATTATGCGATCAATCCACCCAACTCGACTCTTTGAAAAAATGTGTTTATCTTTTTGGGTTTGACCATGTTTGACTTGACGACACGTTGGTGACTTGTTAGAATAGATAAAAATATATTTATTTCTCAAAAATAAATATTAATAATAGATCGTATGATGGAAATCATGTATGTTATAAAATATACTTTTGAAATATTAAGATATATATTTTTTGATGATTGAAATATTATACAAATATCCAAATGTTATTTAGTCAAGTTTAAAGATATATGCATGCAAACAAATATTAAGCTCCAACCTCAAAGGTCTACCCTCCAAAACAAACCCATGTACTGCCTGTATACTTCGAACCGCTTCATCCTCCTTAGAGTAAGTAATATATCTGGACAATAAAAATTATTACAAATATAAATGGCAGTCATACCAAATAAATTTGAGATGACAGATATATGATCACTCAAGAACATTGAGCTTACACGCTACATGTATTGTTTGCAAAATGCTGAATGGTGCCAGCTGCTGTCCTGGATATAGAAACTTTTAGCACTTTCCCATACTGACCAAAATATTCTTTCCACTGCAGAAGCTGGATCATAGAACATGAATTATGTTAGAAGAACTCCACCGTTAATTGTTGACTATGACATAAGCTCATTAATCCAAACATTTTGCCTAAATGTAAACTCTGGAAAATTTGCTTCATAATTAATTTGTAGTCATCAAGAGAATATGGTACATACCTTGTTCTTGTTTACTTCCCAATGCAGTGGTATTTAGTACTATTGTTATCAAAGAATTAGTATGAGGTATGTTGACTTGTGTGATCAAACACATTATCTTCTAAATAAGAAATGATACCAAACCAAACGTACCCAGTATAATCCCACACATAGCTAACGCTATTAGTAGGGTCTGGGGAGGGTGTGATGAGGGCAAACCTTACCCCTATCCCAAGGGATAGAGAGGCTGCTCCCGTTTAGACCCCCGGCTCAAAATGATCAAATTAGAGGGCACAAAATTGGTAATACATTGACTTGTTTTGACTTATTGGTTTATTTTCATCTAAATCTTACATGACTTTTTTTGGTTATTGCTCGACAGTTTGACTCGGCAAAAGTCAAAATGACTTTGCTTTTACCTTTTGGTTTTGTAAGATTGTAACATGTGTTTTGGATGAATGAAATGCAGTTTATTCATATACATTTTTTTATAAATACAACATGGAATGAAATGAAGTTGGATGGCACATATGTTACTTTGGGACCAATTTGTGTGCACGGTTATTAGCGCCTTTGACTTGTGCTTTAGCTCGTTAACATCCTCTGAAAGATTATCGAGAGCTTTGTTTTGCCAGTATTTCATCATAATAGTGCACTCAATTAAAGGTGCCAAAGTAGTGTTATATAGATAATTAGTGTGTCTGATATGATTATAGAAAATATATATAATTTCAATGAATGTATTTTAACAACTTTCAACCCGTTCACCAATTTAATACGTTTTCTTTTTTACCTATATTTTGATTTGACTCGTTGGAACACAATCCAAATTGACCCATTAAATGTAAAAGTGACCTGTCGAGTTCAGATCCCATGTCGCTAGACATTCCCTTCAGATCACCCAAAACACTGCTTAAATCATCAAGCGTGTCGTCTTGCTTTTCCTTCTCCAACTGGTTTTATTAAACCCCAAAAAATAAAATTAAATTAAAGATCAAGTGCGTGTGAAATGTGAATGGCCATGTTAAGTGGTGGATCATGGTTTTAAATAACCCATACCTCAACTTTCTTCATGACATCCTTTGTTGTTTTAAACCAGAAGCTTTTTTAAGAGGCCTTCTTTTTCTCCTTATGTTTATGATCCAAACTCAACTTCTCTCTGTCCTCTTTACTTGCTTTCTCTCCTGCTTTCCCATCATCTAGTAAAACAAAATACACCCCGTTTATGTATAAATGAAAATATTGACGAGCCAGGTAAATACATCTCGAAACCGAATTGATTTCATATTATCAGTTCATTGTAAAATTAGATCCTACACAATATTCTCCTAGCAAATATTCAATACACATGAAACTAACACCCAAAGTTCCAAACTTTAACAACAAAAGATGGCAAAACTATGAATAAATGCTTATCGTGCATCATCACTGCAAACAAAGTCTAACACAGAGACTAAAAGAGACATTATCCAATTTTATGCAAAAATAACAAACAAAAGAGGATCAAATACAGGTGAATTGGTTTAAAATACAACCATAGGTTCAAGCAACTGCTCATATAAAATTGTTAAAAAGCATTGTAAACTTATGTTTATGACAAACCAACTATGTTTAAATTAAAATTTACAACGTACCTGCTTATTTCACTGGACACGCACTCTAACCGAAAATGTTTAAAACGGTTCTGGTACAATGCACATATGAGCTTCAAAACACTGCAAATACATCAATGAGTAAAAGTTAGACAGATGGTATGTGTGTGTGTGTAAACTGAGGGTACGATTTCTTACCTGCGAAACAGCGAATGCATTGAAACCCTAGGGATGAAACCATCTAGACCTCCTTCTTCCCAAAACCCTGAAATTGGATGGACCAGGAGGAGGAAACTGAGGGTACGATTTCGTTAATCGGCGATTAGCAATCGGAGGCGCAGCTTCGTCCGACGACCTCCTTCATAAAAATTAGTCGCCGTCGTTTTGAGATTGAAGGTCGTCCGGCGAGACGGTGGCTGGATCTGAAGATTTCAGATGTGGTTTTGAGATTGAGAGAAATGAACGAACTTGAATAAGAAGGGTAGGGTTTTGTGGACGGTTATCTACTTATCTGGATGGAAGGAACTTGAATTTTGAATTTTGAAATGAGATCTGAGTTTTGTCTAAAGGTGTTGTTTGAAGAAAGCTTTAAGACTTGTACCTTAGGCTTTAAAGATTGTACAACACTTAATTTTAAGATCATATGATAAAATTACCATCTTGCCCATCTAATATCTATATTATATATAGTATAGATATACAAACGTATTTGTGTGTGCTATATAGAACCCGATTGTAAAAAGGTACTATCATATACGAGGTTCATACCTTCGGGTACCTAATTACTCGTCACGCGTAATTTTGTGGATTTAGCCAGTGTTAAGAGTAGGGTAATATGAGAAGGTGAGAGGTTTTTTGTTTGGAGCAAAGCTAGGGTGATAAAGAAAATAGTGTTGTGTTGTGAGAAGAGATTGAAAGTATTATCTTTAACTTAACAATAATTATGATAATAATATTATTCATAATAATAACAATAATAATAGTTTTAGATCGAATCTTCTTCTACCCTTTATAAAGTATTTTAATAAGTGAGGTTTAAAATGTCAAATATGTAAAAGTATGATAATTAAACCAATCAAATGACAATGTCATTCATTTTATTATTATTATTATTATAAGATACTGCAAAATGTGTTTTGTGGCCTATATAAAGTCAGACCGAGTAGCCCTCGATCAAATGCTACCGCACTAGGAAACCACAAATCAAAGACAATAATGAAATTCCTTGTTTTAATGTTGGCAGTACCATTTGTAACGTTCAGATTTACAGCATCTGATGATATTGAAACCTACAACGTCATTAACTCAAGCAACTTAGCAAAGCCAGGCTGCGAAAGCCGATGCGGGGACTTGATTGTTCCCTATCCTTTTGGAATTGGCATCAACTCAAATTGTTCTATAAGCGAGGGGTTTGACATCTACTGCAACAAATCCGTAAACCCTCCAAAGGCCTCTTTTACTAGCACAAGTTACACCTCGATCAAACTGATATCTGACTCTACTCTTCGGCGTTCCAATTTAGTGGCGAGTAATTGCTCTTTTCTAGATGGCTCTTCAACTTCATACACAATTTCCTCGGCGGACTTTACATCTACACCATACACCTTCTCAAAAGTAAATATGTTCACGGTGATTGGTTGTGATAGTTATGCTTGGTTGACCTCAGAAACAATGCATAGGAACGTGTCTACAGGTTGTATGGTGTTTTGCTCAAATCCAGAGGAGGTTGTAGGTGATGAGTGCGCAGGAAATGGTTGTTGTGAGTCACCCATACCCCAAAACATGATCTACTATGAAACTGAGGTCGAAAGCTGGCTGAATTCACGAAACGTGAGGGATACAAGGTCGTTTGCTCCTTGTACATATGCCTTTATTGGTGAGGAGAATGTATTCAAGTTTAAGGGTACAAGTGATTTAACAGCAAAGGATGTAAATGACACTTCCTTCGCAGAAATGATTGAATCTAGTGTGCCAGTGGTGCTTGAGTGGGCTATTAGTAATCTGAGTTGCGTGGAAGCCAAAGCAACCAATGATTTTGCCTGCCAATCAAATAGTGTGTGTGTTGACTCTACAAGGGAAACTGGTGGGTACCGCTGTGCATGTAAAGACGGCTATCAAGGAAATCCATATTTGTCTCCTGGCTGCGATGGTACATTAATCTCTCTCACTTGCTAACTTCTACACTATATATATATATATATATATATATATATATCTTTCTTTCTTTTCAATATATAATTAAGATCCCATCTTAAAATTAAGAATTTTAATCATTTCATCATGTCCAGGCTATCCAATTATATTTTAACCATTATTTATGTGATCTCCATCTTAAGGAACATTTTTTTTACAAAATTAAAGAAAATAAAGTGTACATAACACATATTTACTTTTTCTCTCGATTAACGGTCTAAATAAATGCATTTTCAAATAGACAAATATGAATTTAATATGCTATGAAAGTGTCAAACGAAGTTGGGAAGATAGTTACCACTTACCAACGAGCTAGGTTGTAGATTGTGATGTGTATTTATAATAGATATAACAAAAGTAAAAGGAGACCTGGCCTCAAGTTTTGACTAGCTAAAGATGTTACGTCTTAACGTTTTATTTTTTTTATAGGGCTCATTGCATGTTAATAAATTAAAAATTATTAATTTATATCAAATGGTAATACAAAATAAATTTTATATACGATGACAAATACATAAAATTTATTATACTTCAGATTAATAAGCCCAATAGACTTATGGTGGGACAAATAAATTGATGTAAGTAGATATTAATGGCTGTAGGCTAACTGGCTAAATAAATAAAATAAGTAAATAATTTTTTTTATTTAACCGTCAAGGCGTCATCGTAATAGTTAACTGAAATAAATAAAGTTGTTATTGAGGAATCCAAATAAAGCGGTCCCTGTGTTAGATCTAACTCTTTTTACATAAACTTATTAGTCATGTTTAAGTGATTCAATACTTTTCTAAGGCCATATAAACATAAACGATATTGTTTTATAAAATTTAAAGCAAAAATAATCCTTTTACATTCACACTTTCTTGTGATACAACTAGAATTGTATTCACACATGCTGCGGCACGTTAAACTGCGAAAAAAAGTAACGTCCTTGAAATCTTATAGCATAAAGTGACAGAAAAATGAAACCTTAAAAAGTTATCGTTTACGGAATAAATAAACATACTCGGAATTTTACAAAAAAAGCAAAATATTTACGCAAGCACAAGCGTTGCAGCAAAATACCTAGTAATATTCCAAAAACTTTATACAAAAACATGAGAGCGTAACGAAGCCGCTAAAAAAAGTTAACGGGTAAAAAATTAGAAAAAGAAAGCAAAACCATTTAAAAAAGTAAGGACTTAAAAAAAATTCATAGCGACACTGTACGCAAGTGCTTAGGTAACTTGTACGCACAACTCCGTTACAATTGTGCTTAATATTCCAAAAACTTTACGCAAGAAAAGGAAACCATAACAAAATCGTTAAAAAAGTTAACGAGTAAAAATTAGAAAAAGAAAGCAAAATCGTTTAAAAAAAGTAAAAAGTTTAAAAAAATTCATAACGACGAAGCACGCAATTGTTTGGATAACTTTTACACTATCACGTGCAACTCCGTTGCCGTTATGTGTTTGTCACATCTCGTAACCTGATTGGTAAAAATATTTAATATGTAAATGATACCTTTATTAAAGTTTATGAGCTGTACTATAAATTGCTTAGAAAAAGTTAAAAAAACATATTTAAAGTTCAGGGGTTTATATTTAAATCTGGCTTAGTTAAGGGGCTTAAATGTAAATAAGATAAAAAACAAAAGTGTTGTCATATTTTTTTTGAACGGCAACACCTAAATATTCTAAGATAATTAGGTTTATCCGGGGCAACACCTATAACATCCAGGGCAACCCACTACAAAAGGAACCCCCCAACTAGGTAAACCTCCTGACCTAGGCACAGACCCTTTTTTTGCTGTGGTCAGGATTCGAACCCAAGAGCTCCACTATGAAAAGTTTTAGGGTTACCATTACACCAAATGGCCAACGGTAAGTGTTGTCAAATTCATTGAAATTGTACACCATGCTCAAAGTCTTTTGAGTTTGCCAATTATAAGTTAGATAGTACTATTAAGTTGGCCCGCGTAAAATGACGGGAGTCACCTAGTCTCTTTAAGAGAGCGCAACCTAACCCGACATGTCTTAAATACTGATTATATTCGAGTATTATTATTATTATAACTATGTAAATATTTAGTTGGTTATTTTAAGGGTGTGGACTGGACGGTTCGGTTTTAAGCCACAACCATAACCAACACCAAAATTTTTGTTTAAGAACCGGTCTAGCCAGCAAGCAAATTTTACGTAAATAGATTTTTAGCAATGTTAGATAGAACAAAATGGTACTTCCTCTTTATAGGAGGTTCCCCCATTGAAGTTATTTAGCCATATAGATGTGAGATGAAGATAAAAAAAAACTCTATTTATCAAGCCTCAACATTTGCTTTTTTCTTTCTCCCATTCGATGTGAGATGAAAGTAAACCCAAAGTTTAAAAGGAGCTTAGAGAGTTGAAGGACGGAACACGCTCATTTTACTCCGTTAAGTAGTCGTTAACTCTGTTAATTGTCTTAGAAGTGTCTTAAAATGTAGGTAAATTACCATCCCGTCCTTCTAATACGTTTAATATATAAATAGTGGGATGACTCGTGCAAAGCGGCGGGTGTCATCGAGATTCTTTTCAAGAGCGTAATCTAACCTGACATGCCTTAAACACCGATTATATTTGGGTATTCTTCTTATTATTATTATCATTATTATTATTATTATAATCAAACATAGCTCATAAGCTCACGAGTCTAGCCAAACCTAGCTCGGGCTCAACTTGTTTACAAACAAAGCCGATCCAAGTCCGCAAGTTTACGACCGAAACGATTTCAAGCCGAGCTTTCTTAAAGCAAGATTCAAACCTTGGTCAAATATCCAATTTTAGCACTAAAAACTACTTGTTGTTTACCCAATCTAGCCAAAAGGGCATCAAACAAATGGTTCAATTTTCTCAAGTAAGGAGACTTCTCTCTTTATAGTGGTTTGCTTTATGATTAGGTTGGGTAAACCACCAATGTGGGACAAGCTAAAAAGTAAAAAAAAACATTTTGTTTAGCTTTAAAGGATTAGGCTTTGATGTACTTGTACATTGTGTTTAACAAGTGATATTTAAGATGATGTCTTAAAATTGGATAAAATTACCTTTTTGTCCATCCAATATCTATACTATATAATAAATGATTATTAGATTTTAATAATCCCACATTTTACCAATTGGCCAATAATAATCCAACTGAGAATATTCTTACCACCCGTCTCTACTTTCAAACTATTTTCTTACATTGGACCCCGGTTAAAAAAACTTAACGTCGTTAGAGTTTATATGACGTGGACATCTGCAAACCGTCGAAAAGTTGAGCCAAGCCGAAACTCTAGCCACCGCCTTTGTCGTAGGGGTGGTCTGCAAACCCTAGTCTGTCACCGTCTTCACCGTTAAACACCACCGTTGTCTCCGTTTGGACTTGCCGAAAAAACGAGACCCATTAAACACCACCAGAGCCAATGTCAAAACCCACCACGAGACCACTGCTAGCTTGGCTCGACTTTCTGGCGGTTTGCAGATGCCCACGTCATATAAAATCTAATGGCGTTAAGTTTTTTTAACGGGGTCCAATGTAAGAAAATAGTTTGAAAGTAGACCGGTGGTAAGAAAATATTCTTAGTTGGGATTATTATTGGCCAATTGGTAAAGGGTGAGATTATTAAAATCTAATTTCCCTATAAAATTAAGGTTTTTGCATGCCACGTGTCGCCTCCATATTCATTCTCATCATTTTTTCCCACATCTCTCTCCTATTAAATACACATTTATCTTTTAATAATAATATATTTTTAAAGAAAATACTAATCTAACCTAATAAAACACATTTATTTAAATTATCTCTTATTACAAAAAAACTTTGAAATCTAATTATATAACTTTTATTTTCAATCAAATAGTAATGAAAGTTAAATTATATTAAATAGTAATTAACGTATTTTCAAAACCCAATTATATATTAATTTTTATATATTTTGAATTTTTTTTATCCTTAGTATATGTAATATATTTTTACACCTGTAAAATATATACATGAAGATTTAAGAATTTTATGTATAATATTTTTAACCCCGTGTATAATACACGGAGTCTAAGCTAGTGCTTTATATAGTAGTGTAGATGACTGCTAATGTAACGAGCCAAACCTCATGAGTTTAATTTGTTTATTTTAATATTTTTAACTTTAACTCGGTTCATTTTGAACTTTATATCTAAAGTAAATTCGAGTTTGGATATGACTCAACTTACTTATTATTTGATAACTTTTATGTAATGTATATTAGTATATATAATTATATATGTAGGGAAGAACTCAAACGATAACCAGTTTTTTATGTGATAATCATATAAGCACTTTCAAATAATCACATAATTTATAAATTTGTATAATAATATATCCGTTAAGCTTTCGAGACTAATCATCCTTAGTGTATAAAGCTAGCGCTTGGGCTTAAGCTTGAGATTGTTTAAACTCGGCTTGATTTGAGTAGCTTACGAATGACACAACTTGTTTACACCCATAAACATAACATAACTATGTTGATCTAACTTGAGAGAATTCCGATTCTTTTCTATAAACAAGTTTTTAACACTTAAATCATTAAATTTATATGGATCAATTTTGGTGTTTTTATAGCATTAAAGGCTATATAGATTTGCATTTAACCACTCAAATTAATTTACTTCATTAGGATTTAATGTTCTATATATGATTCATTT
This sequence comes from Smallanthus sonchifolius, assembly GCA_023525975.1. Lineage (NCBI taxonomy): Eukaryota > Viridiplantae > Streptophyta > Magnoliopsida > Asterales > Asteraceae > Smallanthus > Smallanthus sonchifolius. The sequence goes on from CM042025.1 coordinate 491,232, forward strand.
AGTTTTTTTACGCCCTAATCTAATCCTAATCTACTCTAAACTAAGGGCATGTATGGGATTACTTATTTTAAGCTTCTTATTGACTTTTGCAAAAAGTTATAAGGAGTTTTGAAAAGTAAGTTCCCCCTTACTTCTCAAAAACTCATTTTTCCCCTTTAAAAAGTTAAAAGAAGTAGCAAACGTCACATTCCCCAAACACCTTTTTAACTTATAAAAGTTAATAAGTTAATAAGTAGTTTCAATAAGTAATACCCAACACCCCTTAAATCTACTTCACGCCTCAATTGAGGCTCAAATTCATTTAGTTAATTACTTAACTATGTTACAATAAGCGCTATACTCTTTTGTTTATAGATATCAATGAATGTAGTGATGCGGAGAGGTTTCCATGTTATGGAATATGTGTTAACACTATCGGGAATTACACGTGCAAATGTCAAGGAGGGTTTTCCGGCGATGGCAAGGTTAAAGATGGTTGTCGACGTAAACCATTCAACGTGCTTCACTTATCATTAGGTACTTTATTTCCTATTTTTTATTTTTATTTTTTGTTTTTGAAGAAAGTGTATTCTAAAGAACGAGATGCTCTTTTATGTGACTATATATATATATATATATCTTCATGTACATAGAAAGACAGAACCTTTAACTAAATGTGCTTGTGTTTTTTCTGTAACAAAATTCAATGACTACGTGTGTTACCTTAATTTTTCTTGTTAGTTTTGTAAATCCTTTTACTTTTTAATTTGTAAACATAACTACTAAAAACAATCAAGTAACTGGTATGTATCCATAATCACATACAGGTTTGGGACTTGGATTCTTCACATTACTGATTGGGTTATTAATATTGCACGTAATGGTCAAGCAAAGAAAGCTAATTAAACTAAGAGAAAAACTATTTGAGCAAAATGGGGGTGTACTCTTGGAAGACAAACTTAAAAACACAGGTCGTAGTGTGATGAAAATTTTTCAAGTTGAAGAGATAGAAGAAGCAACCAACAATTACGCGGAAGATAATATTCTTGGAAGAGGAGGTAATGGCACTGTATACAAGGGAACTCTACCAGATAATCGTGTAGTAGCAATCAAAAAGTCCCAAAGATTAGACGAAGAACAAAGGGGTCAATTTATAAATGAAATTGTAATTCTAGCACAAATTAATCACCGAAACGTGGTGCAACTTTTGGGATGTTGTCTGGAAACTGATGTCCCAATGCTAGCTTATGAATTTATTTCTAATGACACTCTTCATCGTCACATTCATAACAGAACAAGTGGGAAAGGGAGATTGTCATGGGATAGTCGTTTGAGGATAGCACATGAATCAGCTGGTGCACTTGCTTATCTTCATACAGATGCTAGAATGTCCATCATACATAGAGATGTGAAATCTGCTAACATATTGTTGGATGACAATTACACTGCAAAAGTTGCAGATTTTGGTGCTTCAAGATTAGTCCCATTGGGTCATGATCAAGTCACTACGCTAGTTCAAGGGACCATTGGATACTTGGATCCTGAATATTTCCATACAGGTCAACTGACAGGCAAGAGTGATGTCTATAGCTTTGGAGTGGTTCTTACAGAACTCTTAACAGGAAAAAAACCTATTGATCGAGAAAGAGGTTTAGAGGATACAAATATTGCAACATATTTTCTGAAGGCAAAGGAGGAAAATCGATTGCTTGAGATCCTTGACAGACAAGTACGAAGGGAAGCAACTGATGAGCAGCTAAAAGCAGCAGGTGGCCTGGTATGTAGATGCCTTAACCAAGTTGGTGAGAACCGACCTAGCATGAAAGAAGTGGCCAAGGAGCTTGAAACATTGAGGAAGTCTAGCACACAACATCCTTGGATTAGTCAAGAAAACTACACTGAAGCAAGTAGCTTAATGATTGAAAGTGAAGAACATGACCTTTATAATGTTCCTCTGGTTGCAAATAGCGACACTTTTGATGAATACAGTTCAAGCACTATGGGAGTGAAAGAAATAATGCTCCAAGTACACACTCCACGTTAATGGTTATAGGAATAATTGAATATTTTACATTCCATTAATGGTCCTATTTCATGTTTCTTATTAAATATTCAAATTTATGTCATCTCTAGTATGTAATTAATAAACCCAGGTATAAAATTTCTATTTTTGGGTTGATTTTATTCTTGTAAAATATTCCATTTACTATTTTCTTGTGAACCAATGATGTAAAAGTAGGGGTGTCAACTGTGTAGGGTTGACGGGTTTTAGGTTGGCGAGTTGAATTCTTCAACCCTAACCCAACTCATATACTTACTCGTGTCGTGTTGTGTCGTGTCAGACCCACTTAAAGTCGGGTCATGTTTCGGTAGTGTCAGGATTTGCCGCCCCTATTAAAACTATTCTCTTGTCTATTAAGGACAACTTTCAACATTGTTTTTTTGACAAAAAATCAGGCCTCATCATTCACATGGTTGCATAGAGTCGATGGAAGAAGGCAAATCTGAGATAGTGGGACTCGATTCATAATCTACATACTTCCATGTGATCAATTAGCATTCATGAGTTGTAAAAAAACACTCTCTTTTGAGTTGGTAAGGTAGATTCTATATTCCTTCTGTTGCTAAAACTTTTGTTGGATGCTTACCTACAACTTTTTTGGGCATGGTTCATTTAGAACATGTTGATTCACACCAAAATAAAGTGCAAAATCCTTAGAAGCAACATATTCCTGATTAAGTAATGACCAACTTGCAACAGAAATTGCAAAGCATCATAAACTGCTCTATCATGAGCGCATTTATCGTGAAAATAATTTGCAACACAGAATTCAAATTTACTCTTTGTGGATCAAGAACAAATAACCTAAATCGCAGCTAATATGAGCCGTGTTGGAAATCAAGCCCAAGAAAACGAACACAAAATTTGATCTCAACCAAGATCGGCTTTTTCTGTTTATTAAAACTTGACACACAAATTACATGGACCCTAACCATCTATCTATAATAAAAAAAACCATACTAATTCTACTCAAATACTACTCTCAAGTATAATCTAATACTTACTCCAACAAACTATAGACAAACATAAAATAACTTTATCTAAACATTCAAACTAATCTACTATCTTACGGTTTAGCCCTTCAACCTTTTTGATTCTGTCACATTAGAGGATTAAAAACTTCAGGGAGATTGGATTAAAAAAAAACACCTGCTTACTGGTTATAATCTATACTACTATATAATAGGTATTGGGAGGATATGGAAATAATTTACTTAAAAAATTAAGACACCTTGTACTAGGCTTGTAAATGAACCGAACGAACACGAACGTGGCTTGTTCGTGTTCATTCGTTTAACTTTATCCGAACAAATGAACGAGCACGAACACTTAAACGAACATAATTTCTTGTTCGTGTTTGTTCATTAAAAAATTAGTGTGTTCATGTTCGTTTATTAATATTCTGAACAGACGATTAACAAACACAAATGAACGAACATAAATGGACACCAATTAAAAGTAAATGTAAATATCTAAATTAAAGTTTAAAGTATAATCATCTTTGTATCCAACATTTTAACAGTAAACAAATATATTAAATTGATTTTAATATAGGCTTAAGGGTTTTAAAATATGAAAATCAAATTAGAAAATAAAGCAAAACCGTTTAAAAAAGTAAGGACTTAAAAAAAATCCATAGCGACACTGTACGCAAGTGTTTAGGTAACTTGTACGCACAACTCTGTTACAATTGTGCTTAATATTCCAAAAACTTTACGCAAGAAAAGAAAGCCCTAAAAAAATCATTAAAAAAGTTAACGAGTAAAAATTAGAAAAAGAAAGCAAAACCGTTTAAAAAAAGTAAAAAAGATTAAAAAAAATTCATAACGACAAAGTACGCTATTGTTTGGATAACTTGTACACTATCACGTGCAACTCCGTTGTCGTTATGTGTTTGTCACATCTCGTAACCTGATTGGTAAATAAAAGAGAAAAAAATGTTTAATATGTAAATGATAGTTTTATTAAAGTTCATGGGCTGTAGTATAAATTGGTTAAAAAAAGTTAAAAAAAACATATTAAATTGATTTTAATACCGGCGTAAGGGTTTTAAAATATGAAAATCAAATTGGTTTTAAATTAATATTAGTAATAAATAAATTTGAATGAATATTTAAACGAACATAAACCGATGAACATAAATTATGAATAAGCATAAACGAACGAACATAAATGAATGTTCACGAACGTAAATGAACGAACGGCACATGTGTTCATGTTCGTTCGTTTAATTAAATGAACAAAAAATTGTGTTCATGTTCGTTCGTTTATTAAATGAACGAATATAAACGAACTTCTTGCCGAACGGTTTAATGAACGTTTGGTTCGTTTACAAGCCTACCTTGTATCTTTTTTTTTGCATAGTGTACATATTGGCAATGCCTAAAATGTGTACAATTACCTTCTAACCCCTATCTTTAATTAAACCCTACTAATTACTAATTAAACCATATACTTAAAGCTTAGGTAAAAGGTATTTAGTGGGCACACATGTCTTTTTACCGTTAATTTTATTTTGAAAGCCATTAAACCCTACTAATTACATGTACTTAATGTTAAAAAGCTCTATACTCAATTAATCCAAACATATGTGTAAATGATAAAAGCTTATTTTTATCTAAAAAAAAGGTAAGATGGGGCAGATGAAGAGAACCAATTATTGTTTCATTTGTTTATTCTCATTTGCATGTTGACAAATTAGTTTCCGGTTTCAAAATGTTCTAAAAATTTATGAAAACCATTATATTCTCGTTTATGATAGCGTAATTGTAAAAAAATAATACAAGATTCTAAAATCTATACTCCTTTTATAACAGAGATTAGGAAGATATAAAAGGTATTTTCACACCCATTCTTAAGACGCCTCCTTCTCCCCTTTTTTAAGACGCCGGACGAATGTTTGCCGGAGTTCGGTATCGCCGGAGACGTTTCGTGTATGCTAACCGCCCATGAAATCAAATCCCCCATTCAATTACTTCCTTCGCTCAGATACGTTTCGGCTTCGTAACCCCCCACGTTGCTGTGCAGTTAGCTTCTTCAACTCCCCACTCCCCCAATTTAAACCATCTTCGTTGTCTTCCGCCAACCTCTTTGATCGCCACAGCTTCTACCAAACGACTTCCGGTTGAACAAGGGCCGCAACAACCAGTACCAACGGTTGTATGTTAATCGCGATTCAAGGTAACACTCCTTCCGATTTGGGTTAAGGCTTTCTTACAATTATTGTTTGCAATTGATTTTGGTAAACCCTAACTTCCAATTTGGGTTCAAGCTTTCCTACAATCGTTGTTTGCAATTGATTTTGATAAACACCAACTTCCAATTTGGTTAAAGTTTTCTTAAAATTATTGTTTGCATATGTTGTTTTTAGCTATTCAGGGTATGAAAGATCATGCTAGGATTGTGGTATCCAATCTGCATAAGAACATCAAGAAATTATTTTCTGAAAGGTAAGTGTGAATATGCCTAGGAAGACGAACTGGTTTTTTTTGAAAATATCAGTAAAATTGCCAAGTTAGAAAGATACTGTTCATTTACATCACCTAGACATTTGCATCTAACTCAAAACATTTCACTTTCGTTTATTTTCAATCCCAGGAAGATGAACTGATTTTGTTTGAAATTTACAGGAAGCACACGTCTATGTGCTGAGTGCTGTATCTTCATAATGGTAGTTGACAGAGTTGATGTTCTTACTTGAACTTTGATTGTTTGACCAGGTTGGCGTTAAAGGTGAAATTCATCTGTTGAGTAGATTTAAGGTTATTTTGTGGCTCAGGGACAACCGTTAACATGGTACAAGGTAGATTACCATTTCATGTTTATGTACTTTCTTGAAATCATTAATGTTTGATTTATAGATAAGTTACCATAATAACCTTTAATGAAAACATATAACAAAATCAAGAGCCCAAAAGCTTATGTCTTTTCTTCTCAAATCTTGAAGTTTTTCTTAGACGGTTACAATTATTTTTGTTTTTTTTTTTTTTCAATTTTGATCTTGGGTTTCCATTACAGGAAATTTTTTTGCTCTGCTCTAATTATCAAAGACTCTGGGTCCCGTTTACATTCGCAGTTGAAGGAAGCAGTTGTTCAGGTAATCCATTTTCAAAGATTGGGTATCTTGCAACCATCTCTGCATCCAGCTACTCCTATGTATCCGTGCTCAAGCATTTTGTCCCAATTATGAACCCGAGTACTTTTTATTTGTTATAATAAAGTAAAAAAATTATCTTTATAACATCTATAAAGAGAGCACTTTTATCAGCAAAGTTTATTCGTTTTATGGTTTAGGACTTTAGGTGGTGCTTCAATTTCTTTAACCTACATTGCTTCTGAAAGGATCATACGAGGGTATTTCTCTTCCGTCTTATGTCTTAACTCCCTTTATGATCATAAGAGATGTAATTCAATTCCTAAAATTCTAACCTCTGTATAAATTATTATCATTAACTTTGCTTTTTGATTTATCTTATATTTATATATTTAGTGAAACAAGTTACTAATATATGCAGAAGGAAGCATGAAAACTCAAGTTTGTATGATAAAACTGAAGAACATATGATTTGGTATCTACTTTTCTCTCTTCATTTGCATAGTCAATCTTATCCTTAACCAATGGTTTTGAATTTTATTTATTTATTTATTTTTTAACAGCAATGGTTCTGTATTTGAATGATAAAATTGACGATTTTCTTTATTTACAGGTTAATTGCCTCATTCATTTTTTTTTAAATAAGTATTCATTGCAAGCTGAGTTTTAATCAACTACATATTCAAGGATCAAGAGCCGGGCCCCTCATGATCAACTGTATTTTATTTTCAAGAACCATATGCAACTGTAGTTCTTGTAGCGTGTGAGGTAATTAACTCTAACATTTGCAAAAAAAAACTTTAGATTTTTAAACAAAAAATTGGTTGATAATGACAAAAATGTTGTCGATGTTGTACGGTCTAGACGAGTACTAAAATCGCGTCTGAAGTTGATTTTCCAAAATGAAGAGGAGTGTTCATCGTGTTTGTCCAAAGCTGCATTGAACAAGGACCAAGCGAGCAAGATGGAAAAGAAGGTTTATGCCACACTTGAAGTTGATTTCAGTTCAAGGAGAGAAATGTACCTTCAGTGAGTTAAAATGGGGCTGGGTCGGCTAATGGGTTAAAACGTAAATGGTTAAATGGTTGGGTAATGGTTAAAGTGGGTCGGGATGGGTATGGGTGAAAACGGGTCGTGTTGGGCCAGTTTATATTCAATTTTATGTTATATCTTTGTTCTGTTTTCCAAGTGGCGTATGATTGATATTTGTGTAGTTTTATGATGTGTTTCAAAGATATAATTAGATTGAAAATTGCACTATATATATATGGTCTTAGTTTTTCTCAGCAATGTACAAATTCAATGTACAAATTCAGATCACATAAACCCTTAGAGTTTAACTTCATTTGTTAAATTCTCTAAGTTTACTCATTTCTAAAGAAACCCAACAACAGGATTTTCATTTTTCAATATAAATCTACCCCTTTATAAGTAGTTTAAATATACTATTCATAATTATATGTATAGGAAGAGGAAAGTCGAAAGGATGAAAGACTTAAGTAAAGCTGCAAGTGTTCTTTCTTAGAGATATACAATGAACAAATATTTTATGCCTTTTATTACATTTTTTTTAAGATCATCATAACAGTGCATTAATATTCTGCTATTGTTTTTCTTTTAGATGTGAGAAGATGTTAAAAATGGTGTATATGTTGAAAATAATAGATTAATGAAGCTGTGATAAATATCTATGGGGTAACTTAAACTAAGGCAGGCGGAAATAAGGACCATTATATTAATGAAGCTGTGATAAATATCTATTATGATCACCAAAATAATAGATTAATTAGGTTCTACATAAACATTGTAACACATCACCTTTGGGCAGAAGTGAAACATTTGTTTAGTATTAGAAACAATTTAATATTGAGTATGTGTAGTAAGAATGTAACACATCACCTTTGGGCAGAAGTGAAACATTTGTTTAGTACGCACATAATTAGCTTCGCGAAAACTAAATGTGACACATCACCTTTGGGCAGAAGTAGAAACACTTAGTTATATTAGACGAAGTAGTGCTTAATTAGACTTAAATAACTTTACAAGCGTGACACATCACCTTTAGGAAAAAGTGAAATTTTAGGTGTTATTTAAGTTTATCATGTTTTCTAAGTTAATATCATGACAAACACTAAGTTATAATGCTTATTTAAGCTTGAATAAGTATACACATGCATCACATCACCTTTGGGAAGAAGTGAATCTATCAGGTGTTATTCAAGTAAGTTTTAAAGGTTTTGAAAACATTTAATTTTAAGGTTTAACAAAACTAAAACTAAAGCATTCATTAATAGCAAACCCCCTATTAGCGCAGATCGAACTAAGGCTAGGTTCACGGTTCCATAAGGGTTCACGGCTTAGGTGAAAGTTCACGGCTCAATAAGGGTTCACGGATCAGGTAAGGGTTCACGGTTTAGTAAGGTTCACGGCTAAGGAAAGGTTCACGACTAAGGAAGGTTCACGGTTCAGTAAGGGGTTCACGGTTCAACAAAGATTCACGGCTCCTATAAGGTTCACGGAAACAGTTCATAAACCATGAACTGTTAAACCGTGAACTGTTAAACCGTGAACTGTTAAATCGTGAACTGTTAAACCGTGAACAGTTAAACCATGAAGTTTAAGACCCGTATGCACAAAACCCATGAATATCTTAAACCGTGAAGTAGAAACCCGTAAACACAATCGTGAGAGTCCAAAACCGTGAATGTTAAAACCTGCTAAGGCAGTGCTAAATTTAAGGATTTGATTGTGTTTTAAATTTCGAATATCTTTTAAGTTGTTAAGTATATCCAAGTTTCTTTATTTAAAATAATAAAATAATATTTTAATTCAAAATCTTGGAGATAAAGTTACAAGATTTTAGGAAAAAAAACACAATCAAAATCCTAATCTATCCCAAAATAAGGGGATTTTCATCGAAATTATGATGAACACGAAGAACAGTTTATGAACATCAGATAAACTGTTCTTCAATAATATCAGATAAAACCTGGAATCGAAATCTTGAACATTAATATTTAACAGATTTCGAAAACTTAATAGATCTCGAAATTTATGAGATCAAAACGTGATATTATTGTCAAACAGAAAACCGTGAAGCTAAATAAAAACGATTTTCTTTATGGTTTTTAACAGAACTGATGTTCTCCGATTTTAATTCCAGTTTAGGGAAAGAAACACGAACTGATTTATCAGCATCTGCTCTGATACCACATGTTGATCAGTTATTGTGACTAAGTAATAGAAAACAATATATAAATCATACCTGTTAAGTTCACCGATAATAGGAAAGACATCATGATCTCTGATCTGGATTGTGTTCCTGTTTAGGGTGTACGATTAGAATGGTATTAGGTGAGTTCTTGAGACTCACGATTATGAGTAGAGAGAGGGACGATCTTGTTAGTGGTGATAGAATAGTCGATTAGTCTATTTCCTCTAGTAATCTCTCCACTTATATGTACACCCAAGGGGAAACCCATTAATGACACATTTAGAGTAATTAGGCCAATCAACTAATTACTAGCCATAGGTTATTAAATAAATAAATAATTATATTTGATCATTTAATAATTAGATAAATGATTATAAGAGCCACATATTAAATCGTATCTTACAAACCACACCTTTTGCTCTTTGCTCAACCGCATCAATAGGTGACTTTTGTACTAGTGTTAATTAGGAAACCACAAATTAAAGACATGGAAACAAGATAAGATAAAAGTTTGATAATTGATAAAAATATAAGGGCAAAGGTATTAATTCATTATTTGTTTATTGATTATTATTGCCAAAAGATATTAAAAAAAGTAGTCTTGCGGACTATATAAAGTTAGACCAAGTACCCCTCAACTAGGAAACCACAAATTAAAGACAGCCATGAAATTTCTTGTTCTAATGTGGGCAGTATTTGTGAAGTTGGCGTTTACAGCATCTAATGATATTGAAACCTACAACCTCATTAACTCAACCAACTTAGCAAAACCTGGCTGCGAAACCCGATGCGGGGACTTGATTGTTCCCTACCCTTTTGGAATTGGCATCAACTCAAATTGTTCTATAGGCAGGGGGTTTGATATCTACTGCAACAATTCTGTAAGCCCTCCAAAGGCCACTTTTACCAAAACAGATTACATCCGGATCAAACTGATATCTGACTCTACCCTCCGGCGATCCAATAATATGGCGAGCAAGTGCTCTTTTCTAGATGGATCTTCAAATTCATTTGAAGCCTCCACCGCGCATCTTAAGCTTACCCCATACAGCTTGTCAAAAGTAAATAAGTTCATAGTCATCGGATGTGGTGGTTTTGCTTGGCTGACCTCAGAAACAAAGTATAGGAACGTGTCTACAGGTTGTATGGTGTTTTGCTCAAAACAGGAAGAGGTTGTTGGTGGGGGGTGCTCAGGAAATGGATGCTGTCAATCATCCATACCCGAAGACATAACCTACTATAAAACTAACGTCGGTAGCTTGGTGAATTCAGGAAACGTGAGTGATACGAGGTCGTTTGCTCCTTGTACATATGCCTTTGTTGGTGAGGAGAACGTATTCAAGTTTAACGGTGCAATTGATTTTCCCACAAATGATGTCACAGATACTTCCTTTAAAGAGAGGATTGAATCTAGTGTGCCAGTGGTGCTTGACTGGGCTATTGGTAATCTGAGTTGTGCTGAAGCCGAAGCAACCCATGATTATGCGTGCCAATCAAATAGTGTGTGTGTTAACTCTACAAGGGAGTCTGGTGGTTATCGCTGTGAATGTAAACAAGGCTATCAAGGAAATCCATACCTGTCTCCTGGCTGCAAAGGTATGTACAATCATATCGCATTTAATTACAAACTTCCATTAACTTTGAAAGTGACAAATGAAGTTGGAAAGGAAAACATTTCTCTCCTTTCACCTTTTGTTTGCTTTATTTCTTTTATGTCTATTACTTTATAAAAGTAAAAGCAAAATTAAGTGGTGCTTTTACATTATTTATTATTATGCTTATTGTTATGCAGCTTTTTAATCATAATTGATGTATAATAACATTTATTATCTAATCATACAATATAGCATATGATATATAATCTAAGTACTATCATATTACCAAAATAGACATTTGACTATATGGTTTTCTTAAAATAGACATTGACTTTTAGCCTACGAATTTATAGACATTCTATCTAAACAGACGGCTAAAGCCGGCTAATTAGCCGGCCTAAATTTCAGTGCACAACAGAGTTCTAGTCCAATGAAAACTCGACACGTGGCAAATTTCACGGCTAAAAATAGCCGGCCCGTCTAGGCTATTTAGCCTTAGTCGGCTGTTATAAGGCCCTTAGCTGGGGGTTTTTGCACTTAGCCGGCTGTTATAAGACCATTAGCCGTGAGCCTGGGCGCCGGCTTAGCCGGCCGTTATCAGGCTTAGCCTTAGCCATGAGCCTAGGCGCCGTTATAAGGTTTAGTCGGCCGTTATAAGGCCTTTAGCCGGCGGCTAAACCACGTGTCAAAATTTCATTGGACCAGAACTCTGTTTTAGTTTAATCGAAATATATATATTCTTTTGTGTTGTAGATATCAATGAATGTAGTGATGTGAATAAGTTTCCATGTTATGGAAAATGTGTGAATACTATCGGGAATTACACGTGCAAGTGCAAAGAAGGGTATTCCGGTGATGCCAAGGTTAAAGATGGTTGTCAACGTAAACCATCCAATGTGCTTCGCTTATCGTTAGGTATTTTTATTTTCTACTTTTATTTTTAAAGAAATTAAAAAAAACATCATTATAACATGCTCTGCTTGAATTTAAATTAAGGTAACATGTTATTATGGTTTCTAATTTATATAACATTAGCACGTCATATCAAACTTAACAATCATGATGAGTGTAACCGGATATCTTTAATTTTTATCTGTTTTTTAAATTCATTCACATCTTAATTAGAAAATTATCCTTTTTTTTAGTTTTCGTTATTTTATATTTATTGTATTGACAATTTTGTTTTTAAAGAATAAGAGAGTAATTAGATAATTGTTTTATATAATATATGTAGAATGATAAAAAAAATGAAAGTTATTTCGACCCAAAGGTCTCCAAACAACTGGGAATACAAAAAATCAACTTTTTTTCATCGTTTTTTATAAACATTATATGATTATTAAAGACGCTTTATAAAAATTAAGATACTAGCTAGTTGGGAGAAGTGTTTCTAAAAACGAGTTTTAAATTTGTTTTAGAGAAAGTGTTTTTATTAATTTTTTAAAAAAGTTTTCTTATTTAAAAAATGTTTTTTATTTAATTTTTAAAAAACGTTTTTAATTTTTTTACAGAATTTTTTTTTTACTTTTCAAAAATGTTTATTTTAATTTTTTATAAGAACCTTTTTTATTTATTTCTTAAAATACGTTTTTAATTTTTTTTATAGAAAGTGTTTTAAAACATTTTTTAATTAATGATTTTTCCATGAAAAAATATGACAAGTTTTGATTATTTTTCTAACAGGGTATGACAAGTAAAAAGAGGTACATTTATCCTAACCCAAAAAGTAATAATAATACTCGTCGAAAATGAATTGATGATAACTATTTATGTCTTCATGTACACAAAATAGAAAGACGATTATCCCAGAATCAAGATCAAAGAGAAAATAAGAACAATTGATTTTGCCAAAAATTAACTTAATTTCCATTAATGAAGAATGTATATATACAGAGAGATAGAAATGACTCATCGGTTCTAGACGACCACACCAATTCATTCTAATCTAATCAAGGGTTTGACAAGTTTAACCTTCTAAGTTACATAATTAACAAACGCTAACTAAACATACTTTGACAAATTACATAGACACCCCTAGACTTATACTTGAGAGGGATTAACTCTAACAAAGACGACATCTTTAACTAAATTAACATATTTTAGTACTCTTTTCTTGTTAGTTTTGTAAATCCTTTTAACTCTTAACTTGTAAACATAAATAGCTGAAAACAATCAAGTAACGGTAATATTGTACACATAATCACATACAGGTTTGGGGCTTGGATTCCTCACATTACTGATTGGATTACCAGTGTTGTACTTAACGGTCAAGCAAAGAAGGCTACTTAAGCTAAGAGAAGAATTCTTTGAGCAAAATGGGGGTGTACTGTTGAAAGAAAAACTTAAAACCACAGGTAATGTCATGAAAATTTTTCAAGCTGAAGAGCTAAAAAAAGCAACCAACAATTATGCAAAAGGTAATATTCTTGGACAAGGAGGTAATGGCATTGTGTATAAGGGAACTCTACCAGACATGCCTATATTAGCAATCAAAAAGTCCCAAAGATTGGACCAAGGACAAAGGGATCAATTCATAAATGAAATTGTAATTCTAGCACAAATTAATCACAGAAACGTGGTGCAACTTTTGGGATGTTGTCTGGAAACTGATGTCCCAATGCTAGCTTATGAATTTGTTTCTAATGACACTCTTCATCATCACATTCATAATAGAACAAGTGGGAAAAGGAGATTGTCATGGAATAGCCGTTTGAGGATAGCACATGAATCGGCCGGCGCACTTGCTTATCTTCACACAGAAGCTAGAATTCCCATCATACATAGAGATGTGATTTCTGCTAACATATTGTTGGATGGCAGTTACACCGCAAAAATCGCAGATTTTGGTGCTTCAATGTTAGTCTCATTGAGCGATAGTCAAATCACTACGTTTATTCTAGGGACCATTGGATACTTGGATCCTGAATATATCCAGACATGTCATCTAACAGACAAGAGTGATGTTTATAGCTTTGGAGTGGTTCTTGCAGAACTCTTGACAGGAAAAAAACATATTGATGCAGAAAGAGGTTTAGAGGATATGAATCTTGCAGCTTATTTTCTCAAGGCAGCGAAGGAAAATCGATTTCTTGAGATTCTTGACCATCAAGTAGTAAAGGAAGCAAATGATGAGCAGCTAAAAGCAGCATGTGACCTGGTATGTAAATGCCTTAACCAAGTAGGTGAGAACAGACCTAGCATGAAAGAAGTGGCTAACGAGCTTGAAACATTGTGGAAGTCCGGCAAACATCATCCTTGGATTAGTCAAGAAAACTACACCGAAGCAAGTAGCTTAATGATTGAAAGTGAAGAACATGACGTTCCTCTTGTTGCTAATAGCGATACTTTTGGAGAATACAGTTTAAGCACTATGGGAACGGAAGAATTAATGCTCCATGTACAAAGTCCACGTTAATAATTTTAGGAATATTGATTGAACCTTTTACATTTCGTTAATGGTCCTATTTCATGTTTCTGGTACTTCATATTCAGATTTACGTCATCCCATGTATAAGATTTCTATGTATGTTTATGATTTCATGCTTGTAAAATATTCCATTTACTATTTCCCTTTTGAACCAGTGATGCAATATTATTGTCTTGTATGTTAAAGGACAACTTTCAACAATCCTTTTTGACAAAATTCAGGCCTCGCAGTTCACATGGTTGCAGGGTCGATTGATGCAAGAATGTGAATCTAAGTTGGTCTAGCTTGACATCCCACCCCTTTTCTTGATCTTTCGTCACAGAAGCTTGTTAATCCACATCACCACTTGCTCACTGGTTACAATCTTTCTTGGCATGGTGCTAGTAATGTGGAAAATCAGATAACTCCATTGATGGAGTATTGGTGATGCCTTCGCTGGCCATCAAAAAGTGCAGACTGTGCAAAGTCTGGAAGTGTTTGTTTCGCCATCTCAGAGGTAGAGTTATTTTTTGTTGTGAAAAAATAAACCGAACCGATCCTGGTATTTTATATAATTAGATTTTGAGAAGAAAAAATTAATCCAAAGTATTAAGTTTAATTCTAATTTAAAGAAGCATAATTTGTTACAAGGAAAAAAAGGATAGAAAAAGGGGGGATATAAATGAAAAAAGGGAAAAAAATCCATCTAACCTCTTAAATCTTGTTACTCATGAATAAATTTAGATTATTGTTGTGATCCTAACTAAGGCTATAATTATTAATAACATCGGTCAAATGTCAAATTGTACAGTCCTTGGCTGGTTTAGTCCTTTGAACCGTGATCTTCCATCATATAATACATTAAATTTGTAGAATGATTTTAGTGAAATTATATTACGGGTCGTTATTTGTTATCTGTAGTAGTTTCAGACCAATGTACTAGTTTCGGCGAAAGTTCAGTTTTGATAGTTAGTTTCGTTTTGTTTTCTTGTTTCTTGTATATAAACCCTTTGTATCATTATTTTCGAGTTATCAATGAGAATCAGAAATCTTCCCCAATCTTTTCTCTAGTTTTACATGGTATTAGAGAATCTTTGCTCGATCCTATGATTTTCGCTTTTGATTCTTGTTGCTTTCTTTTCGTTTTTCGATCGCAAATTCATCTATTTGCATCGAATTCGTCATCATCTTCTCTTTTACTGTTTTCGTATCAGATCTGTCTCTCAATGTTGCTCAGAAACTATTTTTCGGTGTTGATTCACATCGGCATCTTTGCTTCCGCATTCGTTTTGCTCTTCGTTCGTTTCTTGTCGAGATTAGAGTTTTTTCCCGCCTTTCGAGGTTTCTGGCAGTGGGCGAAAGTTTTTCTGCATCGGGCGAAAGTTTTTCTGCATGTTCTTAATACTTTAGGGTAAAAGTATTAAACTTCTGGCCGAAATTTTTCTGAAACATTGAATTTCAAACTTTCAAACAAAACTTCTAGACGAAAGTTTTTTTTTCGGATGGAAGTTTTTTTCTAGTCGAAAGTTTTTGTTCCAGCCAAAAGTTTTGTTTGGTTGAAAGTTCTCAGACGAAAGTTCTACTGTTTGGACGACAGTTTACTTTTGTATTCTTGATGGGTGATACAAATACTTCCGTCAATATTGTTGTACTTATGGATTCTTCTAATTCATTATTTCTACATCCATCTGATCATCCCGGGATGTGGCTGCTTTACAAAAGTTTTGTTGGTTCATGGAAGCGTGCCATTTCTATTTCTTTATCGACCAAGAATAAGCTAGGGTTTGTTAACGGTACTCTTTCAGCACCAAGTACCTCTTCAGATTTTGCTTTATGGAAAAGGTGTAATGGCATGGTCATTTCATGGATCTTAAACACTCTGTCATGTGAAATTAGTGAGAGTGTATTGTATGTTGAAAACTGCAAATCAGCTTCAGGATGAATTGAATGATAGATATGGGTAGAGTAATGGGGCAAAGTTTTATCAACTACAGAAGAGTTTGTCTGTCATCTCCCAAGGGATGATAACATTTCCACTTACTTTAGCAAAATTAAGTCTATTTGGGATGAGTTGAATGCTCTCGAACCCATCCCGTCCTGCATTTATAGGAATGCCAAATTCTTAGCCAAACGTGACACTAATGAGCATTTGATTCAATTTCTTATGGGGCTTAATTCCTGTTATGACACGATCAGAGGAAATATTATTATGATGCAAACGCTTCCGTGTATCAATCAAACTTACGCTTTTCTGAATCAGGATGAAAAACAAAGGGGGCTTCATTCTTTTGCACAATTTATTCCTCAAAATGCCTTTATGACTATGAATGTTCAAGTCCCCAAGAATTCTGATACCCGGATTGCAAGTCGAAAGGGTATTATCTGTAGTCACTGCAAGAAATCTAGGCATGATGTTAGTAAGTGTTACAGATTTATTAGTTTTCCTAAAGCTTTCAAGTTCACCAAAGCCATGAAGATTGCTGCGAATGCCAGTTCAAATATTGTTCCAACTGTTCCTCAGTCTGTCTAACTGCAGATTAGCATGCTTCCCTGATGGAACTTTTACAGAAAAATCTTGGGACTAGTAGTGGAGTTCCTCATGTTCAACCTCTTAGTTTTGCAAGCTTTACAAGTCTTATTGGCCTGCAATTCGACTAAAGTTGAAACCACTTGGATTATTGATACCGGTGCTAGTGATCATTTGTGCTTCGATTTTAACTTATTTTTTATTGGCCTGCAGTAGAAGTAGAAGTAGTTATGATGGTTATAAGTAGTTCCCAATTTTTATTGGCCTGCAGCAGAGGTAGAAGTAGAAGTAGTTATGATGGTTAACTTTACAAGTCTTATTGGCCTGCAGCAGAAGTAGTTCCCAATTTTTTTATCTTGTTCATGTTGATACATGGGGATCGTATCGATCTAGAACTTATGATGGTTATAATTATTTTCTTACAGTTGTTGATGATTATTGTGGAACAACTTGGACTCGTCTTTGACTACTAAAGGGAATGTTTTTTTCTCATTCTTCAAGGGTTTATTGAAATGGTAGAGACTCAATTCAACATTAAAGTCAAGTGTATTCGTTTTGATAATGCTTATGAACTGGGTTCAGGGACTCATCCCACCGAATACTTGCGACAAAAAGGAATTATTCATCAGACTACTTATCCTGGTGTGCCTCAAAAGAATGGTGGTGTTGAACGAAAACGCAAGCATCTTCTTGAAACTGCTAGGACACTTAAGTTTCAGTCCAAGTTACCTATTAACTTTTGGGGTGATTGTGTTCTCATTGCTACTCATCTCATTAATCTATTTCCTACCAAGTTATTACGGGGCAAAACTCCTCATGAGGATCTTTTTGGCAAAGCTCCTTCTTACCGTCATCTTCGCATTTTTAGATGTTCATGCTATGCCTCAACTTCTGCATAAGGAAGAGACAAATTTCAACCACGGGCACATGCATGTGTGTTTGTTGGTTATCCTTTTGGGAAGAAAGGTTACAAGCTTTACAACCTTGACACTCGTATAGTTTTTGTGTTCTTGAGATTTTCGTAAACATGTTTTTCCATCCTTACATTCTTCTGATCATTCGTCTCCTTTTCCTTCTCTTAATGACTTGTTTGATAATCTAAATATGTTGTTGATTCCCTTTCCGCTTCTTCAATTCCTCATGTTGTTGTTCCTTCTTCCTCTTCTTCTTCAGTTCATCCTATTGTTGATCCTTCTTCTTTTTCTTCTCCTTCTGTTCCTTCTCTTGATTCTTCTTTCCCATCATCTTTGTATTCATCTTCTCCAGGTGAGGTCAAACGGTCTTCTAGACCTTATGTTCCTCCTTATCTACAGGATTATGTCTATAGTTCTGTATTCACTTCTTCTTCTTCTCTCGATTCCCTTTGTTCTCATACTCCGCCCAATGTTTGTCAGGCTTCTGCTTTTGTCAATCTTGTTGATTTGACCAAGGATTCTCATCAACTTATTCTTTCTCTTGACAATATCAAAGAGCCTTCTACTTATCAAGAGGTTGTTGAACACCCAGCTTGGCAAGAAGCTATGTCAAAGGAATTAGCAGGGTTGGAAAGCAATTAAACCTGGGAAGTTATGTCTTTGCCTAAGGGTAAAAAGGCTATCAAGTGTAAATGGATGTATAAAGTCAAATACAATGCTGATGACACTGTTGAGCGTTGTAAAGCCCGCTTGGTAGTTCGTGGAGATACTCAAAAGGTTAGTATTAATTACAATGAGACTTTTTGTCTTCTTGTTAAAATGACCACCATTCAAAGTCTCATTGTTGTTGCTACTAAGCGACATTAGGGTTTATATCAGTTGGATGTCAATAATGTTTTTTTACATGGTGATCTTGATAAGGACATTTACATGAGTGCTCCTCCGGGTATGCCTTTATCATCCCTAGATCAAGTTCTCAAACTTAAGAAATCTCTTCATGGTTTGAAGCAAGCTTTTCGACAATGGTATGGGAAGTTATATCTGATGCTTTCAAAACTAAAGGCTATATGCAGTCTGCTAATGATTATTCATTGTTTTTCAAGACCATGGGTGATTTTGTTGTTTATATGGAAGTCTATGATGATATTCTTCTAACTGGCAACGATGATAAGGAAATGTCTGCTTCAAAATCCTTCTTGGTATTTCAAATCAAAGATATTGGTCCTCTTAACTATTGTTTGGGCTTTGAAGTTCTCAGGACTGATTCTAGGGTGATCATGCCTCGCCGAAAGTTTGCTAAAGATTTGCTGACAAACTTTAATTCTGCTGATCTTTCTCATGTCCATTCCCCTCTACTGTTGCATTTACAGTTTAAAACTAGTGGACATGTTCTTGATGAACCTTCAAATTATCGTTTAATCGTTTGTTCACAGGTCATGGGTAACGGGCCAGTGGGTTACAAGCTAATGGGTAACGGGTCACGGGTATAGAATTGGTCTAGGATTGGCCGAGTATGCGGGAAGTGGACGTTAGGGTTGGAGTTTGTTGCTGATTAAAAGGAGTACATGGACCTAGTTTATTTAGCATGTGGGTTTTATTTGTTTTCATAAATAGCTTAGTTGCAGTAGCTTTTTCAAGAGTCCAGTTTGTTTCCTTTGTAAGCATGTTTTGAGAGTTTAATAACAACAGAAAACTCGTCGCAAATTGTGTGTGTAGTGTGTATTCTCAGGGGCCTGAATCAACAGATATAACATCACTCTTCATAGTTCAGACAATTTTAGTTCACAAGGATAAGAATGTCTAAAAACCACATATCATTTTCTCCACTCATGGTAACTTCAATTAATGCCTACATATTTTACTTTTATGGTATTTGCTAACAGAGAAAACAAAGCAGAAGATTGCAGCTTGCCAGCAATAAGGAGATACCATAATATGAAATCAGCCCCCAAATCAAAACTTCAACATACAATTAAGATCTTCTGTGGGTAAAATGCAGATAAAACAACTCGACTCGCATCTTCTCCTTCTGCGACAATAAATAAATTATTTAATTTATAATCACGTTCAATCATCAATATCTTCGATGTTTTATTCCAATCAACATCTAATGCACATATGGTGAGTAGTTGAATAAACAAAACTCATTTCACAAAGGTTTTACATTTGATGAACAAATTATACGTATTATATTACATTTGGTAAACTGTATGATTAAAAAAATATTTAACCAAAACTTGTGGCTTATCTTGCAAAATTGAAACTTGCACAAAGACTATGCAAATTACAAGTCAAGTTCAATGTATATCAGCATGCTAGTGTCTAATTTTTCTGTTTTCTTACCATATTTCAGGCAAGTTTAGGTAAATTAATGTGAATTAGAAACATACCGTGTAAAAATTACTTCCAATATCACTTATCCTGATCGAAGTCCAGCAAGAAATCAGTCAAGTTTTCAGAGTCGGCTATAGCTTCCTCCAAACTCATCTTACCTTTACCTTTTGCAGGTTTAGGCTGCAAATAAGAAGTGGAATTATAAAACAAATTTAGATCATCTACAAATCGTATCATTTTTTACATCAATTCTATACATTTTAACCATTTACCAAAAAATGGATCGATTAAGGTTGGTACTTATTTCTACCACGTGGAATGGTAAATGAAGGAAAAAAAAACAAACAAACAAACATACCCAGACCCAGTATAATCCCACTCATAGTATTATAACTATTGGTAGGGTCTGGGGAGGGTGGGATGAAAGCAAACCTTACCTCCGTCCCATGGGATAGAGAGGCCGCTCTCATTGAGACCCCCGGCTCCAAAAACCTCACTCAAAAAACCTCATCTTTTTTTTTTCTTTTTTTTTACATAGTATAGTATAGCATAAAAAATTATAGTAATCCAGATAACATAAAAAGGCTAAAAGAATTGGAGCAACCAACCATGCAAGATTTCTAATGACCAAAGGTGTAAACTATCACTAACATACAGTAGTAGGTAAACTCTAATGGAAAAAGAGCCAACAAACATATAGTAGCGAACGGATAAAGGAGCAAACAGAATAGATCGTAAAAAAAGCACTAACCCTTATGTAGGTACCTATACACTCCACTAAAAGGTCTCTACGGCCAAACAAGACTAAAACAAAGCTAAGACTAAGTCCAAGTCTAAGGTTAGGCAAACACAAGTAAAGGCAAAGCTAAAAGCCCCAAGACAAATCTAAGACATATTTATACCCTATCAAAAAAGTGTATTCAAATGCTTACGAGCTCCAAAATTAGTTTATTCTGAAATATTACAAAATTACTTTGATAATTTAGTTTTTGCAAACATATTTAATACAAGTATTATTTACAAATCAACACAACATGACAAGACCCCTTTTGACGCACACTAAAAATCAATCATTTTGACCCAACCCATTTTCCCATTACCTATTTACCTTAACTTCCCAATTTGTTAAACAATATTTCCATTGTACTTTTAGATGTTGCAATTTTGACCCATTCATATTCAAAATTTTGAATTGGTCGCATTGGGCTAATGTTTAATCTCTAACGGGTCATATGGTTAAAGATAAAAGATTGAACTAAAGGAAACGAGTGGGTTGAGTAAGCCAAATAACTTAGAAATATCCAAATGCATATACCTCTTTATAAGGAAAAGTTAGATCACTATGGTAATAGTATAATTCTGTAATAATATTTAACATGCTAATTATTTACAAAATTCAAATTTAAAAAAAAAACAAGTGTTTGTCAGTCCTCCCAAACCAATACAACATGTTTTGACTCAAACCCATCTTGACATCTTACCCAGCCTGTCTGACCCCCCCCCCCCCCCCTCTTTCTTCTTCCCCCTTTACCTCCCCTAGTATTCAGGATAATAGAAAGAGATTACCTATCATCCAAAACTTAAATAAAATCAGAAATTATAAAAACTACCTTTGATTTGCGAAGCTCAGGAGTAGTTTTCAAGACACTCCAATTACGTGTGATATTTTCATCATCGTCAAATTTACCCTCATCATCACTATCCTATTAAAAGAAAATATATGCAACCAACATTACAATAAATATTATAAATATAAAAAAAAAAAAAACAGAAGAGCCAAAATTGAAAACAGAAATGGCACACTAATTTACCTCCTTTTCACCAATGTCAACAGCTTTAGCCATAGCTTCATCATCAGAAAATGGTGTCTTCACCTATTTAGAAAAATGTCCAAATTCAAAGGGAGCAAAGAGAAATTTATCATTGATAGATTATGGGGGTGTATAGATGTGAGTTTTAAAACTTATTATTGGTACTTGAAAATTCCGAATCAGATGATCAGGTGCTCAAAGCTAGGGGTATTTCATAATTTTCAAAGTGATTTTGCATAATTTACATTTTCTATTTGGAACATAGCAGCATAAGAAATACGAAATACAATTATCATTTTTCTTAAAATTTGATGCATATAAGATGTACAAAAACACTAGAAACTTCTTACTTTGGAGATTTGAGGGAGAGAAAAGAAAAATTGTCTACAAAAGTGCATAACTAAGTTTTTTACCTTTACTTTTTCAACCTTCTCGGAAGCCAAAATTCTATCAATTTCCTCCTTTGATGTTATATTGCCATTCTGATTAAAAAAAGGTAGGGCATCAATAAGCAAGATAAGAATATCAATCTTTTCATCAATGAGTCAAACAAACAATTGAACTAATTATCAAAGAATGACAAACTAATATGTTCAGATTCTTGTAAAACTTGAATGAGTATAAATAAAAGTAAATGAAATTTCAATTGAAATCTACAAACCTGTCGCAAATAAGCCAAAACATTAGGTGTAGGCTCATGAAAATCAGGACCCCTGAAATCAATCACTTGGTCTGGGTCTTGAATGTAGTTAACCGTTGGGTAAACCGGATCTCCACCCCATACTACAAGTAAAATACCCTTATTAAGACAATTGAGAAAACATATCGACCTCGGTTAACAGATATCTAGTAATGATTACTACAGGGAAAGTAGGTAAATTTGGAAAAGGAAAAGAAAAGGCGGATTTTTTTGTAGGGCAAAAAATATGTTGATATTGCTTTGGGATGGGTGAGTATCTTATTTAGGAAACTTTCGACCAATTTGACTTGTTTCCTTTTATTCGACCCACCTAGTAAACGGGTCCTAAATTACCATCTCTAAGATGACGCTCATGCTAGTATACAGATCACAAATTTATTTACGTTTGAAGAACATACTTTGTTTTATTTGATCCTCTTTCATTCGCATAGCCAATGGATCTCTAGAAACACGATAATCGGTACCCATCATTACACGATATTCACGAGCAGTTTGACAAGAAAACATTTCTATAAGTTGTGTGTTTTCATCTTCACCAGTTTCCTCAAAATGTTTTTGAATAGCTTCACGTGATGTGTCTTTTTTCCAGGCTTTAACCCATTCTGAGTAGTATGCTATTGGGCCTTCTTTTTCCAATCTGTCATGTTCAGCCTGCAACCTATATAAGACACCAACCACTTCTTTCTTTCATGGGATACACAAAAATATCATTTAAGAAAAAAGAACTTGTTAGATTATAATTTTTTTTACATACTCTGGCTCCAAGCATATAGTCTATTTTTCTTAATTCTTGGATAAAAAAGTTGAAAGTTTGGTTCAAGAAATTAGATATTTTACAAGAAGGCTCGTGTATTGTAGAAAATAATAACAAAACAATTAATTCAAGAAGAATTCGGTTAAACCTTTCTTCTTTGTATAAATGCTTCCTAGCTCTGTAAAGTGCAGTTTCAGTCAAGGTTGGCTCTTCACCATAAAGCTTAATTTGCCCACTCTCTGCCATGGCCTTGAGAAACACCTGTTGACCAAACAAAAAGAGTAAAATTTATATAACCGCTTATTAAAAAATGAACTGCGATATCCAAACTTGAGCATATTTTTTCATCATTGTGAAAGACTTTGTTTTAGTTGCAAACAGAAATATACCTAATTTAATCGGTCTCCTCAAGTATTCAAATTACAAACCATGAGTGATTGCTCCAAACTATTTTTTAAAAATGCAAATAAAGAGTTTGAGCATTGAGAAACCACTTGGAGAAACACTACTACTTTACATATTTAGAACTCCACACAAAATGAAGGTGGCAAAATGGGCGGTCAGGTGAGTTCAGTAAGAGATCAAAATGGGTCATTTTTAATACAGCCAGACTCAGGCCTCGCCAGGTCAGGTTACCAACACTTTTTGCCAATTTTTGAGTTATATAAATAACTAGTGCATTAAATATGATTACAAAAACCTACACAAATAAAATTATAATCCGGTTTATTTTATTGTTTTAAATAAACCGATATAGGATGTTGTAACCATTTGAATAAACTTTGGTCCACTTTCTGTTCGATCATTTTACATTAGCTAAGTTTTTAAATTTTACCCATTTGACCCACTACATATAAAATATAACTCAAATTGACCCATTTCTGGGTAAATGGGTAAACGTTTCTAATATTTAGTTATTCACTAACCGTTTCAGCATCAGGACGCTTTCTCTGCCACCTGGACCATTGTTCCTTATCTGGTTTTCTCCAATTCCACCATAATTCTTCACTTGTAAGTGGCTCCTTTATCGGCTTCCTAACTTTAGGATCAATAAACGGGTGCGGTCGCCCAAGTTTCTTGTCAAGTTCATACCCAGTTAACTCATCTGTTTCATTTTCCTTCTGGTAGACCACAAAATCAGAAAATTCATCATTTGCCTCATCTGATCTTTCAAACAAGCTATCATCCTCCACTACTTGGTCAACAACTGTATTCATTTCAGTTGATTCAGAAACAGCACCTGTGGCCTTATACATTTTTCTTCTGCTTCCCGGATTTTTGCCATAAGATGAAGCCCCGGATGATGCATCACTTGGCCCAGGGGCACCAGCAGCCCTGGCTTGACCTACTGTGCCTTCAGGTAAATAATCCTGCCCGAGAATACTTGCCCGAGCACCAGAAGCCGGCTCAACCTGCCCAGATAACGAGTCCCTGTAACTATGATATGGGGCCCGCTCAACAGATAGTTTCTCAAAAGATGGTTTCTCAGAAGAACTTTCATCCTTATCCGTTTTTTCACATTTTACACGGGGAAATAAAGGAGCCCTTTTAGTGGTATTTAACCTAATTTTTGGCTGCCATACTGATGCTGGAAATGAACCTGAAAGAGATGCCTGTAGAATTCGTAGAAAAAACATACAAACACTACTCAGCATCATATTACCAGGAAGATGCATTAAAGCTTCAGCTGACATATATAAAGTTAAATTAGTTGTCTGTTTTTACTTCTAGTAAAAACTCAGCAAAAATTCTACTTTTTCTTTTCTTATAACCCTATTACCATGCATCAGTGTAAACTAATTAAATAGGCGTCTTTCAGAATGTGCGTAAAGTTCACACATAAAAGTAAAAAAAGAAATTATATATAGATAGACACACACACACAAAAGGCCAACTTTTGTGCGTGTGATCAACAGTGACTCGAGGGCCAATCAGGCCTGCCACGTGGCAAGCTATTTTTTTTAGGTTTGTTTTTTATTAACAATATTTTTACTGTTGTCTGCGTTTCCGTTTAAACTTTAACTAAAATCGTTTTTAGGTTTTGTTTTTTATCAACATTATTTTTACCGTTCTGTCCGCGTTTCCGTTTAAATTTTATTAAAAATCAGCCTGCTT
This sequence comes from Smallanthus sonchifolius, assembly GCA_023525975.1. Lineage (NCBI taxonomy): Eukaryota > Viridiplantae > Streptophyta > Magnoliopsida > Asterales > Asteraceae > Smallanthus > Smallanthus sonchifolius. The sequence continues at coordinate 516,736 of CM042025.1, forward strand.
CCTGCCACGGAGCGCAAGTGTAACCCCCTAGTTTCTACTAAATTAGGAGTGACTGCAACAAAAGTTATTTAGTTAACCTGATTAATTAGGGATCATTTTACATATAAATCCTAAATAATCAGAATTTGACCAACACTCTAACAGCTTATTATCTAATCATCACAACGTCCAAACACTATCAAACTCAAGTATTTTTTGTCCGTAAAATTTTCAAATACTTCGCTTAAAAAGAAGAATTAGCAATTTCAATGGTCCGAAGAGTTAATCCCTAACATAAGCGCAATCGTTTAACCTAACCTGAAAGAACAGCGGAGATTTGTTAGCTACACATCCACATCCAGGAATCATGTTCCCCAATTCTATCTGCACAGACAACATGAAGCATTTTAGAAGGCGAAACAAATCAAGCACAAAATTGATTTGATAATTGAGACGCCAATCATTACAATTAACAACTGGATTTTGCAGACTGTGGTGTGGATTTCATCACAAGAGGAGATTTTCGGGAGGTTAGATTTGGAGCTGCGAGGGGTTCTCTACAGGGTTTAAGGGAGGGATATTGGATAACGTTAAGTTGTTTACTTCTTTTATCAATCTTTTTACCCTGATAAATCATGGAGTTACATAAATGATCCCTAAACTGTTGCCTAATATCAAATTTGGTTTTTTGTTAATTTATTTTTTACATCTACACTTTTAACGAATATAGAATTCAGAAATAGATCAAGCATCATTGTTATTGTCATCATATAATTGGATTCAATGTCGCAAAAGTCGCTAGGCGCTCCCTAGTCGGAGTCGGGAGTACTCGAGAAGTACTCGGCCTAGGCGGAGAGTACTCGGGGAGTACTCGGGCCTCGACAACCTACCTTGTAACGATTACTCGGGGAGTACTCGGCCTCGAAGACCTTGTTTTACAACATTGATTGGATTACAGAAGAACCATTATATATGTATGAAATTTCAAAAATATTGCTATCAGTGTAATATGATATTCTTGAAAATGATACAAAATGATATAATTCAGACAATGGAAGCGATTCCAACCGGCAGTCTCGCCAAAACTGTATGTTCCTGCCACACCCCACCACCCCCTTGATGAGTCTACTTAGATCCATTCCTTCCAACAGCAAACGAGATGAAATTCTATGGATTTGCTTCCAAGGACCCAACTGAGATAGTTTTATAGGGATATAAATCCAAGATCTCGAGTTATTATGGAGAGCCCAAATCACTTTTCGCCATAGACTGCTATCATCAAATTTGAACCGCCACCACCATTTTGCCAACAAAGCCGAGTTAACATCTTTTAAAGAACCCAGCCCTAGCCCTCCAAACTTCGCAGGGGCGATCACCTTGTCCCATGCCACCCAGCAGACTTTAGCCTTCTCCTCGGATCCACCCCACATTCATATGATAAAGTCTTGCACGATTAAACACAACCATTATTCACACAGAGAACACAATCGATCAGGAGCCTTTGGACATCAACAGGCTTAGTAGGATCCACTAATTAAGCTTGTTTTGTTGTCCTTTTCATGTGTGTCGTGTTTGAGCTTAAGGAGAACATGGCGCATTCTAGATAACTAAGTCGATAAGCATACCAGGTTCCGGTCCTCCAATTGCCTTGAAATAGTTCTTATCGGCTTCCGCGTGGTAAATAAGGACTAAATCTTCAGTTTACGTTTTCAATGTAAATAAAATACAAAACATAAAAATAGAAAACTATAAGACACATTTCAGATCAACACATAATAGTTAGAAGATACAAAATAAGTTGTTTAGTTTTACATATGGATGTAGCATTTCAAAAGCAAAATCCCCCCAAGTGGAACCTTTTTCAGAACCCCAATTTCAGGTCTTAGAAATTGTAATTGATTTTGTTTGACCTGTGGATATCACCACTGCAAACACTATAAGGATCCCATTAGCAAGCAAACCTCTATTTCCGACTTCCCATTGGAACTTAGCCCACAAAGCTCGAACCTGCCAAGTAATACATTGTCCTCAACTTTGTTGGAATCCTAGTGGACCCCCCAACAACAACTAACTCATCCACATTCTGCTTCTTTATCTCCCCATCAAGCAAACATTTTCCCACCAGCTGAATGCATATCTCAAAGTAACATGAATTTAGTTCCTCAGACTAATTTTAATAGAAAAGTCAATCCCCTCATACAAGCAGTCGATTTCAATTAGAGCAAAAATAGCCGACGACAGATCCCTCTTTGCTTTCTCACAAGCAACTTTCAACCTCCCCAATGCTCTTGGATTTCCCCTTATATCCTCCCTGTGTTTTTTATCCAACTCTTTTGTGCAGTAATTAACCAGGGTCATGTCAAAATCCTCACCGCCTAAATGAGTGTAACCCCCAACCGCTTTCACATCAATGACTCCTGCTTTACTTATTTTCAAAAGAGACACATCATAGGTTCCACCACCTAAATCAAACACCAAAACATTTTTATCACTATGCCATCTTTGGTCAGCCATATGGTCCAAACTGTAAGCAATTGCAGCTGCAGTAGGCTCGTTTATCAGCCGCATCACATTGAAGCCAGCAAGGGTTCCTGCTACCTTTGTTGCCTCTCTTTGATTGTTATTGAAATAAGCAGGAACAGTGATGACAGCATCTGTTACCTCTCTTCCAATAAATGTTCTTTCATCTTCTTCAGAACCATGGCAGATAAATCTTCAGGTGCATATTTCTTCTCTTCACCCTTCAATTTAACTACAACAGTTGGCTTCTCTGCAGGCCCTTCAATGATCTTGAAAGGCCACGACTCCATGTCCTTCTGCACTTGAGGATCATGGAATCTGCATCCGATCAAACGTTTAACATCTGTAGTTTAAACAGTATGATTAGCAACAAAAGTGATAAAAAATCCAAAGGAAAATGTAGATTAAAGTTTCAGAAAACATCTGTAGTTCAGGCTAGACCCAGCTTTAGAAAACAAGTTCCAGACCAATATCAGCTTTCAGGCTTAGCCAACTTTCAACCAGACCTAGAACTGGTATCGGGCCAGGCCCACTTGTGCATGTTTATTTCAAAGTAAAATCTAGAATAAGGTTTCAATTCACTAAAAGGACTTGCCAAACACAGTGTTAGTAGGGTTCCTTGCAATCTGGTTTTTTGCTCCATCGCCTACCAATAACTCTGCATCATTGAAAGCTACATAAGACGGGGTGATATTGTTTCCCTGTTCATTAGGTATAACCTCCACTCGGTTTTTTCCGTCAAACCACACAGCAGCACATGAGTATGTCGTTCCAAGATCAAATACCAATCGCGGCTCCCTGAACTTTTTCAGACATTTTTGAACCTGAAATGGAACAAAAAGAAGAATTACTTTTGGAGGACCGTTGAGTTGAGACAAATCCAAACACCAAACGAATATGCTGGTGTTATAATTTAGAATATGTGTGAGATTTATTCAAAATTGAAGGGTTTATGTTTAAAAAAAGAGTGCTTTTTGTAGGCATTTGAATTCTAACATGAATATCTAGCCATTGCATTCAAAGGTAATACATATGAATTGAATAGTGTTGAACTAGAAGAAGACAAAGTTGCCACTGACAATTGTTGAACAGATATGGTCATAACTCGTAAAAAGAATCTATACTATATAATAAATAAAGGTTTCTCAACGCCACATGTCGTCTTCATATTTATCCTTATAAAGTTTTTCCCGCCTCTCTCTCATAATAAATACACTTCCATGTTTCAATAATAATATATTTAAAAAAAAATTATTAATCTATACTATATAATAAATAAAGGTTTTTAATGTCACGTGTCGCCTCAATATTCATCCTTATAAAGGTTTTCCCGCATCTCTCTCATAATAAATACACTTTCATAGTTCAATAATAATATATTTTTTTTAAATATTATCTAACCTAATAAAACACATTTGTTTTTAATTATTTCTTATTATAAGAAAATTTGAAATTTAATTAACTAGCTTATGTTTTCAATCAAATAGTAAATGAAAGTCAAATTATATTAAATAATATTTTATGCATTTTTTAAACTCAATTATATAATAATTTTTACATATTTTTTTTATTTTGTTTCTATTGTTAATATATGTAATACGTTTTTCCACTTATAAGATACATATATACAAATTTAAGAATTTTATATAATGATATTTTTCACCCTGTGTAATACACAGACTTTAAGCTAGTATAGTATATACACTTGCAGGATAAATAACATTTTATATATACTATAATGCATGTGTTACATTAGGATTTAAGCTCACACTCCATGACCTTAGCATCAAACCCGTAATTACTCCTCGATTCGTGAACAAGGGTATAACTACAAGTTCACAAAGAATGATAAGTTCCTTTCAAAAGCAAAGCAACCAACATTTTCCATCCAACTCAAAAATAAAATGGATATTTACCTGTAATTTCTGCTTGATCGATCTCGATTTCACAGTAAGCTCTGTTCTTGGCAACTAGGTTAGGGTTTTATCTTTGAAATTTGAATTGAGGCAACCCAACGATTTATCAACTTCAAACTTAAGTAAATTCCATAGTTTATTAAAGGGAATAAAAATATTTCTCTTTTTTTTTCGTGGGTGTTTGGATGTGTTTTTGAAAATTATTTATTGACTTTTTGAAAAGCTAATAAGTCAATAAGTTATTTGGCTTTTAAGAATTGCTTATTAACTTATTAGTTTTTTCAAAAAAAAAGTGCTAATTTTTTTGACTTATCGGCTTTTTGAAAAAACCAATAAATCGATAAGCAATTTCCCACCACACTCCCAAACACCCTCTTAAATGAGACTCGGGAACACATTGGGATTACTTATTGAAACTACTTATTAACTTTTATAAGTTAAAAATATGTTTGGAGAAGATGACTTTTGCTACTCCCATTAAAAGGAGGAAAATAAGTTTTTAAGAATTAATGATGAACTTCTCAAAACTTCTTATAACTTTTTGTAAAAGTCAATAAAAAGCTTCAAATAACCAATCCCAAACATGCCCAAATTTGTGCCCCCTCATTTCCTTTTAACATTTTCATCTTTCACCCTTTTCATGTATAGTATAAACATTGTTAATTAAGAAAATATTAAATAGTTAGTGATAGAAAATTTTAGAATTATAAAACGATATTATAAGATATGATGTGATTTAAAATACTTTAAATAGTTACTAATTATATGTAATTGAAGTGTATTTATAATACCGGGATTGAAAAAAATAAACACGAAAAATAATCTTGAGCTTATACAATTGTGACACGTGACGCAACCAAATGATTATTTATTAGGCTATCTGTAATGGACCGTGAAAGGCTAGGGCGTGATCCATGTGGCTCTTTCACGGGCATGGAACACCGCCCCTGTAGGCGTGAACCGGGGCGTGAGCCCTTGTGACGTGACCACATTCACGGCATTCACGGCAAAGGGGCAAATTTTGTATCCTCCAACACCTAATTAGAATAAGACAACTCACGTTATCTTTTTCATTTTTTTAATTAAATATTTAGTTTAAGCTTTAATTTGGTTTTTCTTAAATAACGAATGCTCGATAATTATTTTTAAAAAACGAAATACACGGGCCTGTTTATTTTATTTTTTTGAACATACAGGTATAAATTTTAATGAAAAAGAAGTTATTTAAAAAAAACTTTTTTTGTCATATAAATGGTTTTCTAACGTGTTTGGATCGACATTTCAAATCATAAGTAATTGTTTCAAAAAACAAATATTAACTGTTTATATAAATTAACAAAATGAAATAAAAAAAATCACTCATTAATGTTTAGCGTAAAACTATTACATACCTTAGTGATTTTGTAAAGTGATTGTCCATGTGCTGATGTGACAGTGACGTGACAGAACGTGATTCACTTTTTATTGAAACCACTAAGAATGGCCTTACGTATAGATTTGTTATCATATGATCGCATGCTTCCTTTTTCATCACAATTATATCCTATTTTTGTCTTTTTGTTAAAATCATAGATTTTAATTTGAAGATAAAAATCATAATTTGGATCAAGAATAGTGCAAAAGGAGTTAATTTGAATTGACACTGGAGTTCTTTTAATTTCAATCATTTGATGTAATTCATTTATTATTTTGTTTGTTTGTTCTTTCTTCTAGCTTCTTGTTATTTGTTTTTTTTAATAAAATCTACGTCGTTCCAAAAATAAAATCAAGGCATCCAAAACACAGCCATATAATTCAAAATCCTTTTATTGTAAAATCATTATATTACCCTAACTATTTAGTACACTTTTTAATTTGGAATCTCACTTCCTTTAATTTGAAATCTCACTTGCAATTTTAAATCATAAAACTTTGAACACGTACTTTGAACACTATATGACTTTAAACATCCCAAGATTTAGGGATGGCAAAATAATCCGAGCTCGGCGGGTATAATTGAAATGCCTAAGACGGGTCCGAAATCCGATGGATACAAGATCGGGTATGGGATTAATTTTAAATTTTTTCACGGGTATGGGATTAGGTATTACCTGAAACCGCATACCCGTTTACCCTAATCATATACCCGGTAAATTTTTATTTTTATTTTCCCTTAACCCATGTCTACTAATGCTTCATTTTAGTAGGTTCATTATGTGGAAAAATAAATTTTCTTTTGAAATATGTATGTGATAATATTAATGTATGTAATTTATTTATTTTTAATATGATATTATAAATATATAAATAGAGTCATAGAAAAGTACACAACACATACGCGATGGGTATTGGCCGCTACCCGCGAGTATGCCCGATAGCCGACGGGTAATGGGCCGGGTATGGGACACAATTTTACAACCGGGTATGGGTCTGAGATTACTGATACCCGTCCTGAACCCGACCCATTGCCATCCCTACCAAGATTTATTACTATGATGGACTTTTATAAAAGAGTTAAGTACACCGATAGTCCTTGTGGTTTACCATTATTTTGGATTTGGTCTCTAACTTTAATAAATTACATTGGTAGTCTTGAACTATACAAGCGGGTATGATTAGTCCCCAACTTGGATAGTTGGATGGACGTTAGTTTGCTTAGTTAAATCAACCCCACGTGCATGTGAGTGTGTATTTGTCATTTCTCACCTAATTTTTATTGAATTAAAAAAACTCCCCCTCTTAAATAAGGATTCACTCTCGTAGTCTTCATCTTCATCTGCACTTGAACCTGTTTTAAAACATGTTCCACCATGGTAGTATGCTCCTGATATGTATCGGGTCTTGCATGCATGGGTATGGGTCTATGTAACATGGGTGTATGGATAGGGGTATTCTGCACTTGGGACTTTGTTTGTTTTATGTTTCCTTAATTTCAGTTAGAGTGTGACTAGAATAATGGGGTTGTGTATGCCACGTTGGTTAGTTTCCTTTTAACATCCTTGGTTGTAATCCCCTTTATAAGGGTTTTCCTTTTCATGAATGAGCAGGCAGAAAGTAGTTCAAGTTCCCATCTTAGTTTCTCTCTCTAACTTCCTTCTTTGTTTCTTAGACCGTTTGATCTCTGTTCAGCCCACATCAGCTCCTGTGGAAGATTTGCGATAATCTGGACTTCGTGGACAGATCGAAACTCAGGAAGAAGATTGTACCCATGTCCACTATCGGTAAGTAAATCCATTCCCTTTTCTAATTTTGCTTTGCTTATTTTATTTTTGGTGAATTTACAGAACATCAAATGCAGATTCATTCGACGGGTTGACCCACCAATCTGCCTTCATTCAATAGAGGTAGTTCAAGGTCTTTTAAAGTCAAAAAACAAACTTCAAAATGAATTTAGTAGTTTGGAAACTCAAATTCGCAGAAAGATACAAAATGATCTGGTTCTTGCTCTTGGCATTAGGATTCACAAGTCTGATGCTTTTATTTCTTATGTGGTCTTGTATTGTATTTAATTTTCAATTGCTCAATGCAATGACAATGGCTTTGTTAATGAATGAATGAAAGGACCGTGGTTTTGTAGTTTCAATTGCTACCTATTTATGTAATGAAAATAATCTGGTTCTTATGTGATACAACCATATAAACCAAAAAATGAATGGACTGTAATGAAGCTTATCAAAGGTTTTTAACGAATGAATGGACTGCAATGCAATTGAACAATTGAAGTAATGTAATGAAGCTTCCTGTCCAGTTGACCATACCAATTGCAACCATAACCAAATGACCATATATTTTGCTATGGACCAAAACCAATTTGACCATAACCATCTGCATAGTAATGCAAACATAACCAAATGGCCAAAAATTCTCTTATTGACCAAATCCAATTTAACCATTACCATCTCCACAGCAATGCAAACATAACCAAATGACAAAAATTCTCCTATTAACCAAATCCAATTTAACCATTACCATTAGCATAATCCAGTAAAAGCAGTCATAGAATCACAAGATCAGTGGAAACTATCATTGTAGAGGGGAGGAGGGGTAGAGGTAGACCCAAGTTGACTTGGGATGACCGGATTTAGACAAGATTTGCTAGATATGCACATCTTTGAGGACGTGGTCAAGGAAAGGACTTCATGGAGGAATAAAATTAGGGTTAAGGACGTTTAGAGAGAGGTCATAGATCTGATATTTTTTTAGGTGGAATAATTGTCTCCCCTTGAAAGAAAGTATATTTGGTTGGCGAGCGGAATTGGGTCGTATACCTACCTTGCTTACTCTCCACAACAAGTGCATCCAAGTTAATTCGAAGTTGTGCAGACGAATCGGTTGAACACATTTTCACCGGTTGTTTTGTGGCTACAACTATATTCATTAGTTCTTGGTGTGACCTCCTGTAACACCAGCCAATTCCGAGGTCCTAATTTGCCAAAATTGGAACCTTAGAGGTTGGATTTGCCAAGTCCCCAAAAGTTCAAAGGTTAAAAATTTAAAAATATTGAAAATGGGTTGGTAGCGGACCGCTACCAAGTCCCCTAACGGTCCTCTAAGACCGTAAGTTCCTGGAGGTCCGCTAGACCTGGTCCGCCAGGGTTGAAATGGTTGGGTGGCGGACTGCCACCATACCGGTAACGGCCCGCTAGTCGCAAACCAGCCGCAAATTTTGATACTGCCACGTGTCTAATGACTCACCCGGAGAGTCCAACGCGTGTCATCGTGGCGGACCGCCACTCCTTCAATTAACGGTCCGCCAGCCGCAAAACAAAGAAAGGTCCAATCAGGACAAGATGTGTAGGGCTGACGCAAACCCTGGACGGTAGCGGACCGCTACCACCCAGGCTAACGGTTCGCTACGGGATGTGTCGAGCAACTATAAATAAATTGCTTCGGCAGACCACTTAATCACATCCCAATTCAATTTCAACTGCTCCCAACTTCCTGGACCAGCTCTACCTCAGGTTGCGTGCCTCCGTTCAGGTAATTTATCTGACTTTCGCTTATTTTCCGCACTTTCACTTATTTCCGAATTCCTGTGTTAAGATACTAACTTGTCCTAGAACTTACTTTAAGGTTTACATTAGCACTCAAGGACTACCCCTGAGATAAGATCAAGCTATTGCTAAGGTGAATATGTTTATCTATCTTTATATTCAGAACTTTGAAAGTTTTACGTTTACAAAATGGCAATACCGGTATTCAAAAGTTTGATACATAAGGGCGTCTATGTAAAACATTCAGGCCATAACTATACGTAAAACTTGATCAAGGGATACACGATTTATGGGTGAAATTCCCATATTGGGGCTGGTAATTGTCTGTAACGGGATGTAAGACGGGGTCTCAGTTAAGGGACATCACAGTAAGTAAGTCTGCAAATGCCAGCAGTCCTTTTATAGAATTACCGGTGTATACCGTGGTTGTACACTCGGATGAAATAGTTCTGTTGAATGGTAGATTGTACCCGCGTTATGGTTAAATGTTTTGATACTGTATTTTGCCAACTGAAACCGGTCATGATAAACATGTTCACCAGCGTTTGCGCTGACGTTTTATTATCCAAAATGTTTTCAGGTAAGACTAGTCCTACGGGATAGTCTTGGGGATAAATGTGTACATAAAGGGATTTTGACAGGGTTATGTGCTGCTAGCATGGAGATAACTCTGCAGGAATAAAAACAATAGGAGATGTTAGGAAGATGTATTCCTCGACATGGATACTCCCTTGTCATACACAGGGTTAGGTGTCGGAAGGTAAAACCCTTAGATGCCAATGCTTGTATAGCTTGATATTGGACATGGTAAACTCCCCAGGCACAGGCCAACTAACTTGTGGCTCTAGTTTTACCCTGCTTATGCGGGTAACATGTAAATGGTCGTGGACCATGGTTTTTATGTACAGAAAAAGGGGTATTTAAATCCCTAGTGAAATAAAATGATGTTTTATTTATCCCTGGATTTGGAAAATATACAATATCAACCCTCAGGTTGAGGTTTATTACAAGTTCGATCCAAAAGTATTTCCGCTGCTAAACTAACTCTGATTTCATAAATAAATTAAGATTGGAGGTGACAATCTGGTCGCACACCCGGGTGTCTTGAAACCGGGGTGTGACACCTCCCCCCCCCATTTTTCGTCATTTCTACGAGGTGGGACCTATTGGACTTACACAAATGTATGCATCCAAAACACCCAAAAAGGAGGCTGGTTCAATCAATCATTTTAACGGCATGTTGGGTGTTATGGAAAGCTAGGTATCAATTGGTTTTCTCTGACACAAATATATCCATGCCGCGTCTAAAAGTAGAAATAAAGACGATGGGATTCCTTTGGATCAAGAACAGAGCAAAGTTGCAGGCTCTAGAGTGGTCTTTTTGGGTCGTCTTAATTTGGATAAACTAATGTAAATTTCTTTATTTGGTGTTCTCGGGTCCTTGTTAGAAAACTTTGGTGATATAATGGCATTCTATGTTGCCGTTCAAATAAAAAAAGTGACACACACAAACCCATCAGGAGCCTTTGGACATCAACAGGCTTAGCAGGACCCATTAAGCCTGTTTTTCTGTCTTTTGTCATGTTTCATATGGCCACGTGTTTGAGCTTAACAAGAGCTTGACGCATTATAGATAATTAAAGTCTGTAGGCATACCAGGCTTCGGTCCCTGGATCACCAAGATTGATGAGTTCTCATTTCAGGACTTCTTTCGGTATCAGATCTGCAATTGCCTTGAAATAATTCTAATCGGCTTTTGCGTGGAACTTATGGCTCTAGTTTACTCTTTATATGTAAATAGAACTAAGAAAGTAAAATAAAAATTGTTGGCACATAATAGTTAGAACATACAAAATAAGTTGTTAAAATCCCCCAAGTAAGTGGAACCTTTTACAAAACCCAAATTTTAGTTGTTAGCAATTGTAATTGATTTTGTTTGACCTGTGGATATTTCCTCTGCAGACACTTGGAGTATCCCATTAGCATCTATTTTGAAACAAACCTCTAGCTGTGACTTCCCATTGAGTAAGGCCATAAAGGCTGAAGTTGCCAAGTAACATGTTGTCCTTAACTTTGTTGCTCTCACCTTGATACACCGGGATACCTACTGCTGTTTTGTTTATCTGTGAATAATACACTCCTTTCTTGGTTGTGGGTATGGATGTGTTCCTGGGAATAACCACAGACATGTTACCATATACTCCATTTATCTCGATTGCTATTCCTAACGAAAGTGGAGTGACATCTTGTAACACGATATCCCGCTCAGCATTATCATCATTTCCGCTTAACCTTGCAGCCAAGATTGCAGCACCAAAAGCAACAACCTCATCACCATTCATGTTCTTGCAAAGTGTCTTCCCATCAAAAAACTCCTCCACCAATCGTTGTACCTTTGCAGTGGCGGATCCATTGCTCTCAGGTTTCCTCTTATGTCCTTGCTGTGTTTTTTCTTTGGACATCCTATCGGCATACACACGTATCACATTTGAAAGTGTTAATCCTAATTCGTTTATGAAGCTATTGGATAAGTTCAAATTTACCGGTTATGAAGAAAAGATAGTGACTCATTATTATGGACTTTGGTTCCTCCTGTCTCTAATGCTAATGCTGTTGATTGCAAATGGGTGTACATGCTTAAACATACGAGATCAAACAGGTGCCATCAAACAATACAAAGCTCGTTTAGTTGCTAAAGGATTCAATCAATAATCGGGATTTCATTATCATGAAACATTTAGCCCTGTGGTTAAGTCTACCACCATTCGTGTGGTTCTTTCACTAGCTGTAATACGAAAATGGACTCTTCGTCAGCTTGATGTGCAAAACGCCTTTTTACATGGTGATCTGCATGAAACCGTGTACTTGAGGCAACCTCATGGTTTTATTGATCCCTAGAAACCAGATCGTCTTTGCCTCCTTCATAAGTCCCTGTATGGACTGAAGCAAGCTCCCCGTGCCTGGTTTCACAAATTATCAGAGCCTTACATGCCCTTAGCTTCAAAGGATCTACTATTGATCCCTCTTTCATTATTTATTCGTCCAAGGGCACTTTTCTATATATGTTTGTTTACGTTGATGACATTATTTTGACATGCAATATTCCCTCAGTCATTGATCAGATTATCAAACAACTGAGCCAGACTTTTGCAGTCCAAGACATGGGCTCACTTCCTACTTTCTAGACATTGAGGTTGTCCCTTCTGGTTCGGACATTATCCTATCTCAAAATAAATATATTTTGCAGCTCCTCCAAATGGCTGGTCTCTCACAGGCCAAACCGGTTGCCTCCCCTGTGACCACCGCTGCCACCTTAGCTCTTGGAGATAGTTCCCCTTTTGAAAATCCGGTTAAATACCGTCAGATGTTTGGTGCACTTCAGTACGTCACATTATCATGCCCAGATATCACATTTGCAGTCAACAAAGTCTGTCAGTCCATGCACTCGCCAACAGAAAATCATTGTTCTACGGTTAAAATAATTCTTTGGTATCTTCAAGGTACCTCGGATCATGGCCTATTGCTTAAGCGGGCCTCTGGATCCATTTTACACGCCTACATAGATGTTTCTTTTAACTCTATCAATGCCTTTTCGGATGCAGATTGGGCAGGTTGCCCGGATGGTCGTCGATCCACCGGTGGATTTGCTATTAATCTTGGTTCCAATCTTATTTTGTGGTCAGCTAGGAAACAATGTATTGTCTCTCGGTCTTCAACAGAATCTGCATACAAAGCACTTACAGACACGGTTGCTGAACTTACCTGGCTTGAGGCGCTTTTACAGATGTTCAGATTCCATCTGCTCCTACCTTATGGTGTGCCAACCTATGAGGTACTTATCGACGAATCCCATCTTTCATGTACGTACAAAGCATGTAGAAGTTGATTTCCACTTTGTTAGAGAAAAAGTTGCTCAAAGAAAGCTCTCCGTTCAATTTATCTCTACAAATGATCAAATTGCTGATGCCTTCAAATATTTACCAACTTTAACTTTTGACAACAAAGTTTTAAGGTGTTTGATAGAACTGAAAAGCTTAGTTGTTCTTAAATGTTTTCAGACATGGCTTTGAGTTTGAGATAGATAATTTACTTTTTTATAGAAAATACGGCTGCTAATACCCCGTAGGCTATACCACATCAATTCGTTATGTATGGATGATGAGATTTCATTGATACAGAGATAATTCCAATAGACTTATTGGAGGGTCCCATTGGCATGCATCCAGTAGGAATTGAACCTACGAATTCGCCAATTATGAGTTGGGTGCTTTAACCATTCAGCCATGGATGCTTAGCGGGTCATAGTGAATGACCAGATTCCAATTCAAATGGAATCTTTCAACTAAAGCAATGAGATGCTTAAATGGAATTCTTTTAGTTCTAATAAATCAGGAGAATTTAATGACAGGACATGAATTCAAGTCTTGGATTTTAGAATTGAGAGAGATCAATAATTCTCACTATTTTTTAGATTCCTGGACCCAATTCAATTCAGTGGGATCTTTCGTTCACATTTTTTTCCCGCAATTTTGTGAACAATGCAGAGTCTAGTTTGTTGATTCTCGGATACGAAGATATCAAATTGGCTACATCAAACTCGCATACTCGGTAATGCATGTGTGGTATTTGAAACGTCTTCCTAGTTATATTGTGATTCTTTTAGATAAACCTCTTAACGAATTAGAAGACCTAGTATACTGTGGTTTGTGATTTGATTGAAATTCTGATTTTACAGATTCGAAATGAGAAACTGTCATCCCATTTAATCCAATCGGGATGCCCTTACCTGACATGTTTCTTGGTAGGAGTAACATGAAGCTCAGAATTAGGGATGTATTCAAGATGCTCCCCAAAAAGGGAATTGATCTATGGTCGATTTCATAAGAATTTATTGTTATACCTCGTAAAAAAAGACTTTTTCTTTTGTGGAATTAAACAGTTCCTTTTTTTTTAGAAAGAAATTATGTTCAAGTAAGCAAATAGAAAAGATGTCATGGTTACAAGAGTCTATCTATCACATATAGACTTTAAGGGAATCGTGGCCTAACCGTCGAGGTAAAGTCGGGACCTAAAAGATCGAATGGAACAGTACATAGACAAGTAAATTCCTTATGAATTCCAAGGTACTCTCTTTAATTAAGAATTACGGGATTCATCATTCGAGAGGAAGTAGACTACTCAAGAATTTCACATTTCATTATGTCATAATTGAATAAAGAATTCATAAAATCTAAATAAAAATAATAAGGAAGACGGAATGTAAGGCCCCAAACCCGGGAGGCCTCACTTGTTGGATTTACTCATTCACAAATAGTTTTTAGACTTGAATATCAAAATAACGCAGCGGAATCATTCATTCAACATAATTAAAACTTGTTCAAATATGCGGAAGCGTAACATTGTCTGAAACATAAAACATAACATAAATGAAACATAACGGGATGTCAATCTTCATATCATCCGGGTAACTCATCAAGCCACCCAGTATCACCGTCCATCATCATAACATGCCCTTAACCTGAATGTGCATACTAAAAGTCAGCTACGCTGCTGAGTTCTAGCATTACATAAACTTTAACATTTACATTTGCCAAAAACATAACATTCATTCATTTAATAAAACCGTACGTAAAAACATGCAATAACTTAACATCATCAAAACCTCGTAATCATATCATCATAACATAAATCAACATGAACCGAATCTGCGCCTTTTCATAACCGTCAATTCCATTCATCGCATACTGGCGAAGAAACCCCGAGGCACGCCACCACTAGGCCCTTCAACACCGTACATTACCTGTAGGCGGAGAAACCTAGGGCCCGATACCCCAAAGTCGTTCGACACCAGAACCTTAGGAACGGTATCACAAGGATACACGCACCTTCACCTTAAGCATTGTTCCCTCGCAGGGATTAGTACCTTCAATAGGGATCTCGGTAATCCCATGGTGACCATCGTCACCCCTTTATCTACCCAGTTGTACAACAGTTGGCCAGCCACGAAGGCCCCTAAAAGGTAAGGCCCATAACATACATGCATACCATTCTACTCTAACGGTTTAACCATTCTGCATTAGGCGACTATACTGAATTTATTAACCAGCCTGATGCCTACGCACTTAGCAAGTGCGTTGGGCCTTGTTCTTGCGTACTTAATAAGTGCGGAGACTTCGTTTCATGCGTACTTGATAAGTACGCAGGCTTTGCTTCATGCGTAGTTGATAAGTACGCAACACCTTCTTCTTGGATACTTGATAAGTATGCAGGACCTGCTTCTTGCGTACTTGATAAGTACGCAGGACCTGCTTCCCCGCAAAAACCCTAACTTTTCCCCGCAAAAACCCTAACTTTCGCATGCGGATCTGATCATGTCAAGATCCCGAACTTGTTTACATTCAAAACGTTTGCTTTTCGTTTAAGAACTCAAATCTATGTTTTTCTTCCAGTTTCATCCGTAAAAACGTTACCTTCTCATCCAAAACCCGAAAAACCCAAAAACGAACAAAAACTAATATAGTTACCTGTATCGAGCTTCTGATACGGAGGTTCTTCTCACGAGCTCTGGAGTAACACACTTCTTCAATCTCGAGTCGATCCACCAACTTTCTCTCTCTACGGTTTCTCTCTCTAAATGTTGCAAATGAGAGAAAGGGTGCTGACTTAGGCTATATATAGGGGGAGACTCCCCTATGTTTGCCCTTCTAGCACGCCGGCCCATCCGGCCCGGCTCGTCATGCCTCGTTTCGTTCTCGCATTCTAACCCGTTATTATAACTGTCGTTTTATTTTTTGGATGTTACACAGAATCAATGAAGTTTTGCTTGATCTTCACTGGAAACTTGAGTAAGGAGTAGATCTTTTTGGAGTTTTCTAGAATCTGAAAGCGAGAACTCCTTTCTTTTTCTTTTTTTTCTTTATTTGAACTACTTTAGCCAGATGAAAGGAAACTTTGACGTCCGATTTTGAGGGGGGGAGACCCTATCCCAATTTTTATTTTGCTAGGCCCATAGATAAAAAAAACCCACTTTTTTACGATTACGGGGTTTATTGGAATATGAAATTTAACAATGGAAATACAGGATCCCAATTTTTTTTACTATCCGGAGCTTCGATACATTTCGAAATCGAGAGATGTCTACCGGGGGAGGTTCTATCAGACAACAATTAGCCAATTCCATGCGTCTAAGCAAAAAAACTTTTCTTCTTCCAACTTTTCGATCTTCCCATTCATTGCTTGTGGGTTCCTCTTCCTCCAATTCTTTCCATTCTACCAATGAATAATCTATAATCATTTGTTCAGAAGTAATTTGCGAGATCATGCACTCTTCTTTCTTAGATATAACTTTCCTAGTTATAACAGAAAAAGTACATCTAGTTGGATCCAGCCTATTCTTGAAATAAACAACTCGCACACACTCCCTTTCCAAAAAAGATCAAGACCCCAAGCACTACACTTAGATTTATTAGATTTGTTGCTAAAATATCGGTATTAAACCCGAAAATCGCGGCGGATGGTCAGTGGCCCAAAGAAACGAAAGAATCCTCTTCTTAGAGGAAATTGTAACACCCCAATTTTTAAAAGAAAAAATAAGTGGAGGGACTAAATTTTTCATTTTATAAAACCCTAGGAGGTTAAAAGACATTATATTAAAGTACAAGGGATTAAAGTCCTATTGAATCAAAGTACAGGGACTAAAAGTGAAAAATTGTGAAAGTGGATAGATGTCGGACCGACATCTGTAGAGACATCGGTCGGCTATGTAAAGGGCAAGGAATCAACCGGGAAGTGACACGTGTCGGGTGACTAATCAATGAAGACTGACACGTGGAAGATCGATGTCAGACCGACATGGGATCCGTTGCGGTCCGCTAGCCGTAATTCATTCATTTCGGACCGACATGAGAAGTATAACGGTCCATTATGTGCTCGTTAAGCATATTACACCGCCACACTTGGATAGCGGACCGACATGTATATAGATAACGGTCCGACATAGACCCGTCGAACAGCCTATAAATAGATGGGACTTGTGATCGATTTTGAAGCATCCCACACAACAAAACACACTTAGAAACACACACTTATAAGCGTGCGAAGGAGCCCCGGTTCGCGTAGAGAAGTCAGGTTTCTAGCATTTCAACCCTAATACGCAAGAGATAGTTCTGTGGTAAGGTTCTGCCTAGTTCCTAATGACTTGGTTAAGCTAGGAACTTATGGTTAAGTAATGTTGTAATGACTTAAGACACTGATCCCAGTCATTGTGTTGTTTACATTAGCACGAAAGAATTATGTGAAGGAGAAGGAAGTTAGAGGTGAGTTCTATAAGGCCCTTTTTAAATGTTTTACTTAATTATTTTGGGCTGGTATACATGCTAGAAAAATTTACTTAAATCCTATATGCCTTGGTTTAAATAATTGGGATAGCATTCATGTTGCAAGAGGTTATGTATGAAAGATGACTAAATCTTAAAACTAAGTGATGGAGTACTCATGAAATATCAAAGAAACGTTGGGTAACCATCCGACCGGTGTGTAGCTATCTGACAAATAGGATGTTCTGTCTAAGGATAGAATGGTGTATAAATCCCTCCTGGACCCGTCATTCTTTCTTGGGAACATCTCTGTTGGAGGTACTACTCTGGAAGGATAACCACCTTGTCTTCCTGATATATCATGGAGAAACCATTACAAGGATTTAAGATAATGAATGATTTTGAAAGAGAAAGACATAGAAAGAAAGAAAATGAATACTTGCCTTTTTGGGCCTGAATTCATAAAGAAAAGAATTTGAGAAAGAAAATAGTTTTGACACGTAAAACGTTTTAGAACTTATCATGGTGTGCCCATATAAGTAATGGCAGAGAAGTCAGGGTTTACCTTGACTTGAAGAGGTCTTGACATTTAATGTCTTGACAAAGAATAAAGAGAAAGAGATAGAGTTTTTGGCATGTTTTGTCATGTCAACTATTTTGACCATATTGGTCTATAAAGAAAGAAAGATTTTGCCACGTCTAGCCAAATGTCACATGATATCTTGCAACTTAAGACGTAGAGATGTACCACATTTCTTTGTGGGATGTAGTATGGACACCTTGTACAAGGGTATGTATAAGTGGTGACGACCGCTTAGAGGTTAACGTGACCTCAGGAAAGACAAGTGTGCAAGTTTAAAATATTATGTTTGGGCAAGAAGTTAATGTGATGTTTTGAATGCGTGTCATATAAATCCATTTATGAATGAAACAGAGGTCAAATATATTTTTGACTAAAACTTAAAACTCACCAGCGTAAGCTGACAGATGTTTAAGCATGTGTATCAGGTAAAGATGTTGCTTCCAGCAGTCAAGACAGGGGGCTAGAATAGAGGCATCTAGCGAGCTATCTGGCATAGTTGACAACTGACATTAGAATAGTTATGTTGTACTTTCTTTAGAATGTACATTAAACAAGTTATAATATAACATAGTATTTTAAAGACTTTCGTTGTGTATGATCTCTGTTTACTATATGTTCATGAGGTAAATCCGACAAGTGACCGGCATCTCGGGTGATCCGGGATGTGGGTGTCACAGAAATGATCAAGGAATACTCGGAGACACATCTACAAAACCCTCGTTGTGTATCTTGATTAATTGGATTGTTTCTTTGTGAATTCCTATACGAAATACTTGGGCTCCGGGAGGAGGAGATGTAAGAAAAATCACCAACTTGACGCTTAGCCCAAGTATCATATTTGGTTATTTACTATAATAGCCCTTTGGGGGGAATCTCCATGAATAGGATCAAACCTTATTCCATCGTATTTACATGAGGTTCTTCTTTCTTATTCTTAAGAAAGTCCCCGAGAGGGCTTATTTGATCCATGATTTAGGTTTCATCTTTCGTTTCTTTTTCGTTTGTTTCGAGACCAGAAGCTTCTCAAGCTCAAGCATTTACTTTTCTAGTTAGAGACCAACGTCTTGGAGCTAAAGTGGGATCCGAAAAAAAATATTAAGAAAATTGTGAAATCAAGCAATAAAAACGAAATTTTTATTTTACTCTTCACGTCCATGATTATGTCCTGGATAGCCCTGTGAAGACTCGCTTTCGCTACGGCAATCTTTTCTACTAGGTAATCTAGTATCCTTATGCATGAAGATAATCAATTCGGTCGTTGTCTTCGGCATCCAGGGGTCACGGACCGACCATAGAACCCTGAAGCAGCTCCATCTAAGAACTTTTAATTGATATCTGAAATATACTAGGTTGCACAAAAATAGAGTTTTGTGACTCTTTGTTTTATCACATATGTCTGTGATCATTGCTATAAAATCTTTGATTCTTGATTTTTATCAGGTCTCATAGGGGTGATTCTGATCTGGTTACTGAATCGTGTGATTCATGGTGTGATGAGAACATGTTTCAGGTTTGTTTCATTCTCGGGTTACGAAAAGAGTGGTTTATCGTCGTGTTGCCAATGGTTTTTTGGTTGTGAATTCAAGTTTAAAAAATAATAAAAAAAATAAGGGCTTTATATAACTATACTTCCTAAAGTTTTACAAGTTGATCAAACATGTTTTGTATTTTTTTCAAAAAAAAAAAACAAGTAAACAGTTTCTTAACTGTGTTGGAAATTGTTAATATGCTTCAAAATAACTTCGGAAAAAGAAGTGTTAAAGGTTTTGTTAATCAAAAAAGAAAAATATAGAACATTCAAGTGTTCAAAATTTTTGGGGGATGATTGTCCAAATTCTGTTTGGAACATCAAATTGGGATAAGCTGAGCTTAAACGGATAAAGGTTTATCAGTTTGTGTAAAAGTTTGGTGTCCATTATATGTTCTTGGTTTAATTGTGTTCTTTTACCACTCTGTAAGGAAAGAATAACATTTTTTTCAGAATTTGTTTTAACATTGAAGAAAGTTTGGAAGTTGTATGCTTCATTATTATGGATTACAAAAGTGAAAAATAATTTCATATATAAATAGTACGAATTAATATTATATGCAACAAGTTGGGTTTCTCCTCAAAATGGCTTCTTTTCTATTCGTGGTATTCTGAGTTTGAGTTTTGGATTAGATTTTATCATTTTTGTTCATATCATTGCATAGATCTCTTTTTAAGTCATGTATTTTTTGAGAAATTGTTGATTGAATTCTGGGATTTTTGGTTATTATTCATACATATCTTGAAACCCGGCGGATCCTGTGGATGGTGCGAATTATCCAGATTGTATATCTAGAGCGTGTGCCTTCCAAAAAAAATATCTAGACCGTGTATTTTCGTTTTATCTCAGATTCTTAGGTTGAGTTCTTGTTCAGATCTGAGTTTCTTTGACAATAAACATTCCGTCATTGGTGCTGTTGGTTACCAAAATCCAAGGCTCCGAGTAGGAATCCTAATTTAGTTTGGAGATATGACTCGTGTAGGAATACTAACTTATGGTAAATCTGTAGTTTTCTCTTAATTTATGTAAATTAAATGCAATACATAAAAACAGAAAATGATTGGACATCAACACATAATAATAGTTAGAACATACAAAATAAGTTGTTCATTTTAAATATGAATGCAACATATCATCAAAAGCAAAAACCCCTAAGTTTAATATATGGCATGTCTTAACCAAGTGATCGAGTTTCAGAACCCCAGTTTCAGGTCTTAGTAATTGTAATTGATTTTATTTGACCTGTGGATATTTCCTGTGCAGACAGCATCTATACTAAAGCAAACTTCTAGCTGCGACGTCCCATTGGAACCTGGAGAAAGCCAACAAAGGTCAAACCAGCCGAGTAAAATGTTGTCCTTAACTTTGTTGCTTTCACCTTGATAAACCGATATAGTTGCTCCTGTTTTGTTCATGCATGAATAATACGTCCCTTTCTTGATTGTGGGAATACACGTGTTCCTGGGAATAACTACAGACATCTTATAATTTCTTCCGTTTAAGTTGTCGACTCCGATACCCAGTGAAAGAGGAGTGACATCCTGTAAGACAATATCCCGCCCAACATTATCCTCATTTCCACTTAACCTTGCAGCCAAGATTGCAGCACCATAAGCAACAGCCTCATCACCATTCATGTCCTAGCAAAGTGTCTTCCCATCAAAAAACCCCTCAACCAATCGTAGTACCTTTGGAATCCTAGTGGAACCCCCAACAACAACCACCTCATCCACATTCTGCTTCTTCATCTCCCCATCAAACAAACATTTTTCCACTAGCTTAATGCATTTCTCAAAGTAGCTTGAATTAAGTTCCGCGAATTTGGCTCGACTAATTTTAATGGAAAAGTCAATCCCCTCATGCAAGCAGTCAATTTCAATTGGAGCAAAAATAGCTGACGACAAATCCCTCTTTGCTTTCTCACAAACAATTTTCAACCTCCCCATCGCTCTTGGATTTCCTCTTACGTCCTCCTTGTGTTTTTTCTCGAACTCTTTTATGCAGTAATTAACTAGTGTCGTGTCAAAATCCTCACCGCCTAAATGAGTGTCACCCCCAACCACTTTCACATCAATCGCTCCTGCTTTACTTATTTTCAAAAGAGACACATCAAACGTTCCACCACCAAAATCAAACACCAAAACATTTTTATCACTATGCCATATTTGGTCAGCCATATGGTCCAATCTGTAAGCAATTGCAGCTGCAGTAGGCTCGTTTATCAAGCGCATCACATTGAGGCCAGCAAGGGTTCCTGCTTCCTTTGTTGCCTCTCGTTGATTGTTATTAGAATAAGCAGGAACAGTGATGACAGCATCTGTTACCTCTCGTCCAATAAATGCTTCAGCGCACTCTTTCATCTTCTTCAGAACCATGGCAGATAATTCTTCAGGTGCGTATTTCTTCTCTTCACCCTTCAACTCAACTACAACAGTTGGCTTCTCTGCAGGCCCTTCAATGATCTTGAAAGGCCACGACTCCATGTCCTTCTGCACACTTGCAACCAGACCCATTTTCGCCGCCACGCCATCGGGTTTAAGACCGGTTCCAGTACCTCCACCCTCGTCCGCCGGACGTTTAGACTTACCTCCCATCTTTGAGGCAGCGGAGGAAGAGGAAATCTTAAGCCCTATAAGCTCGATTACAACCACACCAGCAACCATACCGCAGTCAACACCCTTGTCAACCCCGCAAATATAGTTTGGCTTCCCACCATTCACCCCAAATATCCCATATGTACCCTTCACTCCCACCCAGCAACACCCCGTTAGCAGCAGTTTACCCAGCTCAACCACTGTCACAACGTATCCCCTCCTCCCACCGAGCCTCACCAACAATTCCGCATTTCCCTCACCTCAGGCGTGGTGGATGGAGCAGCAAAGGCAAATGCAACAATATAAACAATGGATGCGCGAGTCTCAGATAGCAAGCGTTCGCGCGCGCCTATTCAACAACGAGGGAATGCCAGGAACAAGTAATCCCATGTTTTACCCGATAACACAGATATCCCTCAATAGCCAACTCCCAGGAAACTCTACCCCAGCAATACCCGCAGGGCCGGTCGCACAACCCCATAACACAAACACCATCCTAACCGCGGCGGACGATTTCTCGAAGCCCTACCATCCTGCATCGTTAGTGGCGCAGTCCAAGTTTACTGCGCGGATTGCACAGGTGGAGTTCCCCTCCAAATTGCGAATGCCATCTGTGGTAGGGAAGTACGATGGAACGGGTGATCCGGATGACCACATAAGAGGTTCTGAGGTATACTCGAGAAGAGACTCGGATAAACCATACAGGCAAGGGCATGGTTCAGGATACGAACCAAGATTTTCGGCGCCAAGCGCTTATCCAAGATCAGATAGGTTGCGGGACTCATACTCCCCACGCATGTCCTACCCGGTAAGGCGTGAAACATCTGGTATATCCCATAGACCATACCCACCGTCATCTTACCCGGCTCTGAGCAAAACCTCGAGTGCAATCCTGGCGTCAGAAAATCTGAAGTTAGAAGAGCCGCGCCTCATCCGGGAAAATACCTCACGAGATTGTAAGACATATTGCGCCTATCACAAAGTCGCGTGGCATGATACGGATGCGTGCTATCACTTGAAGAAGCATATTGACCTTCAGGTGAAAGCCGGAAAGCTGGCGCACCTTCTTAAAGATAACAAGAAAGCAGGCCCTTCAAGCGGGAAGGGGAAAGAAACAGAGCCCCCACCCCGGGTACGTGACATGTACATGATCAGAGGGGGATTACATACCCCGCGTGGAAAGAAGAAGAGAGCCGCGGAACCATCACAATCATGGATGGAGGTACCATTGACCTTCCCACCCCAAATAGGGGACTATCATGGATGGACCTATTGGACTTACACAAAGGTATGCATCCAAAACACCCAAAAAGGAGGCTGGTTCATTCAATCATTTTAACAGTATGTTGGGTGTTATGGAAAGCTAGGTATCAATTGGTCTTATTAGGGTCGTTTTAATTTGGATAAACTAATGTAATTTCTTTATCTGATGTTATCGGCTCCTTGTTAGAAAACTTTGGTGATATAATGATATTCTATCTTACCGTTCAAAACAAAAACTGACACACACAAACCCATTAGGAGCCTTTGGACATCAACAGACCCATTAAGCTTGTTTTGCTGTCTTTTGTCATGTTTCATATGGACGCATTCTAGATAATTAAGTCTGTAAGGCATACCAGGCTTCGGTCCCTGGATCACCAAGACTGATGAGTTCTTATTCAGGACTTCTTTCGGTATCAGATCTGCAATTGCCTTGAAATAATTATTATCGGCTTTTGCGTGCAACTTATGGTAAATAAGGACTAAATAAATCTCTAGTTTACTCTGTAAATGTAAATAGAACTAAGAAAGTAAATTAAAAATGCTTGGCACATTTCAGATCAACACATAATAGTTAGAACATACAAAATATGTTGTTCAGATTTACATTTCAAGTAAGTGGAACCTTTTTCATTTCAGTTCTTAGCAATTGTAATTGATTTTGTTTGACCTGTGGATATTTCCTCAGCAGACACTTGAAGGATTCCATTAGCATCTATATTAAAGCAAACCTCTAAGTCCGACTCCCCATTGAAACCTGGTGTAAGCCCATAAAGGTTGAACCTGCCAAGTAATATATTGTCCTTAACTTTCTTGCTCTCACCTTGATAAACCGAGATACTTACTGATGTTTTGTTGATCTGTGAATAATACTTTTCTTTCTTGATTGTGGGTATGGATGTGTTCCTGGGTACAACTACAGACATGTTACCACTTACTCCATTTATCTCCACTGCAATTCCCAGTGAGAGAGGAGTGACATCCAGCAACACAATATCGCGCTCAGAACTATCATCATTTCCGCTTAACCTTGCAGCCAAGATTGCAGCACCATAAGCAACAGCCTCCTCACCATTCATGTTCTTGCAAAGTGTCTTCCCATCAAAAAACTCCTCCACCAATCGTTGTACCTTTGGAATCCTAGTGGAACCCCCAACTACAACCACCTCGTCCACATGCTTCTTTATCTCCCCATCAAACAAACATTTTTCCACCAGTTTAATGCATTTCTCAAAGTAACTTGAATTTAGTTCCTCGAATTTCGCTCGACTAATTTTAGTGAAAAAGTCAATCCCCTCATGCAAGCAGTCGATTTCAATTGGAGCAAAGGTAGCCGACGACAAATCCCTCTTTGCTTTCTCACAAGCAACTTTCAACCTCCCCATCGCTCTTGGATTTTTTCTTATATCCTCCTTGTGTTTTTTCTCAAATTCTTTTATGCAGTAATCTACCAGTGTCATGTCAAAATCCTCACCGCCTAAATGAGTTTCACCCCCAACAGCTTTCACATCAATCACTCCAGTTTTACTTATTTTCAAAAGAGACACATCAAATCCACCACCTAAATCAAACACCAAAACATTTTTATCACTATGCCATATTTGGTCAGCCATATGGTCCAATCTGTAAGCAATTGCAGCTGCAGTAGGCTCGTTTATCAAGCGCATCACATTGAGGCCAGCAAGGGTTCCTGCTTCCTTTGTTGCCTCTCGTTGATTGTTATTAAAATAAGCAGGAACAGTGATGACAGCATCTGTTACCTCTTGTCCAATCTTCTCTTCACCCTTCAACTCAACAACAACAGTTGGCTTCTCTGCAGGCCCTTCAACGATCTTGAAAGGCCACGACTCCATGTCCTTCTGCACCTGAGGATCACGGAATCTGCATCCGATCAAACGCTTAACATCTGCAATTTGAGAGAGTATGATTAGCAACAAAAATGAAAAAGCTTCCAAACAGTTGCACAATGCACGGGCCCATAAAGTGTCGCCCTAAACAGTAGTGCTGGCAAAACGTGTCTAGTCGGGTTAGTCAGGTTGAACCCGTTAAGACACGATTTTAATCGTGTTGACCCGTTTATATATCTGTTTAACTCAAACCCAAACCCGTTTAACTTCGTGTCGTGTCAAAAAATGCTAGCCCTATTGGAAAACTGAAAGGTTAGCGCTGGAAAGTGGAAAGTGGAAACCGAAAGGTTAGGTTATCTAGTATTCTAATTTAATTTTATATTTAATCATTTAAAATTATGAAATTAAATAGTTTTGATAAATAGGTTATAAACAGGTTGTGCTAACTTGTTAACCATTTAACACGATTAGTTAAACGGGTTTAATCGTGTCATAAACGGGTTAGGCGGGTTGAACCCGTTTAGACATGATTTTAATCGTGTCAACCCGTTTACGATCGATATCTGTTTAACTCAAACCCAAACCCGTTTAACTTCGTTTCGTATCGTGTAAACGGGTCGTGTCGAAATCGCCAGCCTTACTAAACAGTCCAAACAAATCCCTCTCCTAAAATTCCCGGTCCTACAAAAAATGGAAAAAGTTTCTAACGGGCCCTATCCTTTTTAAATTTTTTATTATTGTATAATGTAAAAGTTCATTTAAAATTATAACATAAAAAAGTTCATTTTAAATCATAACATACAATATAAAAACTGACTTTAAATTAAAATATAAGTTATACTTGAACATTATTTAAACTTGATAACAAGATAAACCATTAACAATAGACAAATATTCTTATAAAAATACCTCAAACAAACTTTATAAATATTAACCAACTTTTAAAAAAAAAAAAGTAGCAGTCTCAAGACAAGGATAACCTTCCTAAAAAAGACTGGGCTTGGCCGTTTGAGGGACCAGTAAGGAGTAAGGACCAAGCTTTCTGAGCTTTTCTAGGTTCAGGCTAAATCAGGCCTAGGACGTGGTTTGGGCTAGACCCAGCTTCAAAAAACAAATTTAATCCCAATACTAGCTTTCAGGCTTGATCAAGCTTTCAACCAGGCCTAGGACTGGTATTGGGGCAAGGCCCACTTAAGCACATCTATTCAAAAGGAAAATGTGGAATAAGAAGTAAAAAGACTTGCCAAACACAGTGTTGGTAGGGTTCCTTGCAATCTGGTTTTTTGCTCCCTCGCCTACCAATAACTCTGCATCATTGAAAGCTACACAAGACGGGGTTATATTGTTTCCCTGTTCATTAAATATGACCTCCACTCGGTTTTTTTTGTCAAACCAGACAGCAGCACATGAGTATGTCGTTCCAAGATCAATACCAATCGCGGCTCCTTTAACTTTTTTAGACATTTTTTTAACCTGAAAGGGAAAAAAATTACTTTTGGGGGGCAGTTGAGTTGCAAATCCAAACAAGAAAATGATGGTATTATAGTGTTGAAGTTTAACATCCTTTGCATTCAAAGGTAATACATATGAACTAGCAAAGACAGCCATAACTCCTAAAAAGAATATATATTTGCAATTAATATCACACTGAATATGCAAACAACATTTTATATAATGCATTTGCCATTTGTGTATTACATTTTAAACTCACACTTGATGGACTTAGCATTAAATAACATTTTAATTTCAGTTGTAGACTAAACCATATATATAAAACCTTGGTGTTTAGTTGAATGGGATGGTATATATGATTCCTGGCACGTGTTTGGTTGGAAGTTATGAATGAAACCAAAAACTTCGGTTTGTCTAAAACCCACCATCATGGCCAGGTAAGGGAAACTCAGCCTACTATAATAATATAAAAAAAATAAAAAATAAAAACTCTTACTTCCACCCTTTTTTCCATACCTTTCCTCCCAAATCCCAACTCAAAATCATAAAAAAAAAAAAAAAACAAACAAACAAACTTTTGTTTCCCCTTCCATTGCCTTCTCTTTCTTTTCTAAAACTACAGCTAGTTAAATCAATGAATGAAATCGATATTTACCTGCTAAAGAAAACGAAACTTGGTTGATCTAGAACACCTGATTTCTCACATTGATCTCCTTAATTTCTTTAGGCAAATGGTTAGGGTTTTGATTTTGGAGAGATAACACTCCCTTCTCTCTTTTAAGATTTACATCCCCTTTTCATATATAAACATTCATTGTTTTCCAATATATTATTATTACTAATTATAATATCATATTTTAACTGAGAAAGTTAATATCTTGATTCTTGTCTAATTTTTGTTAGTAAATACAATTATGCCTACGCGTGTTGCGGCGCGTTTAACCGGTGAAGAAATTAATGTCCTTGAAAACTAATAAAATAAGGCCATAGAAAACTAAAACCGTTAACAAAGTTATCATTTACGAAATAAATAAACATACTCAAAACTTTATATAAAAAAAAATAAAACATTTATGCAAACCCACACATTGCAACGAAATTACTAGTAATATTCCAAAAATTTTATAAAAAAAAATACACGTCAAAACAATGAAACATATATAAGAATAAAATAAATAAAAGTAAAAAACAAAGAAAAAAGAAAATTAAAAAAGCTAAGAAAAAGAGTAAAAAAAATACATATAAAAGTAAATATATTAAAGTTCAAGGGTTGTATGATAACTTAATTAAAAATCAAGGGTAATAATGTAAATTGATAGAAAAAAAAAAGAAATTGCTTAAATTACAAGGACCAAAGTATAAATTTGTAAAAGAAGATAAATTGTTGAGTAGATGCCATCAACAGTGCAGTAAAGTGTTCTACCAAATGCATTAAAGGTGTACGATTTGGTATTTGTAAGTATTAGAATTGTTTTCCATTTTCTTATGTCATCACAATTATATCCAATTTTTAATTTTTATTAGAGTAAACTATTATTTTCGTCCATATGGTTTGGTCACTTTCATTCAAAAAGTTTATTTTTTTCCTAAGTATTCTCGTGCTTTCCAAAACTTGTCATTTTATCCAATTAGTTAACTTCGTCCATTTTTTAACGTAAAATGAGGGGTATTTCTGCATATATATATATATATATATATATATATATATATATATTATTTTATTCATTTTTAAGCCCTTAATTATTCCCCTCATTTAATGTTAAAAAAACACAAATACCCCTCATTTAAACGTTAAAAAATAGATGAGGTTAACCAATTGGATGAAAATTGTAAGTTTTGGAAAGCACGAAAATACGGAAGAGAAAATTAAACCTTTTGGATGAAAGTGGCAAAGGTGACCAAACCGTAGGGACGAAAATGATAGTTTACTCTTTTTATTAAA
This sequence comes from Smallanthus sonchifolius, assembly GCA_023525975.1. Taxonomy (NCBI): domain Eukaryota; kingdom Viridiplantae; phylum Streptophyta; class Magnoliopsida; order Asterales; family Asteraceae; genus Smallanthus; species Smallanthus sonchifolius. The sequence goes on from CM042025.1 coordinate 545,649, forward strand.
ACCAGAGATTTCAATTTGAAGTTGAAAATCATAATTAATCAAGTTTGGCGTAAAAAACACAGCCGGGTTAGGAGTCATATAATTAAAGTGTCCGGGGTGAAGAATGACAAATATAGAAAGTAACAAAAACTGTAAGATTAAGAGTTTGCTTAACTTTAAGTTCATAACTAGGCTTTATGTTTTAAAGCAAGGGGTGTTATCTTTCGCGTTGCGACGGGTCACGCGTTGTGCCGGCTCGGTTCTAAACATAAAAACGTTGATAAAAAAAGGCACGTAGCGATGGTATATTCGAAAATAACAAAATATTCACGTTGTTGTAGAAATAAATGGTAATAAAAACGAAAACAAACTATAAAAAACCAAAGGAAAAGATAAAGCCATATGAAACCGTCTCAAATAAAAATAAGCACATAGAAATGTATAATCTCGAATCGTATAAAGTAAGAGGAAATAAAATTTTATGATTTAGAAGCTAGAAACAAAATGTGTTGGATTAACATAAACGGCCATGAAAAACCATGACTGTCACCGGGTGTCACTCCTTATAAGAGAACAAGATTCTATAAGGGCTCTCACTTATAAATCCATCCAAGGTTTATCTCTCTTCCAATATGGGACAAGTTCACATGTTTAATTTCCACAACTTTTAAGTTTCAAACACACAAATTGGAGCATCGATGTCTCATTCATCTTAGCTCCGTTTTGGACACGGTTTAGTTCATTATGATCCTCTCACATAGTAGAACATACGGGTACTAAATAATAATTATATTAGTAACACATACAAATAATTATTTATGTCCAAAGTAAGTGAAAAACATTTTTCACTAAATTTTCAACAATCCCCCATGTGAATGGAGATCGATCCATACACTCAAGTGTCAAGATTCAATTTCAGTGGTTGAGTAATGCATGAGAAGTAGGTGTTCCCTTTAAACCCTCATTTCTGAGGTATATTTGGTCTCTTGGCTGTTAGTAGACATGATGTCCTCGAACCAACCCCTCTTTAGGTATACGTTATTACACTTTACACAATACTCCACTTTACACAATACTCTTCCTGATCTGGTTAACCCTTCATTGTCCTGCCCGTTATGGTCATGGAACATGCAGAAGCGAGAGTTCTAGAATGTGTGCCCCCCCCGCCCCCCACAATTCCATTCGAAGCGACCCCACTTCTCTCTCACATAGGTGAATTTACACAAATCATTAAAACCCATATGCTTAATCTTCTTTGATATCAGTTATTTGTTATGGGAATGGACTAGGAAGTATGCAACTCCCTTTGCATGTTGGGGTACTCCACTACTCCCCTACAGTGACCTTAGTTCATATAATTAGGTTGTCATATTGAGCATAGATCATGAGATCTCCAATCTTCTAGGATATGTTTTCCTTTGTATAAACTTACTCCAAGGTCTTTAGTCCCATTTCGCTCGACGACTTATATACTGCCTCTCTGCTTAAGCCTTCTGTAAGCAAATCTGCAAAGTTATCCTTTAACTTCACATAGTCAATCAAGATAACCCCCGTTTAGAGCAGTTATCGTATCGTATTATGTCTACGCCGTATGTGCCTTGACTTGCCATTATACATTACACTTTGAGCTCTACCAATAGCTGATTAGGAATCACAATGTATGCAAATAGCCGTCACACAGCTTGTGGATTTGGAATCTTTCATAGCAGATATCCGGTTAGCATCACTGTATCCTTCCACAATGCGGGAGCAGGTGCATTGGGAGCTTCGCACCCTCCTGGCTGCCCCTGGGTGTCACTTCTTATAAAGAGAACAAGATTCTATAAGGGCTCCCACTTATAAATCCATCCAAGGTTTATTTCTCTTCCAATGTGGGACAAGTTCACACGTTTAATTTCCACAACTTTTAAGTTTCAAACACACAACTTGGAGCATCGATGTCTCATTCATCTTAGTTCCGTTTTGGACACAATTTAGTTCGTTGTGATCCTCTCACATAGTAGAACACACACATACTAAATAATAATTATACTAGTTACACATACAAATAATTATTTGTGTCCAAAGTAAGTGGAAAACATTTTTCGCTAAATTTCCAACAAATGTTTCTCCAATCGCTTCCTTTTCGAGCATAAACACTTAATATAACATTAACATAGAATTCGTGTTGGGATATTTTTAAAACGACAAAATAAAAATGTAACTTTAGGTTGGGTATTACTAAAAGATAACATAGGTTTTTATTGTAATGCTCATCTCATATTGAAGCAAGTCAAACTTGAAAATAGATTTGTAAGTGGTATCCACTTGAGTTGTAGCCCAGTGGTAAGAGACAATGCCCTCTTTGAAGAAAACTCAGGTTTAAACCTAGGCAAAGTGTAATTTAGGAAAAATGTGTACTGTAGGTGGGTGAGTGTGTTAGCCATTAAAGAAAAAAGTGGTAAGTTTCCTTAGTTTAATATTCCATAATTAATAAGAGGTGGGAGACTCTAAAGGGTACATAATCACACTTCATGATGTTGGCGATTGACCTAATGACGTTTTGATGGTTCACTTTTGTAACATCCTAATTTTTGGTATTATAATTTTGGATTGTTTAGATATTGTTGGTATTATAAAGTTGGAATGTTTAGATAATGTATTTAAGATAAATTTTCCTTAGTGATGTGTTGAAATTCATCCAACAAATTAGTTTATACATTGAACTTAAGTTATCAGAAAAAAAAATTGAATTTTAGGGCTTGAAATGATAATATAAAGTTTTAGTGGTCAAAGTCCATCTTTAGGACTTGAGGGACTTAAAATAGACAAATGAATCCTTCACTTTAAAAATAGCCTTTGTGAAGGCCACGTTTTATTCAGGAGAGAAAACTAGAAACTTGTTTGGTGTATGTGTGTGTCGAGAACAAGGAAGGAAATCATGGAGAAATCCAAGTTCAAACCTTGAAGGCTCAAATCAACTTTAAAGTCTTCTTCTAACATCTTTAAGTGATTAATATCACTATAAATCCTTATTGATAAGCATCTAACCACCCAAGTTTCCCATTCTTATGTTTTTATGGGTTCTTCAACATGTTCGTTAATACTCCCCTCAAAGTTGGCAGTGGAATATCTAATACATATGTTGCTAATACATTTGTGAAACAGCCTTCCACATACCATTTTGGTTAACACATCTCCAACTGATCTTCCAATCGAACAAATGATAAGCCTTCATGAAGTTTCCCTTTTAAGCAATGTCCGTCCACCTCAACATGTTTTGTTCTGTCATGTTGAACACTAAATGGAAGATGCTAAGAGTGGTGGGTGTGGATCTAATCCCAAAGCCACATCAGCGTCACGTCAGCTTTTTCATCCTTTCTCAGTCCATCCAAAAGGGTGGTATTGCTTCCAAGTCTATCCCAAATCTTCTTAAAACTTTTTACAAAAAATATAAATAAATAAATTAAATAAAACATTAATAGATAATATAATATTAATTAAAATTAAAAAATACAAGAATAAATAAAAAATAAGTAACCAAAATGGGGTATATAGGTATTTGTGATATGTCCGATGAGATCCATTCGAAGGCTATCATGAGTTTCTTGGCAATGCAATTCCAAAATAATGTCATCGTTTGGTTCTTCTTCGACGGTTGGAGGATCGAGAACGTAATTAGGGCTTATCGCATTGTTGTCGTCTTTCAAAATCAAATTGTGTAGTATAATGTTAGTGTACATAATATTTCTAATTTTGGCAGAGTGCATTGACCGTGCAGGTCGTGCGATTATATCCCATTTAGTTTTTAGGACACCAAAAGCCCATTCCATGTCCTTTCTTGACGCTTCATGTGTTGCCTTAAATCGTTTACATTTTTCTTCAGGTGGAAAATTTAAGGATTTCACCATGGTTGGCCATCAACAAGATAATACCCAAACTTGTATTGTACACCGTTTACCTGGAATGGACACTATTCGATGTTCATGTGCGTTGAATAATGGCGATTGATTAAGTACATTAATGTCGTTGTTGGAACCGGCAACATAAAAGAATGCATGCCAAAACCATTGATCTTGTGAGGCTACCGCTTTAAGCATAATCGTCGGGTACTGGTGATCACCTTGCATGTATTGACATCGCCATGCCGTTAGGTAATTCCGCCAAACCCAATGTGTAGAATCAATGCTCCCTAGCATACCTGTAAATTTATGTCGGGTTTCATGTGTAGCATACAAAAGTTGTATGTCATGTGTAGTCGATCTACACAAATATTCTTTTTCATGCAACCTAACAACACCTTCACAAAATTTTTATAGACTTTCACGGGAAACTCTTTGCGACATATAGAAATACTCATCTATCGAGTCAAGAACATTACCATATGCTAGTTGACGTATTGCCGAAATGCATTTTTGTAACGCCGTGAAGCTCCTTTTAGACCTAGCATCCCACCTTGTTTGAAAAAAATTGAAGTTCGCTTCCATTTCATCAACAAATTTTTTTTTTGGAAAATCAGTCTTCCTATCTGAAACCTTGCTCTGAACGTATCATCTCCGTATACTGAATCCGCATAGAAGTAATATGCCACGAGACGCTCATGGGCGACTTCAAAATCTCTACGTACATAAGTTCTTGAAATTGCGGTATCTTGATTATTTAAAAATTGTTGAACGCTACTAACCAACAAAGGAAAAAATTCATCACGTGAATCATCATCATGTAAATCGAATGATTCGTTGGAAGAGGATGAAAAAGATTGCGAAAACTGAGGGAGAGACATGATAGATTAGAGATAAATTGGAATAAATATAAGTTGGATAAAGATGGATTAAGTAGCATAGAATTTAAATTAAATAATTGATTTTTTTTTGCATCTAGCCGTTACGTATTTAAATTAAAAAAAAAACAGTTTTTAATAGAGCTGTTGGGCAAAAAAACGCGGCATAATAACCGTTAAGACCATCTCTTCTTTGGTATTCCACTGGGACGGCGAACCCAAAATGAGATGAAATTTTCGGGAAAAAGGTGAGAGAGCGTTGTTCCTGTGGCTCCCAAATACCCATCCCGCATGCATACCCACTGGCCTCATTGCAACTCGATTATAAGAAAATATTCGTATGATGGAATTAATGCTTCGCAAGTGCCACAAGTTTTTTTTTTTTTTTTTTTGGTTTCTTCAAGCTATTAGGTTCCTCCTACAAATGTCAAGTGTCCTGAAGTGGATCTTCGACGAGTTTGTCATAGTGTTGTGACTAGTGAGCATTTAAGGAATTGATTATACTAAAATAAGATTAAGGAATGTATTAATTGGTGGAATTCCCTCATGTCTCTCACTAATCTCTCGTGTTCTTAGTTTTAAAATGCGTTCCAATGCGTTTTGGTCCAAAAATCCATTATCACGTATGTGATGCGTTCATTATTAAAACAATAACTAAAAAATTAATTATACATAATAATTTTTATATTGTTAATACTTAAACATAAAAACATATTTATATGTGAATCAATCAACAATATCAGGTTATCAAACAACAAAAAAGGGTAAATATCAAACAAATGAACAATATAAACATCATATTATGTTGTTACTGATGCCCTCGGTATTATGGCGTTTGCCCAGGCATTAACTTCTGCCCTTGGTAAAGTGGCGGCTATGCCAGACTCTGTTGAGACATGAGTGAGACTTGTTGTTACCGCGTTACACGTTGCGAGTTTTCAGGCCTTCTAACCGTCAGGAGCGCAGGTCTGGTAATAGGAAGTCTTTGCAATGTCATAGTATTCAACGGTCGCTGGCAGCTTGGCGAGATGGGGATGGTTTCGAGGAGCTCATCCTATCGCTTTTTGCCCAACCTTTGGGGCCGACCACGTGTCGTGTAGAGCTTGTCCCTGGGTCCGATAATTCTATGGCGTGCAATAATGTTAAACAATGTTTGCGGAAAGTTACGGATGGGCATTTCACTGCCGCGGTCAAAGTATTATGCTCTTCAGGGGTTGCACCTTTCGGTAATGATACTATGAAAGTGTTGGTGGCAAAGCATCCCATCCTGCCCCCTCCGGTTATGCATGTTTCCTTACTTTTTGAGCCTCCTCTTGTTGTGGATGATGATGTGCTTGAATGCATTAAAGCTTTCCCCAAATGGAGCTCTTGTGGGAGGGACGGATTGAAAGCCCAACATATTTTGGATGCTCTTTGTGGAGAGGGGTCTACGATCGCCGTTGCATTGCTCAGGGTTATTTCTGTGGTGGTTAATTTATGTTTCAGGGGGAGATGCCCTAGGGGATTGGCGGAGTTCGTTGCCTCGGCCCCTCTCACACCGCTGCTCAAACCGGACAACGGGATTAGACCTATTGCCGTAGGTGCGATCCGGAGGAGATTGGTCTCTAAGGTGTCCATGAGGGGTGTTGGGAAGGAGATGGCTAAATATCTGTGTGACTTTCAATTTGGGGTGGGAGTTCCCAATGGGGTAGAGGTTGTGCTCCATAGCGCGAACAGGTTCTTAAATGAGTTTCACTCAGATGGATCGTTGGCTATGCTTACCGTCGATTTCTCCAATGCTTTCAACTTAGTGGATAGGACTGCCCTCCTGCAAGAGGTTCGGACCCGATGCCCGTCCATTTCGCTATGGGTGGATTTTTTAAATGGGCAGCCGGCTAGGTTATGTGTGGGTGATGACCATATTTTGTCCACCACTGGGGTTCAACAGGGGGACCCTTTGGGGCATCTCCTTTTTGTCTTAGTTTTGTATCTGCTGGTTCATCAGATCAGGGATTGCTACAAGCTTCTTTTCCATGCTTGGTACCTAGATTATGGTACGATTATCAGAGACGCTAAAGAGGTGGCTAAAGCCCTAGCTATTATCAGGTCGGAAGGGCCCTGTTTGGGCCTTGAACTTAACGTCAAGAAAACGGAAGTTTTGTTGCCGTCGTGCAATGGGGTGAAGGTACAAGATTGATTGTTCCCTTGTGAGATTGGAAGGCCAATGATGGGTGTGAAACTCCTTGGGGGCGCCGTTAGCAGAGATGCAGGGTTCATCAGTAATTTGGCTGTGAAAAGGGCTTATTGTGCGGTGGAACTGATGAGTTGTCTCCCACGTTTGCGGGACCCTCAATACGAGCTCCTTTTGCTCCGCTCGTGTATGGGAGTTGCAAAGCTATTATTCGGCCTTAGAACATGCCAGCCTATGTATGTGGGGGAAGCTGTTTCAATTTTTGACAAGGGCCTCCGGGGTGCGATCGAGGATATCGTGGTTTGTGGTGGTGTTTTTTTTGGGGATTTTCAATGGAGGTTGGCATCACTTCCAACCCGTTTTGGGGGTTTGGGTTTATGTGCGGCTCATGATGTATCTACTTATGCATTTGTGGCCTCGAGGACACAATCTTGGAGTTTACAGGACCACATTCTTCGGGGTTGTGATATTGATGGGTTAGACTCTGATTATAGGTGTGCAATGGATCGCTTGTGCATGTCCCTTCCTGATTTCGATCTTAGCGGTTTCTCTAATAAGGACACCGCCCCCCTAAAGCCCAACATACTTTGGCGAATGCGTTATTTAGCAGAATCGTCCAGAATTTGGGAGTAAAGTTTGATTTATCACCTCGCCAAAAAGCGGTGTTTGAATGTCTCCGGGCTCCTCGGGCTCAAGATTTTCTAACAGTTATCCCTATTGAAGAACTGGGCCAACATATGTCGGTTGTGGAGTACCGGGCTATCCTCAAGTATCGGCTAATGATCCCCTTGTTTTCGACTGATGAGCCCTGCCCAATTTGCCGCAAGGCTTGTTTGGATTCTTTTGGGGAGCATACGGTCCATTGCAAAGAGTTTCCCGGGTTTAAATACAGGCATGATTTGGTTAGGGATGTTATTTGTGATGTTCTCAAACGGGCAGGAATTTCTGCTAAAAAAGAGGCCCCCGTGAACTTTCTAACAGATCCGCTTGAAGGGAGGTCTACTCTACGGTCGGCTGATATTCTTGTGTTTGGTTGGGCAGGGGGGAAGCACGCTTGTGTGGACCTTACAGGAGTGTCTCCTCTTGTGGGGCTCAAGGAAAATGGGGTTATGGCGGGCCATGCTGCTTTAAAGGCGGAATCAGACAAAGTTGCTAAACACGAGAAAGCTTGTTTAGAGAACCAACACGTGTTTATCCCTTTTGCTTTTGATACTTTTGGGTTCCTAGCACCGGAGGCAGTGGAATTCCTAAACAGGGTTCAACGAGTCGTGCATAATAATATTTCGGCCCCTAAGACCCAAAGCTTTGTTTTTAGTAAGATCGGTTTTGTTATTCAAAAGGGGTTGCAGCGTAACTTGTTGCCCGTTTACCTGCCACTTTATTGTAACCGTCCTTTTCAATAGAAATGAGCTAACATCTTTTGTTCAAAAAAAAAATTTATCAAACAACAGGTTATCAAAATTCAAACAAGTGAACAACAAAAACAGCACGCATCATGATAAAGATTGAGACTTTGAACTTGAAAGAGTAACGGATTATTGAAGAAGAACCAAGAAGAAAAAACTTGAAAAAAAAACAGTGCATATATTATGGCATTGCGCGCGTCATAGCGCATCTTGCAAGGACCGCATGACGGTTTGGTATATTCTAGTGAAGCAATTATTTAATGTTAAATATGGATTGGTCTTGAATTGAGTTCCTCAAATTTGGCTCTACTAACTTTAATGGAAAAGTCAATCCCCCCATACAAGCAGTCAATTTCAATTGTAGCAAAAGTAGCACAAGACAAATCCCTCTTCGCTTTCTCACAAGCAGCTTTCAGCCTCCCCATTGCTCTTGGATTTCTTCTTATATCCTCCCCCTCCATGTGTTTTTTCTCAAATTCTTTTACGCAGTAATTAACTAGTGTCGTATCAAAATCCTCACCACCTAAATGAGTGTCACCCCCAACCGCTTTCACATCAATGACTCCTGTTTTATTTATTTTCAGAAGAGACACGTCAAAGGTTCCTCCACCCAAATCAAAACACCAAAACATTTTTTATCACTATGCCAACTTTTGTCATCCATATGGTCCAAACCGTAAGCAATGGCAGCTATCAACCGCATTACATTGAGGCCTGCAATGGTTGCTGCCCCCATTGTTGCCTCTCTTTGATTGTTATTAAAATAAGCAGGAACAGTGATGACAGCATCTGTTACCTCTCTTCCAGTAAATGCTTCAGCACACTCTTTCATCTTCTTGAGAACCATGGCAGATAATTCTTCAGGTGTGTATTTCTTCTCTTCACCCTTCAATTTAACTACAACAGTTGGCTTCTCTCCAGGCCCTTCAATGATCTTGAAAGGCCACGACTCCATGTCCTTCTGCACTTGAGGATCACGGAATCTGCATCCAATCAGACGCTTAACATCTGTGATTTAAACAAGTATGCTTAGCAACAAAAATGAGTCGGACTGTAAAATTTTATAAGGTAAAAGTGTGTTTAAAATTAGAACATAAAAGAGTTGATTGAAAATCATAACACACAATGTAAAAACTGATTTAGAATAAAATACAAATTATACTCCACATTACTTTAATTTAAAAATAAAATAAACCATTAACAATACTCAAAGATTCTTTCATAAATACCTCAAATAAACTTTATATCTATTAACCAAATTTTTTGAAGAAGTAGCAATTTCAACGTAAGGACTGGGATGTTTTTCAAAAAGAAACCATGCTTGGCCTTTTAGTGACACTGCATATGGACCAAGCTTTCAAACTACTCTGGGATTGGGCTAAATCAGGCCTTGGAAAGATTTGGGCCAGACCGCCCAGTTCTAGCTTTCAGGCTTAGCCAAGCTTTTAACTGAGCCTGGGCCTGCTTGTGCGCCTCTATTCTAAAGGAATGTAGAATAATAAAGAAGTAAAAAAGACTTGCCAAACACAGTGTTTGTAGGGTTCCTTGCAAACTGGTTTTTTGCTCCATCGCCTACCAATAAGTCTGCATCGTTGAAAGCTACACAAGACAGGGTGATATTGTTTCCCTGTTCATTAAGTATGACCTCCACTCGGTTTTTTCTGTCAAACCAGAAAGCAGCACATGAGTATGTGGTTCCAAGATCAATACCAATCGCGGCTCCTTTAACCTTTTGAGATATTTTTTGAACCTGAAAGGAAACAAAAGAATTACTTTCATCTGGCAGTTAAGACGAATCCAAACAACAAACGAATGTGTTGAATATGTGTGAGATTCGATTCTATCAAAATAGATGGATGTAACATTGCATTCGAAGGTAATACGTATGAATTGAAGACCCTTGAACTAGAAGAAGACAAAGTTAACACAGACAAGTTTTGAACAAATATGGTCATAACTTACAAAAGAATACATGTTTGCAAATAACAGCACACTGCAGGATTAAAAGAACTCAAAGGTAGAGAGAGAAAACAACAAAAAGAAATTTGAGTTGGTCTTGTATATTTTCTAAACAATAAAGGATTCCTTGTATGGTTAATATTTGATAATATGGTGTTGAACTAGGAATGAAACCAAAAATATAGATTTGTTATCAAACCCACCAACATGGCAAAAAAAATTTAATTATAGGTGGAATTGCAAACCACTCATGGTTTCTAGGTGGGTTTTAAAGTTTTACTGGTTTCTAGCGGATGTGAATATTATAGGTGGTGATCCGCTGGTTAAGCTAGCGGATGTGAACGGTGAAAGTGAATAAAACAAAATTAAAAAAGTTTGATGTTCACAGCTTGTCCTATTCACTTTCACGGATCACATGCGCTACTTCAAGTAGCGGACAATCACCTGCACCATTCACATCCGCTAGTTCACACCTAGAAACCGTTAAACCTTCAAAACCAACCTAGAAACCATGTCTGATCATCAAAATTGTCTATTTCTAAAAACTTTCCCAACATGACCAAGTATGGGGAACTCATTCCAGATCTTGGTTTTAAATTGCGCGATGCGCTTCGATGCTTTTTGTCTCAAAATCCGATGCGCAATGCGAGCGCATCACGTATCTGATGCGTTCTTTAATAGAAAAATACTAAAAATTTAATTATACATAATATTTTAACATGTTAACTTTTATACATAAAAAAATAAGAAAATTAGATAAACAAATACAAAAAAAAGCTATAGGTACCACCAAACAAGCTTTATGTACAACCAAACTAAGCCTAACTCTAAAAAAAACTATAGGTACAATAAATAGAACTTAAGAAACAATTATAGAAAAATAAAATAAACAAATTAGAAAATGTTTAGAGTCATACTTGATAAAACCTATAACACTAAGGGTGAGAGTGTAATTTAATATTTAAAAGAGAAAGTAAAAGATATAAAGTTGTAAACCCTAAAATCAGTCGTCACTTTTCAGCTTCTCTATTATTTTCTTCTGTACGTCGCTTATTTCATCTTCTTCTCCATCTCTGTGATAAGTTTATCTTCTCTCCAAGGGTTCTCCATCATCTCCAGGTAAGATCTGACCCGGTATTCATTTGAAAAGTCCTACTCAAGTCCTGATTCTTTGTTGCACGCAACATAGCGCATCTTGCGAAAACAGCGCAATAATGGCGCAATACGTAAACGCTACGCATCAAGTGCTGCGATGCGCTAGACCTATCGCAATGGCGCAATACGCATTATGCGCGCATAATGCGCGCAATTTAAAACCAAGTTCCAGATTGCTATCAAATTCTTTTGAGAGGAGTTGATATTACATATGAACAACAACAACAAAGAATGGGTTCCATGAATGGTGACCATCCATGATAAAGTGATCGAACGGCACAAAAGAGTTCTTTTTGTTTTCTTTTGTTAAATAACTGTGAACAATATTTATTTCAAAGAATGAAATCGAATATTACCTGCAGAAAACTTAAACCAAAACGATACTTGATCTCAGAATCCTGGCCTCCCCGATTTATCACACAAACTTGTTCTCGGCAATTAGATTAGGGTTTCATCTTTGAAATTTGAATTAAGGTAACCCAACCACCTTCTTTCTTTTTAATATTATCATCTTTCACCACCACCACCACCACCACCACCACCACCACCACCATCTCGCACTTCCGTTTTTGTAGTTGTGATCACATTATATACAGAAAGTTTTGAAAACAAAGATTTTTTGGTGCGAAACGTACAAAAGATTTTGAAACGTTAATCTAGGAAATCAATGGTTAAGATCAAATGTGATTGTTTTTTTTAAGGCAAAAGGTTATTGTTTTAGGCTTGAAAAGATTCTGAAAAGTATAAAATTGGAATAGTCTACATCTGTTGACTTTTTACAAGTTCTCCATTTTTTAAAACAAGCATAACTTTTTTATACGACATTATTTTTTTTAAAAAAATTACACCATAAAATCGAGCATTTTATTCTCTTTAATTTGAATATACTTTTGCTATACTTTTATAAAAAAAATCGACTTTTTTTTGAAATGTTGATGCACTGATTGCGTGATTAATTTATGGTAATACGTTATTATACAACATGCGTGATTATGTACAAATGTTGATATACTGAAAGTGATTACGTGATTATACAAATGTTTGATGTGCTGAGAATGATTACGTGATTATACAAATGTTGATGCGTTATTATACGTGATTATACGCGGACGCATTTACCCCTCGCTCACTGAATACGTGTCGCGTGTTGGTGCCTTTGTATGCTAAAACCACTTTGTACAATAACCTTCCCCCATTATATATTATTAAAATCATAGATTTTAAGTTGAAGTCAAAAAAACCATAACTAAGAGCATCCATGATAGAGTTAAAATTATCAAATCTTTAACCTAAAAGACTCCTACAATCAATTCTTTAAACCTTAACCTTATCCATAAAATTATATGGAAAACTACATTGAATTGGCATATTTACCAATCCCCTAGACATTCCATATAATTATACCAAATGGGATGTGAGAGGTTTTTAAAAAATGGTAGAAAAATTTAACTAATGATGATTTTTAGTTAAATTGAGCATTCCCATAGATTCTCCATCTTCATCTCTATAATTACACTAAAAATCAATAACTTTTTTCTCTACTTTTCAATTAAATAATATTTTTTTATACTTTTATCATTACTTTTTCTCTCTTCTCCACTCACAACTACTTAAAAAAATATTAAAAAATTAATAGGGGTGAACAGTGTTTTCCCAAATATATACAAAAAATTTAGACCTTTTCTCTCTTTTCCACTCACAACCACTTTAAATCACTTCATAAAATATGCAGAATCCACTCACAAACATATGAAGAAACTGATGTAAATGCTCTTATATGAATGAGGATAAAGAATGAAATGTGAATGCTCTAACATATCTATGATTTTTTTCCTCAAAAGAGTGTAGTTGAAAAAAATATTTATCAAATAGATATAGTTGGAACTTATTTACTAAAATGGGTGTTTTCTTTATTTTCTTATTTTAAACTAATCTAATAACCATTTTTTTTATAAAATCGTTCGTTTTCTTAAATGTTTTTTTTAACATTGTTAGCTTTTCTAAACGTTTTATCTAAGTTACTTTGTTTATCTCTTTTTTATGACCGTCCGTTTTTCTAAACATTTCTAGTTTTCTTAAACGTTCTTTTTAAAAACGTTCGTTTTTATAACGTCCTTTTTAAAATCGTTCAGTTTTAAAACCGTTCGTTTTTTTAAATGTCTTTTTTATAACTATTAGTTTTAACGAGTTGATGAGCCGACCTATTTAATTAAATTGATTAAACATCTCAAACTCGAATACAATCTGTTTATATATAATAAAACCTGATTAGTTCTATGTCATATTTGTATCGTATTTAGAATCGTGCAAGAAATTGCAAAACCCTGTATTTGCACGTATCATCTCATAAAAACAATTAATTACTAACTAACTTGGTGGAATGAAAATTTAACGTTTTATTTTATAAAAATGTTTGTTTTCTTAAATATTTTTTAACACCATTAGCTTTTACTAAACGTTTTAAACATTCTTTTTTTAAAACATTCGTTTTTACAACGTCCTTTTTAAAACCGTTCGGCTTTTAAACGTATATTTTAAAATCGTTCATTTTTTTAATATCTTTTTTTTATAACTGTTCGTTTTAAATATCTTCTTTTATAACTGTTCAATTATTTTTTTTTTCAAAACGTTCATTTTTTTAATTTTGTCTTCTAAAACCGTCATTTTAAGAAAGGAACTGTTTTAAAAAAGATGTTTAGAGAAAATAAACGTTTTTAAAAATGACGTTTAGACAAAACAAAAAGGTTTTAAAAAAGACGTTTAGAAAAAAAACGAACGATTTTTTTTAAAAAAAGTGCGTTTAGACAAAACGAACGGTTTTAAAAAAGACGTTTAGACAAAACGAAACGATGTTAAAAAAACATTTAACAAAACGAACGATTTTATAAATGATGTTAAAAAAAGATAGTAGATTAGTTAAAAATAACAAAATAAAGAAATAACCCTCATTTTGATAAATAAGTTTTCAACTACACCTATTTGATAAATATTCTCTCCCTACACCTTTTTTGAGAAAAACTCCACATCTCGATATGCATACTACACTTTCGCTATCATTTAGGACTCCTTCCCATTCTCTAAAGTACAAATGAATTATACCGGAGCTACAAGACATCCCTATTTTTAAGGACTCATCGTATATCTTCATCCTTAGGCTGTGTTATACCTTCGCTTTACTTTGTCCATCTTTCACTCCGCCTCAACTCCATATCACCATCTTTCACTCCATTTTTTACCATATGTTTTACCCACCTTTCACTATTCACCCATTTTTTAAAATTTTAATATATAAAAAATTGAGAAAGGAGAGAGAGTGATATTGTTTCCCTGTTCAATAGGTATGACCTCCACTCGGTTTTTTCTGTCAAACCAGACAACAACACATGAGTATGTCGTTCCAAGATCAATACCAATCGCGGCTCCTTTACCTTCTTGAGACATTTTTAACCTGAAAAAAAAACAAAAGAAAGAATTACTTTCATCGGGCCCAATAGGTATCTAAGGTATAAATTACAATATATAGATAACGGAATGCAAACCCCAGATACCTAATAGACCCGTGGGCTCATAATAATAAACCTAATATCCAATAATACATAATTACATATGAATTAAAGACTATTGAACTAGAAGAATATAAAGTTACCACCAACAAGTGTGAACAAATATGGCCATAACTCACAAAAGAATACACATTTGCAAATTACATTCCATGACCTTAGCATCAAACCCTTAATTCCCTATATATATATGACCTTCTTAAGTTGTAGACAAAAACAAAACCATAAAAATAAATTTAGTATATGAAGCCAGTGTTTGTATAATATTTGATAAGTATATATGGTGTTGAAAATTAGGAATGAAAACAAAAATTTAGGTTTGTCTCAAAAACAACAACAAAGAACAGGTGGACTGTAGAAAACAAAAGCAATCATTTTTTTGTTCCATGATAAAGTGATCGAACAGCTCAAAAGAGTTATTTTTATTTTCAAATAATTTATGGTTTTCTAAACAATCTTGTGTACTTTCAAAAGAAATAAAAGCAAAGCGACAAAAAATCTCTTTTAACTGAGCATTTTCCATGCTAGCAAGTGAACAACATTTATTTGAAAGAATGAAGTCGAATTTTACCTGCTGCTGAAAACTCCAAACGAAGCCCCTGATTTCTCACACTAAACTCTGTCCTTGGCAACTAGGTTAGGGTTTGATCTTTGAAATTTGAATTAAGCTAAACCCAACAGTTTATCAGCTTCACGCACGCCAAAAAAAAAGTATTTGCCGATTCATTTTCTTAAGAGTTAATTACCTTTCAAATTATTAATTGGGTCTCTAGTTTTGAAAAATTACAGGTCCGGTCCAAAAGTATGACAGCGGATAACAATAAAGGCCCCTACCATGGATGAACATTAACTTTTTCTGTTAAGAATTTGTGAAAAGACTAAATTATCCTTTAATACAAATTATAAAAAAAATAAGAAACCTAAATCCAAAAAAGAAATAATATATTAGTGGGACCACTTAAAACAACCCTACCCCCACCAAATCTACTTCATCTTGTTCCGTCTCATGCTTCCGGACACATCGACACCGTCGTCCTTCACCAACAATATCGGCTCAACGATTTTCCCCGGTTCTGATGTTACATCAGATGTACTACTCCCTTGGCTTTCATCATGATCGCAGATGAATTCTTTCCTTGGTCTCTTCATTGACGTTAGTAAAACCTCGCGCGAAGGAATTAATGAATCCAGCACCATGAACATCAGAGTGAAAGGAGTTGGTTGTTTAGATCGATGGGGTTGTTCAGGTCGAGCAAATGAGGTGGGTTGTTCAGATTAAGCAAGAGACCCAAATTAACAAACAATAAAAAGTCAAAAGCAAACTGATTTCATAAATAGACTCAACCTCACCAGTATCAAATGGAAAGGATAATTGCAATAGATTAATGAACAAAGAAACTTGGACGATATGGGACAAAAAACTTAGAAAGCAAGAGCCTCTCATGTTCACAATGAGCCTACCACTCTACTTCATTAAGTTATGTTTCCTTATTTTTTTTCGATAAGTGTCCATTCACATGTTACAATTTTTATGTCAAAGTTATGAATTTATACAATTTGTATCCAACTTTATTTTTTATTTTCATTGATTTTGTTTTCAAAGTAACCAATCTAACCTATGTTCTTTGGCTATCGTGTGTTTTTTATTATCATCATTTCACGCTTAGCACGTTCTTTAGTTAAACTCTTGATAGAGTTTTATTTTATGGGATGGCGATGGTTGTGTTTGATCGGATATGACAACATTGCAAGTTGTGTTTGATCGAGTGTGGATAGTATTATTTATGTTTTTAAGAAAATAATTAAAAATACCCTTTACATAAAACTTTAGTATCATAAAATAATGAAAGACACTAATTGTTCTATAACGTTTTACATTAACTTACAAGAGGCATATCGCACACTTTTCATGCGCTTGGTACAATAATCTACTGCATAGCTCACGTCACCTTTACATCCTGGCTTTTATTTGGAGACTACAAATAACCTATCGCACACTTTTATTTGGACTCTACAAATAAAAACATTTTTTTCGCCTTTTACTAGAGGGTGTTTTGTAATTTCATTTTTTTGTTTTGTCATTTTCTATAATTTACAACTTGACCCCTGGCCTTTAATTAAGTTTTTTTTCTTTTTTTCTTTTAAACACTTTACAATATTACTCCTAAAGTTTAATAAAATTACCCTTAAATTTTAATAAACTTATTTTTTATATGTATTTTTTTTACTCTTTTTCTTAGATTGCTTATTTTTATATACGTTTTGGACCTGCTGCGGAGCGTCGGTAACACGCACAATTATAACGGAGTTGCACGTGATAGTGTACAAGTTATATAATCACTTGCGTACAACATCATTATGAAATTTTTTTACTCTATACTTTTTCTAAACGGTTTTGTTTTTTTTTTCTAAACGGTTTTGTTTTCTTTTTCTAAGTTTTTACCGGTTAATTTTTTTAACGACCTTTTTACGGTTTCTTTTTTGTATAAGTTTTTTTGAATATCACTAGATGTTTCGTCGCAACGCGTGAATAACTTTTTTAACATTCATTTTTCTATGACTTTATTTTATAAGCTTTTAAGGGCGTTAGTTTCTTTTGCAGATTAACATACCGCAACTCGCGTTGACACCATTCTAGTTTTAATACAATTTTTAAAAAAATAGGACTTTATATGCACAGGATAAAATATGATAAACACGTAACGTGTGACAATTCTTTTTTTTTTTTAAAGGCGACTTTCATTTTTTAAGTGACAGTCGCATCTCCGACAAGTCGAAGACCCGTTACCCCTCAACCTGACCACTACGTTTTTCCCTTTAATCCAACAATAAAATAGTACATCAATGGACCTGACACATGACATGATAGAGGGATTAAATATGACATTCTATATTGCCATGTGGTTTTAACTAGGGGTGTTTATCGGGTTTTTTAATCGGGTTTCGGTTATTTGGTTCGGGTTATTCGGGTTTTGTGTTATAAGAATCCTACCTGTTTACCGACCCAAATAAGATTCGGGTTAATCGGTTTCGGGTTATTCGGTTTCGGGTTAATCGGTATTCGGGTTTTTAAATACAAGTTGCAACGCATACTTTATTATTTAACTTAACATTATATTTATTAAATAATAAGCACAAAATGTCAAATAAAAACCTTCTTAATATGATTTTTCATTCAAACTCATGCACTAAACATATATTAACTAAAAAACACCAAATAAAATAATCAAAAACTAAAGTGTATCAACCAATCCTATAAACTAAAAAAAATGACAAATCGTATCAACCAACAAACTCGTTAACAATGTTCACTCTTAAAATTATCACATTCATGTCCGCTCGTACGTTTTCAATCATAAATTAAAAAAAATGAAATAAAATAAGCATTAAAAATGGTTAGACGTATACTGAGCTAAGATTACAAATTAATATTAATAATAAAATACCTTTTTATTATTATTCAGGTTAATCGGGTTAACCCGATTAACCTTTTTTAACCCAATTACCAAACCGAATACTACCTTCGGGTTCGGGTTCCATCTTAAACGGGTTCGAGTTGTTCAGGTTCCATCTTAAACGGGTTCGGGTTAATTTGGGTCGGGTTCGGTATTCGGGTTTCGGATAAAATGAACACCCCCAGTTTTAACAACTGAAAAATCGAAATCTTATATAAATAAATATATAATTAAGAGCTAGCTATACCACAATTTTGATCATTTTTTTATTAGTTTGTTAAAACTAGTCAATTTATATCTTATTTAAAAACTAAAAATAAAATAAGTTAAATGTATTAAATAAATCACGCGCATTGAGATTCATTTAAATATTTAATCCTTTTGATTAGAGCATTTACAACATAGACTTTATTTTTATCTCATTTTTTAGAGATTTCTTCTATTTTACAGTTTGCACCTTCATCAGGATCTTTATCTCTAAATTTTAAAGTTTTAAAAATAGAGATTATTTAAATATAGAGATCCATTAGAGCATTCACATCAGTTTCTTTATCTTCATCTCTATAATTTAATTAAATATCATATTTTAAAATTTATCTTTAAATTTATTTTAACCTCTCACATCTCATTCTCTATCTTTATCTCTATCTCAGGTACAAACACTTATTTTATTATTTTTTCTCTTTCCTACACATTCACAAAAAAATATAAAGATATATGAAAATTAATCTCTATATTTAGAGAATCTCTATTTTACTAAACTATAAAATTTAAAGATAGGCCAAAGGCATAATAGCGCAGTGACATCTTGGTGGTGGGATAAGGCTCAGTGACCATATGGTCCTGGGTTCGAATCTCACAAGGGGGTTTCCCCAGATAAATTCGGTTTCCTCTTGAATTGGTGACTTGGTGTTGGAATATGATCGGGTGGTACCACTGGTGGCTCGATGATACTCTAGTTGTCCGCCAGTGATCCAAATTTGTCGTTCAAAAAATAAAATAAATTTTAAAAACGGAGATAGAGATCTTTATGCAACTTTAAAATAGAAGAAAACTCTAAATAATAAATATGTAGATAGATATAAAAATCCTAATGTGAATGTTCTTATTTATTAATTCTATATTTTTCTGAGCGTCTAAAATAAACCTTTTCACCATCCATTTTTTCACACCAACAGAGAATATGTAATATGATACAATGTTGTATTGTAGTTGTTTTTTTATATCAAAATTTCTAAAAAACAAAAAATAATTTATGATGTAATATTATACAATAGCACATAATGAGATGTAATAAGTCGTGTCACACGGATAACATGAATGAATGTTATTTGTATTATTCAACTAGGTTAGATTGACGTGTAATACACACGGTGTGAAAACATAAAATTCTTAAATTTTTATGTATATATTTTACAGTTGTAAAAATGTAATTACATATAATAACGTTATAAAACAAAATTCAAAAAATATAAAAATTAATATATAATTGGGTTTCTAGAATACGCTAATTACCATTTAATGTAATTAGATTTCAAAGTTTCATTTCATTTACTATTAGTATAATTAGTATTTTATTTAAAAATATATTATTATTAAAAAATATAGGTGTATTTAATAAGATATAGAGGCGGGAAAAAATGATGAGAATGAATATGGAGGCGACACGTGCCATGAAAAAACCTTTATTTATTATATAGTATAGATTAAATTGCTAAAATACAAATGAATTTAATTGGAATCGTAAATCTTTGTGAAACAAATTATTTGAATTTATACATAAATCATATATTCCGTGCTCATCATCATATCACTTTAATATTGAAAACACAAGAATACACTTAATATCTTGATGACACTTATTTTATAAAATATCTAGGTTGTTTAATATTGCCTTTAAATATAACAAAGAGTAAATTACTATTTTGGCCCCTGTGGTTTAGGCATTTTAACCATTTCAGTCCAAAAAAGAATCTTTTAACAAATCAAACCTTGTGGTTTGGATTCTATAACCCTTTTAGTCCAAATTGATCACGCCGTCTACTTTAAACGTTATACCTGATTATGTGCCCCTCACATGAGGGGCATTTTGGTCTTTTACCTATTTCTCTTAAATAAAAACCCAAAATGTGTACCACATAAAACCAGTTTTAATTGCCATGGTTATATGCAAGTGTGGTTCCCCAACCACGATTGTCACTTCTTGGACTTCTAATAACCCTAGTCGAAGGTTCCACTGTTGCATGAGAAAGGTAGTAATTTCATTTCAGTTTTAATTTTTTTTACCTAATTCATGGATGATAACTACAGGTTCTAGGATGTGGGTTTGTTGTGTGGGCCGATCCTCCCATGTGTGCAAGATCTGTTGAAATCATTCCTGGATTACTGAAGAAGATCAACAAAAATGAAGAATTTACAAAGGAGATGTCTGCTGAAAATAGGAAGCTTAAATGTGCTATTTTTTTAACTTGGATGTTGTTTGTCATGTACTTAATTAGTAAATGTTTTTAGGCTATGTACTGGTTACAAGTATGTATTGGTTATTTATAAGCTATGTACCTGTGATTTATGGAATGAAAATGTTTTGTTTGGTATTCAGTTTGAAGCTATTTACTAGTTACATAATTGTAATGCTTTGCTTGTTTAGTATGAAAGTTTGAAGCTATTTACTTGATTCTGGGAATTAAAACACAGAAACAGAAACAGAAACATTAATTTTGATTCCAAACATCAACAAACAACAACAAACACCAGAAACAGAAACATTGTGCATACATTAACAGACAACTAAAACCAAAAGACAGTTACAAACCATTGTTCTAAACAGAATAGAGTAGTGACAGTAGCAAAAGACAGTTAAAACCATTAATAAATCACACTTAAGACTAAAGACAATGACTAACTTGCAGGTTGTGAAGGTCCCTGGCCCTAGCAACTTCTTTTATTATGTCCGGTCTTCTTGCAAACTTGACATGTGACACACTTTTCCTTCCTAGTCATCTTCCCAATAGTGTTAAGTGTAATATCCAAGATTTTCCGACATATCTTTTTCTAAAAACGTTGCCCGTGTTAGTAAATTAAAACTCGGATTCATACTAAAACTATTTCATTCAAAATAAATTTTAATTTTAAAATTATTAGTGAAACAATTCATACTTAAAACATGTATATATAAATATATACATAAATATGTATATAAAATTCTCAAAAACTTACAAATTGTAATCATTTAAACTTATTATAAATTTTAAAGCATTTTATAAAATTTATAAAATCATTTGAGAAAACTTATTAAAATTTTAAACATATATATATATTTGATTTTATAA
The DNA here is from genome assembly GCA_023525975.1 of Smallanthus sonchifolius. Taxonomy (NCBI): domain Eukaryota; kingdom Viridiplantae; phylum Streptophyta; class Magnoliopsida; order Asterales; family Asteraceae; genus Smallanthus; species Smallanthus sonchifolius. The sequence continues at coordinate 567,421 of CM042025.1, forward strand.
AAGTCCCGGGGACCAAAACTGTCAAATGCTGAAACTTGTTTTAAAACAAAAACTATATTTTTTTTTAACCTAAAAACTCCAGAAACTTCAGGGACTTGTTCTGCCATAAGCTTAACTTCCAAAATCCAAACCAGTCAAGGGTTCGAGTCCCACAACCCCGATTTTCTCATCCTTTTCAGTCGAAATCACATTTCCGGCTAGATTCAACGAACATTGAACATCGGCTCGCACATGCGACCACCACCCAACGCTCATCAATGCGCGGCTCCAACGGTAACCCGCGTAATGACGAGATTTAACTCGTTTAAACCCAACCGTAAACTCCCCACCTAATCTAACCTTTAATGACGAAATTGGCTATAAATATCGGTTTAGAAACCTCAGCAACATCACTCCACAACTCCTCGAACTCTCAATTCGCTCATATTGAACCTGCATTGCCGTTTGAAGCTCGCGGCAGCCGACTCTCAACCCAGACCCGTTCTCACTCGATTATACACCATTTCAGGTAATTCTTGTGGCCATTGTACTCGTTTCATCTCCTAGATCGAAAGCCCTCTGTTTAAATCCATTAACAGAGGGCAAATCGACATGTATTTGGCGAACTTGAATTCTAGGGTTCATACGAAATTAGGGGTAATTCGGGAATGAGTTTATAAATTTCTTTTTCGGTATAAAACAATAGCGAGGCCCGTAGCCGGGTGGTTAAGTGTGTGTGTGTGTGTCTCGACCCGGTCCCAGACCCGAGTTCGAGCCGGGTAAACCGGTTTTGCTTCCTTTTTATTTTTTCAGCCTTTTAAAACGATTTTTAATAATTTTAATAATTTTTATAAATTATGTTAAACTTTTATAAACTCAAAAATGATTTTTATTTATACTTTTACATTCTGGAACTATTTTAATTAAATAAAACTTGTAATAAATAATTCTTTAAAAATAGTTTTAAACACTTAAAACTATAAAAATACTTTTAAAACTTTATAAACAGGAATTATGTTAATAATCAGAAATTATAAAATTATTTTATACTTTCTGAAATAAACATATTATTTAGTTTAAACATTAAATCGATTTATAAACTTTAGTTTAACATTTAAAATTCAAGATTTATTTATTTAAATAAAATAAACATGCGTAATTTATAAATCATAAAGTTATAAATTTATAAACATTATAAATAGATAACTTTAAATATTTATAAATTTATAAACCTTACTCGAATACTTTAACGTTGAATTATAAACTTATAAACTTTGAAACTTTAAATTAAAATATAAATTTTATGAAAAATGCTATTTAACATATTTGTTTAAACTTACAAATTTCACTTTAGATATTTAGACTTATAACCATTTTCAAATAATGTTTTGTATGCTTAATGCTTTAATCTTAAAACTATCTATATTGGTAAATTCAAATCAAGTAATCTTTAAATACTTTGTATTTAATAATTATTTTACTTTTGAAATAATTATTATTTATCTTTAATCCTTATCTTAAATAATTATTCTAAACAATAATTATTTTAAACTATTTTAACTTTGAAATTCAAGTCTAGTATGACTCATTTAAAACCTTATTAAAACTTGACTTAAACTTTATAAACACAATCATTCTCATCTCCCACTTGGAACCCTAGTCGATCATGAAATCCTAGATCCTTACCATAGACTTATAGGATCATACTTAAATCTTTAAACTTGCATACTTAGGCTTATCGTGAGGATATTCTCCCTCCAAGCCTTGCAACTAATTATCCGTGTCGGATACTATTCATCATCCAAGTGAGTATACTTAGCCCCTTTTTCCTTTCTATGCTTTTGGGGTGAAACATGTTCAAAATTCTTAAACTTATACAATTCTTGTACAACTATGACTACGTGTTTATTCTTATGTTAAACTTGAGACTTGTATGCTTAGATTAAACTTAAAACTAGCATATTCATTAACTTTGATCAAGCCTATGGTAACAATGATAGATCTATTGCATTTGACCAATCCACCTTGATTGATTGACCCTTCGGGGGGAGCCCTTGGTGATTGTTACTAAACCAAACTTTTAAACCTGCGGGTTATGCCTAAACATGGTTGGAGGATTGAATGTGCACAATGTCTAACATGCTTGTTTTCTCATACTTACATTATAGAATGCACAAATCATAGTGAATTGTAATACTTTTCAAATACTTGTTAAACTGTGTCAAAACCTTTGTATCTCACCAACTATTTTGTAGTTGACAGATTCTTTCACATGTTTCAGGTTTACATCATGAGACTTATTCGTGATCACATAGGATGTTTTGGACCTAGACTACTTAAATTAAATGTTGTATTCGTATTATTCTTCCTTGTATTGAATCTTAAATTATTATTTAATGAAATATCGAAACTTTAATAGTTAACCTTGTGCTATTGAACAACCGCGTCCGCCCCGACGTATAATCCGCCGTCGGTTGGGGTGTGACATTAAGCTTCTGTGACAACTCTTCAGCAGATCTCTTTCTAGCCTTTTTTGGCCTGCCAACTTGTGTGTGATGTTTAGGTGGCATTAGTGTTGTTAGGAAAGCAGATGGAGTCCACATGTCCCTACCATTGATTGGGTTAATGGTGTTCTTATAGACATTCTTCCATGTGTCCAACCAATACACCTCACTAACCCATGATTCTGGGATTCCAACCTGAATACCATTAGAAAGCATATTCCAATTAACAGCCACTGCATGCTTGCAGGGCATACCAGTCAGTTCCCATTTTCTACATGAACAAGTTTTCCTATCCACATCCACAACACGCTGATCACCCCATGGTCCACTCACCTCATACTTTCTTTGACCAGTCCACATGACAGTGTATTGAGATGCCTCAGACTTGATATAGTTAAATGTCTTTGTAGCTGTGGGTGTCAATGGACCATCAGATTTTGTATCACCCCAATTCTCCTCATTATGTATTCTCTGATAAATTCCAAACAAGTGATGATGGGTTTATCCCTACCTCCTACCAACTGCTTATTAAAAACCTCACATAAGTTGTTGAGTAACACATCACACTTTGACCTACCTGTCAATGTAATAAAAATACAAATTTAATCAAAATACAAATGAAATCACATACCACTGAAATGGGATCTTGCCCAATGTTTAGGTGGTATTTCTTGCAACCACTTATGTAAGGATGAATCCTGGTTTCTAATGTCTTCCATTTGTTTGTTAAACTGAGGAATTGTAGGAGCACTTGCTGCTTTCCACAACAAGTCCAGAAACAAAAACTGGGTTAACACCTGTGCAAATAACCCTAAACATTAACTTCTCATTTCTAATGATAAAAAGTTGTCTTCTAGAAAGTACAACATGACTTTTCACAAGACATTTTATTTCCTTCTTGTTGGTAAAGTTTTGACCCACATAAAATGGTACAACATCAAGATTCTTTGCTTGTTTCTTTTTCTTTCTAAACTTCTTAACATCATTGTTTAGTAAATCTTCTTCATCAGTGGCACTATCAAAGTCATCAAGATCAATGTTCACATCCTCCTCCTCATAATTTTCATCATCCACATCATTATAATCCCCATAAACATTAGCTTTTAATGATTCCATATCAACATTAACATCCTCAATCATGTTGTATGTATCCTCTATAACATCATCATCTTGATCATTAACTGTTTCTTCATTAACTGTTTCTTGACGATCATGAACTGCTTCTTCCTGAATTGAATGCTCTTGCCTCTCTAAGGCTAGTATTTTTCTGCAAACTTCCTTAGATGGCTTAGGATTAGAGGGTTCAGGATTAGGATCCACCAATTCTTCAATAACAATCTTACTAGGAGACGGCTCATATTGGTCCAATCTTGAAACCCAATGTTCAGTGTATATTTCTATTACCTTAAACCTAGACACATAATCCAACATCAAAAGCACATCTTGATCATTTGCTAATGGTTGTAAACCAAAATTCATGTCCTGATCAGGAATTTTATAATGGTAAAACATTATCTGCTTTTCTGGATAGCCTAGTTCCTGGATCATGGCATTAACCTCATGAATCGAAAACTCATCAGCATCTATCATGTCTACATAGTTAAACTTACCATCAACATAACATGTAAATGGGTTTTTGATGAATACTCCGCCATGAAACATCTTCAAAGTAAAAATACTAGGGTTATTCCCTGTCATCAAAATGAACAAAAAAAACATATGGGTCAAACACCATAAACTGCATATGGATTTAAAATCATCAAAACAAATAGGTTTGAGTCAAAAAATAGTGAAGAACTAACCGTATACTGCATATGGATCAAATATCGCATTCTCACTTCGAAGATACCAGAGAGTTAACACCATTGCTAAAAGCTCGATTGAGTTACAGAGAAATTAGGGATTTTGAATGGGGAAGAAGAAGCGTGAGTTGTACATGATCAATTTTTGGGTTTTTATTTAAGAGAAATAGGTAAAAGACCAAAATGCCCCTCATGTGAGGGGCACATGATCAGGTATAACGTTTAAAGTAGACGGCGTGATCAATTTGGACTAAAAGGGTTATAGAATCCAAACCACAGGGTTTGATTTGTTAAAAGATTCTTTTTTGGACTGAAATGGTTAAAATGCCCAAACCACGGGGGCCAAAATAGTAATTTACTCTATAACAAATAAAACAAAAATTTGCAACTTGAAATATATGAAATATCGAATTTATCCCTTAACCAAAATTATCAACTAATTTGCATATATAAATTTGAGAATATAAGTTTATTGTAAAATGCATATATTTTTTTATAATTTATTGTGTAGGCTTCTTTTACAACACATGCTTATTGTAGTTTTATAAAAATAACATGTTTAGATTTGTTTCAACTTTACATACATACATATGTGCATGTTGTTTGAAAAATTATTTTCAACATAAAATGACTTTACATACACATATGCATGTTATTAGGAAAATAAGTTTCTCACAAATATCATGAAAATGATTCGGTAGAGATGAGAGAGGAGATAAATAAATAAATCAATAATTTTTTTTTCATTTTAACCAAAAATTAATTAGTTGATCATCAATTTAAAGAATTAGGTATACACATGACACTTTTATATTATCTTTATTTAATATCATGTATTAGAGATACTTTTATGGAAAAAAGAATCAAGCATTGTCAACTTGTTGCATGAACTTTTTATCAACAATTCATAAACTTATTTAGTTCATAAAATTTTCAACTAATTTGTTTTCTAAAGTGAATACTTATAAACAGAGTAAACTTTGAGAATATTACGTTTATTGTAAAATGCATACAAAAAAGAATCCACGCAGGTATATTCGGTTGTGAACATCGAACCAAAATGTAGGTACAAATAATCATGTCACAACAGTATAGTCTGAAAAATATTACGTTTTTTTGAAGAAAAAAAATCAAAATATACTATATTTGACCCGTGGGTTTTGGCCGCTCATAAATATTAGGGCGGTTCGGTTTTCGGTATATTCGGTTTCGAATAATATTAAACGTCGCAGTTTAAAAAGTCGTAGTTTAAAAGGTAAAACGCAAACAATATTCAAAATTTATTATAAAGATTAAACTGATTAAGAAAAAAATGTCAAACTTTTTATTAAATGTTATTATTTTTTAATCAAAAAAAGATTTATGGCGTCATCAGTGACATCATCGCTGAAAACCAGGGGGTGCTCGGGATCAACCTGGGTAGGGGTGAGCAGAAAACCGAATTAACCGACCCGTAACCGAATTAACCGACATAACCGAACCGAAATAACTGAACCGAAGTAATAACCGACGGTGCGGTTTAGTGTTTTTATGAAAACCGACTTTTTCGGTTCGGGTTCGGTTAAGCTACTATTTTTCACCGAAAAAAACCGAACCGCACCGATTAACCGCACCACCCATGGTTAACCGAACCGAACCGCACCAAATATAACCGCCCCGTCAATTAACCGAACCGAAAGTTATGAAAGGGTTCACTTTCATGTTTTTTTTATGTTTAGCCCAATTATCTATTTGTTTAGCCCAATTGTTTTTGCGTTTTTTTTTGTGTTTAGCCCAACTAAATGAAAAGAGGGGCCCATTACCCTAATTAGAAATATAATATCCAAATTTGTAGAACCCTAGAATTCTAGAAACACCAATCTCCCGCTCTCGCTTTCTTCTTCTCCGATCCAAGAACTCAAAAGGACAAAAGGTTTCGAAGCTTCTTCAGTTCTTGTCCAGGTTTTTCTCCAAAATCAACCCCACTCTCTCATTTCCTTTTTGTTTTTCTCACAAAAACTCCTGCTCGTTGCTATGTACAGATTCTGAGGTTCGCATCGTTTGCTTCTCCTTGTTCTCATTTTTTGCTTCTCCTTAAAGGTAACTAGTAAACAAATGGCGGGTTCTAACTTCTAATGAGGCTAAGGTGCTTGATTTTTATGTTGAGCTTTGCAAAATGCATTCAAATATAACGACTATGTCCATAAGTGATGATGAGAAGAAGAAAAGGGTTTGTTTATGAAATCAAAATTTAACAAATATTGGGATAACTTAGACAATATTAACTTTTTGTTGTACGTGGCGCTAGTTCTTGACCCTCGAAATAAGATGTCCTATCTTGGTTATTCCTTAAGTTTGATATATGGTAAAGGTTTACTGAAAATCAAGGTTATCAAGGATTTAGTGAAAGAATCATTGATAGAGTTGTTTGATGATTATAAGAAGAAAGTAGATAAAACAAATGAGAGAAAGAGTACAATGTCTTCCACCGGTACTAATTTGGTTGATGATGATGATTATGTTGACTTGGAAGACGGGTACTTAAAATATTTAGAGGAAGAAGGTGGAGAGGGGGTTGACAATAACGAAGTAGATGTTTATTTGCGTGATGGGACGGAAAAAAGGGATGATGCATTTGACGTCTTAGCTTGGTGGAAGCTTAATTCGATGAAATTCCCTATTCTCTCTCAAATTGCAAAGCATGTTTTAGGAATGCCAATCTCAACCGTTGCATCCAAGTCTGCTTTTAGCACCGGTGGTAGGGTGATTGATAAATATAGGAGCTCTCTTACTGCTAAGACCGCTGAGGCATTGATTTGTGCACAAGATTGGTTACGATCTACACCAACTGATTTGCAAGATCCTCTCAACTAGAAAATTTGATTGAAAAGTTGGAGAAAATAGAAGAAGGTAATAAACTTTATTTTTATTTATATAGTCAGTTTTTACTTTTTACTTGCTATATGTTTTTCTTTTTTTGTAGATTTGATAACCGGAAACAAATCTCGCAAAGACTCTACCATTGAAGATGATGAAAATTGGGACTAAGTGACACTTGTAGTGTTTTTGGTTTAAAGCTACTTGGATTAAGAATCTAACCACTTTGAATTTTGTATTTTGAATGTATGTGGTTAAAGATTTGAACAAGCAAGTTTAGAATCTAGCTCATGTATTTTGAAAGTGCCTTTTGCTTGTTAATGACTATAGTCTACTGGAGCTATTTTTTGTTATTAGTTAGAGTGGTATGTTTTTTGATTTTATGATATAATATATATAAAATTTGTGGAATAATGTTTTTATTTCTTTCAAATTCCATTTGAGAAGTATGTGATCAAGAAAGAAAAATATATCAATCTAAAAAGCATTAATTTTTATATCTGAGCTGTGAAAAAAAATGATCATGAGAGGGGAAAAAGTAAAAAATAAAAATAAAAAAAGTTGGTTAACCGACCCATAACCGAAGAATTAACCGATTAACCATAACCAATTAACCGAAAACCGATCGGTTAAGAAACAGTCATAACCGAAGATCTCGGTTTCGGTTTCGGTGGAGGGTGAAAACCGAACCGACCCGCCCCATGCTCACCCCTAAACCTGGGTGGCATGGGAAGGTATACAACGCGCAAACGATTGTGCTAGAAGGGCCACTTGTTTCTAACTCAAAACCAAATTGTATTTAACCTAATACCGTTTTCTGAAAAATAAAAAAATATTCAAAGTGCCACGTGGCCCAATCCTAGATTGACATGTGGAGCATGGTGGTTTGTACCGTAGATACCGACCACCAAGTTCAATTTATTTGTTAAAAAAAATATTTTTCTAAGAAATATTACGATTTTTTTTAAGAATGTACTATTTTCAAGTAGAGATAAATACAGACGGTTGAAAAAACCCAAAAAGGAGAATTCATATAAAATATATACTAAAGGAGCTTTGTCCTGACGGTATCCAGGTGACTTTTAAATAGGAGGTCGGCGGTTCGAATCATGGCCACAAAAAAATGGTCTATGGTCAGATCAGGGGTTTACCCAGTTGGGGTTCCTCATGGGATGGGATGTCCTGGATGTTCTAGGTGTTACCCTGGAGAAACCCAATTATCCTAGATTATCTAGGTGTTGTCGTTAAAAAAAATATATAGAATATATAATGGAAAAAATACCAAAATTGACATTAGCCGGAAAAAAATTACCAAAATAGACATTTAGCCGGTACTACGCCGGCTAAGCCTTTGGTTTTTGCCGGTTAAGCCTTTGAATTTTGCCGGCTTAGCTGACGCCTTTTTAAATTATCCGGTATAATGTCCATTTTTGTATTTTTTTTCCCGTATATAATCCAACGGCTCAAATTACTTCATATAATTCATGAGTACCATTTTGACAATTATGTAATCACGACAAAAGCTTATGGTATCTTCGTAAATAAAACCAAGTCCAAGCCCTCTTATATTACTCAACGATGCCCCTCCCCCTTTCTTCCTCTATATAAACCCCCACAAACACCTGATTTCAAACCATCAGGGAAGGCGTGTGGTTTTCACTTAAATTCTTGACGTTAATTTGTCAAGAAATCCTGAAATTTCCGTGCATTTCTTGTTTATATCGATTGATTTTGAGGTTTTCATATAATATTTTGAGTAATTTGATGCACTTTGTATAAATGAGTCGTTTAGGGTTTAATAAATCGACGGTTTACCATGGGGAAACCTGTTTGGGTGAATTGGATGTAATTCCTACAGGCAATAAGAGTTTCCAATTCCCAAACAATGAGATCAGGATTCATCACATTTCTCAGATGAGTGAACGATGTTTACCTCTTTCAGTTCTGTTAACAATCTCTTCCTCTTCAGTTCGTTGCAAGCTCGAATCATCATCTCCTGTTAAACAACCGTTGCTTGATCTTCACGCTGCTTGCTTCTACGAATTAAAGGTAACAGTTGCTCAATAGTTTATGTTTAATTGCATAGGATTCAGTTTGTTTGAATTTGGTGTTATTATAGACAGCTGTGGTGTTAATTGGAGATGAGGAGATGCATTTGGTGGCAATGCCAAGCAAATTAAAGAGGTTTCCTTGTTTTTGGTGTTGTTTGGTTCCGGCTCGATTGTATGATGCCTGTTTAGGGATGTTGAACATGAGGTGTCTTTCGATTGTGTTTGATCTTGACGAGACGCTGATTGTCGCGAATACGATGAAATCGTTTGAAGATAGGATTGAGGTGTTGACTGGCTGGATTGCGCAAGAGTCTGATCCTATTAGGGTTGCTGGGATGAGTTCTGAGCTTAAACGATACGTGGAAGATCGAGCATTGTTAAAGCAGTATGCGGAAAATGATGCTGTTACTGATAATGGGCTGACTTATGATGTGAAACTGGAGGAAGTTCCTGTGAATGCTGTGGGTAATGAGCGTGTTATTCGACCGGTTATAAGATTGCCGGATAAAAATATAGTCTTAACCCGCATCAATCCAGAGGTTAGAATGTTAATCTGCTTCTATGTATTGTCAATTTAGTTGCTTTAATCAACCGTGGTGTTTATAGTGTAGTATATAGGGCATGTTTAGTGCTTAGATATACATGTATGTATCTTGGTAACTTTTACTAGAACCGTTGATATATTTCCTTTTTAGCACTCTGTATTTCTATTTCCTGCAAAACTTGAATGAAGCATTAGCATGCCCTAGCAAAATGTCTGTAGAATCTATTGTGGTTAAAGACGAAATGTAATGATTACTATTCATCTTTATAGTAATAAAAGGTAAAACAGACTGTTGAAATGATTTGAGTTGTGACCAAATCCACCATATTATGGAAGAACCAGCGCTTTCCCTAGCAAAATGTATTTAGGCTAAAGACGAATTAGTAATGATTGGGATTCGTCTTTATACTAGTGGTTTAACTGAAACAGATTTTATCACATCTTGCAATGTCATTAATTTTCCCTCTTTTGCTTGGTTGATCTTACAGAGTTGGATATGGAGTGTCATTAAATGTTGATTTCACACTTGAGACATGTGACTAATTGTATCTTTCATTCTATTTTGTCTTATTATGAGTTGCTTAAGGAAGGTATGAAAACAGAGTTCTTAGGTTATATTTATCTATGCTTTGCTTTCTTCAATGTGTTACTAAGTTCTCACATTAGTTTTTCTCTATAACCCTTATCCAGTTATCCATAACCTAAATTTAGAAAATAATGATCTAATGGGCTCTCCAGAAATTGGGGTAAAACTCTTGAACAGTTTTATCACATTCATGTAAAAATTGTCTTATGTGGATGTTTGCTTCCTCGGGCCAGTTAATGTATTGGACTTGTATCAGCAAGCACTTTTAGGCCCAATTCAGGCACACAATTTTCCATGCTGCGTGTGTATGTATATATGATGCTTTAGAGGCTCTTGCTATAATCAGAATTTATGCCCTTTCTCCGCTTCCATCTGATTAGCTTATTTTTATAATTCTAGACCCATTTGAAATTCTTTTTTATATACCTCTTATTTCTATACTTTTAGGCCACATTTCTTTCTAGGATTACAAGAATTATTAACGCCTGTTATGAAAATTGATACAGCTAAGATTATATTAGAGCTGCTAGCTGTAAAAATGAGAATGCATTTGTCATCCAAGAGGATAGCTAGATTTACAGCAAGTTCTTGAATTTTAAAGGATGAAGTACTTTGCTATTTAACACCTGATTCAAGCCTATAGCTTTGGAGATAATCATTTTTTTGGTTAGATATCTGATTATCCAGGAATTTAAGTGAAGTCTGAACATCTATTTCGTTTGTAATTTGAATTTGCTGTGAGCTGAGTGAGATTTAAATACATGAAAACAGTAGGAGTAACGTCTACAAAACAGTACACATACTAAGACAAAACCTGTTTAACTGCTGTGATTCTGTGAATATTAGTTCTAAGCAACCAAAAAGAAATCCTTATTAAAATTAAACAACTTTGTGATGATGTTATGAAGTATTAACAACTTGGTATTTTATCTATTACCTGTTTTCTTTTCCTTTCGGTATTTTATTGTTGTTGTGAGTATCACACTATCACTAACAGGGAAGCGATATCTGCATATTCACACAAAAAGAAATAGTACTTGTGGAGAATGAGAGATGGACACCAGAGATGAAAAAGGTTAGGGCCCCTAGGTTAGATCTACATGGGGCTTGCCTTGTGTTTCTATGCTTCCACAAGTACTGATTTCCTCATAATCACTCTAATGTTATCAGTGTCATGTATGTATGTTTTCATAAGCTTTTGTCAGCTATACTCATAATTTATTTGCCTATACAGATCCGTGATACCAGTGTGCTTGTGAGGTTAAGACCTGCTTGGGAGGATTTGAGAAGCTATTTGATTGCAAAAGGACGCAAAAGATTTGAAGTTTATATCTGCACTATGGCTGAAAGAGATTATGCCTTGGAAATGTGGAGGTTGCTGGACCCTGGGACCCATCTAATCAGTCCAAAACAACTGTTGAACCGCGTTGTATGTGTCAAATCAGGCAAGCGTCTCTTTTTACTAAGAACAATATCTTAGGTTGTGTTTGGTTTGAGGGGTTTAGGAATGGAGATGGAAGTGATGGATGTTTGTTTTAAGGTAATGGTTATGAGAAAACCTGTGAGAAAGGGTTCGAGTTAAACCATCTAAAAGGTGTGGTTTTGTGAAACAAATCTTGCTCTGTGTGGGTATGCGTGTCTGTGTCTGTGTGTGTGCATTCCAAGAATAACCAAACCCAATTATAAGCCAAACAACATTTTAGGTATAACCATACCTATTTCTATTCCAACCTAACCAAATCCTTTCTGATTCTCATGTAACAAACCAAATGCCCCCTAAAATCTCAACACACTTTTGAGCGTTTCTACTTTTATCTTTGTGCTGACTTCTGTTGAATTTTCTTGGAAGGGGTGTAGCCCTACACTTGCCATGCAGCAATTTAAACTTTTTTCTGTTCTTGGCAATTTGCCCATGTATATTGTCTGCTTAATTTCGTTCTTTTTGCATAAAACTAACAAAAATGGGTGATATCTACTTAACACCTAATAATTGGGCATACCAAATTGTTATTTTTGATGCCCTAAATTTTTGAAATTTTATTTTTGTGTAGGTGCACGCAAATCTTTGTTGAATGTGTTCCAAGATAGGAATTGTCATCCACGGATGGCAATGGTAATTGATGATAGGTTAAAAGTTTGGGAAGAAAAAGATCAACCTCGAGTTCATGTGGTACCTGCTTTTACTCCTTATTATGCTCCACAAGCAGAGGTATTGTAAAATTACAATGTTAGTTTCTTCATTTGATTTATATATTATTTTACTAATATGGTTTTTATCTTAAATTTACTCTTGATAGACAGCAAATGCTGTTCCAGTTCTTTGTGTGGCAAGGAATGTTGCATGTAATGTTAGAGGTGGTTTCTTTAAGTAAGATAGTTATTTAAATAAGAAAAATATCAAACTTATACAATACCTTAATACACATGAAGAATAGCTTATTTACTTATGATGCGTTGTTTAGAGAATTTGATGAGAATTATTTAAGGAGGGTTTCTGAACACTTTTATGAAGATGAAGTTTTGAATCTACCATCTGCACCAGATGTTTGCAGTTATCTAATGCCAGAGGTGAGTAAATAAGAAACTTATGAGTTGATTTTTATAACTTTTTTAGTTCTTGCTTATTTTTAAACATTTTGTTTCAGGATGCTAGTTTTGTACCAAATGCTAGTACAAGTGTCCCAATGGCAGAAGGAATGAATGGTTCTGAAGTTGCTCATAGACTGAATCTGCAGGTTGGCTTTTCAAAGACGTCTATAATGATGGTTTATTAATGCTTTTCTTTCATTATTATGCACCTATATTCTTCAGAGAATTTGTAATTCTTCCTTTTAACCTTATTCAGGATGCTAGAAATGTTGACCTAAAATCTGAAAGATCCCAGCCGGTAGCTCCATCTGCGAGCATTTACGCTTCACCATCATTTAGATCTATGATATCTTCAGACAGTATGTACTCGTAAAACATCCCTAGGTTCATTTTCCACATGTAGGTTGGCCGTTTTTTCAATTTTTTTTCTAGTTATAACTTAATTATATTTCAGAACCTAGCTTACTTGGCCCGATTCAAGCACCTGAGATATTGAACAAACAGCGAGCTGGTTATTATCCTCCATCTCATGGTACAGCTAGTTCTTTCTCTGCAGGGTTTCAACCACTTGTATCCGAAGCAAAACGTGATGAGGTATTTAAAATCTTACTAATATTGTTCTTAAACTTGTTGGAATATTTGGTTAAGGATGCTTTTAGCATGTACCAAGTTCAGTCTGCTTATCTTATAGAGGTGAGAAAATGGGCAGGTTGGGTAATGGGTCAGAATGAATGAACTTTATGTGCTAATCGAAACGATTAGGTCTGGTCGGGTCCAAATGCAAACACATGGTTTTTACTCATTTTTCTTATTTTTATAATTAATGTGTTAACCATGATTACAAAAAACTATATTATTCCAAAAATATCTAACCTTTTTAAATAAAGTGTGTTAAGAAGTTTTATGCAGTTGACAACCGTATGGATGAATTTCAACTCTTTTGATCCCGAATCATATAGCTTAACCCTTTGACTCTTTAAAGTTTAAAATAACCCAAATCGACATATCTAGTTTTGTCATGATTTCAGGTGTTCCATGGATATGGACTGCCAAAGAAGAATTTGCCACAAGTAGGTCAACTATCAGGTATTTAAAGGATGGGCTCTTATGTCCAACACAAAGATTAACTCATTATAATTCTTTCACTGTAATCACTATTTAGCCGGAAGCAGTCATTCGTGAAATGACCATAATCAGAATGAAACTCATAGTACTTGTCTAGGTTCTGTGTCCGGATGACAGTTATCCCATCACCAAACAATGCAGATTTTAACAAATTTGGATTTACCAGTATATAAGAAGTCAAACTATTTTTGCTCTGCTCAGAACTTGGAAGTCTCATGTTGAAGATTATTTAATAAGTTCAGACACTTGCATTACTAATTTTTGCCATTTCTTTTTCGTTTTTGTGGTAGACGTAGGTGTAGCGCATAATCAACCATACTTAAATAACAAAAGAGGGCCCACAGACAGTGGAAATTCAAACCCGCTACAACCTTCTTTATCCATCGGAGTGCTGCAGGAAATTGGACAAAGATGTGGTTCTAGGGTATTTTGTTTCTTGTACATAAAAAAACAAGTTTATTGTACTTGTTATCATTATTGTGCTTCATATCATCTTTATGTTTATTTATTTACAGATTGAATATAGATCAATTTTGAGCTCGAGCAGGGAATGGCAATTCTCTTACGAGGTGAGCGGTGTACACCATTATTGTTGTTGGCCTAACTTCTCTATGTAATAATAACCTTGCATAATGATGCTGAAAGAAAAATAGGAGATAGTTTTTAGAAGTTGTTTCTAGCCTTTATTGATTTATGTTTCATCTCTCAATGATGTAGGTTTTACTCACGGGAGAGAAAGTGGGTTTCGGGATGGGTAAGACCCGAAAAGATGCGCAACAACAGGCTGCTGACAATGCCCTTCGCGGCTTAGCTGGTTAGAATTTTTAGTACAGTTTTATTCTATTGAAAATAAAACTGTGTTAGGTGATAGTATTTATAATATATGCTTCTTGTCATATTATTGCAGATAAATATGTTACATTCATCATTTCACGATCTGAAACAGCAAACAAAGACCCTGATAACCAACTGAGTGAAACAGAAAATGGTTTTTTGTGGGAATCTGATTCAGATGATTCTGAGGTGAGAATCAATATTTGGTGATGTTTCACATATACCTTTCTTAACTTAAGAATGTAGGCTGTGCTTGGATAAATGGTTATTTTGGTCAAACCACCAGATAGCATTGGTTACCTTTGCCATTGTTTGGGGTTGCTTCCTTGATCCTCTTAATGAAGGTAATAATTGGTGGTCAGTCCATATTTCTACTTGAGGTGGCAAAACTTTTGGGTCGGGTCGGGCTGGTTCAAAACAGGTACTTTTTGGTGCAGGGTTCACCCAAAACACTTTACCCCATCCTAGTTTTTTGTATTTTATAAATAGATATATTTTATTTGAATAATAATCTTTTTTTAATAAAATGGTTTATGAGTTTTTTGTATTATAAATACACTTTGGGTGATTTTGACCCATTTCCTTTTTAGCTAGTCTTTTTAATTTGACCTGTTAAAGATAAAGTCAAAAAACAATACCAAGTCAATCCGTCCCTTAGTAAATGGGCTGAAAATGCCACCTCAAGTTTATACCCGTTATCCAAGTATTCGCATGCAAATAAAAGCTTTCTGCTGATTTTTTTTTGCTTTTCATTATTTAGTTAACAATAATGTATTTTTATTGTATTAAGGTAACTTAATTGTATGATGTTTTTATGTAAAATAATGGCTGTTTAGGGTGATGAAATGAGAAGCTCCTCCAGTTTAGCGAGTCAGCAAGTTCAGAAGCGAGTCGACTCATCAAGGTAAAGAATGCGGGAAGTGAACCTATATTACTTAATCACTTCAATTTGTGTTAGTGTGTCATTTATAATTATTATAATTATATTATTTTGATAATAACCAAATATTTGGGCTTAAAGAACATTTTTATGCGCTAAAAATTACAATTTGGATGACTTTCGACCCATTTGACTTGTTCCCTTTTAACTACTTTTTCTTGGTTTTTGATTCTCTTCATTTTATAGGTTTCCAGAACCACTGAAACGTAATCGAGTTGTATAAAAGCCAAAATCATGGAATTCAAATATGGCAATAAACTTTTGGAATCATCAAACACCCAAGATTATTCCCAGGAGAATGACTAACTTTTGGGGCTTTGAAGTTGTAAATTACTTGTTGTTTGTGCAGAATAGGGAAGATAAATCTTAGTTCTTGATATTATGAGTTATACAAGTGGCATTTCTTGATAATCTGACTAATGCTAGCCAGTGTTGTCATTTATGTTTGCATAAAAACACACACACACACACACTGATACCGATAACGGGCTGACCCGGAAACGGAACCGGAGCCCGACCCAACTAATGAGGGACCCGATGACAACCTAGGTCCAGCTGTGGGAGGTGATACGTAAAGATGGAATCAAGATCCTTGGAATTATTTGAATTGCTTTTACAATGGGAATGCCTTTATTTTTAGAACTCTATTTTAGTTATTTATTTTTACCTTATTTTGCTACTTGTTTTTTTGTCATTGTTCGGAGAATATAAACTTCTGAAGGTTCAACATTAGGGGGAGATTATTGAATTTTGAAATTTTTTTGGTTTCTCTCTTGTTGGTTCGCATTCAATTCTGTAGCTCATCCGTATCAAGTGGTATCAGAGCTTGAAACTCATGGCCGGCCGAGGAAGACAACCACGCAATAACAACCGCAGAGGCGGTGGCCGTGGTAATGATGGTCCGCCACGAGATCCACGTGATGAAGAGATTGAACGTCTGCAACAACGAATACGAGAACTAGAGTTACACTATGAGGAGCGTCAAGAGGAAACCGAGTCGGAACTGTTTGTTGATGACAATGGTGAAGATGGGGAGGAGAATCCTTTTGGTCGTTCCCCACCCCGCCGTTTCCGCCAACCCTATCCCGAGGACCCTCTACGAGGTCTCGGAATGAAAGTGGAGATTCCGGAATTTGAGGGTAAGGCTCAACCTGTAACAACCTCAAATTTAGGGCTGGATTTTTTTTCTTTTCTTTTCATTTAATTACGTACTGTCTATCTGGATACTTGAACTACTGACTAGCAAGCTTGAACACCTTGGATTATGATATAGAGTCCAATAAACACATTGTGATTACACTAATGGATTATGCCCATTGAACTCGGCCCAACTGTAGATAAACGGACTTGGCACATTAATGGCTCAACTAAAGGCCCGATATACGAACCCAATCCAAAACGAACTAGTAAACATTATTTGACGGATCATTACATGATTCGATATAATTTATAATAATCACGAACTAATTCGTTTACGCGGAGAACTGTTAAAACGATTAACGCGCTCGTACGGGTTATTACCGTTTATCCGACGCGATAGAATATTTAGACGTCAAGTTTCATATATATAATGCAATATACATACTAGTATTTATTTCAGGCGACCGATAAAGAGTTTACGCGAGATATGCGACGCTTGATGCGCGACAGCGACAACTGTCGGTATAGAAATCAGCGGGCATTGCTAAACCCGGTATAACTAAATAATATAAACACGTATTTACTTATTCTCTATCAACTTAAAGTATTAAGATTATTATTATTTAGTTATTAATAACTACTTGGGGAGCGTGAAACGTTTTATCCGGAGCAGACGCGTGTGAGCACGCGGTACAAAAGCGATACCGCCTATTTTCGAAGTAGTATAATAAAATATATAATTATTTATTACTATAGTTACTAATATTATTATTAATAAATAGTAAAAATTATCGAAGCATGGATCATTAGTTTGAGCATAAGCGGTTATGCACGCAGTACACGAGTAGTATCTGACTATTTTAGAACCGAGCGATCGAGTAGATATATTAAGTCACTATTTATATTTATTCATCATATTTACTAATAATATTTTTTAAACGAAGCATGAGGCGTTTATTTAAGCGAACGCGTATAAACACGCGATGTCAACGCATACCGGCTTGGACAGCAATTGGAACGAAAATTTTATAAAACAATTATTTAAACTATATTTATTACCGCATTTTATTATTATAGAGATTATAAAATGAAATTTTAGATTCAAATAATGAGACAAAGACTCGAATAAACACGTGATGGTCCTAAACAACCAGTATTATATCCACACTGCTGAACTACTAACTTCTTATTTGCTTATATTATTAATGTATTTATTTATTTTCTCTTTACCAAGCAAATTACTCCACCATAACCGAATATTTTGTAGCTTACAAAATCCTACAAAATCTAACCTAAACCTGTATAATATTTTGGATATCTAATTGAGGATTTAGTAGCATAACATCTTTGTGATACCAAGAAATTTGAGGGTCCCAAATCGTTTCATCCTCTCTGTTATTTGCTGCTCAAAATAACCAAACACCCGTCATTTTACTTTCTTCCAAACCACTTCTACCCCATTTCCATTCCATCTCAAGCTTCATAAAACCATATTTAAGGGGTGTTTGGGATTCATTTCAAACTACTTATTAACTTATTACCTTTTTTAAAAAGGTAATAAGTTAAAAGTTTGTTTGGATAATTAATGAAAAAGTTCGTTTTAAAAGGATGGAGAAGTTGTTTTGGAGAAGTAAGGTCATGTTTGGGATTACTTATCAAATCTCCTTTTGACTTTTTGGAAAAGTAAGTCCCTACTTACTTTTTCAAAACAACTTCTCCTTCTCATAAAAAATACCTTTTACACCCTTATCCAAACAAACTTTTAACTTATTGACTACTTGGAGAAGTTAATAAGTTAATAAGTAGGATCCAAAAGTAATCCCAAACACCCCCTAAGTATTTTTAACTTTCGAAAGAAGTCAAAAGTTGTTTTGGAGATGGAATCCCAAACACCCAAATAGGGAGACAGAGAGAGGAGAACAAGTTTAAGAGAAAGAGGAAGAGAGACACCAATCATCGTCTCCGGCAAGGCTCTCGACGGCCGCCGGCGGTGGCCACCCGCGTGAGTCACCCTCCTCGATTCCTCCATCTTCCACCATCCAAGAACCATAAATCAGAGGCTAAAGAGAGAGAGAGAGAGATGCGTGAGAAAGTGAAGCCGCCACCCGTTTTTCCCGATGTCACAGAGGCCAGGCGGTGGAGACGGTGGTTTAAAGGAAGACCTAACGGCGGCGGGGCCAACTAGGGTTCAATCAGGGACGACGGAGAGTGGGTCTACCCCTTTGCAGGCGAAGTTTCTCGGCTTAAAATGGTGGCTTCAGAGAAGAAAGACAACGGCGGCGGCGATAGGCTGAAACCTTTTTCTTTTTCCAGTGGTTCACGGCTTTCCGGCAGCCACGAGTAGGGTTCCGGCGAACCTTCGTTTTCTCCTGTGAACTCCATGTCACTCTATCGTCCCGATCCGTGATCCTGAGGTAACATTCATTTCGTCCATTTCTTTTTTTCGGCCAACCGAGCCATCATCCTCGGTCTTTAACGGTTTTTCCTGTTGGACTGGATGTTTATGTGGCCGGGTTTCATTCCCGGATGTTAAATGGATATTTTGATAGGTTAGGGAGATAAAGGACGTCGTCTGGTGATTCCGGACTGCTCGGGTCGTTCCTGACAGTCCCGGGTTTCGGTCAACGGAAGTCAACAACAGAAAAGGGCGAGCGGTTCCCGTACGTGAGGAGAGGTACTAATGCATGTCAAAGCTTTGTATTTATTTTGACTTAGTAATGTAAAATGTAATCGTGTGTAATAGTTAGTTGAGCTAAACTAACTCGATCCCGACCCCTCGGAATTTTGATGTAAAACCGAACCTCGTTCGTGTGGTTTTATTTGTAAACCGGGTCTCCGTCCAAACCGAAAAGAAGATATAATGTACATACATATACATCTAGTTATAAATCTAAAATATATTATTTGAGAAAATAAATATACACTTATATAATTAAATATAAACTGAAACTTATAAAAACCGTCGAATAATAAATATAAATTAAAAACGAGTATTTATAAACTATACAAATGTATAATAACATACTATATATATAATTATATTTATAAACATATACCTCTATTTGGGAGTGTACATATGCATATAATAAAATATACGACTTTTAGTTTAATACGCACTATTTATAAGTAGTAGAATTTTAATATCATAATATAATATTGTCATTACCATTGTAACTTTATGTGATTATAAAAATTTAAGGTAGTGGACTCATAACTAACTTATAATAATATAATATAAGTGTTATTAGTATTATTATTTATCATCGTCATTTTTGTAGATTTTATTATTATTATTGTTATTATTATTATTTTATTTAGATGTACGTATTAAAAGCATTTATATAGAACCAATCAGTATTACTATAAGTTATTATTTTTATTAAAGAAGTTATGTTATTTTATTATAGGTTATTTTTTTTTTTGAAAGGCGACTTTCATTTTTAAGTGGCAGCCGTATCTCCGAATCGGAGACCCGTTACCCCTCAACCTGACCACTACGTTGTCTGAACCGGGCCCGCGGGTTCAGAACGAGAGGCTTAGGCTTTCACCGGGAAACCATGGAGCCTACTGCCCCTTGGCAGCAGTTGCGCCGCTACACGGGCCAAACCCCGCTAGCGTAACGCACTCCGGACTAAAACCCGGTTCGGCTCGGATTCGAACCTGCGTGGGCAGGTTGAATCTTCATTGCCATAACCACTGGACCAAAGTTATTATTTCTAAAAATGTATTTATGGTAAACCTTATAAACCAACATTTCTTTACAAAACCGTTGCACTCTTTAATATTACTAAAATATATTATTATTATAAATACTTTTATTAACTATTATTATAAATATTATTATCACTAACACTATTTTTAACATAATATTGTAACTATTAACTTTATATAAATATATATTTTTACCATTATTAATATTATTGTTATTGTTATCTTCAACTATTAAAACTTGTAGTATATTTTGTGCTCATACTACTAGTATTACAAATACTTTAATTAATATTATAAGTATTATTATTTGTGCATCTACTAATGATTATGATAGTTATTAAGGATAATGTTAATTCTAATAAGATTAGTATTTATGTCACAAACATACAATTATTTACTAATGTCACCATTATAATTAGGATTTGTTTTGACAACTGCACACCATAGCAAGCTCGCAACTTTAGCATATTATTTGGCACATACAAGATTATCAGGTGAGTTCATGTGCTTTTTCCCCTATTTTACTTAAACTTTTTAGGGTGATTACATGCTTCTATTTTGTTTACATATTGGTGTATTAATTAAATAAGGTCATTTTTAGCTGCCATAACGAATCCCCGAACTTTAGCACACAATCATTAACTCCTTTGGAGCCAACGAATATATGGGTAGTACTATCTGGTGAAACCCCCGCACACTATGGGCCCGACGTAACCGGGACAACCTCCCATGGAATTATAATCATATGATGATGATAAATATCTTGTGACATATATTCGTTTAACAGTTTTGAACTTATGTTGGCAGACATGAGTAATTAGACCCATAACAATAAGGGGTATGAGTTAGGGGAATATTATTATTTCTAGATGTCCACAGGTTGTGAGCACAGGGTTAATTGTGAACTTGTTTAATTTTACACCATACATATTTAGATTCTCAATATAAATGCTCTATTAACTAAACTCGTGAACTCACCAGCTTTTTAGTTGACACAATATTTTTAAGCATGTATTCAGGTACCTTCTCGAGTTTGAAAATAAGCAACTTAGACAAGATATTGCTTGAAGATAGATGATTCCTTTAGAAGACTTATGCCGAGCCATAGATTCCACCCGAGAAAGCTTTGATGAGAAGTTAAAATCCATTATTTTATTTTTAGTTAGTGTATAGATGATATGAACCTTTGTAAATGTATATTTTGATTTAGTTGGACCAATGACATTTATAAATTATATGTCACGTTATTTTCGCTGTGTCTTGTTTTGGTATTCGATCGTTACGCCTAGCCCCCTGGTCGGGTTGTGACACAACCCGACGATTTTATTGATTGGTTGAGTACGGTAGAAAGGGTTTTCGAGCTAAAAGAAATTCCCGACAATTACAAGGTAAAAGTGGTTGCAATTAAACTACGGCGGTACGCATCCCTTTGGTGGGATCACGTCAAGAAGAAGCGTGCACAAGACGGAAAATCAAGGGTTGAGACATGGGCCAAGATGAAAAAGTTACTTCGCGCAAAATTTTTACCTATCAATTACCGACAAGATGCTTTCCTGGAATACCATAGTTTGACTCATCATAACTCATCTGTTGTGGATTTTATTGCCGAATTTGATCGGCTTCGTATGCGATGCGGGGCCGATGAGGAAGAAGAACAGGTTATTGCTCGTTTCCTTGGGGCTCTACGGCCCGAAATTGCCGATATTGTACACCTGCAACAGTATTGGTCCTTCACAGACGTTTGTCGTTTGGCACTTAAAGTGGAAAAACAGCTCCGTCAAAAGGGTCGATCTATTTCAGGTCGGTCAACCACCACTAGAGCAGCCGTTGGGCCCCCGCAACCCAAGACCAAGGGGGGATCTTCAAGCGTCTCGGGTCAGGCAAGTTCTCGAGTCGTGAGGTGTAACAAATGCCAAGGCTTAGGACACATGGCGCGAGATTGTCTGAACAAGCAACTAGTTAGTTTTGTGGATGACCCTTGTCCTAATTTTGATACTGATGAAGAGGTGGAGGATACAGAAATCTTATACCCCGATAAAGGAGAGGCATTAGTAGCTCAGCGGGTTCTTAGCACTACTGTCGGGAAAACCGGAGATGACAACACATTATGGTTACGAAACAACATTTTTCGAACCAAGTGTACGACTCAAGGGAAGGTGTGCACAGTTATTATTGACGGTGGGAGTTGCAAAAACATGGTTTCGTCTAGCATGGTGGAGAAATTGGGTCTAGCTATCGAGAAACACCCCGAACCCTACCAACTCACATGGTTAAAAAAGGTAATCATGTTAAAGTTAATCAGCGATGTTTAGTTCATTTTTCAATTGGCAACAAGTATACGGATGAGGTGTGGTGCGAAGTTATTCCGATGGACGCATGTCACATACTACTCGGCCGACCGTGGCAATATGATCGGCTTGCCCGACACGACGGTTTCCGCAACACTTATACCTTTAAAAAAGATGGCATCAGCATAACCTTGGCCCCTCTTGATACACGTGACAGTAACACCGACTCTCTCATACTCACTAAATCTCAATTTTTGGGCTATGCTAAAATCACCAATCATGCTATCCTATTTGCGCTTGTGGTAGCTGAGCAAAACCCAACAGTGGGCAAAACACATGAACTGGCCCAACCCTTGCTACACGAGTTTGAAGATGTTTTCCCGGATGACATTCCCGCGGGTTTACCCCTCATGCGCGAGATACAAAATTGTATTGATTTTATTCCCGGTGCTAATATTCCCAATAAACCCGCATACCGCATGAACCCTAAAGAATTTGAAGAGCTTCACCGGCAAGTTACTGAGTTACTAGAAAAGGGTCTTATTCGGGAAAGCATGAGCCCTTGTGCCGTCCCGACATTACTAGTTCCTAAACACGGAGGTGCCTACCGGATGTATATTGATAGTCGTGCAGTCAACAAAATAACTATCAAGTATCGGTTCCCAATTCCACGTTTTGAGGACCTACTCGATCAACTACATGGTTCCACAATATTTTCTAAGATCGACCTTCGTAGCGGCTACCACCAGATCCGGTTACGCCCCGGTGACGAGTGGAAAACAGCTTTCAAGACACGTGATGGCTTATATGAATGGATGGTAATGCCCTTTGGTTTATCTAATGCTCCGAGTACATTTATGCGCCTCATGAACCACGTTTTCAAGGATTACATTGGTCGATTTGTTGTTGTATATTTTGACGACATCCTTATCTTCAGCCGTGACCCACAACAACACTTACAACATTTGCGCGAGGTCTTTCTTATACTCCGGAAACAAAAGTTATATGCTAATCGGTTGAAGTGTCACTTCATGGCTGATGAGGTCATATTCTTGGGTTATTTGGTCTCACCCCAGGGCATCAAAATGGATAACTCTAAAGTCGAAGCAATTACAAATTGGCCTACTCCGACCTCTTTACACGACATTCGCTGCTTTCACGGATTAGCTTCTTTTTACCGGCGCTTTATTCGCAATTTTAGTACTATTGTTGCGCCAATTACAGAATGTTTGAAGGGCGGGAAGTTTAAATGGACGGCCGCGGCTCAACTTGCGTTTGAAGATCTCAAAAGCAAGGTGACACAGGCCCCGGTTCTAGCTCTACCAAATTTTAATGATGTGTTTCAAGTGGATTGCGACGCTTCAGGCTTTGGAATCGGTGGCGTCCTAAGCCAAAGCAACAGACCTATCGCGTTTTTTAGTGAAAATTTGAATGACACCCGTCGAAAGTATAGTACTTATGATAAGGAATTTTATGCAATTATTCGCAGCCTTGAATATTGGAGACACAATTTATTACCAGCCGAATTCATTCTCTTTTCGGATCATCAGGCATTGAAGTACATTCAGGGCCAAAATAAACTCAACCCACGTCATGCCAAGTGGGTTGAGCTCCTACAGGATTTCTCTTTTGTCATTCGACACAAGGCCGGACATGCTAATACTGTCGCCGATGCTTTGAGCCGTAGATCTGTATTACTAACTTCACTCAGATTACAGGTTAGTGGTTTCGACCTATTTCAGTCTTTATATCCGGATGATCCTGATTTTCGTGCAGCATGGCTAGGATGTCCTAGTCGGCCTTTTCATGAGTATACAAAGCACGATGGTTTTCTTTTCAAGGCCAACCGTTTGTGTGTCCCACGATGCTCTCTACGAGATGCCATTATCTCGGAAAGTCATCAAGGCGGGTTGGCGGGGCATTTTGGACGTGACAAAACAACCGGGTTGATTCAAGACCGGTTCTATTGGCCCCGTATGGATAAAGATATTACTCGTGTTATTCAGCGTTGTCGAGTTTGCCATATTGCTAAAACACATAACACGAATGCCGGTCTTTACACGCCTCTTCCGGTTCCAGCAGCCCCATGGGAGGATATGTGCCTTGATTTCGTGGTTGGGTTACCGCGCAGGCAACGCTCAAAAGATTCAGTTATGGTAGTGGTTGATAGGTTCTCAAAGATGGCTCATTTTGTCCCTTGTTCCAAAACTTATGATGCTAGTCAGATCGCTCGTTTATATTTTACAGAAATTGTGCGCCTCCACGGGATTCCAAAGTCAATTACTTCTGACCGTGATGTGAAGTTTATTTGCCACTTTTGGCGCACACTTTGGAAGCGGCTAGGTTCGCGGTTACAGTTCAGTAGTTCGCACCATCCTCAAACGGATGGTCAAACGGAAGTCACTAATCGAAGCTTGGGCAACCTTCTCCGAAGCCTGGTTGGAGGTAACCTGAAACAATGGGATTTAACATTGGCTCAAGCTGAATTCGCATACAATAGATCGAATCACAGTTCCACCGGCATGAGTCCTTTCCTTGTTGTTTATGGACGCAACCCTTTTACTCCTCTCGACCTCACACCACTACTGCAAGTTGATCATTTTAGTGTCGAAGGGGTTGATCGTTGTACACAGATTCAAGAGTTGCACAAGCAGGTTCGTGATCAAATTATTAAGCATAACGAGCGACATCAAAACCGAGTTAACCAGCATCGCAAGCGGGTTGTGTTTAAGGAGGGTGATCTTGTTTGGATACATCCGCGTCGGGAACGTTTCCCAGCTGAGCGCTTTGGCAAGCTTAGGCCTAGGGCCGATGGTCCGTTTCGTGTACTCAAACGGATCAATGATAACGTATACAAGATTGATTTACCAGGTCACTATAATGTCTCCGCCACCTTTAATGTTTCTGATTTGGTCCCGTATACGGAGGACGATGATGTCATGGACTCGAGGGCGAGTCCTTTTCAGGTGGGAGAGTATGATACCGATAACGGAGCTGACCCGGAAACGGAACCGGAGCCCGACCCAACTAATGAGGGACCCGATGACAACCTAGGTCCAGCTGTGGGAGGTGATACGTAAAGATGGAATCAAGATCCTTGGGATTATTTGAATTGCTTTTACAATGGGAATGCCTTTATTTTTAGAACTCTATTTTGGTTATTTATTTTTACCTTATTTTGCTACTTGTTTTTTTTGTCATTGTTCGGAGAATATAAACTCCTGGAGGTTCAACATTAGGGGGAGATTATTGAATTTTGAAAGTTTTTTGGTTTCTCTCTTGTTGGTTCGCATTCAATTTTGTAGCTCATCCGTATCACACACACTTACATGTATCTCATACTTTGTACACATACATATGTTATTCATGTATACACACACACTTAGGGGGGGGGGGGGAATCCTGGCCCAAAAGCTTAAACATGGGCTATTTTGGGTTTATAATATAAATTTTTTGGTTAACTCGGGTCGATGTGATTTTTCTTGAGGTTAAATTGGGCCTGCTTCAAAAACAAATAAAGTTACAGACCGGGTCAGATTGGGGAATTACAAAAAGACACGCGGGTCAACTTGGGTGTTTCTTCTCAAACGAAGATAGTCTAGGTTTAGAATCGCAAGCTTCGTTTCAACTTTCAAATTGGGTGTTTCAAATTGGAGCTTCGTTTCTGCTTCATCATCTTCTTCGTGCTTCATTTCGTTTCTGCTTTATCGCTGCATCGACTTCGCATTAGGGTTCATCGCTTCATCGTTTCTGCTTCATTGCTGCATCGATCTCACATTAGGGTTCTTCGTGCTCCCTGTTCATCTTCCATGCCCTATAATCATCATGGTAAGTACACTCTCTCGAACTTCAAATTGGAATCAAAACATAATAATTGAGTTCAGATTAATAATTTGTGGGTTTTTGATTCTTGATCAATAATTTGTGGGTTTTTGATTTCTTGCTTAATAATTTTTTATTTTTTGGATCTTGCTCAACTATTTGGATAAAAGGATCTCGAAATAGGTTTATGTTGGGTGGATTGTTTGGTTAAACAATGGATTAAACTAATTGCAAACCTAAATTATTGATTTAAGTTAGGATTAAAAAGGTAGAAATGAGTTTTGAATGTGATTTGATTAGTTACAAATGAGATCACAAGTTTGATAAAGACATGATTCAACTAATTAATGGGCCATGCTCATATGTCCACCATATTTGCATAATTGCATGACATCAGGTTTAAGAAAACGTTTGATATTTACAGTGCAACCACATTATTTGATTTTAAAGTATCATCATGTGATATTAATTAGTATTAAATTGTAATCCAAATTTGTAGATTAGTTAGTTTTACTTATCTTGTATTTTTTACCTAGCTTTAGGCTTGATGGGTTTTTGATTTTTTGGATTTCTAGGGTTTGTATCTCTTTTGATGTAACTTGTTTGTGTCTTGAAGGAATATTTGGTAAATATGTCGAACAACACTGATTTTGAGAATGAAGTTAGTTCATTTAGTTCGAGTAAACATCATTCTTACGTTTGGGACTATTTTGATCGACTACCGGTTGGACCCGATGGGGTTAAGAAAACAAGTTGTAATGGTTGTGGAAAGTTGTATAGTGCCAATCCAATTTCGGAAACATCTAACATGAAACGGCATATTCCTAAGTGTTTTGACGTAGATGAGCCTGGTCCACAAAAAAAACGTGTCCCTTTAGATCAAGAAACATATATGGAGAAATTGGCGATTAAGTTAAAATTTGATAGTTGTGGTTTAGTATCTTCAAAGTTTGTGCAATGCTACTTATCTGCTTATTCAGAATGGTTTTTTGGTGCAAATGTTATGGTTGCGGTAGCAACACAACAAGCGTCTAACCCTGTTATGACCCGTTTTGTCGTTGTTTAAAATAACCCGTTTTGACCCGAACCCTTTCTGACCTGAACCAAAATATCCTTTTTTTTCTAAAACAACCCGTTTTGACTTGAACCTGTTCTGACCCGTGACCCGAACCCGCCCTACCCGCCCAGTTTATCATGCCTATACACTTACATGTATCTCGTACTTTGTACACATACATATGTTATTCATGTATACATACAATCATAAGACATACACACACAATAATTAGTAATATATGAATAGTGAACCTAGCATGGTGTTGAAGCAAGCAACTTTATGAATATTTTCTTTTTAATCCTTATACTTAATATAATTTACGTTTTTAATCCGCTTAATTATGTATTAATTCCATTCTTCTATAATTATTTTCGTTCGTTTACTTTTTTTTAAATGGATTGTATGACTGCTTTTATTTTTTTTTCTCAACGTTCCAATATATATATATATTTTTAAAACGAAGTTGTATTCAAAATCGAATAATTTTTTTTGTATCGTAGACTATATCGATTGTCGTTACCGTTATGGTACCGTGACAACCCGAACTTATTATGAGCGAACATTATCGGTATTCGCTTTGATGGTTTTCGACGTCCCGAACCGATAACGACCAAACTCCTGCCGCAGAGCTTTGATGAAAAACAACTAGACTTCCGCGCCGACACGCGAGTGTTTGTTTATAGAAGCTTATTCAACTCTTTTTTTTCTACGTAGATGCGTCCCGCCGCGAAACGCACGGAGAAACCAACTAGTTTTTGTCAAATATACAACTTAGTACTCAGGTGTTCAAATACTAAACTACATTAAAAGAATATTATATAGTCCGCCACCATGTTAGAATATTTGAACTTCTATCAATTGAAGTGTTGAACTTATTGTTTTATAACTATTACTGGTCAATAAAGTTAGCGTCAAATAATCTCTTTGTATTATTGAATATACAGTTGAATAGATATATTTAAATAATTGTATCTTAAGAAAAGAAGACTAAGTTCTCCTGTTTGACATTTTTTCCTAATTTTTTTAATATGCAATAGTAATATGATTTGTTATGAGTTTTGTTCGGTGCTTTTACTGGTCAAACCTTCTATTGAACTTTTACAATCTTTTTATGAGGGTTTGTTTAATAAAAATCACAGTTTACGTTCTAAGGTGATAATTTATTTTTGAGGTATTTGTACAAATGGTCCATGTTGTTTGATTAAATTGCATGTTTGGACCAAAGTTAGTCTAAACTTTTGTGACTTGATTGTGCTTTTAGCCCATGACATTAATATCAGTTAGTTTTTAACGAAAGCTTACCCATATGCCATCCACGTGACTTACGATTGCAAACTTAACCCTAAAATGGGTTAAAATCAGTAAAACAATTAGTGATTTTTACTGATTTTTATTGATTTTTACTGATTTTAACTCATTTTTAGAGTTATGTTTGCAATCGTAAGTCACGTGGATGACACATGGGCTAATTTTCCGTTAAAAACTAACTAGTATTAACGTCAGGGGTAAAGACACAACCAGGTAACAAACGTTTAGACTAAGTTTATAATTTTAAAACTTGCGAAGCCAAACATACAATTTTATCAAACCATATGAACCATTTATGCAATTAACTCTTCATTTTTTATCACTTAACTTTACGTTTATAAAGTTAAAAACTTATTTGACATGAAACTTATCTAATATGATATACTAAAGTATAAAAAGTATCTATGATTTTTTAAAAGCATATTTGATATTTGTGTGTGGCTCTGCTACATGAGACTGGCCCCACATCAAAACTTCCCATATTTGCACGTCTGTTATGACGACTGGAGTTACGATAACCTACATCCGCCCTCACGCTAACAACACTCTTCCTCAATCCTCATTGGCTGAAATCCACCATCTTCCACTATTCCCACAATCTTCAAAACTTTACAGTGAACCATCGCACACCTGATTCCACTTCCAAACATTCATTAACAAAAATTAAAGAGTCAATTTCAGCCTCTTCCTTCCATCTTTTACACAAATAAAAGCTTTAGCACTCGATCATGGAATAATAATAATTCAATCAATGAAGACAAAAGCGGCGGAGCCACGGCGGAGAAACCGCCACACCAAATTCCACATCTTCACCACCGTCTGTTTGACAACACTCATCTTCACCTACATGTCCAACAGAAACACTTTCATTTCAAACATTTCCTTCAATTTCAACCCCAAAACCACACTCCCAATCCCCTCAAACTTTCTCAACAACCAAACATTCATCATAAACCAGTTGAAATCAACTTCAACTATTCAAAATCCAGTCTTGATCGTCAAAGAACTCATCATTCAAGAATCAAGCAATGATCACTTGCTTCAGAACCCACTGGTTCCACCTCTTAACCTCACCACCAATCAAAGAATCACCTGGTTTAAAAACAAACTCCCCGAATTCGATATCTTGAATTCGAATCAAGAATTCAAAACCCGCGCGGAAGATTTCTTTAAAGATTGTAAAGTTCGGTTCTTTATGACATGGATTTCATCCCCTTTTAAATTCTTTGGGGAAAGAGAGTTTCTTGCGGTGGACGCACTATTTAAGTCGAATCCCGACGGCTGTTTGCTGATATCATCAAACAGCTGTCAGGATTCCGATCACGGGTTTAAAATCTTGAAACCTGTGATTGACCTTGGGTTTCGGGTTCTCGTAATAGAACCCGACTTCAACTTTTTGTTTGATCAAACGCCCGCGAAGGCATGGTTTGACCATATCAAGAACGGGAATCACGACCCCGGTGAAATCCCGTTAGCGCAGAACTTATCGAACTTGATTAGGCTCGTGGTTCTTTACAAATACGGTGGTGTGTATCTCGATACCGATTTCATTCCGTTAAAAGATTTCAGCAGTTTACGCAACTCGATCGGAGCTCAAAGCGCGACGCCATCGGGTAACTGGACAAGATTAAACAACGCCGTTTTGATATTTGATAAAAACCATCCTTTACTTTACAATTTCATTGAAGAATTTGCGTTGACTTTTGATGGGAACCGATGGGGTTACAATGGGCCTTATCTTGTTTCAAGAGTAGTGGAAAGGGGAGCAAGAAAAGCAGAGTCAAACTTTAGTGTTTTACCGCCGGCGGCGTTTTATCCGGTGGATTGGACTCGGATTGGTGGGCTGTTC
Source organism: Smallanthus sonchifolius (assembly GCA_023525975.1). NCBI lineage: Eukaryota > Viridiplantae > Streptophyta > Magnoliopsida > Asterales > Asteraceae > Smallanthus > Smallanthus sonchifolius. The sequence goes on from CM042025.1 coordinate 598,406, forward strand.
CGGCGGCCGGTGAACCGGGCTCATGCTAGGTGGGTGGAAGCGAAGGTGGTGCAGCTAAAAGAGTCGAGTTATGGAGTTCATCTTTGGAATAAACAGAGTAGAAGATTAAGGATTGAAGATGAAAGCATTATGGCAAGATTGATTTCGGAACATTGTGTAGTTTGCAAAATTTTCAAGAAAAGTCAAAGGACTTTCTGAAACCGATTTTTTGAAAAGCATAAGATGTAAATAACAAAAGTCATAATATTCGATTTAGGGAAGTTGTAAAATTTTATCCCTTTTCCTTTTCTTTCTATCCTTGATGATGAAGAAGAAATCTTGGATATATGTACTTGTCTTACTTTGATGTTTGTTTAAAAGAGAAAATAAAGTTTGTTATTTTTGGGAATCTAGTTAATTGGTATTTTGAAAATCGGAATGGTTACGGTTTATTATTGGTTCATGATTTTGGAGGAGGCGATCATTGATGGTTTAATAATTTTCGTGAGTTTTTTTAACTCATTCGCTCAAAACTTGATGATATATTTGTATTCAATCTGATATGGTTTTCAAAACATAGATAGAAAGTCACGTGAGTAATCAATTTAATTAAACATATTATTCATACAGTCATTGACATTTTATGTTTATCAATTCGTTACAAATGATTACATCCAATCTACATATCTAACATGTATCAGTAATATAAAAATTATGCAAATTATGGCTAATTAGAAGCCAAGGATGCAGATTATAGCTAAGTAAGAGCCAACGACACATTTTTGTCTAACTAAGTGCTAAATGACAACCAATCACATAACGTCACGCTAGCAAAAGACGTTTCGTTCTAATTAAGCGCCATTGACTCAACCATGCAATCAATTACATAACAACACATTAGCTGAAGGCGTTTGTCCATGTCTATTGGTCTAGTGGCACTCGGTGTTTATCCTTGTCTAAGTGGTGCGGGTCCAAGTCCCATAAAATGGGTAATAGGTGGATTTTAAGGGGGGGGGGGGGTTTAAAAAAACGCTAAGACGCTCTTTCGGTCTAGTTAAGCTCCAATGACATCAAACCACAACGACGCGGATTATGGCTAATTAAGAGCCAATGACACATGTCTAACTAAGTGCTAATGGCAATCATGCAACCAATAACATAACGTCACGTCAGTTAAAGACGTTTTGTTCTAATCAAGCATCAATAGTACAATCATACAACCGAATCACATAACAACAAATCAACTAAAGACTCTCTTTTAATCTGATTAAGCGCCAATGACATCAAACCATAAAATATTTACACCTAATCCCTTAAAGTGATTTTTCCTATTGATGTGTTCATTTGCCATCCACCCAAGCACATGGCGACACATTTGAACAAAATTTTCTATTTAGTACCAAATTTAGTGAAAGAAATTTATTGAACTAATAAACACAACTTCCTCTTATTCTTCATCAATTTCTTCTTTTTTTTCAATATTTCCCCCCATTTCTTTTGTTATGAGTTTTATGTGTTTGTTTTTCATTTTAAAAATGTTTGTTAATATTGTAAATGGATTTGATGAGTTTCTACTTTTGATTGTTTGATAGGTGCCATATATATTGGTTTGCCATTGTCATTCAGGTTATAAAAACCTAAGTTAATATCTTCCATATCAACCTTAAACCATTGAGAGAGCACCAATATGAGAACAAAGAGAGCATCATAATCACTTTCAAAAAGGGTAAATTTTAAAATAACATAGAAGATCTAAATGAAACCTTAGCTGAAAACTAAAGAAAAACGGCAAAAAAATTTAAAAATGACTACATGTTTGCTTTGGAAGTCTCATCGGCGTGGACACGTGTCACTGTTTCATTCGTGCATCGTGTGGCTGCACCACGTTAATTGATTATCGCTGAGTGACAACAAGTTTTATGGAATTATTAGTTGGCCAATTAAATCCGCGCTATATATATTTTTGCCCCTTAGGCGCATCTCTAGCTCATTTATGCACCGTTGGTTTTTTTTTATCGTCAATTTGGATCACTGATGGGTCACTGACCCATCTAATCATCTCCACCACCCTCAGAAGGAAACCCAATATAGATGAGAAAACCCTCTGGCCCAACCTGGAACCCTTTTTTTGTCACAAGTGGGACTTGAAACCAATACCTCCTCATTTTAATAAAGTCTTGAGTACCTCACCTCAACCACTTGGGCTGAAGATCATTGGCGCACCGTTAGTTTAGTCCACATTTTATGCTTTGATTGAGTTTCTCTCTTATTAAAACATATGTAACTGGGTTTTTATAATAACTGAAAAAAACCGAAAACTAAAAAAAGTCGAACCGGATGTATGGATTAAATTGTTTTGTTTGAATGATTGTTTATAAATATATGGATTCTTTTTTTAATGGCATAAATATATGGATTCTAATTATTTTTTTAATGTTACGTATTATAAAAATTCATGCCCAAATACATAATAAAAATGTAGAAAGTTGTTAATCCAAAGTTCTAGTGTCAAATTCATAACAAACAATTCAAACTGAAAAACCGATAAAACCTATGAAACCGAAAACCGAACCACACAACATGATCAAAAGGTAATATTTTCTTTCTTCCTTTCCTCAATAAAAGCCAAAAAAAACAAAAAGAAAACAAGTCGTTACACCCTTTTTTTTCATTTCTATTTAAATTTAACTTCTACTTACATATTTTTTCTTCTTCTCTCGATAACAAAACCTAATTCTTAACTTCAACCTTAACCGAAACCGAAACCGGAATCTAAACTTATAAAAGCTTGGTAATTTGTTAAAAGATTTCTTCCTGGTCAACTTGTCCTTTCTAAATAACGACTCATCATGTTCTTCTTTCTTCTGCTCTTGGTGTTCTTCAGGTTCTTGAACAAACCCACGATCAAATTTAATTATCCCCAACCATGGATCATCATGGACCGCATCATCCGAATCACTTCCCCATAACGGGATCGTTTTCGTCTCCGGTGAGCCGCTATAAAACTCAAAATGATTACCTAAACTTGTATGCTCCATCTCAAACAATCTTCTCAACGATCTACTTCCTTTCTTCATCAAATTCAACAGCTTTTGACTTTGCCTATTGTCGAAAGATGAACGCGAAGAACTTAAAGTCGCCCCCGTTGACAATAACGAATACGAAGAAGATGACGTCGATGATGATGATGAGTTGTATTGATTCTTCTGGCGTTTTAAAAGTTGTCTGATCTTGTCTTTTTGAGCTTCTTTGTTGGTGATGAAGTATGAATCTTCATCTTCTGTAATCTCGGATGCCATTAATGGAGATTCAAGAATGTGGATGTTTAAGGGGAATTAATAACGAAAGAATTTCAAAGATAAAATCAAACGGTGGCCGGCAAAATGAAAAGTTATATAACTATAAATATATAAACGACTTTTGTTATTTAGTTGTTTGGCAATCAGCTTTATAAACATTCTTTCTTTTGATTTTCGTAGCAAACAAATCTTTGTTTTTAAAACTTTTTTCAAAGAATAGTCGGTTTGGAATTAAAAAAAGACACCAGGTAGAACATGACTGATTGTATGATTTATTTATATATTTATTATTATTACATGTCTAGTCATGTATAAAGGTATAAGGAACATATATTTGTATTTTTGTTTAAAAAATATATATATCATAAAAAGTTATTCTCAATACTCAAACTTTTTAGTGTATAAAGATTAATTAATTATTATGCATAAAGCTTAAAATGATTATTAGTATAAACTGTGGGCGATAAATATTGTTATTTTTACAAAATTTTGAATTATGGTTTTTTTGTACATTATTTTAAGTGTGACAGAAATTATATTCTCAACATGATCGTAGTAAATGAATAAAATTCTTATAGTTGCAGTATCTTCTTTGTTTTATATTCATATGTTTAATTTTGTATTATTAGTATTGAAGAATTATATTGTATATATAATATAATATAATAATATAATATGTATACAGTATTATGCTATACATTATAGCATTATAATAAAGTTTTAACAAAATTAGTAAAATATATGAATATGATAATTGATCTCAACGTTGATTAAATGCGTCAAATTAGGGGTGGATCCAATTTTTTCCATACCACGGTCAAGCGACCCCACACTTTTTTTATGATTAAATACATAGTTTTTCAAATGATATATGACTAGTGGTTAACTCGATCAATATCCCTTAAATCAAATGATCGAGCAAGCCCTGTAGACTGCGCTTATCTTTTTTTTACTAAATTATAATTTTTGTCGTTTATGTTTACCAAAATTATAAAATAAATCCTTTAAAATTTTGACTTTCACTTATTGTCCTTTATTTGAAAAATTCCTCGTTTTTTGTCCTTTAATCTAACGGACTATAAGTTTTTCAGAGGGCAATTTAGTCTTTTTACCTCTAAATGCAAATTCTTGTAATTTAATTAAGTTTTATAATTTTAATATAAATAATTTATTTATTAAGTTAAAACTATAATATACACACACCTAAACCTAACTCCTTAAGGGTCTGTTTGGTATGGGGTAATGGAATGTACGAGTGAATGGAATGGACGAAGGAATAGAATGAACAAGGGAATGAAATAGACCATTACCATTTCATTGTTCTGTTTGGTTAACCTATGGTAATGGAATGAATCATTACTTCATGTTGTTTTGTAGACATGAAAATACAAATGAATGTAATATAATTTATTAAAAATGACAAAAATACTCCAAAAAAATATATGGGTCATGAGTCAGGGCATGGGTCGGGCGTGTGTCGGGTCATGGGTTAGGGCATGGGTCGGTTCATGGTTCGGGTCATGGGACGGACCATTGGTCGGTTCATGTGTTGGGTCATGGTTCGGTTCATGGGTCGGGTCATGGGTCGGGTCATGGGACGGGTCAAGGTTCGATCACGGGTTAGGGCGTAGGTCGGGTCATGTTTCGGGTCATGGGTCAGTTCGTGTGTCAGGTCATGGGTCGGTTCATGTGTCGGGTCATGATTCGGGTCATGGGAAGGGTCATGGGTTAAGGCATAGGTCGGGTCATGAGTCGGTTCATGAGTCGGGTCATGGGTTTGAGCATGGGTCGGGTCATAGGACAGGTCTTGGATTGGTTCATGGGGCGGGTCATGATTCGGGTTACAGGTCGGGTCATGGGTCGAGTCATATGTCGGGTCATGGGTCGGACCATGGTTTGAGTCATTAATTAAAAAAAATCATTCCATTCCTTGAAGGAATGAAAAAAAAACACCCATAAAAGAATGAAAAATTAGTAAAAGTGAATGAATCACATTACTTATGTAATGGTTCATTCCATTCCTATGTGACTACCAAACATGTTTTGTTTAATTTCAACGTAATAACTTATTTCATTCCACCATCCATTCATACATACCAAACACTACCTAAATGATCTTGCTTCATACAAGTACCTCCGGTCATCTTCCTCCTCACAACCAAATCCGACACCGGCACCACCACCACCGTACCAGCACCTAACCTGCTACTCCATCTCTACTTTTTCTCTCTTTTTTTTCTCCAAATCTGAGCAAACCAAACCACCACCCCTTTGCAGTTTCAGATCTATTCATTTGGTTCATTTATTCACATCAGTTTCAGGCCTACAAATTGGAAGCAAATCATTTAAAGGTGCGGTTGTGTGGTTGGGAACGAAACAAAGAAGAAGCCCCAATGGAGGTTACCGTTGGGTCGTGGAAGGAAATGAAGGGGTGCGCATCAAACGTGAGGGGTTTCTAGTGGGTGGCGGAGGGTTGCACAGGGTGGAGATTAAAGGACCTTGAACTTAATTTTTCAAATTAAAACCCACTATTCGGAATGGGGTTTTATTCCGTTGAACATATGTTGCTCACGGTGGTGTTTGTTGGTTGTGGGAGAAGCTAAGTCGTGGCTTGATGTGAAGTGTCAGTACCAATTGACTATTCTTTAAGGGAAATTCTAACCACATACGGAATATTGCTAATTGGACCCGCCGTCGCGTTATACGCCCTCGTATAGATCAATACAAGGGCGTATAGGTCCCATAAGAATGACACGTGTCATTCTCTATCTGAAGTATATGTCCCATACGATTCGTATTGCCCTATACGCAGCGTATGTGGCAGGGCACAATAATTTTCTTCAAAAGTTGGAAGATTTGGTGTTAAAGAATCCTATACGTGACGTATTGACCTATACGCCACATATAGGTGTTTTTTATTTAATTATAATTTTTTTATTTTATTTATATTTTGTTTATTTTTATTTTAATTTATATAATTTTGTTAATATAAGTTTGTTAATCAAACAAAATATTAAACATTACAAACCAAACAAAATATTAAACATTACAAACCAAACAAAATATTAAACATTACAACCAAACAGATAAACTAAAATTATATACATTACATCAAAAAATCAAAATGTTTTACATACATAACAACGAAAGAAAACAAAATACAAATAAAAGAACTAAACCTAACCGGCTCCGCCGTCACCCTGACCGGATCCGGCGTCACCATGACCCGCCTCGCCCTCTCCCTGAACAGGGTCGTCCGGATAATGACGTGGCGGTGGTATTGGGGGTGGCTCGATGCCGGCGGCTCGTGACTGATTCACGAGCTGTCCAACCGCCCACATCATCAGGTCCTCCATGCGATCGAGTTGACGACCCTGTCGCCGTGAGTCGGCAACAAGGCCATCAAGCAATGCCTGGGTAGCCCTATCCAGCCTAACAGACCGACGTACGTGTCGAGGATGCTGTGGCGGATGCTCGTGGACCTGCTCGACGTGTGGCGGCTCGTCCTCAATCGCCATACCCTGTAGCGGCTGAGGCATAGGCGGGTCCCCCTGTCCAGGCATCTGCGGCAACGGCAACGGCACCGGGACCCAAACCTGGTCCGGGACGGCCCCTAAGAACCGAAGGCCCTGCGGGATTCGGTGCGTGATGTGCATGCCGCTCGCCGTGCGACGGTTTAATCGGACAGGGGGAATGGGCGGTAACATCGCAGGCTCATGGTGGTCAAATGGTATGACCGACCGCATGATATGCGTGATGAAAGCACCGCCATATAAAAGTCCGCGCTTCTGTCGCATATAGGCAGAAGCAAAATAAAGTGCCATGCTCGTGGACAGGTCGCACCGCCTCCCAGTAAGCAGGCAGAAAAGGAAGAAAAGATCTCTATCAGTGCACCACTCACGACTTTTCAGACGCGGTGCGATCGACGTCGAAATAAGCCGGTGCAGATATCTATACAAAGGGTCTTTAATACCCGAGACCCTCCCCTTGGTACCCAACCAAGGACTATCTGAAATCAAGCCACAAAAAACAAGGAGTTCCTCCTTGTCCACCTCCGTCACCGCCTCGGTGAAAAGCGGCGTGACCGTCTCAGGCTCGTAGTATAAGCCCGTCGTGACGGCCCATTGACGGAGGGTCTGACGGTAAACGACCCCAAAAATAGAAAAAGAAATACGATCCGGATCAATATCCGGCGCCTCCCCGGGTAGAGGCTGCAGCCCAGTCTCTGAGTAGATGAACGTCGAAAGAAACTCGACGACCAGCTCTCGGTATGTCTTCGCAAAAGAAAGGCCAAAAAGACGCGACCATGGCGTGTCCTGACCGATTATGGCCCTAGCTCGCTCGGCCTCTTGCACCTCCTCGAGGAGGGCCCAATCCACCGCCGTACCTTGACCCATCTGCACCTCCCGGAGCTTCTGGCAACGGGAATAAGCCTCCGTATCGGGCGGAAAATCCAGAAAAGGGTAGTGCGCAAGATCGTCTAGCTGATCCATCTGAATATCATCATCATGATCCGTCATATCTGATAATAATTAATTGTTTTTAATTTTTTAATTTAAATAATAAATAATAATATAACGTTTAAATTTTAAATAAAAAATAATAATATAATATTGTTTAAATTTTAAATAATAAATAATAATAATATATTGTTTTTAATTTAAATAATAAATAATAATAATATTTTGTTTAAATTTTAAATAATAAATAATAATAATAATTAAATTTTTTTATTTTAAATATTAAATAATAAATAATAATAATAATAATATATTGTTTTTAATATATTGTTTTTAATTGAATTAATAAATAATAATAATAATAATTATTAATTTTTAAAAAACCTATACGCCACGTATAGGCTTATACGTGGCGTATAGGCGGTTGCCGGGCAAAATAAGACATACGCAGGCCAATTAAGTCATATGCGGGCGAGTTTCCGGGTAAACCAAGCCATACGCGACCCAAACCAGGCCATACGCAGGCAAGTGACCGGGTAAACCAAGCCATACGCAGCGTATAGACTTATACGTGGCGTATGGCTTCATCGTCTTCCTAGGACGAACTATACGCCACGTATGGCCCTATACGTGGCGTATAGTTCTTAAGTTCAAACCTAAAAATCGCTAATCTACCCAGTTTTACCCGCTAATATTCAATAAAACCTAACATTAATGATCGTGGGTTGAGACACGTACCTTTACAAAGTTTTTTTGACACAATCTAAATCAACGAGCGTTTTATAAGCGGGTCGCGTATGGCTTTATGTTTGTTTGTTTGGTTCGTTTGGTACAGTACAGGGGTAAAAACTGATATAACAAAAGTCTATACGCCACGTATAGATCAATACGTGTCGTATCTCCCCCAACCTTTGGTATTCTATACGCCACGTATTGATCAATACGTGTCGTATAGCCTTTAAATATATTTGAAAATTTTGAAAAATTTGAAATCCCTCTGATTTATATCTATACTGCCACGTATTGGACTATACGTGGCGTATAGGATATTGAATAAAAATTAATTATAATTATATTTAATTAAAATTAATCACACGTATTAGTAGTTTAATTATAATTAGTTATAATTAAATAAAAATATTTAAAATGACCATAAAATTAATTCAAAAATAGTTACAATACAATTTTAAACAAATATCATCCGAGATTCGTGAAATATTGTGAAAATCTAGATCTATTAGTAGCCATTATTTTCTTAAATCGTTCAATACGATCATTGTATATATTTTCCCATTTTGCTGCATCATCATTTCGGTACAAATTCCAAAGTGCATTCGGCGTAGGAATCGGAAATTCTCCGTCTAACTTGACGTGGATGAAATGAGCATTTTTTACGTGAACTAACGATACGACTTGATGTTGAGCGTGAACGTTAGGACCAAACCAAAATGGAAAAAATGTTTGATTACCGTTGATGCTTAAAAGATGAACAATCACCCCAAATCTTTGAGCAATTAGGAGTCCTGTGCATGGCATCGACATCCAACGACTAACTGGTGCGGCTTTCACATCCTGCCAATCTATTGTGTGACGTTGCCTATCATACTCTTGAAAGGCGACTCTGTCAAAAACAGTTCTCCACCATTCCTCTTTATTGTCCATCTCATTTAGAAGTTGTTGTCGGATAAAGAGCCACCGGTTTTCATTTAACCCTAAGCCCAAAGCTACCGATCGAAAACCACAGTTACCGTCAGGATTTACATCCTGTATATGTGAAATGTATGGATAAAATAAAGACGGTATCGAATCCTTAAAACATTTTATATTGTTAACCGCATCTTTCCCCGTAATCAATGGAAACCCAAGATGGGCGTTATCATCTTGCGGTTGTTTTCCTTTACCCTTCGTTGAACGACGGTGTTGAAAGACCGAACTCGCTTGTATAGACTCTTGTGACGCAATATACGAGCTGTGTCTCGCATGGTCACATTTGCTTTGTTGGGATCCTGTGAATGAGCTGTTTCTCGCGACATCCTGTTTCCTTTGTTGTTGCTTTTTCAAAGTTGGACGACCGCGAGTATCTTCTTGTACCATAGGCGCTTTCTTGTTAGTTTTGCTCGGAAAGACAACCCCTGCGATTCTCGACAGCTTACTTCTTTTGACCTGATCGGGTTGTGACATAATTTTGTTTCTCACTTGACCCAGTACCTTATCCATGTCTACATTTTCATCATCGACAAACGACGGTTTTAAATCAAGTTTCCTCCAGAAGACGTCCACCGCATTTAGAGGGATTATGCCACCTGTATTTTAAACGAAATAGTCAGAACATTTTGAAAAGCACACGGCAACCCACAACTACTAAATAGTCAGAACAGTTTACCTGTAGCTTCGATATTTGCCAGACGACAAGCACACGGCAACCCACAACTACTGAAAAGTTGGCACCCACACGTTGCATTTTGTTTCCGTATATTTGATAACTTGTACCACTCGTTTTCTATCAAATCTAGAGCTTTATGTTAAACTTTACTGTGCAGGTTATCAAACAATTCAATAGCTATGTGGCTGTCCATTTTCCTTATGAGCTTGTTCCAAACCCAAACAGTAACTGATAATACTAATCTGATACAATTTCATCAACAAATCCAACAAGTCTATCTAGCAAGCTGTTAGCGTTTCTAAGATAGCTCTTTAAGAGCGAATGATGGCTCTCGACTCGGTTCGTTGTATGTTGACCAAAATAAACTTTTCTTTATGCGGGTCCAGCCAATTTTTAGTCATATAATCTATAACTCCTGGAAAAATATTTAATATTGAATAAATATTTAAATACTGAAAATATTAAATATTTAATATTTAAAACTTACTTCCTAGTTTGGCTGCATACAAACGTTCGTAAAGTCGGTTGAAGTTGTACTGGTATATATCTGGCATGGGAGACTCACATAATACCGACCATGAATACTTGAAATTTTTCCAGTCTTCGTCTGTAAATGCTGCCCTGCAATGTTTTGCGATATTCTCGTGTATGTGCCACCGACATATGTTCTTGGAACAGCCCGAAAATATTTTATCACACGCGTTCATAAGAGCTTTGTCCCTGTCTGTTACTATCACACGCGGCTCCATACACTTTTACAACATTGCTTTTATTTGAAGTAGCACCCAAACAAAGTTTTCCTCCCGTTCTTTTGATATAAATGCATAAGCGACGCAAAACGACTGGTGTGTGGAGGTCACACCGACCACTTGGACAAATGGAAGTTTATACAAGTTTGTTTTGTAGGTCGTGTCGATCATCAACACGTGCGAGAATGCACGCCACATCTCGTACGATTTCGGATGAACAAAGAATATCTCCTCCACACTATTTGTGACAGGATCTTCTCGAGTATAGTAGACGTATTTTTTAGAAGAAAGCAGGTTTTCCAGAATCTGTATTGGAGTTTCACCGACTCTCGTTTCGTTTTTTATATTTTGTATCGCATTATAAATATCCTTTTTAATGCAACTACTCTCTGGGTTTTGTTCCCTTATAGTTGTCAGAATGTTTCGTGGCAACATGTTTTACGAATACAACTTCCCCACCAAAAGTTGTTCCGACTGAGACAGTCTCCTTGCAAACGAGTGCGCCACAAGATGTTGACTAGGATCATGGTTATGACTGTCATCCTTCACCGTTAATTTCCAATCACCAGTATTTTCTTGATACTCTCCTTCCAATTTAAAGGGACAACCTATTTTCTTGCTACCGGCACGTCTAACCGTGGCAGTAGACGCACGTTCGCCGTGACGGTCACACACAAGCCACACCTTGATAAACGGTTCCTTCGGATCGTCGCCTTTTCTCCTCGATTGTCGGGTGACAAGGACGTAACCATTCTCACGTCCTCTCCGCATAGCCCAATCCACCAACTGTTCACGAGACTGAAAATTCTGGTCAGTTTTATACGACACATTTTGATGGTTTTGTTCTTCGTCTTTGGAGTCGTCGGTTTGTTGTGTCGGGTAAGAGACTTCACCGCACACGAAGTTGTTAGTTTGTTGTGTCGGGGAGGAGACTTCACCGTATACGTAGTCGTTCGTGGGTTGTGTAAGGTAAGACGGTTCACCGTATACGAACTCGGGATTGCTCAGTGGCCCGTTCAAATCTGGAAGCCTTACCCGTTGATTAGAATAAACGTCGGACGAGACCTTGAACGCCAGAACTTTGCGGGTTGTTTTCCAGCGACTCGTTAGAATATACCTGAAAACCGTAGTTACCATCCCACCACCAAGACATGTTTATAATTTTTGAGAGATTGTTTGAAATTTTTTTGAACGATACGTTCGAATGAGAATTTTGCATGGTTAAATACACAAAATTTTGGCCCTATACGCATCGTATAGGGCAATACGGTGCGTATAGGATTCGGGTCTAACCTGGTCAAACCTCGTATACGCATCGTATAGTTCAATACGATGCGTATAGAGTACGAGGTACTTTCTGCAACTAGTCAACCATCACATCGCTATACGCTCCGTATAGATCTATACGTGGCGTATAGCGATATGATGTTGACTAGTTGCAGAAAGTACCTCGTACGCTATACGCATCGTATTGAGCTATACGATGCGTATAGTGTAGGAATGACCATGTTGTACGAGGATGTCGGGCATGGGAAATTGTGAAGGGCTATACGCATCGTATTGCCCTATACGATGCATATATGGCCAAGTCCACATAGCAAATTCCGTATGCCATTAGTAGTCCCCTTCTTTAATAATTGAGGTTGGATGTGCTTTCGATATGATGAATCAATTTGTTTTTGTGCTAGATTTGTTAACGTAATTTGTTAACGTTCGTACATGGAGGTAGTCATGTCAATTTTAGTCATCTTGTTAATCATTGTTTTGCAATGTACGTTGATTCATTATTTGATGGTAACAATTTTGGTCTATTCATTCCTCGGTTTTTTTAAAACATGTTGACTATTTCAGAAAATAACACAAGAGTGGTAGGGGTTAAGGATTTTATTATTAATATTCTAAATACCAAATACGTATATAAATTAATACATACTTATGTTGCAAAACCAAAACCCCACGATGATTACAACGTATTAACCACATATAATTGTTTCTTATCTTCAAATGTCATTATATATAGTTAAACAAATATTAAATCAGTTCTCATTTAGCAAGTTGATGGATGTTATTCATTGCACGTTCGTATTTTCGGATCAGATATATTTACATGGTCTATTTTTAATTAATGTCTAATCTTGAGCTCTGCTTATTTAACCATTTTAGTACTAAATTAATAAAAACATGTTAAAAATATAATCCCTATATATTTGTGCAATTTCTTGCTAAACCCGGCAAAAAACCTTCATCTAGGGGTGTAAACTAGCCAAGCCCTAGCTTGTCTAAGCTTGAGTCCGGCTTATTTAACTTCAGAGAGCTCGAGATTGATTTCGATTAATTTAGAGCTCTATTTGTGAAACTCGAGCTCGGCTCGTAAGTAGTTTTTCAAGCTCGAGTGCGGCTCGTTTATTGTTTATTAATTATTTAGTTATATGTGTTTATAATTGTATATATATATATATATATAATTATAATTTTTATATATAAGATAAATATATCAATTAATATTTTTATCATAATTTAATATATAATAATTATTATATAAATATATATTTAATACATTAAATAAAACTTGTATAAACAAGAAGGCTATTTTTGGCTTGCGAGCCTGCTCTAGCTCTATATGTGAAGTTCTGCCTCAAGCTTGTGTAAGCTCCGCTCGATTCAAATTTTAACAAGCCGATCTCGAGTAGCTTACGAGCAGCTCGGCTTGTTTAGACGCTTACAACATAACTTCATCTAATGCTCTTCTGTTTTTTCTTTTTATTTTTTATTTATTTTGAACAGCATGCTTCAGGCTTCATGTAATATTGTTTGAAGTGTTTTTTTTTTCTCGGAAAGAAAGGCTAACCAAGTTGGGCCTAGTTTCAAAAATAGGCGATAAGTTATAGTTCTTTACATGGGTTACACCATCTCAAGTCCATCAAAATGATTGGCCCAAAAATCAATTCATTCATATGGAAATTTGCCCCCAACGTCCGTCGCCATGATGCGGTTCACGCTTGCAAGGGCAGCATCCGTTAACAAACCAGGGGCGGTGTTTAACGGCCCTAACCTTGCCACAACCCCCACGTCCCTTCTATTTCATGCCCATCACACATAGTCTTAGTAATAAAGTTTTAGAAATTATAGAGGAAATATAAAACAGTAAAGAAGATTTAGAAATTAATAAATAAATATTAAATAATTAGTAATAATGAAAAAATAAGCGGGAAAAAATAATATTAGGCTCACATAATCGTGACACGGGTGCAAACAACTACTTATTTATTAGGTATAGACTTAAATCTCAATTATAAATTTCTAATTTCAAGGAGTGTTTTGGCCATTTTCAAACTATTAAAGCAAAAAGGTTAAATGGTCAAAACACAGGGAGCAAAAACGAATTTAACTCTAATTTAAAACAATCAAATATTCTAATTAATTATTTTTCTTTCCTAATTTTCTTTTAAAGCTATACTCGTTTCTAACATGTAAAAAAATAATTTCCAATGCTATGATACATCTAACTTTATATATCGAGATATATTTAACTCTATTTCATTTGATGAAATTATGTATATTTTGACTTTTTTTTTTTTGATAAAATTTAAAAAAGAGGTTGTTTTCCTTTAACACCGTTGAAAATAATTCCTGGCACCACAAACAGAACATTATTTGTTGTATAAATAGTAGTATGAAGTAGTACTTGAACCGAATAATTAGTTGAGACCAGAGCTAACAGCGTGGCTAATAATAATAATAATAATAATCGTATAGAATAGACATTTACGTGTACATTTATAGGATTAAAGTTTAACGCACAGGCAAAATGGTTATATTAGAACTAGCAAAAATAAAATAAAATAAAATAAAATTGAGCTTATAATCGTATAGAATAGACATTTACGTGTATATTTATAGGATTAAAGTTTAACGCATAGGCAAAATGGTTATATTAGAACTAGCAAAAATAAAATAAAATTGAGCCTTTTGATAAGGGGCGGAACCAGAAACTTTTTTCTACCTGGTCAATGTCAGAATTTTCGGGGCTGATCAATAACAAAATACAGTGCCATTAAAATGTACATGATGACAATATATAATTCCAGAAACTTTGTAGAAATCTTCTTAGAATATACTTTTTCATTAAAAGTAAGAATGAAATTCTCTTTATCACCTTTAATCTCCTTGAAAAATCTTTAAAAGATAAGGCTTATAGAATCTATAAAAACCATTTAGGGTAGAAGAATTAGATGATCGAGACAAACCAGCGTGGTTAAGTGTAATAATAATAACTTAAGATACTTTTTAATAATAACTGGAAGGATTGTTTGTTATTTTTATTACTGTTAATATTTGTTTATATATTAATATTTTTCATTTTATTTTGTAAAAAAAGCCTTTTTAAAAGAAAAAGTTTATACTAAGGAGAGAGGGGGGGGGGGGGGTTGTTAATATATATTAAAAATAATTATAATACTAATACTACTATTTATTTTATTAATATTAAAAATAAAAATATAAGAATAGATTAAATAAAGAAAAAAGTAAAAAATAAAACTTATGTATTTTATTTAACATATTAAGGGGATAATATATTTATTAGAAATGTTAAAAAGAAAATAATGATTAATTTGACAAGTATAAAAAGATGTACAACAAGTAAAAATAGTGAAAAATAAGGTTTGTTTAGCAAAACGCAAATTTATTCTTTCAATCAATGTTTGTCCTCCTTTTTGTACAAATCGCAAGATCATGTTCTCGTTGTAGATGACGGTTGAACAGTTAAATCAAGCGAGATATGCGGCATAGGAATCCAATAGTGGTTTTAAACTCCGCCTCAGCCACCAGCCATTTTTTTCATTCCTTTCGTTAAGGAGATCAGGAAAACCGAATAATCAAATTATAACCGAATTAACGGACAATAACATAACGGATTAATAACGATGGTACGGTTAACCATTATTTTTTAGTACGGATGACTCACACACCATCTAATCCTCATACTAAATTTACACATGTGTCCACCTTTGGATAAAAACTCTGAACCGCTTTGGTAGGGACACGTTTTCAACACACCTTGGTAATGTTAATGTTAGGACATAGGTCATTTGGTGGTTAATTATTTTCTAAAAACCGATTTTTGTGGGTCCGTTTAAGTTATGGTGTGTGCCATAACCAATTATCTGAACCAAACCCAACATCAACAATTTTGAAATACCACCCATGGTTGTATCGTGCCATGAAATCTAGATCTTGATATATTCCACGCAATGTTTGCTTGTACATTACAACCCCTAAAAGCATATCTCATATTAAAGAACCCCATATCTTGATGATGTTCATGCATTTTCTATGTCACCGACAATAAACTTAGGATTTTGTATTAAAAATATATTGGTTGGTTGTAGAGTACCGCAAAAAACAATTGTGTCATGAGTTTGGTTTCTTGTTATGGCATATTATTTCTGATCACAATATATCATCTTGGTTAAACTTTTTGAACCTAAACTGTCAGGTTCTTCTCATGATGACTCCGACTAGGGATGGCAATAGGCATGTGTCATGCACGACCTAATACTCGTTGGGTATCGGGTATACCCGTTTGTTTGTTAAAAAATACCGTTAGGATTTCCCAATATATTTTTTTTATCATTATAATTATTATGATACTTTTACTTATATAACTATTACAAACTAAATATGATACATTACATATATATATATATAAGAGTCATCATAAATAAATTATATTATTATAATTTTTAAATAATTTATATATATGTTTTACAACATACAAAATATAAATAATATTATCAAATTAAAAAAAAAAAAATTCTAACATTATAAACCTGCTAAAATGAAGTATTAATAAACAAGGGTTAAGGGAAAATAAAAATTAAAACTTTTTAAATGAGTATTTGGTTTCGGGTAATCGAGACGGGTAAAACCTAATCTCATACTCGTCCTATACCTGTGAAAATTTTTAAAACTAATCCTATACCTAGTCACATACCCGTCGAGTTTTGGGAATACCCGTTCTGGATGTTTCAGGTATACCCGCCGGGCTCAGGTTTTTTTGCCATCCCTAACTGGGACTCTAAACCGAACAAAACCAAAACGGGTTAGTTAACATTCTCCAATAACAGAATATTTTGGTTTGGTTTGATTGGGACCAGTGGCGAAGCTTGAAAAAAAACGCAGGGGAGGCCGGGATTTTTTTTCCTTATCAAGGGGGGCGGAACTATAAAATTTTCGCCAAATACGTATAAATTAACACTATTGAGCGAAAAATCGGCCGAACACGTATAAAGTAACACTACTGAACGAAAAATGCCCATGGTTGGGACTAGAGGTGCACAAACCGGTTTTTTTTTTATCCGGACCGGTTCGGTCAACGATGGTCAACGGTCGGATCCATTGGAACCGGTTCCGGATCGGATCCGGTTAAGGGAGTGGAGAGTTGGAACCTATTGGGACCGGACCGGATTTATGGAACCGGACCGGACAAAAAAAAACCGGTTCCACCGGATTTTTTTAAAAAAAAATTTAAAAAATTAACAAAGATACACTATAAAATACATGTTTTATTTATTTTTTAGTTTTTTAAGTGATTTAACAATTGTTCATACAAAAAAATTACAAAAAACATAATTGAATCACAAAATATATATTATTTATTATGACTCGTTATTCGTCGTCTACTCGTCTTAGTCTTCGTAACATCGGTTTTCAATCTTCTTCGCTTGAGATACGTTGAGCCTCATCATAATCTTGTTCTTCGTCAGAAAATGGATTCGCCGCCCCTTGTTCTACTTCGAATTCATGTATTTTTTGTTCAATGTCAAGCTCGCCTTCTAGTTTTGCAACATGTTGTACACGTTCGGCGGCATCCAAATGGTCCTTCAAGCAAATACACATCTCCATAGATTCCGGTGTAAGCCTCGTTATTTGAATAGATAAAACCCTGCCACTAAGAGAAAAAGCAGATTCTGAAGCTACCGTGGAAGTTTCTATACACATCTCCATATTTTCCATGTCGAGTTCCATCTAGTAGGTACGTCCCAATTCGGACCTAAAAAGATGGAATCCGTTTGTTGGCACAAGTTTCTATAGTTTATATATCTTTTTTTGCTTGTGCTAAAAACTTCACGTAACATCACTTTAAAATTTTCTTTTACGTCTCTTATTTCTTGGACGTTTAGACCGTCTTGCACAACCAAGTTAATGATGTGTGCAACACATCGACTATGAAAGAAAACACCGTTACAAGGCGGTTCATATTTTATTTTTAATTTTTCCACCGCGTTTGTGTTATTTGAAGCGTTATCAAAAGATATTGCAAATATTTTTGGTTGAATTTTATAAGTTTGAATGACCGAGTCTAAAATATAAAATAAGTTTTCACCGGTATATGGATATCCAAAATAATCAAACGCAATCGTACGCTTCATCATTTGTCACGACTCCGGTTGAACCCAATGTGCGGTAACACAAAGGTACGATTCGGGTAAACCATGTGGAGCGGACCAAACGTCCGTTGTTAAGTTAATGCCAGTATTTAAATTTTCAAAACCTAAAATTAATTCTTTTTTAGCTCTTTTCCACATTTTTAAACAATCTCTTCTCAAAGTAGAACGACTTACATTTGTGTAACTCGGTTGAAACGTCTCTTGTATCATCCTCGTCAAGCGCGGATTATCAAAATGATCAAAAGGCAATCCTTCTTGAATGACGAAATGTGTCATTCTCTCACGAACCATCTCGACATTTTATTGCCAAACTCCTCCATCTCTACCAATTTGAGTTTGATCTTCAACTTGAGTGTGTTTTGCGTGACTACCAATATGTTTCCTCAAAGTGCTATTTTCCGCAGCACCCAAAATTTTACCACAACGTTTGCAATGAGCCTTTTGCGAACCGTTCGACATTTCGCATAATCGAAATAAGCCCATATCTCTTGGTTTCGGGAGAAGGGAAGTACCACCGTGACATCGCTAGTAGAACCACCAACCGAATTTTGAGTGCTTGCAGAAGCGGAAGCCATGAGAGCGTTTTTTTTTTTGCGTAAAGAGAGCGTTTTTTTTGCGTTTTTGAGTTTTGAGAGCTAGAATGTTGTGGTGAACTAACTCATACACCCAATGCCTATTTATACTAAGTTTCAAGCCTAAAAAAAAAACGGCCATATTAACGGCTATATAACCGTTTTTTTTAACCCAACGGCTAGAACCGGTTCTATTTTGTCCGAAAAAAACCGGTTCCAAAATGTCCGATTTTTATCCGGTCCGTCAAAAACACCTAAACCGGTTCTGGATCCGCCGGTTCTTAAAAAATCCGGACCGGTTCCAAAAAAACCGGTTCTAGCCGGATCCGGTTTCGAATAATCCATCGGATCGGATTCGGACCTCTAGTTGGGACTTAAAACCAAACATAACCACCCGTAAACACCCTAAGAGTAATTGTTTTATTTCATTTATTATACACAACTTAATGAAAAAATATTTAATGTCAAACTTAAACTCTCTAATATCTTTAACACTTAAGATGCTACATTAATTAGAATTCAAATCAATACATGATATTGGAGAATAATATTGGCACATCACGGATGTGTCAATATCACGTCTAACCGTTTAAGTTTGCGGTATTAATTGTTGGAAAATTTAATGGAAAATGGCAAGGCCGGTCGCGATAATGCTTAAAACGTTTTGAGCTTGGGTCATGTAAAAAAAATCGGGACCTATAATATAAACTCCATAATAATATATAAAAAACATAATACGGGCTTATATATATATATTTAAATTGGGCTTATATATATATTTATTTCTTGGTTTTGGGTTCATATTTATAAACAATTGAGCTTATATATATAGATTTTTTTTAAAAAAACACATATATATATAATATTAAAAAAATAAAAACTTCGGGCCCTAAGGGAGCCCGGGACCGTCGCCCTCCTTGCCCTCCCTCTGGGTCGGCCCTGGAAAATGGGTTTTAAGTAATTATAAATATAAATGATTATATATAACTATTGGCCTCTAAACGAACCGAACGAACACGAACAAGAGCTTGTTCGTGTTCGTTCGTTTAACTTTAACCGAACGAACACGAACACTTAAACGAACATATTTTCTTGTTCATGTTCGTTCATCAAGAAAATGAACGTGTTCGTGTTCGTTCATTAATAATCTAAATGAACGGTTCACGAACATAAACGAACGAACATATATGAATATAACCGAACACTAATTAAAAGTAAACGTGAATATCTAAATTAAACTTTAAAATATCATTATATTTACATTCAACATTTCAAAACTAAATAAATATATCAAATTGATTTTGTATTAGGCTTAAAGGTTTTAGAATATGAAAAATCAAATTGATTTAAAATTAATATTAGTAATAAATAACTTTGAATGAATATTTCAACGAATATAAGTGAACGAACATAAACGAACGTTCACGAACGTAAAAGAACGAACGAGACATGTGTTCATGTTCGTTCGTTTAATTAAATGAACAAAAATTTGTGTTTATGTTCGTTCGCTTATTAATGAATGATCATAAACGAACTTACTGTCGAACGGTTCACGAACTGTTCACTGAACGTTCGGTTCGTTTACAGGCCTAACTATTGTTAATATAATTATCATTTAATGGGTTTACAATCTTCTTGAAAAGAGCTTTGCAACGAGCTAAGATGTGTTTAAAATGAAGTTAAATTTATGAGATATTGATACCTAAAGTGATGCGTTTAAAATGAAAGTGCAATGAGAAATTGAGCATCATTTCATCCCAAATAGAAGAATGTATCATTATACTTCACATTTCCACACCCCCTCCATACTTCCACATCAGCGCTACAGATTTTTCACATTTCTCCACATTTGAGGGGTGGGTATCACATTTTCACACTGCCCCGTCATTTTTATATTTAAATACAAATAATACTTTTATATTTTAATAGTTTGTAAATACAAAATTAAAAAAAATAGATTAGTTACCTATACAAGTACGTGCTAAAACCGTATACGAGACGGAAAAAATACTATATTTTGAAACCGACTAGGTTTTCAATGAAATTTTACCGGAATGTTCATAAAAAAAAATAACACTGTGTATTTAGATTTTGTAAAAAGGTTAACGAGGACAAGTAATTAATAAAAAATCATTTGCAGCGCTTAATTAATTAAAAAAAATAGAAAAACTATGAAAATTGCTCTTCTTCACCTTCACACGGCGTGAAGAATTCCACGAAAATCAGGCATAGGCGTGGTCCACGCACAGGGGGTGCGGTATTCCACGGCCTATATAAATATCATTATCATTTAATTTAGCTTTGTATCGAGTAAACTATGAATATTTTTAATTATGTAACTTTAATCAATTTTATCAATATGAACTTATAGAAGAAATAAAAACTCTAAAAACAAAAATAGATGTAGTTCCGTTCTTTTCTAATTCCCCAACTAAACCCTTGCATTTAAAAATAACAAAATATTTTTTTACCAAAACCCTTGCACTTAACACCCACTCCTTTTATCTCAGACCACCACCGCCGGCCACCATCATAGACATCCACCACCTGCGTGCTCCGGCAGCCACCGTCGCAGACCACCGCCCCCTCCTTCTCTATCTGTTCTTTCTTGGAAACCCAGACCACTATCACCGGCAGCCACCATAACCCATGTGCTCGCCAAATACTAGAGATACGTGCTTGGTCAGTTGAATCGCAGACCAGCACCACACTTGTGTGCTCACCGGCGATCGAGAAACCCGCAGACCATCTCCGGCGACCACCCCCCGCTCTCCCTCTCTTCTTCTTGTCGTACCTCATCGCCCCCAGCATCAATTACCCCATCAATTAATGGTTTTGACTTGTCAATGGCGTGAAGAAAAGCTCCTGAAGCGAAAAGGAAATTGAAGGGGAAGAAGGCTTACACTTTACTACTGTAGCAAAGAGGAGATCAAACGTGAGGGGTGTTTAGGAACAAAGGTCGGTGACATAGGATTGGCCACCGACCATGCAAAATGTAGAATTATGGACCGTACCTTCTTAAATTAATACGAAAAATATTTTATAACTCAAAGGATATAACTGAAATTTCAATTTTGTTTTTTCCTTATTCAACATCTTTCATCATTCTTGAATCCTTTTTCTTTTACCTCATGTTCATACCCAATTTAGTTAAAAAATAACATACTTTATGAGGGAAATCAATTTATAAAAATAAAACAATGTTAATTTATTATATGGTGTCTCAAATTTGAAGTGGTTGTGTTTTTTTTTTTGATAAATTGTTACTTTTATATATATTATTTTATCTTATTTATTGTTTAAAACTAATAACTATATGGTTTATCCAAGATTTTATTATTTTTAATAAAAATACATTTAATTTATAATTAAATATTTATACTAATGAATTTACATAACGAAGTAATTATTGTTGTATTTTCATATACGAAAAGTTATAAAACAAAAAAAAAATTCCGTCGCTTTTTTTAGATATCAAACTATAAAAAATGCATTATACAAGAAAAGAAAAGAGAATGTAAGAGATTTTCGATCGAAAACTATTTTCACAATAAAAATTAATTCATATTTTTACATTGCAAATTGTTTTGAACACCAAAAGATTTATTTAAATGAAATTGATGTAGGTAGCAGTAACAAAAGAAATAAAGATTCCAAAATGACGGAAGTAGATTTGAATAGGACAAGAAGAGATTTAATCAATTTTAATGAGATTTAATCAAAACGACGTATGCGGTATTATCTAAAGTTAAAAGTAAAGACATGCCGAATTTATTAATCTTAGATAAATATGGTAAACTTATAAATAGAACATCAAATGTTGTATAAAAATAAGTATTTGGAGATTTGTAAATTTTAACTGTAACTTATAATTTTTTATCATTATATTTAATACGTAATTTCAGTCATAAGAAATATTTTAAGATTTATAAATTATATCGTTTACATTATGTAACACGTATAATACACGGGTTTTTAAGCCACTTAGTTATAAAATAAAGTAGTAACTAGCCGTTAAAGAAGAGCAAATGAGATCGTAATATGATTTTCTATTTGTTTATTGTTAAAAATGGTAATCATTCCTCACCCGTCTTTTAGTTCTTGTCTAATTTGAGAACTTAAGCCATCTATATAAGCTATCAAACTTATATACACCTTAAATATTGTAATATCAATAAGTTAGTTCATATGAAACTTTTCTCAACGAATAATTTATAAAGGTATAGGTTATTCCAGAAGTAGAAAAATATAGGCCGTGCCAAATTTAGAAATTAAATTAATTATTTTTATATTATAGACCATACATTTGAAGATGGCGTAAACAGTAACATACCTCTCCATAAGCAGACTGTACAACCGGTTAAAGCTATTTTTTTTTTGTTTTTCGGGAATAAAGTTTTATATATATAGTTGATGAAGGACAATTAAATTACGTGAGTTGCTAATGCTTATGGTACAAACACCCAACGCATATACTCATTTCGTTTTTTCTATAATATTTTTTTTGTCTCTTTCTCAGCAACTCTACCCACCCTTTCTCTCTTAAAAATATATATTTTCTTTTATTAAAATGCTTGACATTAATAGTTCTTTATTTTTTTTTGCTTTTTAGTTGATCACTTTTAAAATATTAATATTTTAAATTTCGAATATACCGTTAGGACATGCTTATTTTTATCTATGTTTCGATATAAGTTTTGTTCAAAGTGGAGTTTCACGTGATAGTGTACAAATTATCTAAGCACTTACGTACAACGTCATTATAAATTTTTTTAAAAGGTTTTGCTTTGTTGTCTAATTTTTTTACGGTTAACTTTTATTAACAGCTTTGTTACTTTTTTTTAAAATAGTTTTTGTAATGGTACTAGCCATTTCGCTGTAACGCGTGAGTTTGCATAAAGGTTTTCCTTTTTTTATATAAAGTTTTGAATACGCTTATTTATTTCGTACACAATAATTTTTTTAACGGTTTTGTTTTTCTATATAATATCTTTAATATCATCAACGCTCTATTAAGCATTTTCTTTTTTTTTAATGTATTACGTGTTTCAACATGCCGCTACATACATGTTAATGCGCCTTCACGCGCGTGGCTCTTCGAAAACTTTGATTCATTTAACGGTTTAGTTTTTTTATAAAGTTTAGAAGCCGTTTGGTGTCCTTTTTTTGTATATTCGAAGACTTTGATTTATTTATCGGTTTAACTTTCCTCTTTTTTTATAAAGTCCGAAACCGTTTAGCGTACGTTGTTTAACGTGTTGTAGCACGCGACGGCCGCAACGCGTCGAGTAAATGACTAGTTTAAATACAATATATGTATACCAACAAAATTAAAGAAAACACCCCTAAATAACAAACATATTTTCAACATTAATGCGTTGAAAAAAAAAAGATATATGGTAAGACCTCAAACCCGAGAGACCTCACTTGTTGGATTTACTTATAAACATAGTCATCAAAATGTTGAATTTAAATTAAAACATGCAATCGTATCGAAAACAAACACCATTCGGTTACATAACAGCGGAAGTCTTATCATAAAAGAAACATTGTCTTAACATATAATCAAATAAAGTGGGATGTCAGTATCGTGCCAGGTAGTCGTCACGCCCCTTCTTCTTGTTACCTGAAGTGCATACTAAAGGTCAGCTAACGCTGGTGAGTTCAAGTTTAAAACAAGTAAACATAAACATTGTTCTTATCATAATCTTGTGAGTGTAAATATATATGTATATTTGTACATCTTTTTATTTACTGCTTTCGTATATCATTCATGTGTGAGTACATATATAAATACATACACTTTTGCTAACTACTGAAAATTCATTGGTCATACATATATGGGTGATCAACCCGTCATTGATTGTGTAAGTCACAAAGACAAACGTTCTATAACTACCGTTGTGGCCCATTTCGTAAACCGTTCGGCACTAGAAGTCGTACGTCATATCATAAAACCGTCCGGCAAACCTTCAGCCATCCTTCTAAAGTCGTCCTACCGTCATATTCGCCCGTCTGCCCTAAGCCATCCGTTTCCCACCCGAACTATCTATGCAGCCTTGCATCGATTGAGGGTTTGATTCTACCGTAGTAGCCTGAATTTAGTCTACATTTCTAGACTTTTAGTTCTGCCTGTAAAAAAAGTCACGTGGTCGTCTGTCTACCAAAGTAGCCGTTATCATCGTTTCCGCCCACAACGTTTATTCATGCATGTCAAGCACTATATATATGTAGTGGCAAAGCTTAAAGAAAAACGTAAGGGGGGGGGGCTCCCCGTGCCCTCACTAAGCTTCACCATTGTATATATGTATATAAAGCAAGATTTCATTCGTATACATTATGTCATACTTTTATTTCGTTATTCATAAACATACTTGCCATTCATATATTTATCATGTATTGTCATATAACACATATGACTATATATAATATTCATAACTTTCATTCATTTCATGTATACACTTCAGCCCCAATACATTTAGAATTATTTGCACGTAACAAATAGGGGGCACATAGAACTCACCTAATAAGCGAGTTCCTGAAGTATACTAGCCGGTCTGTGAGCGTCACTAAGGTCACACACAATCTGTATAATCAAGTCATACACGATAAGATAATGAACCTAAACGACACTAGACGTTTCTACATTTTGGTTTGGTGAACTTAGATAAGTTCGTCACATTTGGCTTAAGCGAACTTGGTAAGTTCGCCCTTAAGAACTAGGCGAAGATGTGCTAGGTTCGCTATTTTTAGTGCTAAGCGATCATGATAAGTTCGCTGCATATAGTTAGGTGAACATGTTGTAAGTTCGCCAATTTGGTGCTAAGCGAACATGATAAGTTCACCAGGTTTTTGCGCTAAGCGAACATATTAAGTTCGCCTCCTTAGCTTCAGCGAACATACACTAAGCGAAGATGTTAAGTTCTCTTAAAACGGTTCCAGGCGCGAGCTTCTTTTCCAACAGAAAACCCTAGATCTGATCTGCTGTTTCTACTTGATCAAGCTCTAAGCTTTTTACGTTCAAAACATTCTACT
This sequence comes from Smallanthus sonchifolius, assembly GCA_023525975.1. Lineage (NCBI taxonomy): Eukaryota > Viridiplantae > Streptophyta > Magnoliopsida > Asterales > Asteraceae > Smallanthus > Smallanthus sonchifolius. Next base: position 624,334 of record CM042025.1, read on the forward strand.
TTCATCCATGAGTCTAAATCTATAATTTGTTTTAAGTTTCATACGTAAAAACCGTGAATTTTAACCCGAAACCAAAAAACTACAAAATCTCATATTCGAGCTAGATGATTACCTCTTGACGTTCGGTTTCTGTTGCTATGCGTTGCTGAGATGAAGACTAACGATCCCCGAGCTTTTGAGCCTTTTCCCAAGCTTTCTCTCTCTAGCCGGTTTCTCTCTCTAAAACTTACGAAAATGGTGATGGAATGAGATGGTGGAGCCGGTCTCACCCCTTATATACTTGGGCTCCCCCTCGTCCCATTGGAGCCGAGCCCAAGCCCGTTCTCTTTCCTTCTTGCTTTTCAATCTAACCTTCGAGTTACTCCCAATTTCGTTTACATTTATTTATTTATAAGTTAGGGATGTTACATATATGTTTAGACAAAATTCTTGTTTATTTTTTAAATGTATATCCAATAAAACGAAGAGAAAATTTCCAAAATCTCATTTTTACCAGCCAAGTTCCTTAAAATGTCTCTTTAACTTTCTTGTGTCACAAATGACCTCTTTAACATGGGCGGCGGCACCCATATAATACGGTGGACTGCCTGTATATGAAGCCAATGATATAATATAATACTATGTGTCCCAACATGGAAGGAAAAGCCTGTTTTACATGCTTGCCATGGTCGTCCGCCCATATTCGTCCGCCTCTATTATATGGTCATCCGCCCATATAATACGGTCATCCGCCCATATAATACGGTCTTTTGCCCATATTATACTGTCGTCCGCCCATATTATACCGTATTCCACTTCTATTATATGGGCGTCGCCGCCCCTGTTGAAAGAGATATTTTGTGACACAAGAAAGTCAAAGGGACAAAATGAGGAAATTGGTTGGTAAAAATACATTTTAGGATTTTTCCCTAAAATTACGCATGCTAACGAACGATATGTTTTTTTTGAACAAGCAGAAATACGATATTATTAAAAAAAACATAGCATAGCAAGAAGTTAGGATACAAGAAACAGGTAACAAGATTACATTACATAATACATTTACATCACGATTAGGGCCGTCCCCGAGAAATTAAGTATCCGGCTCGACATAAGAAAAATGCCCCCATTTTTTATAAATTTTTTTAGATTTTGTAAGTTATTTAAAAAAAATATAATATATATATAAACTTTTTTTTAAAATTATTTCCCACTCATAAATATGGCACGGTGCAACGGCCCAACCTGCACCCCTATATGAGCCGGCCTTGATCACGATACCAGTCTAACTAACAATTTACACCATGATGCCAGTCTAAGTAACAATATGTGGCTGCCATCTATAAACTACTGAGTATGGGACTTTCTCGGATGCATTAATTTGGACCCACCCGGCCTGGTGGATACAATTATCAACATTAATGCAACCGAAATGCTAGTTTTAAACCCACATGACATCAACATGTAACCATTTGCATCTCCACCACATGCTCTTGCACACACAATCATGTGTAACGTACACACATTATGGATGTTCTGTTAAAAAGCAAAACCAAATTAATAACCTTTTATGTTTTCTTAATCAAACCATCAGTATCACCACACCAAATAAATAGAAGTCTTACCACCTCCCAAGAGTCGATGCATGACAAATTCGGCACTTATTTTCATAATAATGTGTATAGATATCATCGATGTAAAACAAGTATCGATATCTTTTTGAACATATTAAGGCATTATCTTTTGGTTACACTAACTTTTTTATTTTGTAATATACATGTCTTCCAACGAAGGTTTTTCGCATTTTTAGGAGAAAATTGGCGTAGGAAACGACTCAGTTTTGTAGTAGTGAATGACCACTCGAAGAGTGGCTCTCACATGCCTATTATAAGGGTTGAACGATTATAGTATTCCTTCATTTGTGTTATCTATCAAACCATTTGTTTTGCCTAAACTCCTTATGATTGTATGTTTTCAGTGTTCTTATATTTCATGTAGATAGAGATTTTTTATTGATAATTTTAAAAATGGATATAAAATAATGTATTGCTTCATTTACGATGTCTTAAATTCTCGTTTAAACGCAGCATTATCATCATGTTGAATAGTCTCCAGACTCCACCTAGACCTTCGTTGTACTATTCAAAAGATTTAATTTCATTGAATCTCTTGTACTCATTTGTGGTATAATTTGCAGGTCTTAAATGCTCATCTTCAACCACCAAGACAACGGTTTTTAATCACCATTGTAAAAAAAAGATTAAAAAAATATAACTTGGAGTAGAACTTTTCAATAATTAACTATAGCTTATGTAGGTAACAAAATACATTTTTAACTACAAAGAAAGAATATAGACATGTATTTGGCTATTGTTGTTTTGGTTAATTTACATAAAAACTAAATCATTTTATTTAAATGCCTACGAACTATTTTTTTATGATTTTAATTTCCGCATCAAAATGTATATCATTTATGGGGACGGTTCCACTAATAAGTGATTTTTCGTTAAAAAAATACTAAGAAGTGTGTCAAACGAACTCCGATTGAGCTCATTCCAGCGGCGTTGGAACCGTCTCATCGAACCCTAAACCGGACTCAAAAACCTAAACCCCCCTCCACTCGCACCCCCAAAAACCTAACCCCCCTCCAACCCTACCCCGAAAAGCCTAAAACCACCACCCCCAAAAACCTAAACCCCCCCCCCCTAAAAAAAAAAACCTAAACTCACCCCCAAAAACCTAAACCCCCCACCCCCACAAAAAAAAAAAACTTAAACCATAAAATCTAAACCTTAATGCTAAACCATAAGGCTAAAACCCTAATATTCAAACGTAAAATCTAAACCTTAAAAGCTAAACCCTAAAAGCTAAGATGGTAGAGTTCAACAAGACGGTTCCAACGCCGCTGAAATTAGCTCAACCGGAGTTCGTTTGATATCGTTTTTTAAGGTTTTTGTCATTTCTTAGATTTATTAGCGAAAAACTATTTCTTATTTAATCCCCCTATCATTTATAATGGCTTTTAATAAGGTTGCTTGTGTAATAATGAGTAGAACTTTTCAATTGCAAGATATATGATTACTTTTTTTTAATATGTGGAGTTACCGATTCAAGCAACTTTTTTTTAACGGCGGACTCGATTCCATTAATAGTAAAAAGAAACACTAGCCAGGAGCTAGATACAAGAGGCCCTCAAGGTAAAAGTTAAGCAAAAACAAAGAATTATAAAAAACTTAAATTGCACCAATGATGCCATTCAAAGTCGAGAACTATAGATCTATTTTTCACCCATAAAAATCCGATTGTATTTATCTCCTCTAGTAGTTGAGAGATGGATAACTATTTTTCAGAGAAAACCACCTCGTTACGGGCTTTCCACAAACAACAGGATAATAGCATAACCGATTGAACCATTCTCCTCTTTAGATCATAAACTTGGATTTTGAGAAGAGCGTGAAGATGTCTTTGATTGAGAAAACATAGATGGGTGGTCTTTTACACTAGGTGGACATCGTTTGCCATATTAATGTAGCCACGTAACAAGAAGTGAATATATGCTCCGACGATTTTGGGACCTCACCACACAATGGGCATAAGGGGATGGGATAATTATTCTCTTTCTTTGTAGTGCCTCTAGAGTCGGGATCCTATCTAGATCCGCTCGCCAGCCAAAAATGTTTACTTTCAGGGGAAGCCACGTATTCCACTCAAAAGTATGGTTAACTGTTGGATTGACTGCCCTAGATATATCCGGGCGGCATTTTACTGATGTGGTAGTGAAGATTCCTTTTGTGTAACCAAGCCACATCCGAGAGCCTTTAGAGTCTGATGTTTTTACATGTTGGAGCAATGCGCTACACAAAATCATGCATTTCATCATCAGAGAAGGGAGGTCAATTCCAATTCCAACACCACCGGATGTTTGAGTTTTGAACACGAATTCTATCCTCAATTGTGCAACATTTGGAACTTTCCAAATTAAATAGAGAAGGAAATGTTTTCATTAGCGGCACTGAGCCCACCCAAACATCCGTTCAAAATTTGACATTTTTCCCGTTCCCGATCTCGGCATTGATAAGACCGTTTAGAGGGATGTTAGCATTGCTGAGAATCTGCTCCACCTTGTAGATGTTGTTCCAGACACCAGTTAACTTCTGATTTACTAAGATTAAACCTCAATTTCTTGGGTTAGAGTGGTTGGCGGAAATAATTTTGCACCAAAGACTTTCAGGTTCTGTTTTATATCATCACCACCACCATATATATATATATAGGGGTATGTTCTTTTGAGAACCAACAATATGTTAAGAACTGTGAGAACCGCATTAACTCTTGCTCTATTTATACTATAAATTGACTAGAATTCATGTACATTTCAATATGTTTACGGTTTGGTTTTAAAAGACCTAGAATTTATAGTCGTTTTTTTAAATGCATATATGCACTCACACTATATGCACAAATGAATGCATATATGCATATTTTTATATTTTTCTTAAAAAAATATAGGAGAGAGGAGATAAACTCAAACTAAGAGTGAGAAGAGATAAATAAAACATTGTTGTTGAATTTTACTTTTTTCACTAAAGCGATATGTACACGTTTTGTGCGGTTCTCAACATATGGTTGGTTCTCAAAAGAACATGCCCATATATATATATATATATATTATATATATATATATATATATATATAGTGAATGGATCATTTAAGAACTCCTAAATATTTTAAGAACTCGTGAGAACTTGTCAAAAATCCAATTAAAACCATTTTTTTTGTTTTTACTATTTTTATTGTTAGAATACAATATAAAAAATAAATTTATATATGTAAATTTACATGTCTTCATATATTATATACACTTGTGTAAGTTTACCACTTACACATGTGTAAGTGTTTATCATTTACACATGTAATCATTTTTAATGTTATATTTTAATAATAAAGATAGTAAAAACAAAAAAAATGGTTTTAATTGTTTTTTTGACGAGTTCTCGCGAGTTCTCAAGTATTTATGAGTTCTCATTTGAACATAACCCTATATATATACATATATATATATATATATATATATGGTGTTTTTGATTTAGGCAATTTTATGGCTTTTTTTATGATGTTTGTACCTAGTTCAAAAACACCATAAAAATTTTGAACTAGACAATTTTACGATTTTTTTAGTTTATGGCGTTTTCGTATGGTGCTTGTATGATGATTTTTATGATTTTTTTTATAAACTTTATACAACCCAGTTTAAAAATGCCATCAATAAAGAAATCCAGTTAACATGTAAATTTTGTTTTTTTTTTATTTTTATATAACAATATTATACTCATATTAAAAATAAAAAAACGCTCGTTATTATGGTGTAATTTTAAAAAAATAATAATAACGCATAAAAAAATTATGAGCGCTTAGAAAATATAGGGGAATATTATATGACTTGCATGTGCATGTTTTGAGCCTTTGAGAATCATACGAATGTTCCTTTGACACTTTTGTCTTTCCCCTTGGTCCCCTCCTTGGACAAACGTAACTCTATGGTAGCTTTCTACACTTTGTAGAGTTTTTTGCCTTTGTAGAATATCTCTCCCCTATATATGTATGTGTGTGTGTATATATATATATACATATATATATATAAATTTTTAAATACAAAGGATTGTTAAGGTGCGAAAAGTATAAATGATTATTGACCATTGATCTAAGAATTCATGGGTTGAGATGAAAAAAGTTTCTAGTCAGCTTGCTTTTAAGCGTGAAAAGAGTCTGAAATGGTAAAATTGGAATAGCCTACATTTGTTGACTTTTTTCAATTCCCCATTTTTGTTAAACAATCATAACTTTTTTATACGACATTATTTTTGTAAAAAATTACACCATAAAATCGAGTATTTTATTCTCTTTAATTTGAGTATAGTCTTGCTATACTTTTATTTAAAAACAAACCGACTTTTAAAAAAATGTCGATGTGTTGTGCATATAACATGCGTGATTATGGTCATTCGTTATTATAAACATGCTTGATTATGCGTATAACATGCGTGATTATGGTGAGCGTTATTATAAAAATACGTGATTACGGTTATGCGTTATTATAAAACATGCGTAATTATCATTTTAAATATGCGTTATTATCATTTTAAACATGCGTTATTATAAAACATGTGTTATTATTTATAAAACATGCATAATTATTATAACGCGGACGGATATACCCCTTGTCAACTGAACACGTGTCGCATGTTGGGTACTTCGTACGCTTCATACGCAAAAAACATTTTGTTATATATATATATATATATATATATATATATATATATATATATATATATATATGAAAAGGTTCCGCTAAAAAGTGAATTTTCGCTAAGAAACTGGATCAAACGAACTCCGATTGAATTAATTATAGCGGCGTTGGAACCGGCTCGTCGAAATAAAGCCTAGAGTTAAACCCTAAAGCTAAACCCAAAAAGCTAAACGCTAAAGCTAAACCCTAAAACTAGCCCTAAAAGCTAAAACCAAAAACCTAACCACTCCACCCTCAAAAACCCTAAATCCTTCAAACCCCCCCCCCCCTCCCCCCACAAAAAAAAAAAAAAAAAAAACCTATATATATATATATATATATATATTAATCACATAACTCAGTGAATCAATGACAACCAATTGATATAACAAATATGTAACAACCAATTGATATAACAAATATATATTGTTGTATAATTAATTAATTTAACTGTATATAATGCTTCGCTATACATTTCATTAAATTTATAGAATCCTAAACCACATATCCATTCTCCACATACTATTTTGCAAGTTGCTGGAAGCATTTATACCCAACCGATGAGAACACGTCTCATCCTTACATTATTTACACACATGTGTCACTTTTATGGGTGTTTGAATGTGCTTTTGGAAATGACTTATTGGCTTTTTAAAAAGCTAATAAGTCATTTTCAAAAGCCAGGATTTCTTGGCTTTTGAGAATGGCTTATTGACTTATCGGCTTTTTGAAAAGCTAATAAGTCAATAATCACTTTCCACCACACTACCAAACACCCTCTTAATATGTAAAAAATCATTAATACATTCTAAAAAAATCACTACTATATTTCAGCCACTAATCATCTGGGTACTCTCTATTTTTACCGGCTTGATCCAGCATTTAATTGTCTTGATAAATATTTTAGCCAGAAAGATTATATTCTTTAGTTGAAGAGGTTAGGTCTCAAACAGCCCATTCCTCACCTGGCCCAAGAGAAAGCTCACTAGAGTTTTCCTCCCACTCCTCAATAAATAGAGGAGCCACCACCGTAATCAGGGAGTTCTTTCTCTCTCTAGCTCACACCACTATACTCACATACTTATCTTGACGCCTCGACTTAACTTGAGCGTCGGATTGCCCTCATGGCTAGACACCACGGGCCCTTTAACGTAGTTTTCCCGTGTGGTTGAATCGATGACCGGAGAGGAACGAACCGAGCCTGTGAAAGAACCAAGATGTGGTTGTCTTTCTCTTATCTGTGGGAACATACACCCGAAGCCTGACGCTCTGATCTATGTTTCTTCATTGGCGTCATCCGTGGGACTCGAACCCACGACCACGTGGTCATGGGTTCGAGTCCCACGGATGGCGCCAATGTAAATCCACACACCGCTTGGTGAAGGTTGACTCGGTGGATAGATTATACAGACTCCAATGGGTAGCCGAATGGTGGTTACTTCCTCAAGTTCCGGTGATGCCCTGCACACTGAAACAACGCGTTAGGGCATTAGAGGGAGGAGATAATCCCTGTATCGGCTCTCCGGCGTGAGAATAAGTATCTCCGAGATATCAAAGTGCGAGTGAGAGTATGAAGGGAATAGATGGATCATACCTGAAAGGAGATGTGCTATTTATAGTGGAGGGGGATACCATGATGTCGCTTTCAGGGAGGTGACCTGGCGCGAGTGTTATTGGTGGAGGGATCTCTATCAAGAATATTCTTTTGGTTCCCTAACCGATAACCGTTAGTGGAGGTTTTGTCCTATTCGATAGGACCACATGGGTGCACAGTGGTGTCCCCTCTGGCGTGACAGTCCCTGACGTCTCTAGGGGTGTTTCTTCGTACGCTCTCCTGCTTTTGTCCTCTTGCAGAGTACTACCAGAGACGAGTTCCTTCCTCGACAAGTAATACTTCCACGGGCTGAGTGACTCTCCGTGGTGAACCCTACGTCTTCATTAGTCAATTAATTAATGTAATTGGGTTGAGAAGGAAATAAGTATGGCTAATAAGAAGTAAATATTTTTGTTTTCAATTAATGCTTTTAGGTATTTCAAATGTCTAGACTATCGAGTAAGGTGGGGAAAGAATGACAATCACGCTGACGAACAAGAAAATAGGCTAATTAATGTTAATTTAGTGGGTTTCTATTTTTTTTAACGGTAATTTGGATCACTGACGGGCCACTGACCTATCCGATCATCTCCCCCTCCCTCAGGAGGAAACCCACCATATGTGAGAAACCTCTGGTCCAACCTGGACCCTCTTTTTTTTGTCACAAGTGGGACTTGAACCCAATACCTCCTCATTTTAGTAAAGTATTTGATATACACCTTTAGCGCTAGTGGTTGTTTTTAGTAAGTTTCTAACAAGTTTATTTTCTTTCTAGATATCAAGCTTTTCTATAAAAGAAATTTTGATTTACTTTTGTTAATAAGTATGTATATACATATGTTAGGTTGCTTACTCGGTACAAAGTTTATTTTGAATATTAGTATATTGGTGGGGAGCAAATAAATTATAAGAAAAAAGTTATAAAATGATCTTTTAGTTTACGTGTGTTCTAATACATTGATGTGTAGATTAGATTATATTAGAATTGAAAGATAATTTTATGTTATTCAACGGTTTTTGTATTTTTTTAAGCCTCTATTACTATTCTTAATTTTTTCTTTTCTTTTCTTTTTCTAGTTCTTATCCGCTAAAAATACCATTAATCCGATTCGGTTGGTTTTGTTAAATTTCTAAGCCGAACCAGTAACTACGGTCTTTTGAGAAACGAAAATGAACCAGGCAGGTTGGTTGGGTTAGCCGGATCGGCAAAAACGGTCCAGTTTTGACAGTTTGTCGTTTTGGGCCGTCTTTTTTTTTTAACTCAGATCGTACCACTAGGTCTTCGAAAGTTCAATAGAATGTTTGCCTTAAAATGGACCGAATATTTCAGTTTTTTAGTAGTAAAGGATTTACGAGAGAAAAAGGTGAAAGTTAAGATTACGAAATCAGTTAAATTATTAATCTATACATATTATAATTAAAAATATGTATACGTATTATAATTGTTAGAGTCTTATATATGAAATAATATTTTATTTTTGTTTTTTTATAATATATAGACTAAAAATGTTTTTTGTTCTTTTTGTAATATTCATCAGTCTGGTTTAGTCGATCGGTTCCAAACCATAAACCGAACTTACCTAGTTTTTAGACGTTGAAAATAAAACCAAATAAGTATGTGTAATTGGCTTTCGGGTTATTTCGTTAGGGTGTAATCAGGTTTGTTTTAATCAGCAATTGGGTTATAGTAACTTACCTAGGTCGCACAAATGTGGTTAAAATGAATGTGTTATTTAAGTACTGCAAAAGATTACCATGTAGAAACCTTAATCAAATTGCTAATGTTTATTGTAAACTTGCTAAGTTGAATGTCGATTGAAAGTTTGGAAGTTGGAACCCTATTGCAAAATGAAATCGCCTATGCCGAATGATCAAACCTTGTTCAACAGAATAAAATATTAAGCACCATAGGCAAAATCAAACATTTTTCAACATAATGAAACCTTAAAGCCTTGAAAATCGCTTGAAAACCTTGTTCGCTAGAATGGATTATCGCTTGAAACTGTAACACCCAAAATTTCAACAAAAACTAAACTTTTAAAATACGCGGAATTTAGGTCTCATAGAACACTCTTGACAAACAACACATTTTAAAAACAACCAAACAACAATGACAAGTTTTTGTTTTAACACATCCAGACGACATCTCCAAAATGACAATAAGTTTTAAACATCTATGAGATGACTCAAACAATTTTTAAGACTCCAACCATTAACAAAATAACCGAGAATCCAATTCATCGCGAAGCTTGACCCAAGACATCAAATCGAAGCTTTACCTACAATGAAACACCACAAACAACCCTTAGTAATGATATACAAGATCCCCCAAGCCCCGAAGGGTAACACCCAAGAAGAAAGGTCAAAAACGCATAAAAGCTACGAAACAACGTTTTAGAACTCCATAACAGCGTTCTAGAACTCCATAACAACGTTTTGAAACTTCAAAGGCTAGTGGCGTTTTGGCAGCGTTTTGGAGGCGTTGGACAGTGAGTTTCTCCAACACTCTTTACTACAGAGGCGTTTTGAAACTCCACATGGGCGTTTTGAAACTCCCCGCTGTTATACACTCCAAACATCACCTATTGCATATATATATCACCTATGTATGTCATCTTTGTAACATTCCTGATTTTCCGACCCTGTTTGAATTTATGGTAATGAATAAAATAACAATACGACATTAAACCCTATACTTATTCAAACCTACGCCTCATTAAATTGTTAGCCGATCGTATTTTAATTCAAAGTTTTAGAACTCAAATCACATGGTAACACCTCCTAGAGTTAACTCAGTTAGTAATCCCGTTAGGTGTTCTGTTAAATCCTAACCAAGCTAATTCTGTCAAAGCTGAAGTTGCAAGGGCTGATTTTGTAAATAACCAGAAACCCTAGTAGGCACGGTCGCGCCTCATGTTGACACGGTCGCGCCTCGTCTGACACGGTCGCGCCTCATGTTGGCACGGTCGCGCCTAGTCTGACACGGTCGCGCCTTGTGTTGGCACGGTCGCGCCTCATGTCTGAGAAAACGTAACTGCAGCTTTAATCGCCCGATCGTTGGTTTCCCGTAACTGATTTCCACTTAATATCCCTTGACAAAGCAATTACACTATCATTTACAACCAATAGTCCAGAAATCTGATTAGCCTCAGAGAAATCAACCTCCCTTCGTTTGAACCGAAATTCTTATATTCTGGAACGAAGCTTCCCCGATCCATTGCAACACCAATCCTCTCAGAGACTCCCGAGAGTACCGGTTCAGTCGGAACTGCTGCAGGAGACGCCGGAGACCAAGCCTGTCATAGCCGGAACTCGTCCGCTACCAATTCATTGTCCTTCCTGGTAATTGAATCCTTTTTCTCAATTTATTCAGACTATAGATCAAAAGCCCTAATCTGATTTGGGCTTACAATATCGAAATGTACGCAAACCCGAATCTAAGTTTCGTTTAAAAATGATTTAATCGAATAATACTTTGGACACGTTTTAAATACAATTAATCTATACCAATAGACTCGTAATCACCTAATGGATGAAAGCCCTAAGGTTTCCAGCATTGAAATCATAAGAATTAGACAATTCGTCTCTGTTTTGGACCAGACACGGTCGCGCTAGTCCTCTAGCGCGGTCGTGCTCCATGAAGACACGGTCGCGCCACTCCAAGAGCGGTCGTGCCTCGCCCTCTGACCCGGTCGTGCCTCTTGGCTAGACCTGGTCGTGCTATCCGAACCCTAGACACGGTCATGCCTGGCGCAGGCACGGTCGTGCCTAGTGAGCAGCCTTGCTATGTCATCCGTTTGATCAACACGGTCGCGTCCTTGATCAACGCGGTCGCGCCCGTGGTCCTAGCACGATCGTGCCTTATCCCTGGCACGGTCGTGTGTGTGAGAAAACTTTGACAGAATATTTAATTTCATATTTTTAAAACAATAAGTATTCCAAATTAATTTTTCAAATAAAAATAATCGTTTTTATAAAAATTATATTAACTTCTCTGAAAAGATCAAGTTTTTAATTCTAAAATAAATAAAAGTTATTTATTTAAACCTATAAATTTTAATTTATATTTAAACAAAAACATTTATTTATTTATACTTAATTTCCTATAACGTCTACATTATCTTCATAACTAGATAAATAATAAATTATTTAATTATTTAGTTATTTATTAATCAAAAGGTTCCAAAAATACCCAATTCAAATCTTTCATATTATACAATACATTTCAAGTTCAAATCCCTAACCTTATACACTCCTCCAATCCGACCCTAAACTTTGACATAGACTTTGTGCACTATTAATACAATATACATTACACTCTAGGTTAACATTGTGCATTGCAAGGATCTTATTGCTAGCTAGTATCTTGTGTTAGCTACGCCTTCGAATCAAGTGAGTATTCACAACCCCCTTTTTACTCTTTTACATTTTTGGGGTGAAACATGAACACTATTCAACTTACATGTTTACATTTACGCAAACAACACAAGTACAAATCCTATTTACATTCATGTGTGCAATTTGAGCTTTATGCCCGAGTGCTAGGTGTGCTAACCTCTTGTATGCTATTATGTGCAATCATTAACTATACAAGTCGACGGTTTTCAATGATAGATCTATTGAGTCTGACAAACCCACCCAAGTGGAGGTGATTGATACCGACAACACAATTTGCATACTAGTTACTAAGGTTTGATTGTACTTGGTTACACAATAGCGGCTCCCCATAAATGCCTTATTTATCATGTTATGTAAAGGATTTGGTTTACAAACTATATGCTATCTATGTACAAACTTGTGTTATACTCACCAACTTTTTAGTTGACCTTATTTTATTCATGTTTCAGGTGCTTTCATTTGAGTTTGATCAAGACATGCTACACATAGGCTTTGGACCTAGTTAATATTAAATCAAAGACAAATTGTATTTCATTATGTACTTTGAATTTGTTTCGTGTTTGTTTGAATGGGAATGGAATTAATATATTACAATCTAGTCAACCTTGTGCTCATGAACAGTCTTACATGTCCCGCCCCGATGATTCCGCCATCGGTTGGGGTGTGACAATCTTGGTTTGGTTTTCCTCTCACTAACCCGATCATACATCCTTATGAGGTTCTAAAGACCTCAAACACCACAAAACGACTATGTGAAGTTCATAACCTCAAATAACTTCCGTGTGACGTTCTTAGAATTCAATTACCATAAAATGACTTGTGAAATTCATGACCTCAAATGACTACCGTGTGAGGTTCTTAGACTTCAAACTCATTTATATGATCATATTTACTCCCATGTGAGGTTCAAAGACCTCAAACGACAACGACAACTAGTGAAGTTCATGACCTCAGTTACTACCGGGTGAGGATCTTAGACTTCAACATCGACTCTTTAACACACACATACAAGTGTACACACACGACCTCTATTCATCTTTTATAACCCTTACGTTATTTACCGATACGCGGGATTTAAAGATCCCAATTCCCCCTTCTCATTTGTTAGCAATCAAATTGTATGACCTACTCCTATCATTACTAAGTAAGTGCAAAGCACTTACCTTTAGCTAAAGACAATTCCACTTGGTCTTCCAAGCTAGCTCCTTTAACGCCTTGCATTTAGAAATCTTATGATCTCAATTCATTCACCAAATTGAGATTCAAGACACGCCTATGATTTAAAGATCAAGGTCTAATACCCACCCTAAACCTTATGGATTACACCAATTCTAAACTTGATTAGTTACACCTAAAACAAGTTTTAACCTCCCTACACAATTATTCACCCATTTTGACCCGTTTGGGTTCCACCCAATTTCACCCAAACTCCAAATTTCTCAAATCACCAAATTGATTGAGGGTTATTACTTGTTTATGTGTTTAAGCACACTACAAACACTTACCAACCCCCAATTACCATCCAAACAACCTCAATTTCGAAAACCCCCAATTTCACCTCAAGAACCCTAATTTTTCAAACATCAAACTAGGTGTTAAAACCAAGTAATTCTTGTTTCTCCAACATCAACAATGCTAGATTAAAGCTTCTAAACAAGATTTAATCCGAATCACCCCACCGATTAACCCAATTTGGGTTTTCTACCAAAACCTATCAAGAACTCCATTAATGGAGGTTGAAGAGAAGAAAAGATACTTACTTGAAGCTTTGAAGAAGATGAATGCTCCATATCTAACAAATTTCACATAAAACACTTCAATTTTGGATTTGATCTTCTTTCTCCCTTTTCTCCTTGCTCTTTCACGATCCAAACACACACAAATGTGTGTTTGTGTGAGTCTTTCTTCCATAAAAAATCTGAGTTTTGGAAAGTTACACAACAAAACCTGAACTTCCATATTTGACTCATTTCATCCAAACTTGTAAAAACTACATATTTGCAACAAACATCTAATTTTTTCATTTTGTTTATTTACACACTTATAATATGTTTAACATATTATATTATAAACCCGAAATTTGGTTCGTTACAGAAACCTTGAAAATCGCTTGAATGTCACTGATGAGAATGTATTTTCAAAATCGCTTGAATGGATTATGGAACGTGAAAAGCCGACATCGTTTATGATTAGATCATTAGAAGTTTAGAACCTAGAAAATCTCAGATTTGTTTAAAACCCATAATCGGGTTCACCGATTCTCAAAATTTCAAGCCGATTACCGAACTAAAAGGAAGATTCAGGTTCAGATTCACGTAAGACTCGGATTCGGTAAATCGATAGGCGATATATTTGGTTCGAGTTCGATTAAAAACACACCCCTAGGGTGCGCATTTTTCCTAAAACGGTTAGTGGGTTTTTATTTATTTAATTATAATATTCCATTTTTAATATATATTTTCTTATTTAGTGGAACTATAAGTAGAAACACAAATTATAATAAAAACACCGGTAAAAGATGATATCCAAAAATACACCCAACAGTAATTCACTCTATTAACTGTTTATGAAAGCAGACATTAACCTGTTCATAAAGGATGTAGTCTCACATGCACGTACTACTTTTGCATGATAAAACTAAAAACTCACAAAAATGTCAAAATAAATAAAAATAAAAAAAAAATTATATACTAATGTTTCTTCAACTTCTTTTTAAACCCCTCCACACTTCATCTTCATAACATCAAACCCAACCAACTTCCCAGCCATAATCCCACAATGTCTCCCCAACTCGAATTCGAACCGATCTCAAAATGCCATACGGGTTCGAGATCGAACCAAACCGTGGCATCCGATCTCGACGGCACCCTTCAAATTTCCCGCAACCCGTTCCCATACTACTTCCTCATAGCACTCGAAGCCGGAAGCATTTTCCGGGCCTTCTTCTTATTACTTTCCTTCCCATTCCTCTACATCATTTCCCTCTTTTCCGAATCAACCGGCACTCGTATATATATCTTCATCTCGTTTGTCGGGTTGAGTATTCGCGATATTGAACTTGTTTCGAGCTCGGTTTTACCTCGATTCTATGCGGGTGATGTTCGGCCCGAGACATGGGAGGTGTTTAACTCGTTTGGGAAAAGGTATGTGGTGACATCGAGCCCAAGGGTCATGGTTGAGCCCTTTGCTAAAAACTGTTTAGGGGCTGATAAGGTGTTGGGGACCGAACTAGATGTGTCAAAAAGTGGTCGAGCCACTGGGTTGGTTAATGAGTCTGGTGTTCTTGTTGGTGAACTCAAAAAGGCTGCTGTTTTACAAGAATTTGAAGGCTTGAATCTGCCTGATTTGGGTCTTGGAGATGGTGAGACTGACACAGATTTCATGTCCATTTGCAAGGTATTTGTTATTATTTTATCGTTATATAATTTTAAATAAAAAGGTCATTTTATTACCATAATAAGCTGCATTAAGTTTATAATGCGTTTAAGTTTGATTACGTATATATGAAATAACTTGACATTAAGGAAATATTTTCTTATATCCAAACTAAAAACATTTTTTAAATATATTATTATTGTATATAAATAAATAAAAGGTATAGCTTGAATTGAATGAAAATAAGATATGATATAATTGTATGTAAAAAATAAGAATTGTCTTACTTGTCTTATAATATAGAAAAAGTTATTTATTCAACATTTCAACATTAATAAAGGATTGGAATATCACATGTCAAAACTAAAAAGTCATTAAAGTTCTAATAATTTTATAATGATTGTTAATAAATACATAAAAATTACGGAATAACTAATCAAGTAATCATTGTTGTCCTATAATTTCAATGACAATTCGAGTTTTAATTTTAGCTCTCCGTATTTGGTAAATAGTACATAAGCCATAAAAGGGATCATAAATATATGACCTTGCTTAAGAATACTAAAGTGACCTTTACATCTTTTGTATTTTTTATTTTTGCTTTTCTTTTTACTTTGGTAGAAAAATGTAAAAAGACAAAATTACCAAGAAATTTTCATATCATAAGGACCATTTTCATAAATCATAATGAACAAATTATATGAAGCATTTTAAAATTTTAAACAAATCATAAGGACTAAAAATGTATGAACTCTAACTTTATATCATATATATATAAAGCAAATTGGATTTTAATAATCCAAACTATTACTTATTGGTCGATAATAGTTCATACTAACAGTTAGGTTGATGACAGTCCTAACTTTTACTTATGTTGTCATGGGCAATCCCTGTAGCATAATTATCATAGATTTACATTCGATTATCACTTGATTTCGCTAGTACGTTTCTTCATTTTATTTAAAATAATAATTTTGAGCGAAATTAAGTGCAAGTCTATTATGATTATACTACTAGGACTGTTTTGACAACAAAAGTGAAACTTAGGACCGTCACCAGTCAGATTGTTAATATGAATTATTATCAGCCAATATGTCATAATTTGGAATATTAAAACTACAATAATTATTTCTTACATGCCAATCAACTATGATCATTTTAATTTAAATTATGAGAATTATAAAAGTAAAATAAATTATTATTTTTGTTTTCAATTTCATCATAAAGACTAGTTTAATTTTAGGACACCCATACAACACACACATTTCAGTTTGTTTTCTTACAATTAATGTATATAATTTATTATTTTCTTAAATGATTTCTTTGTTTTTATGGGGTTTATTCGTAGAGTAAAATGTAAAATTTTATTTGCATCTGTTTTTCCAAGATAAAGTCATTATACCATGAAGTATATGACACTTTGCATAAGTAACAGAAATTTATTACGTAAAATATATGTGAAAATAATAATAATATTATATATAATTATATATAAAGGCTGTACATTAGCTGCATGTAGGTAGAATCATTCAAAGCAATCTTTAACGACGTAGTATCTTGATGATAAGGTTTGGTGAAAGCTTTAATGCCCATATTGCTTGAGATTGATCTCATATTCTCTTATTAATATTTCTAAATTCACAATATTTTGAAATTAACCGAGAGTATGATATGAATATTATTATAAACATATTGTGGTAATTATTAGAAAAAATAATTTTCCCATAAATGGAGCAATTAATAGATTAAGTTATAGTCAAAAACACCTCATGCATGATCATTGGCTAATGACACAAAGCCTATCACATGAAATAGTTATGTGGTACCACTATGAATAATAATAATAACATTATAGCATAAATAATAACGTCTTTTATAAACTAACTATTACCCACATTAGATAAAAGTGGTTATTCCCAATGTTTTCAGAACCGGACCGGACGTCGAACCGGTCTCCTTACCGGTCCACTGGTCGGACCGGTCCGGCCGGATTTAAGAACCGGACGACATCATAAATATTATAAAAATATATATCAATCCAAACAACCATTAATCCTTCAAAAACCACCAAGAAATCAATTTCAATAGTCTTAAACTAATAATTAGCTACGAAATACGAATCCAAGTGGCTTAAAAAAAATTAAAAAAACCGGTCTGTCCGGTCCGACCATCTGGTTCCCGGTCTGACCACCCGATTTTCCGGTCCGACCGCCGGGTCACTGCAAGTTCATTTCAACATACGTAACCGGACCGGTCAGACCACCGGTTCCCGGTCCGACCGGCCGGTCCGGTCCTGTTTTCAAAACACTTATTCCATAAAGCAAGATATATGAAATTTTTATATAAATAAGATGAATAATCTAAATTTGGAAATTTTATAGTATGTATAATATATTAAGTTTCTGCATGCACATTTAATCTCATTTATTTTTGTTAGTTCTTGCATGATTTTAAAGGCCCATGACGTATAAGAGCCAATCGATTTAAACTGGGTCACATAATAAAGGAAACATGTGACCTCTCTTTAGCACCGCACATGGGAAAGTCAAGAGTGAAATAGACATTTTTAACCTTTCTTTGGTTCAAGTTTAATTTACATTAATAGTAAATTAATTGCAGGAAGGTTATACGGTACCAAGAACAAGATGTGAGCCCTTACCTAGAAACAAGCTTCTAAGTCCGATTATCTTTCACGAAGGACGCATAGTTCAAAGACCTACACCGGTTGTGGCGTTACTTACCTTCTTATGGATGCCGATAGGCATTTTCCTTTCCATACTCAGGGTTTACCTCAACATCCCTTTACCTGAAAGGATCGTGTACTACAACTACAAGATCCTTGGAATCAAACTGGTTGTTAAGGGTACCCCTCCACCCCCTCCTAAACGGGGGCAAAGTGGGGTACTCTTTGTATGCAACCATCGTGCGGTCATAGACCCTGTGGTCACTGCTGTCGCCTTAGGAAGAAAGATAAGTTGTGTCACATATAGTATTAGTAAATTCTCTGAGTTAATTTCTCCGATTAAAGCAGTGGCATTGGCAAGGGAGAGAGATAAAGACGCTGCACATATCAAACAGTTGTTGGAAGAGGGCGATTTGGTCATTTGCCCCGAGGGAACGACATGTAGGGAATCGTTCTTGCTTAGATTTAGCGCTCTTTTTGCTGAGCTTACTGATAGGATAGTTCCTGTTGCTATTAATACAAAACAAAGTGTGTTTTATGGGACAACGGCTCGTGGGTACAAGGTTTTGGACCCTTATTTTGTGTTCATGAACCCTAGACCAACGTATGAGATAACTTTCTTGAACCAATTACCACTAGAACTTACTTGTAAAGGCGGAAAATCTGCGTTTGAGGTGGCAAATTATATTCAAAGGGTGATAGGGGATACACTTGGATTTGAATGCACCAATTTGACTAGGAAGGACAAGTATGCTATGATGGCCGGAACCGATGGTCGTGTTGAGACCAAGAAAGGTAAGTAGTCTCACTAGTGGAACAACGTGCTTTGATTAAGATAGTTTGTTGTCTTTATTGTTATTTTTTTGAATAAAATTTCAAAGTTAATTTAATTATTATTTGTATATGGATTAGTAGTATGACCAAAGGTTATGAATTAGTACCAAGATTTTGTATCTTTTTCCTACAACTATGAATTATGTGAAATGTGATGATCGCAACACATTTTTATTTTTTAAATCATACTAACAAACTCGAATTTGTTAATTTGAATATAGGTTAATTCAAACACTGAATTTTTAGAAAAAAAAATGTAAATTCATAACTTGATTGAGGTTAATTCAATAAAACATTATATATATACACACACATCTCTTGTTTCTTGTGGACAAGTTTCCAGCCACCGAAAATAGTACTATCCAGGGTTGATCAGTTCCCCGGTCCTATATTATTTTCCTTTGTTTAGGATTATACACGAGCCCTGAGAATCCAACGTGTAAGTTATCCTTTTCACTTGTCAGATCTGATGTATGCCTCTCACATTTTCTTTTCTTGGGTCAGATCTGATGTCTGCCCATACCCCATTCTCATTTCAATTTATTCATTTCCTTAAAACATTTTGAAAATAAAACGTCAGCGTGAATGCCTGTGAATACAATTATCTTGACAGAAAATCATTTGGCCCAAACAAGCATTAGTTCATAATCACAACTTTATGTTCAATCTACACATTCAGCAGGCCCGTCCTGTTTAATCGCACAACAGTATACACTGGCGTCATGTCTTATAACAAGGGACAGGTTTGCCTCCGAAGTTATTATAAGACAAGCACCAGCCGCAATCCAGGAATTTCACCCAAGATCTGTGTATACCTTGCAAGTTTTACGCATACCTATGGCCTGAATGCTTTGTTCGTAGAAGAACGTTGAGCATTATTATTCTTATAAATAAAATGGGTTT
Source organism: Smallanthus sonchifolius (assembly GCA_023525975.1). NCBI lineage: Eukaryota > Viridiplantae > Streptophyta > Magnoliopsida > Asterales > Asteraceae > Smallanthus > Smallanthus sonchifolius. Next base: position 644,386 of record CM042025.1, read on the forward strand.
GACACAAATTTTAAAGAGATAAAGTATTCACCTTGTAATAGGAATGGAAACTTATAGACTAGCTTCTTATCTTGTTTTCTCTAGCGTTTCGACCTTTTTACGAGCGTTTCTTGCTTAACCGGGTACTACGAGGAGCGGGAATCGAATCGAGATCGTCGGGAGTAGGCTAGAGGGTCACTAGAACAAGATTTTGAAGTGCGTTTCGAGTTTTTGGATGTTGAAATCGAATGAAATGGTCCAACTATTTATAGGCTGAAAATGGAGCCCGTAGCGACCGCTACGTAGGCAGGTGGCAGTCCGCCACTGCCATAGATGACGTCAGCTCTAAACGTTAATCGCTGATTGGACCTTTCCTGGGTTTGCGGCTAGCGGACCGTTACCGTAGGGCGTAGCGGTCCGCCACCATTACGCGTGGCAGATTTTTGAGAAGTTTGCGGCTGGCGGACCGTTACCATCTGTCGTGGCGGTCCGCCACGAGTACGCGTGTCAAGATTCAAGCCTATTAGTCATTGGACACGTGTCACACGCGGATGACTTGCTTAACGACCCAGTAGCGGACCGTTACCAGGTATGGTGGCGGTCCGCCACCCAATGACTCAGGGTGAGGGTTCCATAGCGGACCTCTACCAGCCTTATGCACCTGTAGCGAACCGTTAGGGTGTTCCTTAGCGTTCCGCTAAGGTCTTAAATCCCCTATTTTTCATTTTTAACCCTGAACTTATGCATTTAAATACAATAAGCCCTTAAGGTTCTAACCTTAGCATTTCTCGAACATTTTTATGGTAGATGTTACATAGGGTAAGTCTGGTTTCGACAACGTGGCAGTGTCAGCGCTCAACAAAACCATTTTGTTCACTCATATGTGGGCACGAGAGTCGGTGAGTAATGTCAACAAAGGTGAAAAAGGGTGAGAGGCTTCGAAATTCACCCCCCCAATCGGTTTGAACATATTTTAATTTGGTTTTGAATTGTCGTTCAGCCATAACAATAAACTGTTTAAAGATAGGACATACATCAGATTTTGATTTTATCGGAAAAACCACATAAAGCGAGATTAATTATCAACACACAATAAGAAATAGCGATGACCATCAAAAGAAGTAACGAGAGCGGGACCCCATACATCACAAAACACTAAATCCAAAATATGTGAACTTTTATAAGTAGATGGTAATAAATGAAGTTTTGATGATTTTTCAATAGAACAAAAGTCACAAACAGAAGTAGCACATTTATTAAGCAAAGGTAAATATTAATGAGATAACATAGACTTCAAAAGCTGTGGATGTGGATGTCCTAGTCTTTGATGCAATGTGGTGGAGGAAACTCTAGTGGCGGAGAAAGCTACTTTGGAGATAGGTTGTAAACGCGGTAGTTGAAATGATTAGAGACCACCATTACTTGGACCTGTGAGGAGGATATTGCGTGTAGACTTGTCCTTCAGACAGAAAAAAGTAGAGTGAAACTCAAAGAAAACATTAATGTCATGGCAAAAACGTTGAACAGCAAGAAGGTTTTGTTTAATTTCGGGAACATGAAGTATATTGTGAAGAGAAAAGGTTTTGTTTGGGGAGTAAAATTTTGAGGAGCCAATGTGTAAAATGGGTAAACCTTTACCGTTGCCAACATAAAGATTATCCTCACCATAATAGGCTTCAGAGTTGTCAAGGGTAGTGAGATCCGGAGCAACATGCTGACTAGAACCAGTGTCCGGAATCCAAGGAGTTGATGCTTGTGAGCGGGAATCTGCAAAGTTAGAAGAAGGTTGTTGTCTTGTCCTCAAGGTAGCAGGGTCACGATTAGGGCACTGTGAAGGGACATGACCAATACCACACCTGTTGCAAGTGCCATAAACAGTATTCTGGTTAGAAGCCCATGTAAATTGACTACGATTACCTCTGCCTTGATTGCGATTGCTGTAGTTCCCACGTCCACGGGTGTTGCCTGGTCGATTGTTTGAGCCATGGGTATGGTTGTAACATGACCGATTTGTATAGTAAGCATGTGTTGGTTGTGCATTCAATGGTTGGAGTTGCAACCCTAGCTGAGTGGCAAGTTATTGAATAGCTAAGAGAGCCTCTGTTAGAGACGAGGATTGACCAGCAGAAGAAGTAGTAGAGTTATGGTTGTTGGAAACAGCCATAAACGCCTGTGCTAGTGAGACAACGGATGAGGACTTCCTTGTCATGTAATCATGGTCTGGCAGGAGACCATGAAGTTCGGCAAAGCAGTCGGGAGCAAGAATAGTCGACTTCAGCCCATTGTATTCTTCTCTGAGGCTTGAGATAATAAGCATAACCAAATCTTTTTCTTTCACCAGTTCGCCAATGATGGCGAGTGCAACTGCGTATTCCTATGCTAGAGTCAAGTACGCAGCAGATGACTCAACACATGTCATGGTAATCTTTAAAAGTTTAGTTTTTAGGGTATATTCCCTAGAGGATGTATGAGGAGCATAGGCACGCTCAAACGATAACTGAAGTTCTCTAGATGTAGTACCCTGAACATATTGAAAGGACGCCTCAGCAGAAGAAGTAGTAGAGTTATGGTTATTGGAAAAGCCATAAACGCCTGTGCTGGTGAGACAACGGATGAGGACTTCCTAATCATGTAATCATGGTCTGACATGAGACCATGAAGTTCGACAAAGGCAGTCGAAAATTGTCGAGCAAGGATAGTCGACTTCAGCCCATTGTATTCTTTTCTGATGCCTGAGATAACAAGCATAACCAAATCTTTTTCTTTCACCGGTTCGCCAATGTTGGCAAGTGCAACTGCGTATTCCTATGCTCGAGTCAAGTACGCAGCAGAGGACTCATCACATGTCATGGTAATCTTTAAAAGTTTAGTTTTTAGGGTATATTCCCTAGAGGAGGTATGAGGAGCATAGGCACGCTCAAGCGATAACTGAAGTTCTCTAGATGTAGTACCCTGAACATATTGAAAGGACGCCTCAGAGATGGTAGACAGAATTATCATGCGAATATGAGCATCATTGGATACCCAGACTGCATGATTAGGGTTTGGTAGAGAAGAGGACACTACAGTGTCTGCTGTGTCTTTGCTTGAGGAGGAGACTGATGGAAGAGTTGTTGGTGGACACGAAATTGTGCCATAAACATAGCCAAATAAATTATTTGTAACAAGAAATGGTTGTATCATAGTCTTCCAATAGCCATAGTTGGTTGGAGACAAGCTGAATCCAAACTTGTGAGAATTGTGGGTAGTCTTCTCGGTGTGAAAGAAAGCTGCAAGAAGGGCCATGTATGGTAGTGGAAGGAATCGCAGAGCTGTGAGGTTGCTGCTGTCGGAAAAAAGAAGAAGAAGGGAAGGTTGCTGCGATCGGAAAAAAAAAGACCCGGTGGTTGCTATCGCAGGGTTGTTATGCCTGCTGCTGTAATCGGAAAAAAAAGGAACAGAAAAGAGTTGTGGCGGCTGTTGTAGGAATTAGGGTTAAACTCTGATACCAAGATAATCTTGGTAATCAGAATTGTATTATTGTGTGTCATAATGTTATGATTACAAGGAGTATAAATAGGAAACATAATTACAGTATAATCCCTATAGTTACAAATAATACATATATTGTCTAATAAATACAATAATGGTGTGCATACATGCATCAAGCAAGGTGCAAAGATTTCATTTTGAGTTAGGCTTGTTATCATCTTTATTCTTCAAGAAATGCAGTTGCTTTTTTCACTTGTAGTTTGTGCTTTATTTGTTGATTATTTTTATCATAAAACTGGATTTAAGAAAGTAGATAAACTCACATATTGGAAGATTCGATTTCATGTTTGATGATGATGCCATAAGAAAGTAATCTCTAATCTCCTTTGATGTCCAACTCATGATGGAGATATTGTGTACATGGTGTTCTTCCTTGAACAATATGTATGTCCTTTAATTGATATGAAGAAGAATTAGTGAATAAGCCTCTATAAATATATCCACAAAGGGTAATATTGTCCATCAAAATATTACCGTGGAGGGACCGTAATTGTTTATTATTATAATAACTTGACAATTAAACTAACATATCGAGTAGTAACATGGCCATATATAATCCTGCAATTTATCTATATCGAGAGAGGCTCGCTGTCATTAAAATTCAATAAGTTAGTCTGCTTACAACATATGAACTTTAGTGAACATAAATCTAACAAGAGTTATATTAGGGTGTTGATTCGTCTTTGCTAATGTTTCTTATTGTGACTTGTGAATGGAACCTCTTTGTTGCTTCATTTGGGAAATTCGATTCTCCTCTATACTTAACTTGATCAATACTTCAAAAACAATTGATTAATGAAATTGGTTTATGGACCTTTGTCTTTTGGATTTGCGAATTATGAAGAAATTTAAAATCCTGGCCTTCACGTTGATAAAAGAAAGAAGGATTGGAATTAAAAATAAAGGAGTTTGTGTCAAAAAAAAAAGAATTCAATGGGCTCATCCCGCAAAGGGGAAAAGCCCATGGCCCACAATAATTCAAAACCTCACAACTCTCTATGCATGTGTCTTCTGTTTGATTTTTGTAATTAAAGTTAAAAAAGAAAACCATATTAGCCTTTTCCAAGTTAAAAAAATCTTGAACCAATATCATATTACGTCTATCTTTATTTTTATATTGTGAAAATCTTTAGATTATTTTGTGAATATTTTGTAAATCTTATCTCAAAATGTTGGGCTCCTACCTATTGTATCTATATATTTTGTAAATCTTATCTCAACATAACGACTAATTTACATAATAAGTCCTTACATGTAAAAATGACTTAAATACCCTACTTAACAGATAAAATTAACAGAGTTAGTGTCATGAACTGAAACTGTTACAAAATTCAAACGTCGGGGACTAATCTGTCAAAAGATTTATTTTTAAACTAAAATGGTTAAACAAGTCAAACATCATAGGCTAAAAAGCGTAATTTACTCCCTAATTTATATAAACGTAATTTAATTGATTGTTTTTAGCCGGATCCCCTTAAATGTAATATAAAGTATGAGGACTGGTACTGTAATTTTGTCATAACCGCTTGAATGTGGTGATTATTATATATATTCGTGAATGCGCAGTTTCTCTCTCAAAGAAAAACTCTCCCTAGGGTTTCATCGATCAATAACAAGTATTGTGATCTTTTTCAATGATTTTATCTCTGAAGCATGAATTTAATTCTTCGATTTTGTATACATCTGGTTGTTTGAGCAACGACTTACATAAATATATGGTTTTCTGCTATGATTTTTTCGGTTGGTTGTTGAGAAGATCTAAAGAAAACTAACTGTTTGTTCAGTTCTTTCGTTAGATCTTATAGTAGAATCCTTTTGATTAATGCATGCTAGTTTTCTGTGTCTCAAACATGTTGCATGTACACTTTTTACTTGCTTTTGCTTATAATCCTTATACATAACATATCTTAACAGTTTTAGATTATTAATTATTGGCTGTTTCAAACCCAGAATGGAACCGTTAGTTACTGCAACACCAACTCCTGGTTATTATAGATGTGTGATTGCAACATCACCTCGTCTTATAGTTAGATACTTCTCGCCGACCTGCTCATGGACCTGAAATCAAACGAGTCATTATGTCAGGTACATACATAATTATGGTTAAGTTTTTGCTATATTTACGGTCATGGCAGCTGAGCAAATAAATGAAGCATGCCATGTTGGGTTTTTTTTTTCTGAAACGGTGTTGTTTCATATTATTCTTTCACAACCGGTGTTATTTTTTTTCACTTTCACAAATGGTGTTTCCAAGGTTGCTAACCACGAATTGTGGGTTTTTGTGTTACTTCGTGGTTGGGAACCACGAATTGTGGGTTTTTGTGTGATTTCGTGGTTGGGAACCACGAATTGACTTGTAACCCTCTTTGCTAACCACGAATTGATGAAAGCTCCTCTTGCTAACCACGAATTGATGAAAGCTCCTCTTGGTAACCACGAATTGATTGCTAACTTCTTTTCCCAACCACGAATTGTTCAAACAATAATTCCTAACCACGAATTGATGTTCAAACTTAAATTCCCAACCACGAATTGAACTATTTTTTTATTTTGATTTAAATATTTGTTTCCTTTTATTATTTTTGTTTTGTTTGTTTTGATTTAAACGGATATTTGTAAATAATAAATGGTTATGTTATAAATATTTTTTATGTGTTATTTGTATATAATGTTAAAATATTTTATTTTAAATGGTTCTGTTAAAAATATTTTGACAGATTTAGAGAATCAGAATCTTACTGTGTGAGAATCTCTGTGAGAGTTCACTATATATTATGACAGGTTCATGTTCAAGATTATGACAGGTTTGTGAGAATCTCTGTGAGAGTTCAATATTATGACATGTTCATGTTCAAAAGGAATCTCTGTGAGAATGTGATAAGATTAGTCTCTGTGAGAAATGTGATAATGTTGGTAAACGTGATAGAAGATGTGTTCAACAAAGCATATAACTTCAACGAAAAACAGATTATCTCAAACTCTTTCATACTCTTTCAACTATCTTCAACGAAAAAATGTGATAAGATTAGTTTCTGTAAGAATTTAAATATCCGTTTAAATCAAAACAAAAATAATAAAAGGAAACAAATATTTAAATCAAAACAAAAAAATAGTTCAATTCGTGGTTGGGAATTTAAGTTTGAACATCAATTCGTATGGGAATTATTGTTTGAACAATTCGTGGTTGGGAAAAGAAGTTAGCAATCAACTCGTGGTTACCAAGAGGAGCTTTCATCAATTCGTGGTTAGCAAGAGGAGCTTTCATCAATTCGTGGTTAGCAAAGAGGGTTACAAGTCAATTTGTGGTTCCCAACCATGAAATCACACAAAAACCCACAATTCGTGGTTCCCAACCACGAAGTAACACAAAAACCCACAATTCGTGGTTAGCAACCTTGGAAACACCATTTGTGAAAGTGAAAAAAAAAATAACACCGGTTGTGAAAGAATAATATGAAACAACACCGTTTCAGAAAAAAAAAAAAACGCCATGTTGATGTCAGAGGCAATATGGCCTTGTTCCAAAGTTTGGTAAAAAAACCCAAAAGTTAGTATGATGGAAAGAATTTCTCTTTTAAGGTAATATTAATCTTTTTATTTGTTATAAAAGTGTAAGTAAACTTTTATATATCTTGTTTTTTTATTTACAGTCGAAGCATAATGTGAGAGACCAGATACAACTGGTGGAATTAATACGAAGATTTGCGGAGGGTATTCCTGTTGCTGATCTTGAAAATGAATACCCAACTGTCATGGAAGATTTACAGGCCCTGAAAGCTTTGGGTCGTATCTGGCTGCTACGAAATACCGACTTACAGGAAGAGATAGCGTACCCAAGGGATGATCCTAGAGTCCCCCCCCATCAGGGTTGATGATGAGCTGAATTGAGTTGCTAAGTGACATGCTAGAGATGAAGTCAGCTTATGGCTCAGAATGGTAATATTTTAAACAAACCAGAACAGAAGAAGAAAAACTCACCAATGCTAATTAAATGTTTCTTAATGGCTAAAAGTTGAAGCTGAAAATTGTTGACCTTTCTTATGATGATTTCAAGGACTGTTTTGCTTATTATGTATAATGTTTTTTTTTTTTAATTCTTGTGTTGGTTTTGCCAAAGACTGGTGGATAGGTAAGAGTAAAGAAGCTTGAGGCTATGACATGAGGAGAGTTTAAGCAGTTGTTTATGAAGCATTTCAGCCTGTAGTCCGAAATATAGATCGCATTCACGAAGAGTTTCTTCAGTTGCGACAAAGGATGAATCCATTGATGTAATCACGGGAATATTCTTTGAAAAAGATAAATTTGATATGTTAGTGGCAAAGGATTATGTTTATCGAAATGACCTTGCGATAAACAATGGGTCCGGGTTGCCAATTTCTTAGAACTGGAAAACATGAGGCAATTTATAGATTTCTTGGACATTTTTATGAATTGCAGTAAGAGTTTTAAGCACCAAGCACATTCCTTCTAATAAATATGTTAATGTTCTTAGTGAAGATGTGGGACTTAGAGAGATGAGAGTTGGCACAAAAAAGAGGTTTTACAAATAATGGAGTGATATATAAGAATCTATTGTATGAGTTGTTTAATTTAATGATTATAAACAGATGAAAACAGCGTCGCGGTAATTTACAAGTTCGGTTGACACTGTGAGTGTAATCCCGATCATTAACCTAAGTTTTTGCATAATGGGTCGTTTATGTAAATAGGTCAAAGTTATGTTTAGTGTCATATATGTAATATTTAGAAGTCAAGGGGTGTGTATGTTTAAACCCAAACTTAGAAACTGAATTTGTCCAAAACGACGCGTCGTTTAGGAAGGGTAGTGACGATCCAAGATTAGGGTTATGAAACCCGAATGTCAAAGTCCGTAAACAAGCAATATGTTCATTTAATAAAAGTTCAAATTCAAGATTATTGTTTATCTATTATTCAGTCATTTTAAAAATGGCTATTTTGGGAATTTTCCCAAATATAAATTCTATAATTTATATTAACTACAGATTTCGAATTTGAGAAAGATTTTCATTTTTATTTGATGGAAAGTTTAATTTTTAAATGTTGTTGATACAACCAAAAAGTAATAAGTTTATCTAGGTATTAAACCCGCACGCATTGCCTTGCATCAGATAGTAAAAAGAATTAACATATTTGAGATTTAGTGAGAGCATTGATGATATCTAAAACTTTATATAAGAAAATGAAACCGTTAATAAGTTACAAGAAAATGAGAGTATTTGAACCCCTAAGTACCCTAAACACAAGGGGTAGAAAACCCCTAACTACCCTAGCATTTTTTTAATTAAAAATAAAAAATAAAAAAAATACATTAAATATAAAATTAAAATTAATTAAAAAACATACAACATACCTCTGGATATTTGGACATCTCTTGATTTTATTTGGACACCATGTTGCCTTATACGGCCCGTATAGGGCTATACACGCCGTACCTATACGACCCGTATAGAGCTATACGGGTCGTATAAGGTGTGCATTTAATGCTGATGAAACTCTATACTGATAGTATTAAGCTATACAACTCGTATAACGAGTGTCCAACTAATTTTCGAAGTTGTCCGATTAACATCACCCTTTTTTTTAACCATAGGCAGCCCAAATAATTAATTAACCAAAGGCCAGACCAGAACCCTAATTTTCAGCCACAAGAGCTCATCTCCTTCTTCATCGTATTCTTTCTTCTTCCGAATAAGCACAGCCACAACAACCAGAAAACTACCCGAAGCCCAACCCGAGTATGTTGCGGAGGTGTAGCCGCTTACCCGCACGAACCCCAGCCCCACCCCGAGTCCCACCCCTTCGACCCTAAGTCTGCAGCCTTTGTTTCAAAACCTGGAACCCATCGTACATTAAGTTGATTCGGATGATATTGTAAGCTTTCTGAGATCGGATTTCATATTCGGTAAATGTTAATCGTCTAATCGGTTTATTATTATTTTTTTTTTCTTTGAAATTGTTGAAGAAAGGTTGAAATTAGAGCATCGATGATGATACTTTTGACTTCGATATCCTTGCACTTTGATTCATAATGAAGAAAACCATGGGGAAAGTAATTCTGAGATCCTTTAATTTTTCTTCATTCCTCAACAATTTTAATTATTTGATTAAAACTCTCTCTTGTCCACGGCGTTTTTAACCGTAAAACCCTACTCCATTCACTGTTGTCAGGGTTTATTCTGTGCCAGAAATGGAACTTCAATGGATTCGACTCCGTATCTGATTATATCCATGTATGGAAATTGGTCGATACTTTGGTTTCTACTATTAACACTTTCGTTGATAAGAAGAACGAAGTTTATTGGTAAGCCTTTTGTAGAGGAGTTGGTAATCTTCTTAAGGGCGGGGAAAATGATGAAGAACTCGGATATCATCTGCACACATTTCAGTCTAAACATGCTCCATCATCCCGGTGAGGCTCTATAGATCACCAATAAAATGTCACAAACAACTTGATGAGATATCAATACAATACTTTATTAATGCGTGTAAAAATGGATTTCAAACGCATGTGATGCAACTGTGCGCTCATCTAGTTCTACATTTCTGCAAATTGCTATATGATTCTTTTGATCAAAATGATCATCTCTACAGTTTATGTAGAGGTAGTCTAGGATCAATGGTTGAGTAATTTAGGATAAGAAATATGCCAATGGACATTGATTAAATGTGTAAGCTTTAAGTAAAAGACATTTTTCAATTTATGGTAGAGCTTGCAAACAAGATGCTTATGGGTTTGCTATAAATCTTTTCACAAATGAAATAGGCGAGTTTGCTTCTTTTTTTTGGCCTATAATATTTGTAAATAGAAATCATAACACCTTTGATGATAATAAAATAAAAAAGTTGTTTGGGATATCATATAATTTGTGTGATAAAATGATAAAACTTTTTGTAGAGGTTAAAGACGGGATGCTAATGGATCCAACAACAAATGAGGATCCATAACTAGCTATCTTAGCTGTTTTGAAGGAAACATATCATATTTTCAAGTTTTATAAAGATGGAAAATATTATTTAGGTCACATATGGAGCCGGTCATTGATTCACATAACCCAGTGAATTAATGACCAACTCCTTATATAACCTAAAATAATGTTTTACATATTTATAAAGCTTGAAAATATGGTATGTTTCCTTCAAAAGAGCCAAGATAGCTAGGTATGGATCCCCATTTGTTGTTGGATCCATTAGCATCCCGTCTTTAACCTCTACAAAAAGTCTTATCATTTTATCACACAAATTATATGATATCCCAAACAGCTCTTTTATTTCATCGTTATCGATGGTGCTGTAATTTCTATTTACATATATTAAAGGCCTCAAAAAAGTAGCAAGCTCGCCTACTTCACTTGTAGAAAGATTTATAAGCAAACCCGCCCGCAAGCAGCTTTTTTGCAAGCTCTACCATAAATGGGAAAATGCCCTTTATTGAAACCTTACACATCAGATCAATGTCTCTTGACATATTTCCTATCCTAAAGTACTCCACTAGACTACCTG